>JAWHQI010000504.1:0-600000 GCA_033032865.1 Dactylorhiza incarnata | reverse complement strand
AGTTTCTCCATTGAAAATTGGCAGACGAGGCTCTCTGAAATTATTTGGGGCTGGCTCCCCCCGGACTTCATCCACGAAGGGAGAAGTTTCTTCAATATCTTCATATAGAGGAGCAGAATAGTAAGCCGCTTGAGCTACGGCTACTCGCGGATAAGACGCTTCATAGGAGGAGCGGATAGCGGCTTCTGGCTGGTAGGAAGGGTGAACACCGACCTCAGGTGGATAGGAAAAGCGAGCTGCTCCTTCTGGCGGATAGGACAGGCGGGCTGCGTGAGAAGCCGGCCTTGGAAATCGAGGACTCGAGCCGGCATGCTGTGCGCAGCTTCCTGGTAAAAGTTTTGCCTAGTCGCAAAACCTTCTTGTAGTGGCAGGAAGTTGGTGATCTGAGGTAGCGGATAAGGAGGAGGTGAAGGAGGGACCGGAGTAACCGCCTGGTTGACCGCAGTCTGTTGTGGGACTAACTGCTCGGTTAGTACTGCCAAAGCCTGACTGATAGCGTCCAGACGCTGGTCAGTGGCTTTCTGAGCCCGCTCGGCTTCTCGTTTTGATTGTTCCAAAGCCCCCCACAGGGAATCTTCACTGTGGTCGGAGCGGTCTTCAAGGGGGAACTGGCGGTCTGACATTATGGTAAGGATCTTTCACCGACAATCCGCGATCTGAAGGTCGTGTGTTTCTGTTGAGTCCGAAATTACACCTCCGAAGGAAATCGGAGGCTGCGGGCTGCCGGTTACTTTTTAGTTAAGGGAATTGAGACCGCTGGCAGCGGTCAAGGCCAGACTTTGCCCGTCACGATGAATGCCACTCCTATGACGGGCTTTCCTTTGATTAAGAAAAAGCGGTTACAGCGGGTTACAAATGCAGGAAAGCTGAAGCCGGCCGGTAAGACAGTTCGCAAGACGGGAAACTCGAGACCGCAGCTCAAACAAGCGAGCTCCTGGATTCGAGTGTGCGTATCTTGGGAAAGTTGCCGCCACCTATTTATAGGCTTGGGGGCCTGCCCGAACGGGCAGGGATAAAATAACCGCCTGCCCGGGTACAGGAGAAACGGGCAAGCGGTGGCAAGATACAGAAGGGAGAAAAGAAAGAAGCCGCGCGGCTTGGCGACTTGCGCTCCCGGTCTGCCTTTGGCCTGGGATGAAGATGTTGCGACCAAGGTGATAGTACAACCCGGGCGGTCTCTAATTTGAGACCGCGGCTTGCCTTTGGGACTTGGCCTTGGCTGATCTTCATGGTGCAACCCGGGCTGTCTCCGACCTGAGACCGCGGCTTGCTTTTGGATGTCTGGCCTTGATGATCTTCAGTCTTTGGAGGCGGTCTGAATCATGTCAGACCGCCCGGTTTTGTGTTGGTTGGTTCTGACAGACCTTTGCTGAACCTGAACCGGGCGACCTCCATCCTTTGGCCGCCCAATCTGGGAGAAGGACTACTCGGAAGCGTTCTTTTGGATAAACAATATCGACCTCTAAACGAGCTTGAATTTGTTAAAATAGTTCTCCATTGGATTTAGGGCTCCTATCTCATTCTGAAAAGGTGTCCTTTGGAGCTAAATTTCGCATTACCGCTGCAGCCGGCTATATATTGACAACTAAATGAATTGGAATGGGTAAAACTTGTCCTCCAATGAATGTAGTGCTCCGAGCTCATTCTGAAAAGGTGTTGTGGGGTAAAATCAGACAACCGGATCAAAAGCTATTGTTGTTTAAAGTTTAAGTGTCATTTGGAGCTAAATCTCTCACTTTCGCTACAAACTGCATCAAAAATTCTTTCATTTTGAATTTTATGTGTCATTTGGAGAAAAATTTCGCATGACCAGTAGAACCCACTGTATATCGACCTCTAAACGAGCTTGAATGGGTTAAAATTGTTCTCCATTGGATATTGGGCTCCTATCTCATTCTGAAAAGGTGTCCTTTGGAGCTAAATTTCGCATTACCGCTGCAACCGGCTATATATCGACAACTAAATGAACTGGAATGGGTAAAACTTGTGCCCCAATGAATGTAGTGCTCCGAGCTCATTCCGAAAAGCTGTTGTGGGGGTAAAATCGGACAACCGGATCAAAAGTTATTGCTGTTTAAAGTTTAAGTGTCATTTGGAGCTAAATCTCAGACTTTCGCTACAAACCGCATCTAAAATTCTTTCATTTTGAAATTTATGTGTCATTTGGAGCAAAATCTCACATTACCAGTAGAATCCACTGTCTATTGACCTCTAAACGAGCTTGAATGGGTTAAAATTGTTCTCCATTGGGTTTAGGGATCCTATCTCATTCTGAAAAGGTGTCCTTTGGAGCTAAATTTTGCATTACCACTGCAACTAGCTATATATCGACAACTAAATGAGCTCGACTGGGTAAAACTTGTGCTCCAATGAATGTAGTGCTCCGAGCTCATTCCGAAAAGGTGTTGTGGGGGTAAAATCAGACAACCGGATCAAAAGTTATTACTGTTTAAAGTTTAAGTGTCATTTGGAGCTAAATCTCTCACTTTCGCTACAAACCGCATCTAAAATTCTTTTATTTTGATATTTATGTGTCATTTGGAGCAAAATCTCACATTACCAGTAGAACCCACTGTATATCGACCTCTAAACGAGCTTGAATGGGTTAAAATTGTTCTCCATTGGATTTAGGGCTCCTATCTCATTCTGAAAAGGTGTCCTTTGGAGATAAATTTCGCATTACCGCTGCAACCGGTTATATATCGACAACTAAATGAACTGTAATGGGTAAAACTTGTGCTCCAAGGAATGTAGTGCTCCGCTCATTCTGAAAAGGTATTGTGGGGGTAAAATCAGACAACCGGATCGAAAATTATTGCTGTTTAAAGTTTAAGTGTCATTTGGAGCTAAATCTCTCACTTTTGCTACAGCATCTAAAATTCTTTCATTTTGAAATTTATGTGTCATTTGGACCTAAATCATACATTACTAGTAGAACGCACTGTATATCGACCTCTAAACAAGCTTGAATTTGTTAAAATTGTTCTCCATTGGATTTAGAGCTCCTATCTCATTCTGAAAAGGTGTCCTTTGGAGCTAAATTTCGCATTACCGCTGCAACCGGCTATATATCGACAACTAAATGAACTGTAATGCGTAAAACTTGTGCTCCAATGAATGTAGTGCTCCGAGCTCATTCCGAAAAGGTGTTGTGGGGGTAAAATCAGACAACCGGATCAAAAGTTATTGCTGTTTAAAGTTTAAGTATCATTTGGAGCTAAATCTCTCACTTTCGCTACAAACCGCATCTACAATTCTTTCATTTTGAAATTTATGTGTCATTTGGAGAAAAATCTCACATTACAAGTAGAACCCACTGTATATCGACCTCTAAACGAGCTTGAATTGGTTAAAATTGTTCTCAATTGGATTTAGGGCTCCTATCTCATTCTGAAAAGGTGTCCTTTGGAGCTAAATTTCGCATTACCGTTGCAACCGTCTATATATCGACAACTAAATGAACTGGAATTGGTAAAACTTGTGCCCCAATCAATGTATTGCTCCGAGCTCATTCCGAAAAGGTGTTGTAGGGTAAAATCGGACAACCGGATCAAAAGTTTTTGCTGTTTAAAGTTTAAGTGTCATTTGGAGATAAATCTCTCACTTTCGCTACAAACCACATCTAAAATTCTTTCATTTTGAAATTTATGTGTCATTTGGAGCAAAATCTCACATTACCAGTAGAATACACTATATATTGACCTCTAAACGAGCTTGAATGGGTTAAAATTGTTCTCCATTGGATTTAGGGCTCCTATCTCATTCTGAAAAGGTGTCTTTTGGAGCTAAATTTTGCATTACCGCTGCAACTGGTTATATATCGACAACTAAATGAACTGAACTGGGTAAAACTTGTGCTCCAATGAATGTAGTGCTCTGAGCTCATTCCGAAAAGGTGTTGTGGGGTTAAATCAGACAACCGGATAAAAAGTTATTACTGTTTAAAGTTTAAGTGTCATTTGGAGCTCAATCTCTCTCTTTCTCTACAAACCGCATCTAAAATTCTTTTATTTTGAAATTTTTGGGTCATTTGGAGCAAAATCTCGCATTACCAGTAGAACCCACTGAATATCGACCTCTAAATGAGCTTGAATTGGTTAAAATTGTTCTCCATTGGATTTAGGGCTCCTGTCTCATTCTGAAAAGGTGTCCTTTGGAGCTAAATTTCGCATTACCGCAGCAACCGGTTATATATCGACAAATAAATGAACTGGAATGGGTAAAACTTGTGCTCCAAGGAATGTAGTGCTCCGAGCTCATTCCGAAAAGGTGTTGTGGGGTAAAATCAGACAACCGGATCAAAAGTTATTGCTATTAAAAGTTTAAGTGTCATTTGGAGCTAAATCTCTCTTTCGCTACAAACCGCATCTAAAATTCTTTCTTTTTGAAATTTATGTGTCATTTGGACCTAAATATTACATTACTAGTAGAGCGCACTGTATATCAACCTCTAAACGAGCTTGAATTTGTTAAAATTGTTCTCCATTGTATTTAGGGTTCCTATCTCATTCTGAAAAGGTGTCCTTTGGAGCTAAATTTCGTATTACCGCTGCAACCGTCTATATATCGATAACTAAGTGAACTAGAATGGGTAAAACTTGTGCTCCAATGAATGTAGTGCTCCGAGCTCATTCCGAAAAGGTGTTGTGGGGTAAAATCAGACAACCGGATCAAAAGTTATTGCTGTTTAAAGTTTAAGTGTCATTTGGAGCTAAATCTCTCACTTTCGCTGCAAACCGCATCTAAAATTCTTTCATTTTGAAATTAATGTGTCATTTGGAGCAAAATCTCGCATTACCAGTAGAACCCACTGTATATCGACCTCTAAACGAGCTTGAATGAGTTAAAATTGTTCTCCATTGGATTTAGGGGTCCTATCTCATTCTGAAAAGGTGTCCTTTGGAGCTAAATTTCGCATTTCCGCTGCAATCGGCTATATATCGACAACTATATGAACTGGAATGGGTAAAACTTGTTTCCCAATGAATGTAGTGCTCCGAGCTCATTCCGAAAAGGTGTTGTGGGGTAAAATCGGACAACCAGATCAAAAGTTATTGTTGTTTATAGTTTAAGTGTCATTTGGAGCTGAATCTCTCACTTTCGCTACAAACCGAATCTAAAATTCTTTCATTTTGAAATTTATGTGTCATTTGGAGTAAAATCTCATTTTACCAATAGAATCCACTGTATATTGACCTCTAAACGAGCTTGAATGGGTTAAAATGGTTCTCCATTGGATTTAGGGCTCCTATCTCATTCTGAAAAGGTGTCCTTTGGAGCTAAATTTTGCATTACCGCTGCAACTGGCTATATATCAACAACTAAATGAACTGGACTGGGTAAAACATATGCTCCAATGAATGTAGTGCTCTGAGATCATTCCGAAAAGGTGTTGTCGGGTCAAATCAGACAACCGAATCAAAAGTTATTGCTTTTTAAAGTTTAAGTGTCATTTGGAGCTAAATCTCTCACTTTCGCTACAAACCGCATCTAAAATTCTTTTATTTTGAAATTTATGTGTCGTTTGGAGCAAAATCTCGCATTACCAGTAGAACCCACTGCATATCGACCTCTAAACGAGCTTGAATGGGTTTAGATTGTTCTCCATTGGATTTAGGGCTCCTATCTCATTCTAAAAAGGTGTCCTCTAGAGCTAAATTTCGCATTACCGCTGCAACCGATTATATATCGACAACTAAATGAACTGGAATGGGTAAAACTTATGCTCCAAGGAATGTAGTGCTCCAAGCTCATTTCGAAAAGGTGTTGTGGGGTAAAATCAGACAACCGGCTCAAAAGTTATTGCTGTTTATATTTTAAGTGTCATTTGGAGCTAAATCTCTCACTTTCGCTACAAACCGCATCTAAAATTCTTTCATTTTGAAATTTATGTGTCATTTGGACCTAAATCTTACATTACTAGTAGAACGCACTGTATATTGACCACTAAATGAGCTTGAATTTGTTAAAATTGTTCTCCATTGGATTTAGGGCTCCCATCTCATTCTGAAAAGGTGTCCTTTGGAGCTAAATTTTGCATTAATGTTGCAACCGGCTATATATCGACAACTAAATGAACTGGACTGGGTAAAAATTGTGCTCCAATGAATTAGTGCTCCGAGCTCATTCCGAAAAGGCATTGTGGGGGTAAAATCAGACAACCGGATTAAAAGTTATTGCTGTTTAAAGTTTAAGTGTCATTTGGAGCTAAATCTCTCACTTTCGCTACAAACCGCATATAAAATTCTTTCATTTTGAAATTTATGTATCATTTGGAGAAAAATCTCGCATTACCAGTAGAACTCACTGTATATCGACCTCTAAACGAGCTTGAATGGGTTAAAATTGTTCTCCATTGGATTTAGGGCTCCTATCTCATTCTGAAAAGGTGTCCTTTGGAGCTAAATTTTGCATTACCGCTGCAACCGACTATATATCGACAACTAAATGAACTGGACTGGGTAAAAATTGTGCTCCAATGAATGTAGTGCTCTGAGCTCATTCTGAAAAGGTGTTGTGGGGTAAAATTAGACAACCGGATTAAAAGTTATTGCTGTTTAAAGTTTAAGTGTCATTTGGAGCTAAAATCTCTCACTTTCGCTACAAGCCGTATCTAAAATTCTTTCGTTTTGAAATTTATGTGTCATTTGGAGAAAAATCTCGCATTACCAGTAGAACCCACTGTATATCGACCTCTAAACGAGCTTGAATGGGTTAAAATTGTTCTCCATTGGATTTAGGGCTCCTATCTCATTCTGAAAAGGTGTCTCTTGGAGCTAAATTTTGCATTACCGCTGCAACCAGCTATATGTCGACAACTAAATGAACTGGAATGGGTAAAACTTGTGCCCCAATGAATGTAGTGCTCCGAGCTAATTCCGAAAAGGTGTTGTGGGGGTAAAATCGGACAACCGGATCAAAAGTTATTGTTGTTTAATGTTTAAGTGTCATTTGGAGCTAAATCTCTCACTTTCGCTACAAACCGCATCTAAAATTCTTTCATTTTGAAACTTATTTGTCATTTGGAGCTAAATCTCGCATTACCAGTAGAACCCACTGTATATCGACCTCTAAACAAGCTTGAATGGGTTAAAATTGTTCTCCATTGGATTTAAAGCTCCTATCTCATTCTGAAAAGGTGTCCTTTGGAGCTAAATTTCGCATTACCGCTGCAACCGGCTATATATTGGCAACTAAATGAACTGGAATGGGTAAAACTTGTGCTCCAATGAATGTAGTGCTCCGAGCTCAATCCGAAAAGGTGTTGTGGGGTAAAATCAGACAACCGGATCAAAAGTTATTGCTGTTTAAAGTTTAAGTATCATTTTGAGCTAAATCTCTCACTTTCGCTACAAACCGCATCTAAAATTCTTTCATTTCGAAATTTATGTATCATTTGGAGAAAAATCTCGCATTACCAGTAGAACTCACTGTATATCGACCTCTAAATGAGCTTGAATGGGTTAAAATTGTTCTCCATTGGATTTAAAGCTCCTATCTCATTCTGAAAAGGTGTCCTTTAGAGCTAAATTTTTTATTACCGCTGCAACCGGCTATATATCGACAACTAAATGAACTGGAATGGGTAAAACTTGTGCCCCAATGAATGTAGTGCTCCGAGCTCATTCTGAAAAGGTGTTGTGGGGTAAAATCTGACAACCAAATCAAAAGTTATTGTTGTTTAAAGTTTAAGTGTCATTTGGAGCTAAATCTCTCATTTTCGCTACAAACCGCATCTAAAATTCTTTCATTTTGAAACTTATGTGTCATTTGGAGCAAAATCTCGCATTACCAGTAGAACCCACTGTATATCGATCTCTAAACGAGCTTGAATGGGTTAAGATTGATCTCTATTGGATTTAGGGCTCCTATCTCATTCTGAAAAGTTGTCCATTGGAGTTAAATTTCACATTACCGCTGCAACCGGCTATATATCGACAACTAAATGAACTGGAATGGGTAAAACTTGTGCTCCAATGAATGTAGTGCTCCCAGATCATTCCAAAAAGTTGTTGTGGGGTAAAATCAGACAATCAGATCAAAAGTTATTGCTGTTTAAAGTTTAAGTGTCATTTGGAGCTAAATCTCTCACTTTCGCTACAAACCGCATCTAAAATTCTTTCATTTTGAAATTTATGTGTTATTTGGAGAAAAATCTCACATTACCAGTAGAATCCACTGTATATTGACCTCTAAATGAGCTTGAAGGGGTTAAAATTATTCTCCATTGGATTTAGGGCTCCTATCTCATTCTGAAAAGGTGTCCTTTGGAGCTAAATTTTGCATTACCGCTGCAACTGGCTATATATCGACAACTAAATGAACTGGACTGGGTAAAACTTGTGCTCTAATGAATGTAGTGCTCCGAGCTCATTCCGAAAAGGCGTTGTGGGGGTAAAATCAGACAACCGGATCAAAAGTTATTGCTGTTTAAAGTTTTGTCATTTGGAGCAAAATCTCTCACTTTCGCTACAAACCGCATCAAAAATTCTTTTATTTTGAAATTTATGTGTCATTTGGAGCAAAATCTCGCATTATCAGGAGAACCCACTGTATATCGACCTCTAAACAAGCTTGAATGGGTTAAAATTGTTCTCCATTGGATTTAGGGCTCATATCTCATTCTGAAAAGGTGTCCTTTGGAGCTAAATTTCGCAATACCGCTGCAACTGGTTATATATCGACAACTAAATGAACTGGAATGGGTAAAACTTGTGCTCCAAGGAATATAGTGCTCCGAGCTAATTCCTAAAAGGTGTTGTGTGGTAAAATCAGACAACCGGATCAAAAGTTATTGCTGTTTAAAGTTTAAGTGTCATTTGGAGCTAAATCTCTCACTTTCGCTACAAACCGCATCTAAAATTCTTTCATTTTGAAATTTATGTGAAATTTATGTGTCATTTGGAGCAAAATCTCGCATTACCGCTGCAACCGGCTATATATTGGCAACTAAATGAACTGGAATGGGTAAAACTTGTGCTCCAATGAATGTAGTGCTCCGAGCTCAATCCGAAAAGGTGTTGTGGGGTAAAATCAGACAACCGGATCAAAAGTTATTGCTGTTTAAAGTTTAAGTATCATTTTGAGCTAAATCTCTCACTTTCGCTACAAACCGCATCTAAAATTCTTTCATTTCGAAATTTATGTATCATTTGGAGAAAAATCTCGCATTACCAGTAGAACTCACTGTATATCGACCTCTAAATGAGCTTGAATGGGTTAAAATTGTTCTCCATTGGATTTAAAGCTCCTATCTCATTCTGAAAAGGTGTCCTTTAGAGCTAAATTTTTTATTACCGCTGCAACCGGCTATATATCGACAACTAAATGAACTGGAATGGGTAAAACTTGTGCCCCAATGAATGTAGTGCTCCGAGCTCATTCTGAAAAGGTATTGTTGGGTAAAATCGGATAACCAGATCAAAAGTTATTGATGTTTTAAGTTTAAGTGTCATTTGGAGCTAAATCTCTCAACTTCACTACAAACCGCATCTAAAATTCTTTCATTTTGAAACTTATGTGTCATTTGGAGCAAAAGCTCACATTACCAGTAGAACCCGCTGTATATCGACCTCTAAACGAGCATGAATGGGTTAAAATTGTTCTCCATTGGATTTAGGGCTCCTATCTCATTCTGAAAAGGTGTCCTTTGGAGCTAAATTTCGCATTACCGTTGCAACCGGCTATATATCGACAACTAAATGAACTGGAATGGGTAAAACTAGTGCTCCAATGAATGTAGTGCTCCGAGCTCATTCCGAAAAGGTGTTGTGGGGAAAAATCATACAACCGGATTAAAAGTTATTGTTGTTTAAAGTTTAAGTGTCATTTGAAGCTAATTCTCTCACTTTCGCTACAAACCGAATCTAAAATTCTTTCATTTTGAAACTTATGTGTCATTTGGAGCAAAATCTCGCATTACCAGTAGAAGCCACTGTATATTGACCTCTAAACGAGCTTGAATGGGTTAAAATTGTTCTCCATTGGATTTAGGGCTCATATCTCATTCTGAAAAGGTGTCCTTTGGAGCTAAATTTCGCATTACCGCTGCAACCGGTTATATATCGACAACTAAATGAACTGGAATGGGTAAAACTTGTGCTCCAAGGAATATAGTGCTCCGAGCTCATTCCTAAAAGGTGTTGTGTGGTAAAATCAGACAATCGGATCAAAAGTTATTGCTGTTTAAAGTTTAAGTGTCATTTGGAGCTAAATCTCTCACTTTCGCTACAAACCGCATCTAAAATTCTTTCATTTTGAAATTTATGTGTCATTTGGACCTAAATCTTACATTACTAGTAGAACGCACTGTATATCGACCTTTAAACGAGCTTGAATTTGTTAAAATTGTTCTCCATTGGATTTAGGGCTCCTGTCTCATTCTGAAAAGGTGTCCTTTGGAGCTAAATTTTGCATTACCGATGCAACCGGCTATATATCGACAACTAAATGAATTAGAATGGGTAAAACTTGTGCCCCAATGAATGTAGTGCTCCGAGCTCATTCCGAAAAGGTGTTGTGGGGTAAAATCAGACAACCAAATCAAAAGTTATTGTTGTTTAAAGTTTAAGTGTCATTTGGAGCTAAATCTCTCATTTTCGCTACAAACCGCATCTAAAATTCTTTCATTTTGAAACTTATGTGTCATTTGGAGAAAAATCTCGCATTACCAGTAGAACCCACTGTATATCGATCTCTAAACGAGCTTGAATGGGTTAAGATTGATCTCTATTGGATTTAGGGCTCCTATCTCATTCTGAAAAGTTGTCCATTGGAGTTAAATTTCACATTACCGCTGCAACCGGCTATATATCGACAACTAAATGAACTGGAATGGGTAAAACTTGTGCTCCAATGAATGTAGTGCTCCCAGATCATTCCAAAAAGTTGTTGTGGGGTAAAATCAGACAATCAGATCAAACGTTATTGCTGTTTAAAGTTTAAGTGTCATTTGGAGCTAAATCTCTCACTTTCGCTACAAACCGCATCTAAAATTCTTTCATTTTGAAATTTATGTGTTATTTGGAGAAAAATCTCACATTACCAGTAGAATCCACTGTATATTGACCTCTAAATGAGCTTGAAGGGGTTAAAATTATTCTCCATTGGATTTAGGGCTCCTATCTCATTCTGAAAAGGTGTCCTTTGGAGCTAAATTTTGCATTACCGCTGCAACTGGCTATATATCGACAACTAAATGAACTGGACTGGGTAAAACTTGTGCTCCAATGAATGTAGTGCTCCGAGCTCATTCCGAAAAGGCGTTGTGGGGATAAAATCAGACAACCGGATCAAAAGTTATTGCTGTTTAAAGTTTTGTCATTTGGAGCAAAATCTCTCACTTTCGCTACAAACCGCATCAAAAATTCTTTTATTTTGAAATTTATGTGTCATTTGGAGCAAAATCTCTCATTATCAGGAGAACCCACTGTATATCGACCTCTAAACAAGCTTGAATGGGTTAAAATTGTTCTCCATTGGATTTAGGGCTCATATCTCATTCTGAAAAGGTGTCCTTTGGAGCTAAATTTCGCAATACCGCTGCAACTGGTTATATATCGACAACTAAATGAACTGGAATGGGTAAAACTTGTGCTCCAAGGAATATAGTGCTCCGAGCTAATTCCTAAAAGGTGTTGTGTGGTAAAATCAGACAACCGGATCAAAAGTTATTGCTGTTTAAAGTTTAAGTGTCATTTGGAGCTAAATCTCTCACTTTCGCTACAAACCGCATCTAAAATTCTTTCATTTTGAAATTTATGTGAAATTTATGTGTCATTTGGAGCAAAATCTCGCATTATCAGGAGAACCCGCTGTATATCAACCTCTAAACGAGCTTGAATGGGTTAAAATTGTTCTCCATTGGATTTAGGGCTCCTATCTCATTCTGAAAAAGGTGTCCTTTGGAGCTAAATTTTGCATTACCACTGCAGCTAGCTATATATCGACAACTAAATGAATTGGACTGGGTAAAACTTGTGATCCAATGAATGTAGTGCTCCGAGCTCATTCCGAAAAGGCGTTGTGTGGTAAAATCAGACAACCGGATCAAAAGTTATTGCTGTTTAAAGTTTAAGTGTCATTTGGAGCTAAATCTCTCACTTTCGCTACAAACCGCATCTAAAATTCTTTTATTTTAAAATTTATGTGTCATTTGGAGCAAAATCTCGCATTACCAGTAGAACCCACTGTATATCGACCTCTAAATGAGCTTGAATGGGTTAAAATGGTTCTCCATTGGATTTAGGGCTCCTATCTCATTCTGAAAAGGTGTCCTTTGGAGCTAAATTTTGCATTACCGCTGCAACCGGTTATATATCGACAACTAAATGAACTGGAATGGGTAAAACTTGTGCTCCAAGGAATGTACTGCTCCGAGCTCATTCCTAAAAGGTGTTGTGGGGTAAAATCAGACAACCGGATCAAAAGTTATTGCTGTTTAAAGTTTAAGTGTCATTTGGAGCTAAATCTCTCACTTTCGCTACAAACTGCCTCTAAAATTCTTTTATTTTGAAATTTATGTGTCATTTGGACCTAAATCTTACATTACTAGTAGAACGCACTATATATCGACCTCTTAACGAGCTTGAATTATATAAAATTGTTCTCAATTGGATTAAGGGATCCTATCTCATTCTGAAAAGGAGTCCTTTGGAGCTAAATTTTGCATTACCGCTGCAACCGGCTATATATCGACAACTAAATGAACTGAATGGGTAAAACTTGTGCTCCAATGAATGTAGTGCTCCGAGCTCATTCTGAAAAGGTGTTGTGGAGTAAAATCAGACAATAGGATCAAAAGTTATTGCTGTTTAAAGTTTAAGTGTCATTTGGAGCTAAATCTTTCACTTTCGCTACAAACCGCATCTAAAATTCCTTCATTTTGAAATTTATGTGTCTTTTGGCGAAAAATCTCGCATTACCAGTAGAACCCACTGTATATCGACCTATAAATGAGCTTGAATGGGTTAAAATTGTTCTCCATTGGATTTAGGGCTCCTATCTCATTTTGAAAAGGTGTCCTTTGGAGCAAAATTTCGCATTACCGCTGCAACCTGCTATATATCGACAACTAAATGAACTGGAATGGGTAAAACTTGTGCCCTAATGAATGTAGTGCTCCGAGCTCATTCCGAAAAGGTGTTGTGGGGTAAAATCGGACAACCGGATCAAAAGTTATTGCTGTTTAAAGTTTAACTGTCATTTGGAGCTAAATCTCTCACTTTCGCTACAAACCGCATCTAAAATTCTTTCATTTTGAAATTTATGTGTCATTTGGACCTAAATCTTACATTACTAGTAGAACGCACTGTATATCGACCTCTAAACGAGCTTGAATTTGTTAAAATTGTTCTCCATTGGATTTAGGGCTCCTATCTCATTCTGAAAAGGTGTCCTTTGGAGCTAAATTTTGCATTACCGATGCAACCGGCTATATATCGACAACTGAATAACTTGGAATGGGTAAAACTTGTACCCCAATGAATGTAGTGCTCCGAGCTCATTCCGAAAAGGTGTTGTGGGGTAAAATTGGACAACCGGATCAAAAGTTATAGTTGTTTAAAGTTTAAGTGTCATTTGGAGCTAAATCTCTCACTTTCGCTACAAACCGCATCTAAAATTCTTTCATTTTGAAACTTATGTGTCATTTGGAGCAAAATCTCGCATGACAAGTAGAACCCACTGTATATCGACCTCTAAACGAGCTTGAATGGGTTAAGATTGATCTCCATTGGATTTAGGGCTCCTATCTCATTCTGAAAAGTTGTCCTTTGGAGCTAAATTTCACATTACCGCTGCAACCGGCTATATATCGACAACTAAATGAACTGGAATGGGTAAAACTTGTGCTCCAATGAATGTAGTGCTCCGAGCTCATTCCAAAAAGTTATTGTGGGGTAAAATCAGACAACCGGATCAAAAGTTATTGCTGTTTAAAGTTTAAGTGTCATTTGGAGCTAAATCTCTCACTTTCGCTACAAACCGCATCTAAAAATCTTTCATTTTGAAATTTATGTATTATTTGGAGAAAAATCTCACATTACCAGTAGAATCCACTATATATTGACCTTTAAACGAGCTTGAATGGGTTAAATTATTCTCCATTGGATTTTGGGCTCCTATCTCATTCTGAAAAGGTATCCTTTGGAGCTAAATTTTGCATTACCGCTGCAACTAGCTATATATCGATAACTAAATGAACTGGACTAGGTAAAACTTTGCTCCAATGAATGTAATGCTCCGAGCTCATTCCGAAAAGGTGTTGTGGGGTAAAATCAGACAACAGGATCAAAAGTTATTGCTGTTTAAAGTTTAAGTATCATTTGGAGCTAAATCTCTCACTTTCGCTACAAACCGCATCTAAAATTCTTTCATTTTGAAACTTATGTGTCATTTGGAGCAAACTCTCGCATTACTAGTAGAACCCACTGTATATCGACCTCTAAACGAGCTTAAATGGGTTAAAATTGTTCTTCATTGGATTTAGGGCTCCTATCTCATTCTGAAAAGGTGTCCTTTGGAGATAAATTTCGCATTTCCGCTGCAACCAGCTATATATCGACAACTAAATGAATTGGAATGGGTAAAAATTGTGCTCCAATAAATGTAGTGCTCCGAGCTCATTCTGAAAAGGTGTTGTGGGGTAAAATCAGACAATCAGATCAAAAGTTATTGCTGTTTAAAGTTTAAGTGTCATTTGGAGCTAAATCTCTCACTTTCGCGACAAACCGCATCTAAAATTCTTTCATTTTAAAATTTATGTGTCATTTGGAGAAAAACCTTGCATTACCAGTAGAACCCACTATATATCGACCTCTAAATGAGCTTGAATGGGTTAAAATTGTTCTCCATTGGATTTAGGGCTCCTATCTCATTCTGAAAAGATGTCCTTTAGAGCTAATTTCACATTACCGCCGCAACCTGCTATATATCGACAATTAAATGTACTGGAATGTGTAAAACTTGTGCTCCAATGAATGTAGTGCTCCGAGCTCAATCCGAAAAGGTATTGTGGGGGTAAAATCAGACAACCGGATCAAAAGTTATTGCTTTTTAAAGTTTAAGTGTCATTTGGAGCTAAATCTCTCACTTTCGCTACAAACCGCATCTAAAATTCCTTCATTTTGAAATTTATGTGTCATTTGGAGCAAAATCTCACATTACCAGTAGAATCCACTATATATTGACCTCTAAACGAGCTTGAATGGGTTAAAATTGTTTTCCATTGGATTTAGGGCTCCTATCTCATTCTGAAAAGGTGTCCTTTGGAGGTAAATTTTGCATTACCGCTGCAACTGGCTATATATCGACAACTAAATGAACTGGACTAGGTAAAACTTTGCTCCCATGAATGTAGTGCTCCGAGCTCATTCGGAAAAGGTGTTGTGGGGTAAAATCAGACAACAGGATCAAAAGTTATTGCTGTTTAAAGTTTAAGTATCATTTGGAGCTAAATCTCTCACTTTCGCTACAAACCGCATCTAAAATTATTTCATTTTGAAATTAATGTGTCATTTGGAGCAAAATCTTGCATTACCAGTAGAACCCACTGTATATCGACCTCTAAACGAGCTTGAATGAGTTAAAATTGTTCTCCATTGTATTTAGGGCTCCTATATCATTCCGAAAAGGTGTCCTTTGGAGCTAAATTTTGCATTACCGCTGCAACTGGCTATATATCGACAACTAAATGAACTGGAATGGGTAAAACTTGTGCCCCAATGAATGTAGTTCTCCGAGCTCATTCCGAAAAGGTGTTGTGCGGTAAAATCGGACAACCAGATCAAAAGTTATTGTTGTTTAAAGTTTAAATGTCATTTGAAGCTAAATCTCTCACTTTCGCTACAAACCGCATCTAAAATTCTTTCATTTTGAAATCTATGTGTCATTTGGATAAAAAACCCACATTACCAGTATAACCCACTGTATATCAACTTCAAAATGAGCTTGAATGGGTTAAAATTGTTCTCCATTGGATTTAGGGCACCTATCTCATTCTGAAAAGGTGTCTTTTCGACCTAAATTTTGCTTTACTGCTGCAATCGGCTATATATCGACAACTAAATGAACTATAATTGGTAAAACTTGTGCCCCAATGAATGTAGTGCTCCGAGCTCATTCCGAAAAGCTGTTGTGGGGTAAAATTGGACAACCGAATCAAAAGTTATTGCTGTTTAAAGTTTAAGTGTCATTTGGAGCTAAATCTCTCACTTTCGCTACAAACCGCATCTAAAATTCTTTCATTTTGAAATTTATGTGTTATTTGGACCTAAAGCTTACATTACTAGTAGAACGCACTGTATATCGAACTCTAAACGAGCTTGATTTTGTTAAAATTGTTCTCCATTGGATTTAGGCCTCCTATCTCATTCTGAAAAGGTGTCCTTTAGAGCTAAATTTTGCATTACCGCTACAACCAGCTATATATCGACAACTAAATGAACTGGACTGGGTAAAAATTGTGCTCCAATGAATGCAGTGCTCCGAGCTCATTCCGAAAAGCTGTTGTGGGGTAAAATCAGACAACCGGATGAAAAGTTATTGCTGTTTAAAGTTTAAGTGTCATTTGGAGCTAAATCTCTTACTTTCGCTACAAACCGCATCTAAAATTCTTTCATTGTGAAATTTATGTGTCATTTGGATAAAAATCTCGCATTACCAATAGAACCCACTGTATATCAACCTCTAAATGAGCTTGAATGGGTTAAAATTGTTCTCCATTGGATTTAGGGCTCCTATCTCATTCTGAAAAGGTGTCTTTTGGACCTAAATTTTGCTTTACCGCTGCAACCGGCTATATATCGACAACTAAATGACTGTAACGGGTAAAACTTGTGCCCCAATGAATGTAGTGCTCCGAGCTCATTCCGAAAAGGTGTTGTGGGGTAAAATAGGACAACCGGATCAAAAGTTATTGTTGTTTTAGGTTTAAGTGTCATTTGGAGCTAAATCTCTCACTTTCGCTACAAACCACATCTAAAATTCTTTCATTTTGAAACTTATGTGTCATTTGGAGCAAAATCTCGCATTACCAGTAGAACCCACTGTATATCGACCTCTAAATGAGCTTGAATGGGTTAAAATTGTTCTCCATTGGATTTAGGGCTCCTATCTCATTCTGAAAAGGTGTCCTTTGGAGCTAAATTTCGCATTACCGCTGCAACCGGTTATATATCGACAACTAAATGAACTGGAATGGGTAAAACTTGTGCTCCAAGGAATGTTGTGCTCCGAGCTCATTCCTAAAAGGTGTTGTGGGGTAAAATCAGACAACCAGATCAAAAGTTATTGCTGTTTAAAGTTTAAGTGTCATTTGGAGCTAAATCTCTCACTTTCGCTACAAACCGCATCTAAAATTCTTTCATTTTGAAATTTATGTGTCATTTGGACCTAAATCTTACATTACTAGCAGAACGCACTGTATATCGACCTCTAAACGAGCTTGAATTTTTTAAAATTGTTTTCCATTGGATTTAGGGCTCCTATCTCATTCTGAAAAGGTGTCCTTTGGAGATAAATTTTGCATTACCGCTGCAACCGGCTATATACCGACAACTAAATGAACTGGACTGGGTAAAAATTGTGCTCCAATGAATGTAGTGCTCCGAGCTCATTCTGAAAAGGTGTTGTGGGGTAAAATCAGATAATAGGATCAAAAGTTATTGCTGTTTAAAGTTTAAGTGTCATTTGGAGCTAAATCTCTCACTTTCGCTACAAACCGCATCTAAAATTCTTTCATTTTGAAATTTATATGTCATTTGGAGAAAAATCTCGCATTACCAGTAGAACACACGGTATATCGACCTCTAAATGAGCTTGAATAGGTTAAAATTGTTCTCCATTGGATTTAGGGCTCCTATCTCATTTTGAAAAGGAGTCTTTTGGAGCTAAATTTCGCATTACCGCTGCAACCTGCTATATATTGACAACGAAATGATCTGGAATGGGTAAAACTTGTGCCCCAATGAATGTAGTGCTCCGAGCTCATTCCGAAAAGGTGTTGTGGGGTAAAATCGGACAACCGGATCAAAAGTTATTGCTGTTTAAAGTTTAAGTGTCATTTAGAGCTAAATCTCTCACTTTCGCTACAAACCGCATCTAAAATTCTTTTATTTTGAAATTTATGTGTCATTTGGAGCAAAATCTCACATTACCAGTAGAATCCACTATATATTGACCTCTAAACGAGCTTGAATGGGTTAAAGTTGTTTTCCATTGGATTTAGGGCTCCTATCTCATTCTGAAAAGGTGTCCTTTGGAGGTAAATTTTGCATTACCGCTACAACTGGCTATATATCGACAACTAAATGAACTGTACTGGGTAAAACTTGTTCTCCAATGAATGTAGTGCTCCGAGCTAATTCCGAAAAGGTGTTGTGGGGTAAAATCAGACAACCGGATCAAACGTTATTGCTGTTTAAAGTTTAAGTGTCATTTGGAGCTAAATCTCTCACTTTCGCTACAAACCGCATCTAAAATTCTTTTATTTTGAAATTTATGTGTCATTTGGAGCAAAATCTCGCATTACCAGTAGAACCCACTGCATATCGACCTCTAAACGAGCTTGAATGGGTTAAAATTGTTCTCCATTGGATTTAGGGCTCCTATCTCATTCTGAAAAGGTGTCCTTTGGAGCTAAATTTTGCATTACCGTTGCAACTGGCTATATATCGACAACTAAATGAATTGGAATGGGTAAAACTTGTGCCCCAATGAATGTAGTGCTCCGAGCTCATTCTGAAAAGGTGTTGTGCGGTAAAATCAGACAACCGGATCAAAAGTTATTGTTGTTTAAAGTTTAAATTTCATTTGGAGCTAAATCTCTCACTTTCGCTACAAACCGCATCTAAAATTCTTTTATTTTGAAATTTATGTGTCATTTGGAGCAAATCTCGCATTACCAGTAGAACCCACTGTATATCGACCTCTAAACGAGCTTGGATGGATTAAAATTGTTCTCCATTGGATTTAGGGCTCCTATCTCATTCTGAAAAGGTGTCCTTTGGAGCTAAATTTCGCATTACCACTGCAACCGGTTATATATCGACAACTAAATGAAATAGAATGGTAAAACTTGTGCTCCAAGGAATGTAGTGCTCCGAGCTCATTACGAAAAGGTGTTGTGGGGTAAAATCAGACAACTGGATCAAAAGTTATTGCTGTTTAAAGTTTAAGTGTCATTTGTAGCTAAATCTCTCACTTTCGCTACAAACAGCATCTAAAATTCTTTCATTTTGAAATTTATGTGTCATTTGGACCTAAATCTCACATTATTAGTAGAACGCACTGTATATCGACCTCTAAACGAGCTTGAATTTGTTAAAATTGTTCTCCATTGGATTTAGGGCTCCTATCTCATTCTAAAAAGGTGTCCTTTGGAGCTAAATTTTGCATTACCGCTGCAACTTGCTATATATCGACAACTAAATGAACTGGAATGGGTAAAACTTGTGCCCCAATGAATGTAGTGCTCCGAGCTCATTCCGAAAAGGTGTTGTTGGGTAAAATTGGACAACCGGATCAAATGTTATTGCTGTTTAAAGTTTAAGTGTCATTTGAAGCTAAATCTCTCACTTTCGCTACAAACCGCATCTAAAATTCTTTTATTTTGAAATTTATGTGTCATTTGGAGCAAAATCTCACATTACCAGTAGAATCCACTATATATTGACCTCTAAACGAGCTTGAATGAGTTAAAATTGTTCTCCATTGGATTTAGGGCAACTATCTCATTCTGAAAAGGTGTCCTTTGGAGGTAAATTTTGCATTACCGCTGCAACTGGCTATATATCAATAACTAAATGAACTGTACTGGGTAAAACTTGTGCTCCAATGAATGTAGTGCTCCGAGCTAATTCTGAAAAGGTGTTGTGGGGTAAAATCAGACAACCGGATCAAACGTTATTGCTGTTTAAAGTTTAAGTGTCATTTGTTGCTAAATCTCTCACTTTCGCTGCAAACCACATCTAAAATTCTTTTATTTTGAAATTTATGTGTCATTTGGAGCAAAATCTCGCATTACCAGTAGAACCCACTATATATCGACCTCTAAACGAGCTTGAATGGGTTAAAGTTGTTTCCATTGGATTTAGGGCTCCAATATATATCTCATTCTGAAAAGGGGTCCTTTGGAGCTAAATTTCGCATTACCGCTGCAACCGGTTATATATCGACAACTAAATGAATTGGAATGGGTAAAACTTATGCTCCAAGGAATGAAGTGCTCCGAGCTCATTCCGAAAAGGTGTTGTGGGGTAAAATCAGACAACAGGATCAAAAGTTATTGTTGTTTAAAGTTTGTTATTTGGAGCTAAATCTCTCACTTTCGCTACAAACCGCATCTAAAATTCTTTCATTTTGAAATTATTGTGTCATTTGGAGCAAAATATCGCATTACCAGTAGAACCCGCTGCATATCGACCTCTAAACGAGCTTGAATGGGTTAAAATTGTTCTCCATTGGATTTAGGGCTCCTATCTCATTCTGAAAAGGTGTCCTTTGGAGCTAAATTCCGCATTACCACTGCAACCGGTTATATATCGACAACTAAATGAACTAGAATGGGTAAAACTTGTGCTCCAAGGAATGTAGTGCTCCGAGCTCATTCCGAAAAAGTGGTGTGGGGTAAAATCAGACAATCAGATCAAAAGTTATTGCTGTTTAAAGTTTAAGTGTCATTTAGAGCTAAATCTCTCACTTTCGCTACAAACCGCATCAAAAGTTATTACTAGTAGAACGCACTGTAAATCGACCTTTAAACGAGCTTGAATTTGTTAAAATGGTTCTCCATTGGATTTAGGGCTCCTATCTCATTCTGAAAAGGTGTACTTTGGAGCTAAATTTTGCATTACCGCTGCAACCGGCTATATATCGACAACTAAATGAACTGGACTGGGTAGAAATTGTGCTCCAATGAATTTAGTGCTCTGAGATCATTCCGAAAAGGTGTTGTGGGGTAAAATAAGACAACCGGATCAAAAGTTATTGATGTTTAATGTTTATGTGTCGTTTGGAGCTAAATCTCTCACTTTCGCTACAAACCGCATCTAAAATTCATTCATTTTGAAATTTATTTGTCATTTGGAGCAAAATCTCACATTACCAGTAGAATCCACTATATATTGACCTCTAAACGAGCTTGAATAGTTTAAAATTTTTCTCCATTGGATTTAGGGCTCCTATCTCATTCTGAAAAGGTGTCCTTTGGAGGTAAATTTTGCATTACCGATGCAACTGGCTATATATCGACAACTAAATGAACTGGACTGCGTAAAACTTTGCTCCCAGAATGTAGTGCTCTGAGCTCATTCCAAAAAGGTGTTGTGGGGTAAAATCAGACAACCGGATCAAAAGTTATTGTTGTTTAAAGTTTTAGTGTCATTTGGAGCTAAATCTCTCACTTTCGCTACAAACCGCATCTAAAATTCTTTTATTTTGAAATTTATGTGTCATTTGGAGCAAAATCTCGCATTACCAGTAGAACCCACTATATATCGACCTCTAAATGAGCTTGAATGGGTTAAAGTTATTCTCCATTGGATTTAGGGCTCCTATCTCCTTCTGAAAAAAGTGTCCTTTGGAGCTAAATTTTGCATTACCGCTGCAACCGGCTATATATCGACAACTAAATGAACTAGAATGGGTAAAAATTATGCTCCAATGAATGTAGTGCTCCGAGCTCATTCCGAAAAGGTGTTGTGGGCTAAAATCAGACAACCGAATGAAAAGTTATTACTGTTTAAAGTTTAAGTGTCATTTAGAGCAAAATCTCTCACTTTCGCTACAAACCGCATCTAAAAGTCTTTCATTTTGATGTTTATGTGTCATTTGGAGATAAATCTCGCATTACCAGTAGAACTCACTGTATATTGACCTCTAAACGAGCTTGAATGGGTTAAAATTATTCTCCATTGGATTTAGGGCTCCCATCTCATTCTGAAAAAGTATCCTTTGGAGCTAAATTTTGCATTACCGCTGCAACCGGCTATATATCGACAACTAAATGAACTGGTCTGGGTAAAAATTGTGCTCCAATGAATGTAGTGCTCTGAGCTCATTCCGAAAAGGTGTTGTGGGGTAAAATCAGATAACCGTATTAAAAGTTATTGCTGTTTAAAGTTTAAGTGTCATTTGGAGCTAAATCTCTCACTTTCGCTACAAACCGTATCTAAAATTCTTTCATTTTGAAATTTATGTGTCATTTGGAGAAAAATCTTGCATTACCAGTAGAACCCACTGTATATCGACCTCTAAACGAGCTTGAATTGGTTAAAATTGTTCTCCATTGGATTTAGGGCTCCTATATCATTCTGAAAAGGTGTCTTTTGGAGCAAAATTTTGCATTACCGCTGCAACAGGCTATATATCGACAAATAAATGAACTGGAATGGGTAAAACTTGTGCCCCAATGAATGTAGTGCTACGAGCTCATTCCGAAAAGGTGTTGTGGGATAAAATCAGACAACCGGATCAAAAGTTATAGCTGTTGTAAGTTTAAGTGTCATTTGGAGCTAAATCTCTCACTTTCGCTACAAACCGCATCTAAAATTCTTTCATTTTGTAACTTATGTGTCATTTGGAGCAAAATCTCGCATTACCAGTAGAACCCACTGTATATCGACCTCTAAACGAGCTTAAATGGGTTAAAATTGTTCTCCATTAGATTTAGGGCTCCTATCTCATTCTGAAAAGGTGTCCTTTGGAGATAAATTTCGCATTTCCGCTGCAACCGGCTATATATCGACAACTAAATGAACTGGATTTGGTAAAAATTGTGCTCCAATGAATGTAGTGCTCCGATCTCATTCCGAAAAGGTGTTGTGGTGTAAAATTAGACAATCGGATCAAAAGTTATTGCTGTTTAAAGTTTAAGTGTCATTTGGAGCTAAATCTCTCACTTTCGCTAAAAACCGCATCTAAAATTCTTTCATTTTGAAATTTATGTGTCATTTGGAGAAAAATCTCACATTACCGGTAGAAGCCACTGTATATCGACCTCTAAACGAGCTTGAATGGGTTAAAATTGTTCTCCATTGGATTTAGGGCTCCTATCTCATTCTGAAAAGGTGTCCGTTGGAGCTAAATTTCGCATTACCACTGCAACCGACAACTAAATGAACTGGAATGTGTAAAACTTGTGCTCCAATGAATATAGTGCTCCAATCTCATTCCGAAAAGGTGTTGTGGGGTAAAATCAGACAACAGGATCAAACGTTATTGATGTTTAAAGTTTAAGTGTCATTTGGAGCTAAATCTCTCACTTTCGCTACAAACCACATCTAAAATTCCTTCATTTTGAAATTTATGTGTCATTTGGAGCAAAATCTCACATTACCAATAGAATCCACTATATATTGACCTCTAAACGAGCTTGAATGGGTTAAAATTGTTTTCCATTGGATTTAGGGCTCCTATCTCATTCTGAAAAGGTGTCGTTTGTAGGTAAATTTTGCATTACCACTGCAACTGACTATATATCGACAACTATATGAACTAGACTGGGTAAAACTTTGCTCCAATGAATGTAGTGCTCCGAGCTCATTCCGAAAAGGTGTTGTGGGGTCAAATCAGACAACCGGATCAAAAGTTATTGCTGTTTAAAGTTTTAGTGTCATTTGGAGCTAAATCTCTCACTTTCGCTACAAACCGCATCTAAAATTCTTTTATTTTGAAATTTATGTGTCATTTGGAGCAAAATCTCGCATTACCAGTAGAACCCACTATATATCGACCTCTAAACGAGCTTGAATGAGTTAAAGTTGTTCTCCATTGGATTTAGGGCTCCTGTCTCATTCTGAATAAGTGTCCTTTGGACCTAAATCTTACATTACTAGTAGAACGCACTGTATATCGACCTCTAAACGAGCTTGAATTTGTTAAAATTGTTCTCCATTGGATTTAGGGCTCCTATCTCATTCTGAATAAGTGTCCTTTGGAGCTAAATTTTGCATTACCGCTGCAACCGGCTATATATCGACAACTAAATGAACTGGACTGGGTAAAAATTGTGCTCCAATGAATGTAGTGCTCCGAGCTCATTCCGAAAAGGTGTTGTGGGGTGAAATCAGACAATATGATCAAAAGTTATTGCTGTTTAAAGTTTAAGTGTCATTTGGAGCTAAATCTCTCACTTTCGCTACAAACCGCATCTAAAATTCCTTCATTTTGAAATTTGTGTCATTTGGAGAAAAATCTCGCATTACCAGTAGAACCCACTGTATATCGACCTCTAAACGAGCTTGAATGGGTTAAAATTGTTCTCCATTGGATTTAGGGCTCCTATCTCATTTTGAAAAGGTGTCCTTTGGAGCTAAATTTCGCATTACCGCTGCAACGTGCTATATATCGACAACTAAATGAACTGGAATGGGTAAAACTTGTACCCTAATGAATGTAGTGCTGCGAGCTCATTCCGAAAAGGTGTTGTGGGGTAAAATCGGACAACCGGATCAAAAGTTATTGCTGTTTAAAGTTTAAGTGTCATTTGGAGCTAAATCTCTCACTTGCGCTACAAACCGCATCTAAAATTCTTTCATTTTGAAATTTATGTGTCATTTGGAGCAAAATCTCACATTACCTGTAGAATCCACTATATATTGACCTCTAAACGAGCTTAAATGGGTTAAAATTGTTCTTCATTGGATTTAGGGCTCCTATCTCATTCTGAAAAGGTGTCATTTGGAGGTAAATTTTGCATTACCGCTACAACTGGCTATATATCGACAACTAAATGAACTGTACTGGGTAAACTTGTGCTCCAATAAATGTAGTGCTCCGAGCTAATTCCGAAAAGGTGTTGTGGGGTAAAATCAGACAACCGGATCAAACGTTATTGCTGTTTAAAGTTTAAGTGTCATTTGGAGCTAAATCTCTCACTTTCGCTACAAACCGCATCTAAAATTCTTTTATTTTGAAATTTATGTGTCATTTGGAGCAAAATCTCGCATTACCAGTAGAACCCACTGCATATCGACCTCTAAACGAGCTTGAATGGGTTAAAGTTGTTCTCCATTATATTTAGGGCTCCTATATATATCTCATTCTGAAAAGGTGTCCTTTGGAGCTAAATTTCGCATTACCGCTGCAACCAGTTATATATCGACAACTAAATGAACTGGAATGGGTAAAAATTGTGCTCCAAGGAATGTAGTGCTCCGAGCTCATTCCGAAAAGGTGTTGTGAGGTAAAATCAGACAAAATGATCAAAAGTTATTGATGTTTAAAGTTTGTGTCATTTGGAGCTAAATCTCTCACTTTCGCTACAAACTGCATCTAAAATTCTTTCATTTGGAAATTAATGTGTCATTTGGAGCAAAATCTCGCATTACCAGTAGAACCCACTGCATATCAACCTCTAAACGAGCTTGAATGGGTTAAAATTGTTCTCCATTGGATTTAGGGCTCCTATCTCATTCTGAAAAGGTGTCCTTTGGAGCTAAATTTTGCATTACCGTTGCAACTGGCTATATATCGACAACTAAATGAATTAGAATGGGTAAAACTTATGCCCCAATGAATGTAGTGCTCCGAGCTTATTCCGAAAAGGTGTTGTGCGGTAAAATCATACAACCGGATCAAAAGTTATTGTTGTTTAAAGTTTAAATGTCATTTGGAGCTAAATCTCTCACTTTCGCTACAAATCATATCTAAAATTCTTTTATTTTGAAATTTATGTGTCATTTGGAGCAAATCTCACATTACCAGCAGAACCCACTGTATATCGACCTCTAAACAAGCTTGAATGGGTTAAAATTGATCTCCATTGGATTTAGGGCTCCTATCTCATTCTGAAAAGGTGTCCTTTGGAGATAAATTTCGCTTACCACTGCAACCGGTTTTTTATCGACAACTAAATGAACTAGAATGGGCAAAACTTTTGCTCCAAGGAATAAAGTGCTTCGAGCTCATTCCGAAAAGGTGTTGTGGGGAAAAATCATACAACCGGATCAAAAGTTATTGCTGTTTAAAGTTTAAGTGTCATTTGGAGCTAAATCTCTCACTTTCGCTACAAACAACATCTAAAATTCTTTCATTTTGAAATTTATGTGTCATTTGGACCTAAATCTTACATTACTAGTAGAACGCACTGTCTATCGACCTCTAAATGAGCTTGAATTTGTTAAAATTGTTCTCCATTGGATTTAGGGCTCCTATCTCATTCTGAAAAGGTGTCCTTTGGAGCTAAATTTTGCATTACCGCTGCAACCGGCTATATATCGACAACTAAATGAACTGGACTGGGTAAAAATTGTGCTCCAATGAATGTAGTGCTCCGAGCTCATTCCGAAAAGGTGTTGTGGGGTAAAATCAGACAACCGTATCAAAAGTTATTGTTGTTTAATGTTTAAATGTCATTTGGAGCTAAATCTCTCACTTTCGCTACAAATCGCATCTAAAATTCTTTTATTTTGAAATTTATGTGTCATTTGGAGAAAAATCTCGCATTACCAGTAGAACCCACTGTATATCGACCTTTAAACGAGCTTGAATGGTTTAAAATTGTTCTCCATTAGATTTAGGGCTCGTATCTCATTCTGAAAAGGTGTCTTTTGGAGCTAAATTTTGCTTTACCGCTGCAACCGGCTATATATCGACAACTAAATGAACTGGAATGGGTAAAACTTGTGCCCCAATGAATGTAGTGCTCCGAGCTCATTCTGAAAAGGTGTTGTGGGGTAAAATCGGACAACCGGATCAAAAGTTATTGCTGTTCAAAGTTTAAGTGTTATTTGGAGCTAAATCTCTCACTTTCGCTACAAACCGCATATAAAATTCTTTCATTTTGAAATTTATGTGTCATTTGGACCTAAATCTTACATTACTAGTAGAACGCACTATATATCAACCTCTAAACGAGCATGAATTTGTTAAAATTGTTCTCCATTGGATTTAGGGCACCTATCTCCTTCTGAAAAGGTGTCCTTTGGAGCTAAATTTTGCATTAGCGCTGCAACCGGCTATATATCGACAACTAAATGAACTGGAATGGGTAAAAATTGTGCTCCGATGAATGTAGTGCTCCGAGCTCATTCCGAAAAGGTGTTGTGAGCTAAAATCAGACAATCGGATTAAAAGTTATTGCTGTTTAAAGTTTAAGTGTCATTTGGAGCTAAATCTCTCACTTTCGCTACAAATCGCATCTAAAATTCTTTCATTTTGAAATTTATGTGTCATTTGGAGATAAATCTCGCATTACTAGTAGAACCAACTGTATATCGACCTCTAAACGAGCTTGAATGGGTTAAAATTATTCTCCATTGGATTTAGGGCTCCCATCTCATTCTGAAAAGGTATCCTTTGGAGCTAAATTTTGCATTACCGCTGCAACCGATTATATATCGACAACTAAATGAACTGGACTGGGTTAAAATTGTGCACCAATGAATTTAGTGCCCTGAGCTCATTCCGAAAAGGTGTTGTGGGGTAAAATCAGACAACCGGATTAAAAGTTATTGTTGTTTAAAGTTTAAGTGTAATTTGGAGCTAAATCTCTCACTTTCGCAACAGACCGCTACTAAAATTCTTCCATTTCGAAATTTATGTGTCATTTGGAGAAAAATCTCGCATTACCAGTAGAACCCACTGTATATTGACCTCTAAACGAGCTTGAATGGGTTAAAATTGTTCTCCATGGATTTAGGGCTCCTATCTCATTCTGAAAAGGTGTCTTTTGGAGCAAAATTTTGCATTACCGCTGCAACCGGCTATATATCGACAACTAAATGAACTGGAATGGGTAAAACTTGTGCCCCAATGAATGTAGTGCTCCGAGCTCATTCCGAAAAGGTGTTGTGGGGTAAAATCGGACAACCGGATCAAAAGTTATAGCTATTTTAAGTTTAAGTGTCATTTGGAGCTAAATCTCTCACTTTCGCTACAAACCGCATCTAAAATTCTTTCATTTTGAAACTTATGTGTCATTTGGAGCAAAATCTCACATTACCAGTAGAACCCACTATATATCGACCTCTAAACGAGCTTGAATGGGTTAAAATTGTTCTCCATTGGATTTAGGGCTCCTATCTCATTCTGAAAAAGTGTCCTTTGAAGATAAATTTCGCATTTCCGCTGCAACCGGCTATATATCGACAACTAAATGAACTGGAATGGGTAAAAATTGTGCTCCAATGAATGTAGTGCTCCGAGCTCATTCCAAAAAGGTGTTGTGGGGTAAAATCAGACAATCGGATCAAAAGTTATTGTTGTTTAAATTTTAAGTGTCATTTGGAGCTAAATCTCTCAATTTCGCTACAAACCGCATTTAAAATTCTTTCATTTTGAAATTTATGTGTCATTTGGAGAAAAATCTCGCATTACCAGTAGAACCCACTGTATATCGACCTCTAAATGAGCTTGAATGGGTTAAAATTGTTCTCCATTGGATTTAGGGCTCCTATCTCATTCTGAAAAGGTGTCCTTTGGAGCTAAATTTCGCATTACCACTGCAACCTGCTATATATCGACAACTAAATGAACTAGAATGTGTAAAACTTGTGCTCCAATGGATGTAGTGCTCCGAGCTCATTCTGAAAAGGTGTTGTGGGGTAAATCGGACAACCGGATCAAAAGTTATTGCTGTTTAAAGTTTAAGTGTCATTTGGAGCTAAATCTCTCACTTTCGCTACAAACCGCATCTAAAATTCCTTCATTTTGAAATTTATGTGTCATTTGGAGCAAAATCTCACGTTACCAGTAGAATCCACTATATATTGACCTCTAAACGAGCTTTAATGGGTTAAAATTGTTCTCCATTGGATTTAGGGCTCCTATCTCATTCTGAAAAGGTGTCCTTTGGAGGTAAATTTTGCATTACCGCTGCAACTGGCTATATATCGACAACTAAATGAACTGAACTGGTTAAAACTCTGCTCCAATGAATGTAGTGCTCTAAGCTCATTTCGAAAAGGTGTTGTGGGGTAAAATCAGACAACCAGATCATAATTTATTGCTGTTTAAAGTTTTAGTGTCATTTGGAGCTAAATCACTCACTTTCACTACAAACCGCACCTAAAATTCTTTTATTTTGAAATTTATGTGTCATTTGGAGCAAAATCTCACATTACCAGTATATTGACCCACTGTATATTAACCTCTAAATGAGCTTGAACGGGTTAAAGTTATTCTCCATTGGATTTAGGGCTCCTATCTCATTCTGAAAAGGTGTCCTTTGGAGCTAAATTTCGCATTACTGCTGCAACCGGTTATATATCGACAACTAAATGATCTGGAATGGGTAAAACTTGTGCTCCAAGGAATGTAGTGCTCCGAGCTCATTCCGAAAAGGTGTTGTGGGGTAAAATCAAACAACAGGATCAAAAGTTATTGCTGTTTAAAGTTTAAGTATCATTTGGAGCTAAATCTCTCACTTTCGCTACAAACCGCATCTAAAATTCTTTCATTTTGAAATTAATGTTTCATTTGGAGCAAAATCTCGCATTACAAGTAGAACCCATTGTATATCGACCTCTAAACGATCTTGAATGAGTTAAAATTGTTCTCCATTGGATTTAGGGCTCCTATCTCATTCTGAAAAGGTGTCCTTTGGAGCTAAATTTTGCATTACCGCTGCAACTGGCTATATATCGACAACTAAATGACCTGGAATGGGTAAAAACTTGTGCCCCAATGAATGTAGTGCTCCGAGCTCATTCCGAAAAGGTGTTGTGCGGTAAAATCGGACAACCGGATCAAAAGTTATTGTTGTTTAAAGTTTAAATGTCATTTGAAGCTAAATCTCTCACTTTCGCTACAAACCGTCTAAAATTCTTTTATTTTGAAATTTGTGTCATTTGGAGCAAATCTCGCATTACCAGTAGAACCCACTGTATATTGACCTCTAAACGAGCTTGAATGGGTTAAAATTGTTCTTCATTGGATTTAGGGCTCCTATCTCATTCTGAAAAGGTGTCCTTTGAAGCTAAATTCCGCATTACCGCTGCAACCAGTTATATATCGACAACTAAATGAACTGGAATGGGTAAAACTTATGCTCCAAGAAATGTAGTGCTTCGACCTCATTCCGAAAAGGTATTGTGGGGTAAAATCAGACAACCGGATCAAAAGTTATTGCTGTTTAAAGTTTAAGTGTACTTTGGAGCTAAATCTCTCACTTTCGCTACAAACCGCATCTAAAATTCTTTCATTTTGAATTTTATATGTCATTTGGACCTAAATCTTACATTACTAGTAGAACGCACTGTATATCGAACTCTAAACGAACTTGAATTTGTTAAAATTGTTCTCCATTGGATTTAGTGCTCCTATCTCATTCTGAAAAGGTGTCCTTTGGAGCTAAATTTTGCATTACCGCTGCAACCAGCTATATATCGACAACTAAATGAACTGGACTGGGTAAAAATTGTGCTCCAATGAATGTAGCGCTCCGAGCTCATTCCGAAAATCTGTAGTGTGGTAAAATCAGACAACCGGATCAAAAGTTATTGCTGTTTAATGTTTAAGTGTCATTTGGAGCTAAATCTCTCACTTTTGCTACAAACTGCATCTAAAATTCTTTTATTTTGAAATTTATGTGTCATTTGTATAAAAATCTCGCATTACCAGTAGAACCCACTGTATATCAACCTCTAAATGAGCTTGAATGGGTTAAAATTGTTCTCTATTGGATTTAGGGCTTCTATCTCATTCTGAAAAGGTGTCTTTTGGAGCTAATTTTGCATTACCGCTGCAACCGGCTATATATCGACAACTATATGAACTGTAATGGGTAAAACTTGTGCCCCAATAAATGTAGTGATCCGAGCTCATTCCGAAAAGGTGTTGTGGAGTAAAATCGGACAATCGGATCAAAAGTTATTGCTGTTTTAGGTTTAAGTCTCATTTGGAGCTAAATCTCTCACTTTCGCTACAAACTGCATCTAAAATTCTTTCATTTTGAAACTTATGTGTCATTTGGAGCAAAATCTCACATTACCAGTAGAACCCACTGTATATCGACCTCTAAACGAGCTTGAATGGGTTAAAATTGTTCTCCATTGGATTTAGGGCTCCTATCTCATTCTGAAAAAGTGTCCTTTGGAGATAAATTTCGCATTTCCGCTGCAACCGGCTATATATCGACAACTAAATGAACTGGAATGGGTAAAAATTGTGCTCCAATGAATGTAGTGCTCCGAGCTCATTCCGAAAAGGTGTTGTGGGGTAAAATCAGACAATCGGATCAAAAGTTATTGCTGTTTAAATTTTAAGTGTCATTTGGAGCTAAATCTCTCACTTTCGCTACAAACCGCATTTAAAATTCTTTCATTTTGAAATTTATGTGTCATTTGGAGAAAAATCTCGCATTACCAGTAGAACCCACTGTATATCGACCTCTAAATGAGCTTGAATGGGTTAAAATTGTTCTCCATTGGATTTAGGGCTCCTATCTCATTCTGAAAAGGTGTCCTTTGGAGCTAAATTTCGCATTACCACTGCAACCTGCTATATATCGACAATTAAATGAACTGGAATTTATAAAACTTGTGCTCCAATGGATGTAGTGCTCCGAGCTCATTCTGAAAAGGTGTTGTGGGGTAAATCGGACAACCGGATCAAAAGTTATTGCTGTTTAAAGTTTAAGTGTCATTTGGAGCTAAATCTCTCACTTTCGCTACAAACCGCATCTAAAATTCCTTCATTTTGAAATTTATGTGTCATTTGGAGCAAAATTTCGCATTACCAGTAGAATCCACTATATATTGACCTCTAAACGAGCTTGAATGGGTTAAAATTGTTCTCCATTGGATTTAGGGCTCCTATCTCATTCTGAAAAGGTGTCCTTTGGAGGTAAATTTTGCATTACCGCTGCAACTGGCTATATATCGACAACTAAATGAACTGGACTGGGTAAAACTTTGCTCCAATGAATGTAGTGCTCTGAGCTCATTCCGAAAAGGTGTTGTGGGGTAAAATCAGACAACCAGATCAAAATTTATTGCTGTTTAAAGTTTTAGTGTCATTTGGAGCTAAATCTCTCACTTTCACTACAAACCGCATCTAAAATTCTTTTATTTTGAAATTTATGTGTCATTTGGAGCAAAATCTCGCATTACCAGTATATTGACCCACTGTATATTAACCTCTAAACGAGCTTGAACGGGTTAAAGTTGTTCTCCATTGGATTTAGGGCTCCTATCTCATTCTGAAAAGGTGTCCTTTGGAGCTAAATTTCGCATTACTGCTGCAACCGGTTATATATCGACAACTAAATGATCTGGAATGGGTAAAACTTGTGCTCCAAGGAATGTAGTGCTCCGAGCTCATTCCGAAAAGGTGTTGTGGGGTAAAATCAAACAACAGGATCAAAAGTTATTGCTGTTTAAAGTTTAAGTATCATTTGGAGCTAAATCTCTCACTTTCGCTACAAACCGCATCTAAAATTCTTTCATTTTGAAATTAATGTGTCATTTGAAGAAAAATCTCGCATTACCAGTAGAACCCACTGTATGTCGACCTCTAAACGATCTCGAATGAGTTAAAATTGTTCTCCATTGGATTTAGGGCTCCTATCTCATTCTGAAAAGGTGTCCTTTGGAGCTAAATTTTGCATTACCGCTGTAAGTGGCTATATATCGACAACTAAATGACCTGGAATGGGTAAAAACTTGTGCCCCAATGAATGTAGTGCTCCGAGCTCATTCCGAAAAGGTGTTGTGCGGTAAAATCGGACAACCGGATCAAAAGTTATTGTTGTTTAAAGTTTAAATGTCATTTGAAGCTAAATCTCTCACTTTCGCTACAAATCGTCTAAAATTCTTTTATTTTGAAATTTGTGTCATTTAGAGCAAATCTCACATTACCAGTGGAACCCACTGTATACTGACCTCTAAACGAGCTTGAATGGGTTAAAATTGTTCTTCATTGGATTTAGGGCTCCTATCTCATTCTGAAAAGGTGTCCTTTGAAGCTAAATTTCGCATTATCGCTGCAACCGGCTATATATCGACAACTAAATGAACTGGAATGGTTAAAAATTGCGCTCCAAGAAATGTAGTGCTTCGAGCTCATTCCGAAAAGGTATTGTGGGGTAAAATCAGACAACCGGATCAAAAGTTATTGTTGTTTAAAGTTTAAGTGTCCTTTGGAGCTAAATCTCTCACTTTCGCTACAAACCGCATCTAAAATTCTTTCATTTTGAATTTTATATGTCATTTGGACCTAAATCTTATATTACTAGTAGAACGCACTGTATATCGAATTCTAAACGAACTTGAATTTGTTAAAATTGTTCTCCATTGGATTTAGGGCTCCTATCTCATTCTGAAAAGGTGTCCTTTGGAGCTAAATTTTGCATTACCGCTGCAACCAGCTATATATCGACAACTAAATGAACTGGACTTGGTAAAATTGTGCTCCAATGAATGTAGCGCTCCGAGCTCATTCCGAAAAGCTGTTGTGTGGTAAAATCAGACAACCGGATCAAAAGTTATTGCTGTTTAATGTTTAAGTGTCATTTGGAGCTAAATCTCTCACTTTTGCTACAAACCGCATCTAAAATTCTTTCATTTTGAAATTTATGTGTCATTTGTATAAAAATCTCGCATTACCAGTAGAACCCACTGTATATCAACCTCTAAAGGAGCTTGAATGGGTTAAAATTGTTCTCTATTGGATTTAGGGCTTCTATCTCATTCTGAAAAGGTGTCTTTTGGAGCTAAATTTTGCATTACCGCTGCAACCGGCTATATATCGACAACTAAATGAACTGTAATGGGCAAAACTTGTGCCCCAATGAATGTAGTGATCCGAGCTCATTCCGAAAAGGTGTTGTGGAGTAAAATCGGACAATCGGATAAAAAGTTATTGCTGTTTTAGGTTTAAGTCTCATTTGGAGCTAAATCTCTCACTTTCGCTACAAACCGCATCTAAAATTCTTTCATTTTGAAACTTATGTGTCATTTGGAGCAAAATGTCGCATTACCAGTAGAACCCACTGTATATCGACCTCTAAACGAGCTTGAATGGGTTAAAATTGTTCTCCATTGGATTTAGGGCTCCTATCTCATTCTGAAAAGGTGTCCTTTGGAGCTAAATTTCGCATTACCGGTGCAACCGGCTATATATCGACAACTAAATGAACTGGAATGGGTAAAACTTGCGCTCTAATGAATGTAGTGCTCCGAGCTCATTCGGAAAAGGTGTTGTGGGGTAAACTCAAACAACCGGATCAAAAGTTATTGCTGTTTAAAGTTTAAGTGTCATTTGGAGCTAAATCTCTCACTACAAACCGCATCTAAAATTCTTTTATTTTGAAATTTATGTGTCATTTGGAGCAGAATCTCATAACCAGCAGAACCCACTGTATATCGACCTCTAAACGAGCTTGGATGGGTTAAAATTGTGCTCCATTGGATTTAGGGCTCCTATCTCATTCTGAAAAGGTGTCCTTTGTAGCTAAATTTAGCATTACCGCTGCAACCGTTTATATATCGACAACTAAATGAACTGGAATGGGTAAAACTTGTGCTCCAAGGAATGTAGTGCTCCGAGCTCATTCCTAAAAGGTGTTGTGTGGTAAAATCAGACAACCGGATCAAAAGTTATTGTTGTTTAAAATTTAAGTGTCATTTGGAGCTAAATCTCTTACTTTCGCTACAAACCGCATCTAAAATTCTTTTATTTTGAAATTTATGTGTCATTTGGAGCAAAATCTCACATTACCAGTAGAACCCACTGTATATCAACCTCTAAACGAGCTTGAATGGGTTAAAGTTGTTCTCCATTGGATTTAGGGCTCCTATCTCCTTCTGAAAAGGTGTCCTTTGGAGCTAAATTTTGCATTACCGCTGCAACTGGCTATATATCGACAACTAAATGAATTGGAATGGGTAAAACTTGTGCCCCAATGAATGTAGTGCTCCGAGCTTATTACGAAAAGGTGTTGTGGGGTAAAATCGGACAACCGGATCAAAAGTTATTGCTGTTTAAAGTTTAAGTGTCATTTGGAGCTAAATCTCTCACTTTCGCTACAAACCGCATCTAAAATTCTTTCATTTTGAAATTTATGTGTCATTTGGAGCAAAATCTCACATTACCAGTAGAATCCACTATATATTGACCTCTAAACGAGCTTAAATGGGTTAAAATTGTTCTCCATTGGATTTAGGGCTCCTAGCTCATTCTGAAAAGGTGTCCATTGGAGGTAAATTTTGCATTACCGCTGCAACTGGCTATATATCGACAACTAAATGAACTGAACTGGGTAAAACTTGTGCTCCAATGAATGTAGTGCTCCAAGCTCATTCCGAAAAGGTGTTGTGGGGTATAATCAGACAACCGGATCAAAAATTATTGCTGTTTAAAGTTTTAGTGTCATTTGGAGCTAAATCTCTCACTTTCGCTACAAACCGCATCTAAAATTCTTTTTATGTTGAAATTTATGTGTCATTTGGAGCAAAATCTCGCATTACCAGTAGAACCCACTGTTTATCGACCTCTAAACGAGCTTGAATGGGTTAAAGTTGTTCTCCATTGGATTAAGGGCTCCTATCTCATTCTGAAAAGGTGTCCTTTGGAGCTAAATTTCGCATTACCGCTGCAACCGGTTATATATCGACAACTAAATGAACTGGAATGGGTAAAACTTGTGATACAAGGAATATAGTGCTCCGAGCTCATTCCGAAAAGGTGTTGTGGGGTAAAATCAGACAACCGGATCAAAAGTTATTGCTGTTTAAAGTTTAAGTGTCATTTGGAGCTAAATCTCTCACTTTCGCTACAAACCGCATCTAAAATTCTTTCATTTTGAAATTTATGTGTCATTTGGACCTAAATCATACATTACTAGTAGAACGCACTGTATATCGACCTCTAAACGAGCTTGAATTTGTTAAAATTGTTCTCCATTGGATTTAGGGCTCCTATCTCATTCTGAAAAGGTGTCCTTTGGAGCTAAATTTTGCATTACCGATGCAACCGGCTATATATCGACAACTAAATGAATTGGAATGGGTAAAACTTGTGCCCCAATGAATGTATTGCTCCGAGCTCATTCCGAAAAGGTGTTGTGGGGTAAAACCGGACAACCGGATCAAAAGTTATTGCTGTTTAAAGTTTAAGTGTCATTTCGAGCTAAATCTCTCACATTCACTACAAACCGCATCTAAAATTCTTTCATTTTGAAATTCATGTGTCATTTGGAGCAAAATCTCACATTACCAGTAGAATCCACTGTATATTGATCTCTAAACGAGCTTGAATGGGTTAAAATTGTTCTCCATTGGATTTAGGGCTCCTATCACATTCTGAAAAGGTGTCCTTTGGAGGTAAATTTTGCATTACCGCTGCAACTGGCTATATATCGACAACTAAATGAACTGGATTGGGTAAAACTTGTGCTCCAATGAATGTAGTGCTCCGAGATCATTCCTAAAAAGTGTTGTGGGGTAAAATCGGACAACCGTATCAAAAGTTATTGCTGTTTTAAGTTTAAGTGTCATTTGAAGCTAAATCTCTCACTTTCGCTAAAAACCGCATCTAAAATTCTTTCATTTTGAAACTTATGTGTCATTTGGAGCAAAATCTCGCATTACCAGTAGAAACCACTGTATATCGACCTCTAAACGAGCTTGAATTTGTTAAAATTGTTCTCCATTGGATTTAGGGCTCCTATCTCATTCTGAAAAGGTGTCCTTTGGAGCTAAATTTTGCATTACCGATGCAACCGGCTATATATCAACAACTAAATGAATTGGAATGGGTAAAACTTGTGCCCCAATGAATGTAGTGCTCCGAGCTCATTCCGAAAAGGTGTTGTGGGCTAAAATCAGACAACCGGATTAAAAGTTATTGCTGTTTAAAGTTTGTGTCATTTGGAGCTAAATCTCTCACTTTCGCTACAAACAGCATCTAAAATTCTTTCATTTTGAAATTTATGTGTTATTTGGAGAAAAATCTCGCATTACCAGTAGAACCCACTGTATATCGACCTCTAAACGAGCCTGAATGGGTTAAAATTATTCTCCATTGGATTTAGTGCTCCTATCTCATTCTGAAAAGGTGTCCTTTGGAGCTAAATTTTGCATTACCGCTGCAACCGGCTATATATCGACAACTAAATGAACTGGACTGGGTAAAAATTGTGCTCCAATGAATGTAGTACTCTGAGCTCATTCTGAAAAGGTGTTGTGGTGTAAAAACAAACAACCGGATTAAAAGTTATTGATGTTTAAAGTTTAAGTGCCATTTGGAGCTAAATCTCTCACTTTCGCTACAAACCGCATCTAAAATTCTTTTATTTTGAAATTTATGTGTCATTTGGAGAAAAATCTCGCATTACCAGTAGAACCCACTGTATATCGACCTCTAAACGAGCTTAAATGGGTTAAAATTGTTCTCCATTGGATTTAGGGCTCCTATCTCATTCTGAAAAGGTGTCTTTTGGAGCAACATTTTGCATTTCCACTGCAACCTGCTATATATCGACAACTAAATGAACTTGAATGGGTAAAACTTGTGCCCCAATGAATGTAGTGCTCCAAGCTCATTCCGAAAAGGTGTTGTGGGGTAAAATCGGACAACCGGATCAAAAGATATAGCTGTTTTAAGTTTAAGTGTCATTTGGAGCAAATCTCTCACTTTCGCTACAAACCGCATCTAAAATTCTTTCATTTTGAAACTTATGTGTCATTTGGAGCAAAATCTCGCATTACCAGTAGAACCTGAAAGTGAGTTTAGTTCTTATTATGAGTTTAAAGCTCTTACTTAAGTTTTAGTTTCAAAATAATGGTATATAAATATATAAGTGTTTGCTGAGTAATAAATACAAACAGCTAGAGTGCATAAATAACACAGCACAGGAAATAAAATAAAGCATAAACAAGAAGCATTCCAGGTGACACAAAGAAATATAGTAGTTCCCCAAATCTGGGTAGTCTACTCTTCTACCACCCTTGGTAGGAATCCACTAGGAGAGTTGATCAGGTGCCCTTACGCCAATGGAGGTTTGATCAGGTGCCCAATTCACCACAGTCAGGTTTTTGCTAAGGTGACCTGTCACCGAGAGTTTACTTTTGAAGGGAGTAATAACCCTGTACAAGATGGGAGAAAGGGAAAGGGAAAAATATAATGTTCTTCTCTGTATAGGAAGACTCTTGAAGATCCTGATAGGGTGTTGAAAGGATCTGATTATGATGTTGAAGAAGACTCCCCCTATCTGATAGAGCTTGGTGACAGTTCTGGAGGCTCCTTCTCTTGATTGAACAAGCACCTTTTCCTATGCAGTGATGATCCTGAGCAAATGATTGTGATTGTTGTCTCAGGATGTGTATGATCTGCAAGAAGATGTTAGGCAAAAAGAGAGGTTTCTTGTAGTGTTGTATCTCCGTTGTATATGCCTGTCTATTTCTTATCTATCTCATATTTTCTTCTCTATATATAATCTGGAGAAGGTATTTGAATTCTTGCCCGGGAAAAAGGAAAGAGTTAAAGTCTCTTTAATTAGATTCCTTGGGAAGATAAGTTTTTCGTCTCTTACTCTTCTGAAAACGGCTATAATCTTTATTGCCTGCAACGGCTATATCAGAAAAGCATGAATATATTAATGTTAGTCCAGCTGTATGATAATAATAACAAAAGTATTGCTGATAACACATTTGTCGAGCTCTTCTGGATTCGTCGAGCGCCGTTTAGAGAATGCTTAGCCGCTGAGATTTTTTTTCTGACTGGAATTTGTCGACCGCTGTTCTGATAGAGATTTGTCGAGCGCTGGCAACAAAACTGTCGAACGCTGGCTGGCTTTCGTCGAGCACCGATCGACATTTGTCGATCGCAGAGAATATATATAGTCTCTTTAATTCCTTCTCTTTATTTCTCTCAGCCAAATGTATATATAAATTTCTTAGTATGTTTTATATATATTATTTTTATCAGCTTTCTTATCTTAATGAGATTTGGTCTGAGTAATTAAATGGTCTATGACCAAAGGGATGGATCCTAACTCAAATCAAAAACTAAGGTTCCAACAATCTCCCCCTATTTGAGTTGGGATCCTAAATCAAATTAAAACTAGTGGCCTGGTACTCTCCCCCTATTTGGTTTAGGATGCCGACAGTTTTAATTTATATATTCTCCTTTTCTCTCTCACTTGGCTTTTAGCAATTTTTATTCTTTGTAAGGTTATTTTTGCACCTTTACTTTCCTAAATTTAGATTTAAAATTTTCAATTGCAGCAACCTTTAATGGATTTCATTTGAATGTTGAAGTCAGAAAAACTTTGTCTGATACCTTCCTTCTTAAAGAATCCCTTAAATCAGAAGAGACTCACACTCAGTCACATAACCATTTCTGATTAATGTGACTACAGTAGAATGCTCAACATGGTTTTCAGAGAAATCTATAAGACTGTGAAGTTTTCTGACATTGCTTTTAATGATATAAACATTTAAATGAATTTTATGTTTTGCTGTTTAATTTAGAGATGGAGTTTAATGGTGAAAAACTTATTGATAATTAAGTAAGGAGTTTTTATTAGAGTTGAAAGGTTTAGTATTTTAAAATATGTTTAGCCTTTTTATTTCATTGAAATATAAATTTGAAAATTTTCTTTTATGTTGCTGAACAGAGATAATTTCTTTTTCTTTAAAATTCTGTTTGAAGTTTTCAGCTTTAATGAACTTATTTTTTAAGTAAACAAATTGTTCTGCTGTTATTTTAAAATCTTCTTTAATTTCAACAGAAATTAATTTGTTTATTATTATCTTTTTACTGATTCTGTTTTCAGAAATTATCAAATCTGTATATGGTGAGTTGAAAACAGATGTAAAATCAGAGGTAATAATAGGAAATGTTGTTAACTCTTTTACCTTTCCTTTATCAAGTTCTACATCAGATTCAGATTCTGCATCAGATTTGTAATCTGAGCCATATATAGCCAACATGCAGAAAGCTGTGGCTTTTTGTTCTTCTTTTTCTTCTTCTTTAGTTAGAGTAACTGATGGTGCTGCATCAAAAATGATGTTAGATAAGGCAGTTTCAACATGTGGATCTGAAGATAGAAAATTTGCTTGTGCTATTTGAAAAACCCTTTTGAAACAAAATAAGAACTAAGTGATCTTTGTGATTTCAGGTGTTAGCCTGTGTGAAAAATCAACCTGCTTTGATACCAATTGAAAGTGAGTTTAGTTCTTATTATGAGTTTAAAGCTCTTGCTTAAGTTTTAGTTTCAAAATAATGGTATATAAATATATAAGTGTTTGCTGAGTAATAAACACAAACAGCTAGAGTGCATAAATAACACAGCACAGGAAATAAAATAAAGCATAAACAAGAAGCATTCCAGGTGACACAAAGAAATATAGTAGTTCCCCAAATCTGGGTAGTCTACTCTTCTACCACCCTTGGTAGGAATCCACTAGGAGAGTTGATCAGGTGCCCTTACACTAATGGAGGTTTGATCAGGTGCTCAATTCACCACAGTCAGGTTTTTGCTAAGGTGACCTGTCACCGAGAGTTTACTTTTGAAGGGAGTAATAACCCTGTACAAGATGGGAGAAAGGGAAAGGGAAAAATATAATGTTCTTCTCTGTATAGGAAGACTCTTGAAGATCCTGATATGGTGTTGAAAGGATCTGATTATGATGTTGAAGAAGACTCCCCCTGTCTGATAGAGCTTGGTGACAGTTCTGGAGGCTCCTTCTCTTGATTGAACAAGCACCTTTTCTTATGCAGTGATGATCCTGAGCAAATGATTGTGATTGTTGTCTCAGGATGTGTATGATCTGCAAGAAGATGTTAGGCAAAAAGAGAGGTTTCTTGTAGTGTTGTATCTCCGATTTATATGCCTGTCTATTTCTTATCTATCTCATATTTTCTGCTCTATATATAATCTGGAGAAGGTATTTGAATTCTTGCCTGGGAAAAAGGAAAGAGATAAAGTCTCTTTAATTAGATTCCTTGGGAAGATAAGTTTTCGTCTCTTACTCTTCTAAAAACGGCTATAATCTTTATTGCCTGCAATGGCTATATCAGAAAAGCATGAATATATTAATGTTAGTCCAGCTGTATAATAATAATAACAAAAGTATTGCTGATAACACATTTGTCGAGATCTTCTGGATTCATCGAGTGCCGTTTAGAGAATGCTTAGCCGCTGAGATTTATTCTGACTGGAATTTGTCGACCGCTGTTCTGATAGAGATTTGTAGAGCGCTGGCAACAAAACTGTCGAACGCTGGCTGGCTTTCGTCGAGCGCTGGCAACAAAACTGTCGAACGCTGGCTGGCTTTCGTCGAGCACCGATCGACATTTGTCGATCGCAGAGAATATATATAGTCTCTTTAATTCCTTCTCTTTATTTCTCTCAGCCAAATGTATATATAAATTTCTTAGTATGTTTTATATATATTATTTTTATCAGCTTTCTTATCTTAATGAGATTTGGTCTGAGTAATTAAATGGTCTATGACCAAAGGGATGGATCCTAACTCAAATCAAAAACTAAGGTTCCAACAGAACCCACTGTATATCGACCTCTAAACGAGCTTGAATGGGTTAAAATTGTTCTCCATTGGATTTAGGGCTCCTATCTCATTCTGAAAAGGTGTCCTTTGGAGCTAAATTTTGCATTTCCGCTGCAACCGGCTATATATCGACAACTAAATGAACTGGAATTGGTAAAAATTGTGCTCCAATGAATGTAGTGCTCCGAGCTCATTCCAAAAAGGTGTTGTGGGGTAAAATCAGACAATCAGATCAAAAGTTATTGCAATTTAAAGTTTAAGTGTCATTTGGAGCTAAATCTCTTACTTTCGCTACAAACCGCATCTAAAATTCTTTCATTTTGAAATTTATGAGTCATTTGGAGAAAAATCTCGCATTACCAGTAGAACTCACTGTAAATCGACCTCTGAACGAGCTTGAATGGGTTAAAATTGTTCTCCATTGGATTTAGGGCTCCTATCTCATTCTGAAAAGGTGTCCTTTGGAGCTAAATTTGGCATTTCCGCTGCAACCGACTATATATCGACAACTAAATGAACTGGAATGGGTAAAAATTATGCTCCAATGAATGTAGTGCTCCGAGCTCATTCCAAAAAGGTGTTGTGGGGGTAAAATCAGACAATCAGATCAAAAGTTATTGCAATTTAAAGTTTAAGTGTCATTTGGAGCTAAATCTCTCACTTTCGCTACAAACCGCATCTAAAATTCTTTCATTTTGAAATTTATGAGTCATTTGGAGAAAAATCTCACATTACCAGTAGAACCCACTGCAAATCGACCTTTAAACGAGCTTGAATGGGTTAAAATTGTTCTCCATTGGATTTAGGGCTCCTATCTCATTCTGAAAAGGTGTCCTTTGGAGCTAAATTTCGCATTACCACTGCAACCTGCTATATATCGACAACTAAATGAACTGGAATGTGTAAAACTTGTGCTCCAATGAATGTAGTGCTCCGAGCTCATTCCGAAAAGGTGTTGTGGGGTAAAATCGGACAACCGGATCAAAAGTTATTGCTGTTTAAAGTTTAAGTGTCATTTGGAGCTAAATCTCTAACTTTCGCTACAAACCGCATCTAAAATTCTTTCATTTTGAAATTTATGTGTCATTTGAAGCAAAATCTCACATTACCAGTAGAATCCACTATATATTGACCTCTAAACGATCTTGAATGGGTTAAAATTGTTCTCCATTGGATTTAGGGCTCCTATCTCATTCTGAAAAGGTGTCTTTTGGAGGTAAATTTTGCATTACCGCTGCAACTGCTATATATCGACAACTAAATGAACTGGACTGGGTTAAAATTTTGCTCCAATGAATGTAGTGCTCCGAGCTCATTCCGAAAAGGTGTTGTGGGGTAAAATCAGACAACCGGATCAAAAGTTATTGCTGTTTAAAGTTTTAGTGTCATTTGGAGCTAAATCTCTCACTTTCGCTACAAACCGCATCTAAAATTCTTTTATTTTGAAATTTATGTGTCATTTGGAGCAAAATCTCGCATTACCAGTAGAACCCACTGTATATTGACCTCTAAACGAGCTTGAATGAGTTAAAGTTGTTCTCCATTGGGTTTAGGGCTCCTATCTCATTCTGAAAAGGTGTCCTTTGAAGCTAAATTTCGCATTACTGCTGCAACCGGTTATATATCGACAACTAAATGAACTGGAATGGGTAAAACTTGTGCTCCAAGGAATGTAGTGCTCCGAGCTCATTCTAAAAAGGTGTTGTGGGGTAAAATCAGACAATAGGATCAAAAGTTATTGCTGTTTAAAGTTTAAGTATCATTTGGAGCTAAATCTCTCACTTTCGCTACAAACCGCATCTAAAATTCTTTCATTTTGAAAGTAATGTGTCATTTGAAGCAAAATATCACATTACCAGTAGAACCCACTATATATTGACCTCTAAACGAGCTTGAATGTGTTAAAATTGTTCTCCATTGGATTTAGGGCTCCTATCTCATTCTGAAAAGGTGTCCTTTGGAGGTAAATTTTGCATTACCGCAGCAACTGGCTATATATCGACAACTAAATTAACTGGACTGGGTAAAACTTTGCTCCAATGAATGTATTGCTCCGAGCTCATTCTGAAAAGGTGTTGTGGGGTAAAATCAGACAACCGGATCAAAAGTTATTGCTGTTTAAAGTTGTAGTGTCATTTGATGCTAAATCTCCCACTTTCGCTACAAACCGCATCTAAAATTCTTTTATTTTGAAATTTATGTGTCATTTGGAGCAAAATCTCGCATTACCAGTAGAACCCACTGTATATTGACCTCTAAATGAGCTTGAAAGGGTTAAAGTTGTTCTCCATTGGATTTAGGGCTCATATCTCATTCTGAAAAAGTGTCCTTTGGAGCTAAATTTCGCATTACTGCTGCAACCGGTTATATATCGATAACTAAATGAACTAGAATGGGTAAAACTTGTTCTCCAATGAATGTAGTGCTCCGAGCTCATTCTGCAAAGGTGTTGTGGGGTAAAATCAGACAACAGGATCAAAAGTTATTGCTGTTTAAAGTTTAAGTATCATTTGGAGCTACATCTCTCACTTTCGCTACAAACCGCATCTAAAATTCTTTCATTTTGAAATTAATGTGTCATTTGGAGCAAAATCTCGCATTACCAGTAGAACCCACTGTATATCGACCTCTAAACGAGCTTGAATGAGTTAAAATTGTTCTCCATTGGATTTAGGGCTCCTATCTCATTCTGAAAAGGTGTCCTTTGGAGCTAAATTTTGCATTACCGCTGCAAGTGGCTATATATCGACAACTAAATGAACTGGAATGGGTAAAACTTGTGCCCCAATGAATGTAGTGCTCCGAGCTCATTCTGAAAAGGTGTTGTGCTGTAAAATCGTACAACCGGATCAAAAGTTATTGTTGTTTAAAGTTTAAATGTCATTTGAAGCTAAATCTCTCACTTTCGCTACAAACCGCATCTAAAATTCTTTTATTTTGAAATTTATGTGTCATTTGGAGCAAATCTCGCATTACCAGTAGAACCCACTGTATATTAACCTCTAAACGAGCTTGAATGGGTTAAAATTATTCTCCATTGGATTTAGTGCTCCTATCTCATTCTGAAAAGGTGTCCTTTGGAGCTAAATTTCGCATTACTGCTGCAACCGGTTATATATCGACAACTAAATGAACTGGAATGGGTAAAACTTGTGCTCCAAGGAATGTAGTGCTCCGAGCTCATTCCTAAAAGGTGTTGTGTGGTAAAATCAGACAACCGGATCAAAAGTTCTTGTTGTTTAAAGTTTAAGTGTCATTTTGAGCTAATCCTCTCACTTTCGCTACAAAACGCATCTAAAATTCTTTCATTTTGAAATTTATGTGTCATTTGGACCTAAATCTTACATTACTAGTAGAACGCACTGTATATCGAACTCTAAACGAGCTTGAATTTGTTAAAATTGTTCTCCATTGGATTTAGGGCTCCTATCTTATTCTGAAAAGGTTTCCTTTGGAGCTAAATTTTGCATTACCGCTGCAACCGGCTATAAATCGACAACTAAATGAATTGGAATGGGTAAAACTTGTGCCCCAATGACTGTAGTGGTCCGAGCTCATTACGAAAAGTTGTTGTGGGGTAAAATCGGACAACCGGATCAAAAGTTATTGCTTTTTAAAGTTTAAGTGTCATTTGGAGCTAAATCTCTCACTTTCGCTACAAACCGCATCTAAAATTCTTTCATTTTGAAATTTATGTGTCATTTGGAGCAAAATCTCACATTACCAGTAGAATCCACTGTATATTGACCTCTAAACGAGCTTGAATGGGTTAAAATTGTTCTCCATCGGATTTAGGGCTCCTCTCTCATTCTGAAAAGGTGTCCTTTGGAGGTAAATTTTGCATTACCGCTGCAACTGGCTATATATCGACAACTAAATGAACTGGACTAGGTAAAACTTGTGCTCCAATGAATGTAGTGCTCCGAGCTCATTCCGAAAAGGTGTTGTGGGGTAAAATCAGACAACCGGATCAAAAGTTATTGCTGTTTAAAGTTTTAGTGTCATTTGGAGCTAAATCTCTCACTTTCGCTACAAACCGCATCTAAAATTCTTTTATTTTGAAATTTATGTGTGATTTGAAGCAAAATCTCGCATTACCAATAAAACCCACTGTATATCGACCTCTAAACGAGCTTGAATGGGTTAAAGTTGTTCTCCATTGGATTAAGGGCTCCTATCTCATTCTGAAAAGGTGTCCTTTGGAGCTAAATTTCGCATTACCGCTGCAACCGGTTATATATCGACAACTAAATGAACTGTAATGGGTAAAACTTGTGATCCAAGGAATATAGTGCTCCGAGCTCATTCCGAAAAGGTGTTGTGGGGTAAAATGAGACAATCGGATCAAAAGTTATTGCTGTTTACAGTTTAAGTGTCATTTGGAGCTAAATCTCTCACTTTCGCTACAAACTGCATCTAAAATTCTTTCATTTTGAAATTTATGTGTCATTTGGAGAAAAATCTCACATTACAAGTAGAATCCACTGTATATTGACCTCTAAACGAACTTGAATGGGTTAAAATTGTTCTCCATTGGATTTAGGGCTCCAATCTCATTCTGAAAAGGTGTCCTTTGGAGGTAAATTTTGCATTACCGCTGCAACTGGCTATATATCGACAACTAAATGAACTGGATTGGGTAAAACTTGTGCTCCAATGAATGTAGTGCTCCGAGTTCATTCCGAAAATGTGTTGTGGGGGTAAAATTGGACAACCGCATCAAAAGTTATTGCTGTTTTAAGTTTAAGTGTCATTTGGAGCTAAATTTCTCACTTTCGCTAAAAACCGCATCTAAAATTCTTTCATTTTGAAACTTATGTGTCATTTGGAGAAAAATCTCGCATTACCAGTAGAAACCACTGTATATCGACCTCTAAACGAGCTTGAATGTGTTAAAATTGTTCTCCATTGGATTTAGGGCTCCTATCTTATTCTGAAAAGGTGTCCTTTGGAGTTAAATTTCGCATTACCGCTGCAACCGGATATATTTCGACAACTAAATGAACTGGAATGGGTATAACTTGTGCTCCAATGAATGTAGTGCTCCGAGCTCATTCCGAAAAGGTGTTGTGGGGTAAAATCGGACAACCGGATCAAAAGTTATTGCTGTTTAAAGTTTAAGTGTCATTTGGAGCTAAATCTCTCACTTTCGCTACAAACCACGTCTAAAATTCTTTCATTTTGAAATTTATGTTCATTTGGAGCAAAATCTCACATTACTAGTAGAATCCACTGTATATTGACCTCTAAACGAGCTTGAATGGGCTAAAATTGTTCTCCATTGGATTTAGGGCTCCTATCTCATTCTGAAAAGGTGTCATTTGGAGGTAAATTTTGCATTACCGCTGCAACTAGCTATATATCGACAACTAAATGAACTGGATTGGGTAAAACTTGTGCTCCAATGAATGTAGTGCTCCGAGCTCATTCCGAAAAAGTGTTGTGAGGTAAAATCGGGCAACCGTATCAAAAGTTATTGCTGTTTCAAGTTTAAGTGTCATTTGGAGCTAAATTTCTCACTTTCGCTAAAAACCACATCTAAATTCTTTCATTTTGAAACTTATGTGTCATTTGGAGCAAAATCTCGCATTACCAGTAGAAACCACTGTATATCGACCTCTAAACGAGCTTGAATGGGTTAAAATTGTTCTCCATTGGATTTATGGCTCCTATCTCATTCTGAAAAGGTGTCCTTTGGAGCTAAATTTCGCATTACCGCTGCAACCGGCTATATATCGACAACTAAATGGAATGGAATGGGTATAACTTGTGCTCCAATGAATGTAGTGCTCCGAGCTCATTCCGAAAAGGTGTTGTGGGGTAAAATCAGACATCCAGATCAAAAATTATTGTTGTTTAAAGTTTGTCATTTGGAGCTATATCTCTCACTTTCGCTACAAACCGTATCTAAAATTCTTTCATTTTGAATTTTATGTGTCATTTGGACCTAAATCTTACATTACTAGTAGAACGCACTGTATATCAATCTCTAAATGAGCTTGAATTTGTTAAAATTGTTCTCCATTGGATTTAGGGCTCCTATTCATTCTGAAAAGGTGTCCTTTGGCGCAAAATTTTGCATTATCGCTGCAACCGGCTATATATCGACAACAAAATGAACTGGAGTAGTTAAAACTTGTGCTCCAATGAATGTAGTGCTCCGAGCTCATTCCGAAAAGGTTTTGTGGGGTAAAATCAGATAACCGGATCAAAAGTTATTGCTGTTTAAAGTTTAAGTGTCATTTGGAGGTAAATCTCTCACTTTCGCTACAAACCGCATCTAAATTTTTTTATTTTGAAATTTGTGTCATTTGGAGCAAAATCTCGCATTACCAGTAGAACCCACCATATATCGACCTCTAAACGAGCTTGAATGGGTTAAAATTGTTCTCCATTGGATTTAGGGCACTTATCTCATTCTGAAAAGGTTTCTTTTGGAGCTATATTTCGCATTACCGCTGCAATCGGTTATATATCGACAACTAAATGAACTGGAATGCGCAAAACTTGTGCTCCAAGGAATGTAGTGCTCCGAGCTCATTCCTAAAAGGTGTTGTGTGGTAAAATCAGACAACCGGATCAAAAGTTATTGCTGTTTAAAGTTTAAGTGTCATTTTGAGCTAAATCTCTCACTTTCGCTATAAACCGTATCTAAAATTCTTTCATTTTGAAATTTATGTGTCATTTGGACCCAAATCTTACATTACTAGTAGAAAGCACTGCATATCGACCTCTAAACGAGCTTGAATTTGTTAAAATTATTCTCCATTGGATTTAGGGCTCCTATCTCATTCTGAAAAGGTGTCCTTTGGCGCTAAATTTTGCATTATCGCTGCAACCGGCTATATATCGACAACTAAATGAACTGGACTGGGTAAAAATTGTGCTCCAATGAATGTAGTGCTCCGAGCTCATTCTGAAAAGGTGTTGTGGGGTAAAATCAGACAACCGGATCAAAGGTTATTGATGTTTAAAGTTTAAGTGTCATTTGGAGCTAAATCTCTCACTTTCGCTACAAACCGCATCTAAAATTCTTTCATTTTGAAATTTATGTGTCATTTGGAGAAAAATCTCACATTACCAGTAGAACCCACTGTATATCAACTTCTAAACGAGCTTGAATTGGTTAAAATTGTTCTCCATTGGATTTAGGGCTCCTATCTCATTCTGAAAAGGTCTCCTTTGGCGCTAAATTTCGCATTACCGCTGCAACCAGCTATATATCGACAACTAAATGAACTGGAATGGGTAAAACTTGTTCCCCAATGAATGTAGTGCTCCGAGCTCATTCCAAAAAGTTGTTGTTGGGTAAAATCGGACAACCGGAGCAAAAGTTATTGCTGTTTAAAGTATAAGTGTCATTTGGAGCTTAATCTCTCACTTTCGCTACAAACCGCATCTAAAATTCTTTCATTTTGAAATTTATGTGTCATTTGGAGCAAAATCTCACATTACCAATAGAATCCACTATATATTTACCTCTAAACGAGCTTGAATGAGTTAAAATTGTTCTCCAATGGATTTAGGACTCCCATCTCATTCTGAAAAGGTGTCCTCTGGAGCTAAATTTCGCATTACCGCTGCAACCGATTATATATCGACAACTAAATGAACCGGAATGGGTAAAACTTGTGCACCATGGAATGTAGTGCTCGGAGCTCATTCCGAAAAGGTGTTGTGGGGTAAAATCAGACAACCGGATCATTAGTTATTGCTGTTTAAAGTTTAAGAGTCATTTGGAGCTAAATCTCTCACTTTCGCTACAAACCGCATCTAAAATTCTTTCATATTGAAATTAATATGTCATTTAGAGCAAAATCTCGCATTACCAGTAGAACCCACTGTATATCGACCTTTAAACGAGCTTGAATGGGTTAAAATTGTTCTCCATTGGATTTAGGACTCCTATCTCATTTTGAAAAGGTGTCCTTTGGAGCTAAATTTGGAATTACCGCTACAACTGGCTATATATCAACAACTAAATGAACTGGAATGGGTAAAACTTGTGCCCCAATGAATGTAGTGCTCCGAGCTAATTTCGAAAAGGTGTTGTGGGGTAAAATCGGACAACCGGATCAAAAGTTATTGTTGTTTATAGTTTAAATATCATTTGGAGCTAAATCTCTCACTTTCGCTACAAACTGCATCTAAAATTCTTTTATTTTGAAATTTATGTGTCATTTGGAGCAAATATCGCATTACCAGTAGAACCCACTATATATCGACCTCTAAACGAGCTTGAATGGGTTAAAATTGTTCTCCATTGGATTTAGGGCTCCTATCTCATTCTGAAAATGTGTCCTTTGGAGCTAAATCTTGCATTACCGCTACAACCGGCTATATATCGATAACTAAATGAATTGGAATGGGTAAAACTTGTGCCCCAATGAATGTAGTGCTCCGAGCTCATTCTAAAAAGGTGTTGTGGGGTAAAATCGGACAACCGGATCAAAAGTTATTGCTGTTTAAATTTTAAGTGTCATTTGGAGCTAAATATATCACTTTCGCTACAAACCGCATCTAAAATTCTTTCATTTTGAAATTTATGAGTCATTTTGAGCAAAATCTCCAATTACCAGAAGAATCCACTGTATATTGACCTCTAAACGAGCTTGAATGGGTTAAAATTGTGCTCCAAGGAATGTAGTGCTCCGAGATCATTCCGAAAAAGTGTTGTGGGGGTAAAATCAGACAACCAGATAAAAAGTTATTGTTGTTTAAAGTTTAAGTGTCATTTGGAGCTAAATCTCTCACTTTCACTGCAAACCGCATCTAAAATTCTTTCATTTTGAAATTAGTGTCATTTGGACCTAAATCTTACATTACTAGTAGAACGCACTGTATATCGACCACTAAACGAGCTTGAATTTGTTAAAATTGTTCTCCATTGGATTTAGGGCTCCTATCTCATTCTGAAAAGGTGTCCTTTGGAGCTAAATTTTGCATTACCGCTGCAACCGGCTATATATCGACAACTAAATGAACTGGACTGGGTAAAAATTGTGCTCCAATGAATGTAGTGCTCCGAGCTCATTCCGAAAAGGTTTTGTGGGGTAAAATCAGACAACCGGATCAAAAGTTATTGCTGTTTAAAGTTTAAGTGTCATTTAGAGCTAAATCTCTCACTTTCGCTACAAACCGCATCTAAAATTCTTTCATTTTGAAATTTATGTGTAATTTGGAGAAAAATCTCGCATTACCAGTAGAACCCACTGTATATCGACCTCTAAACGAGCTTGAATGTGTTAAAATTGTTCTCCATTGGATTTAGGGCTCCTATCTCAATCTGAAAAGGTGTCTTTTGGAGCTAAATTTTGCATTACCGCTGCAACCGGCTATATATCGACAACTAAATGAACTGGAAAGGGTAAAACTTGTGCCCCAATGAATGTAGTGCTCCGAGCTCATACCGAAAAGGTGTTGTGGGGTAAAATCGGACAACCGGATCAAAAGTTATTGCTGTTTTAAGTTTAAGTGTCATTTGGAGCGAAATCTCTTACTTTCGCTACAAACCGCATCTAAAATTCTTTCATTTTGAAACTTAGGTGTCATTTGGAGCAAAATCTCGCATTGCCAGCAGAACCCACTGTATATCGACCTCTAAACGAGCTTGAATGGGTTAAAATTATTCTCCCTTGGATTTAGGGCTCCTATCTCATTCTGAAAAGGTGTCCTTTGGAGCTAAATTTCGCATTACCGCTGCAACCGGCTATATATCGACAACTAAATGAACTGGAATGGGTAAAACTTGTGCTCCAATGAATGTAGTGCTCCGAGCTCATTCCGAAAAGGTGTTGTGGGGTAAAATCAGACAACCGGATCAAAAGTTATTGCTGTTTAAAGTTTAAGTATCATTTGGAGCTAAATCTCTCACTTTCGCTACAAACCGCATCTAAAATTTTTTTCATTTTGAAATTTATGTGTCATTTGGAGAAAAATCTCACATTACCAGTAGAATCTACTGTATATTGACCTCTAAACGAGCTTGAATGGGTTAAAATTGTTCTCCATTGGATTTAGGGCTCCTATCTCATTCTGGAAAGGTGTCCTTTGGAGCTAAATTTTGCATTACCGCTGCAACTGGCTATATATCGACAGTTTTCCATCCTCTTTCGTTCGATTAGACTTCATTCTAAATGAACTAGACTGGGTAAAACTTGTGCTCCAATGAATGTAGTGCTCCGAGCTCATTCCGAAAAGGTATTGTGGGGTAAAATCAGACAACCGGATCAAAAGTTATTGCTGTTTAAAGTTTAAATGTCATTTGGAGCTAAATCTCTCACTATCGCTACAAACCGCATCTAAAATTCTTTTATTTTGAAATTTATGTGCCATTTGGAGCAAAATCTCGCATTACCAGTAGAACCCACTGTATATAGACCTCTAAACGAGCTTGAATGGGTTAAAATTGTTCTCCATTGGATTTAGGACTCCTATCTCATTCTGAAAAGGTGTCCTTTGGAGCTAAATTTCGCATTATCGCTGCAACCGGTTATATTTCGACAACTAAATGGACTGGAATGTGTAAAACTTGTGCTCGAAGGAATGTAGTGCACCGAGCTCATTCATAAAAGGTGTTGTGTGGTAAAATCAGACAACCGGATCAAAAGTTATTGCTGTTTAAAGTTTAAGTGTCATTTGGAGCTAAATCTCTCACTTTCGCTACAAACCACATCTAAAATTCTTTCATTTTGAAATTTATGTGTCATTTGGACCTAAATCTTACATTACTAGTAGAACGCACTGTATATCGACCTCTAAACGAGCTTGAATTTTTTAAAATTGTTCTCCATTGGATTTAGGGCTCCCACCTCATTCTGAAAAGGTGTCCTTTGGAGCTAAATTTCGCATTACCGCTGCAACCGGCTATATATCGACAACTAAATGAACTGGAATGGGTAAAACTTGTGCTCCAATGAATGTAGTGCTCCGAGCTCATTCCGAAAAGGTGTTGTGGGGTAAAATCAGACAACCGGATCAAAAGTTATTGCTGTTTAAAGTTTAAGTGTCATTTGGAGCTAAATCTCTCATTTTCGCTACAAACCGCATCTAAAATTCTTTCATTTTGAAATTTATGTGTTATTTGGAGAAAATCTCACATTACTAGTAGAATCCACTGTATATTGACCTGTAAACGAGCTTGAATGGGTTAAAATGGTTCTCCATTGGATTTAGGGCTGCTATCTCATTCTGAAAAGGTGTCCTTTGGAGCTAAATTTGCATTACCGCTACAACCGGCTATATATCGATAACTAAATGAATTGGAATGGCTAAAACTTGTGCCCCAATGAATGTAGTGCTCCAAGCTCATTCCGAAAAGGTGTTGTGGCGTAAAATCGGACAACCGGATCAAAAGTTATTGCTGTTTAAATTTTAAGTGTCATTTGGAGCTAAATCTCTCACTTTCGCTACAAACCGCATCTAAAATTCTATCATTTTGAAATTTATGTGTCATTTGGAGCAAAATCTCACATTACCAGTAGAATCCACTATATATTGACCTTTAAACGAGCTTGAATGGGCTAAAATTGTTCTCCATTGGATTTAGGGCTCCTATCTCATTCTGAAAAGGTGTCCTTTGGAGGTAAATTTTGCATTACCGCTGCAACTGGCTATATATCGACAACTAAATGAACTGTACTGGGTAAAACTTGTGCTGCAATGAATGTAGTGCTCCGAGCTCATTCTGAAAAGGTGTTGTGGGGTAAAATCAGACAACCGGATCAAAAGTTATTGCTGTTTAAAGTTTTAGTGTCCTATGGAGCTAAATCTCTCACTTTCGCTACAAACCGCATCTAAAATTCTTATATTTTGAAATTTATGTGTCATTTGGAGCAAAATCTCGCATTACCAGTAGAACGCACTTTATATCGACCTCTAAATGAGCTTGAATGGGTTAAAGTTATTCTCCATTGGATTTAGGGCTCCTAACTCATTCTAAAAAGGTGTCTTTTGGAGCTAAATTTCGCATTACCCGCTGCAACCGGTAATATATCGACAACTAAATGAACTGGAATGGGTAAAACTTGTGCTCCAAGGAATGTAGTGCTCCGAGCTCATTCCGAAAAGGTGTTGGGGGGGGGGGGGGGGTAAAATCAGACAACCGGATCAAAAGTTATTGCTGTTTAAAGTTTAAGTGTCATTTGGAGCTAAATCTCTCACTTTCGCTACAAATCGCATCAAAAATTCTTTCATTTTGAAATTTATGTGCCATTTGGACCTACATCTTACATTACTAGTAGAACGCACTGTATATCGACCTCTAAACGAGCTTGAATTTGTTAAAATTGTTCTCCATTGGATTTAGGGCTCCTATCTCATTCTGAAAAGGTGTAATTTGGAGCTAAATTTCGCATTACCGCTGCAACCGGGTATATATCGACAATTAAATGAACTGGAATGTGTAAAACTTGTGCTCCAATGAATGTAGTGCTCCGAGATCATTCTGAAAAGGTGTTGTGGGGTAAAATCAGACAACCGGATCAAAAAGTTATTGCTGTTTAAAGTTTAAGTGTCATATGGAGCTAAATCTCTCACTTTCGCTACAAACCACATCTAAAATTCTTTTATTTTGAAATTAATGTGTCATTTGGAGCAAAATATCGCATTACAAGTAGAACCCACTGTATATCGACCTCTAAACGAGCTTGAATGAGTTAAAATTGTTCTCCATTGGATTTAAGGCTCCTATCTCATTCTGAAAAGGTGTCCTTTGGAGCTAAATTTCACATTTCCGCTGCAACCGGCTATATATCGACAACTAAATGAACTGGAATGGGTAAAACTTATGCCCCAATGAATGTAGTGCTCCGAACTCAATCCGAAAAAGTATTGTGCGGTAAAATCGGACAACCAGATCAAAAGTTATTGTTGTTTAAAGTTTAAGTGTCATTTGGAGCTTAATCTCTCACTTTCGCTACAAACCGCATCTAAAATTCTTTTATTTTGAAATTCATGTGTCATTTGGAGCAAAATCTCACATTACCAGTTGAATCCACTGTATATTGACCTCTAAATGAGCTTGAATGGGTTAAAATTGTTCTCCATTGGATTTAGGGCTCCTATCTCATTCTGAAAAGGTGTCCTTTGGAGCTAAATTTCGCATTACCGCTGCAACCGGCTATATATCGACAACTAAAAGAACTGGAATGGGTAAAACTTGTGCTCCAATGAATATAGTGCTCCGAGCTCATTCCGAAAAGGTCTTATGGGGTAAAATCAGACAACCGGATCAAAAGTTATTGCTGTTTAAAGTTTAAGTGTCATTTGGAGCTAAATCTCTCACTTTCGCTACAAACCGCATCTAAATTCTTTCATTTTGAAATTTATGTGTTATTTGGAGAAAAATCTCACATTACCAGTAGAATCCACTGTATATTGACCTGTAAACGAGCTTGAATGGGTTAAAATTGTTCTCCATTGGATTTAGGGCTCCTATATCATTCTGAAAAGGTGTCCTTTGGAGCTAAATCTTGCATTACCGCTACAACCGGCTATATATTGATAACTAAACGAATTGGAATGGGTAAAACGTGTGCCCCAATGAATTTAGTGCTCCGAGCTCATTCCGAAAAGGTGTTGTGGGGTAAAATCGGACAACCGGATCAAAAGTTATTGATGTTTAAAGTTTAAGTGTCATTTGGAGCAAAATCTCCCACTTTCGCTACAAACCGCATCTAAAATTCTTTCATTTTGAAATTTATGTGTCATTTGGAGCAAAATCTCATATTACCAGAACAATCCACTGTATATTGACCTCTAAACGAGCTTGAATGGGTTAAAATTTGAAAGTGGAGTGTTTTAGTTCTTATTCTTCTTATTAAAAGATCTTGTTTAAGTTTTACTTCCCAAATAATGATATATAAATATATAAGAGTGCTGATTGTTGTAGGAGTAATATACACCAACAGTTGAAGTGCATAAATAATAAACAGCAAAAGAAATAAAGCAAACAAACAAGAAGCACAATCCAGATGACACAAGATATATAGTAGTTCCCCTCAACTGGGTACATCTACTCTTCCACCCACTGGTAGGAATCCACTATGAGGTTGTTGATAAGGTGCCCTCACACCAGGTGAGCTGTTGATAAGGTGCTCTAACCAAACTGCAGGTTTTTGCTAAGGTGCCCTGTCACCGAGAGTTAACTTTTGAAGGGAGTTATAACCCTGTACAGGATGGGGTAAAGAGAGGAAAAATAAAAGCAGAAATTAAATTGTTCTTCTCTGTATAAGAAGACTCTTGATGATCCTGATATGGTGTTGAAAGGATCAGATGATGAAGAGCTCCCCCTGTCTGGTATAGATGAATGACAGTTCTGGAGGTCTCTTCCTTTTGATTGTTCAAATGCTTCTTCCTTCTTTTGCAGTGATAATCCTGAGCAATTGGTCGTGATTGTTGTCTCAGGATGTATGAGATCTGCAAGAGAATATTAGCAAGAAAAATAAATTTGCTTCTATGTATTTTCTTCTCTGTCTCTCCTATATATGTACATTTCTTTCTGCTCTTCTCATGAATATATAGTCTGGAGAAAGCTTTTGAATCCTTGCTCGGGAAAATGGAAAGAGGTAAAATCTCTTTAATTTTGTTCCTTGGAAAGAGGAGTTGCCGATTTGACAATACAGAAACGGCAATATGCTTTTAATGCTGTAACGGCTAGATTAAATATTATAAAGAAAGATAGCCCAATAAAATATTAGTCGAGCTCTGGCTAGAATTTTGTCGAGCACTGAACGGCATTTGTCGAGCGCCTTTTGATGTGCTGAGCAATTCTCTGCAAATAAGATATTTTGTCGATCTTGATTTATCTCGTCGACCTGCTAACTCTGGATGATCCAGTTCGTCGAGTGTCATTCAGAGAATGCCTGCCCGCTCCAATTGTTCTGACTGGATTCGTCGAGCGCCGTTCGCTATTTGTCGAACGCTGTTCTGATGAATATTTGTCGAGCGCTGTCTGACTATTTGTCGAGCGCCGTTCGACATTTGTCGAACACCGTTCGACATTTGTCGAACGTAGAGAACTTATGTTATTTGCTTAAGTATATTCTCCGATTCGATCGCATCATATTTAATTTGTGTTAATTTAGATTGATCTAAATTATTAGATTTAACAAAAGGATGGATCCTAACTCAAATCAAAAGGCTATGGTTCCAACAATCTCCCCCTATTTGAGTTGGGATCAAATCAAAACTAGTGACCTGGTAATCTTAAAATGGCTTTTAGAATTTTCAGTTGCAGCAGCTCATTTCTTGAAGTTAAAATTTTTAATTTTAGCCTATTTAAAAATTTTAATTGCAGCAATCTTTATACAGATTTAAGTCTTGTTTGAGATTTGTGTTTCTCATTTTCTCTCTCACTTGGCTTCTCTGAAGTTCTCCTTTTCTCTCTCACTTGGTTTTAGTTTTCAATTTTCTTCTGTAGACTCTTTAAATTATTTTATTTAAGCAACTCATTTGATCTAGATTTGAGTTAATATGTTTTTAATATCTTGAATTGCTACAGCTGTTAATGGATTTTAAGGAATGCTTTAGATTATAAAAACATTGCAGACATTTTCTTTCTCATAGAATCCCCTTATCAGAAGAGACTCACACTCAGTGCTATGATCAATACTGATCAATGCAGCTACAGTAGAATGCTCAAACTGACTTGGAGAAGTCTGTAAGAATAAAAAGTTGTCTTAACATAGTTTTTATGATGGAAACAATCCATGTAAATTTTAGATTTGCTGTTTGAATTGGGATGGAGTTTAATGGTGAGAAACTTATTAATTAGAAAACTTCTTTGAATTTTATTAGAGTTGAAAAGCTTAGCATATATTAGCCTTTTTATTTCATTAAAATATAAATTTGATTTTTTAAGAATTTGTTCAAACCTTTTGGCTTGCATTTTGAGATTTATCCCATTAGTTGTGCTTGCCCTGAAGGATATGTTTAAAATTTTTATTTCTGTTATTTCTTTTAAGATTTCTTTTTCAGAAATGGTTATTTTAAAATTAGATTTGAAAGTAATAGAGGTAGAGTTGGGAGTTAATTTTACCTCATTTACCTTTTCTAATTTAGCTTCTGCATCGGGGATTTGATGTGAACCACCATATATGGCCATCATGCAGAAAGCTCTAGCTCTAAGTTCTTCTGCTTCTTCTTCACTTAGGTTTGTTGATGGTTCTGCATCAAAAATACAATTAGTTGAAGAGATGAAAGAAGGTTTATTTACCATCCTGGAGAGGGAGGTCCAGATTCCTCTTGCAGAGGTGCAGTCTTCAAGCTTTTGAAGAATGTCTTTTGACACTAACTGAGCCAAGATCTGCATGGCTTTGGCATCTGCTTCTGAGGATGGAGAAAGTTCTGTAGATGGGGAAGGTTCTTTATGTTTATCAGTCCGCCCATCATCAGTACCAGCTTTGAATTTATCTGGCTTCATTTTGCAAACACGGGCAGTGACATCAGTTTCTCTGTTGCCACATTTTATTTCGGTAGTTTTCTTTGAAGAAGATATATCAGCGCCAACATAAACAGGCCCTGTCAAGATAGATTTGTAAATTTCTTCATCTATGGCATTCATATATAACTTAATTTTGGCTTGCCATAAAGAAAAATTATCCAAGTTAAGTATAGGTGGATCTGAAAACAGAAATTTTACTTGTATCATTAAAAAAAAAACTTTTTAGAGCAGATTTAAGAACTAAGTGATCTTTGTGATTTCAGGTGTTAACCTGTGTGACAAATCAACTTCTCTAATACTGATTGAAACAGGAGTTTTTAATTGAAAGCATTAGATACTAGAAATTGAAATGGTAAAATCAACACTCTCTGATACCAATTGAAAGTGGAGTGTTTTAGTTCTTATTCTTCTTATTAAAAGATCTTGTTTAAATTTTACTTCCAAAATAATGATATATAAATATATAAGAGTGCTGATTGCTGTAGGAGTAATATACACCAACAGTTGAAGTGCATAAATAATAAACAGCAAAAGAAATAAAGCAAACAAACAAGAAGCACAATCCAGATGACACAAGATATATAGTAGTTCCCCTCAACTGGGTACATCTACTCTTCCACCCACTGGTAGGAATCCACTATGAGGTTGTTGATAAGGTGCCCTCACACCAGGTGAGCTGTTGATAAGGTGCTCTAACCAAACTGCAGGTTTTTGCTAAGGTGCCCTGTCACCGAGAGTTAACCTTTGAAGGGAGTTATAACCCTGTACAGGATGGGGTAAAGAGAGGAAAAATAAAAGCAGAAATTAAATTGTTCTTCTCTATATAAGAAGACTCTTGATGATCCTGATATGGTGTTGAAAGGATCAGATGATGAAGAGCTCCCCCTGTCTAGTATAGATGAATGACAGTTCTGGAGGTCTCTTCCTTTTGATTGTTCAAATGCTTCTTCCTTCTTTTGCAGTGATGATCCTGAACAATTGGTCGTGATTGTTGTCTCAGGATGTATGAGATCTGCAAGAGAATATTAGCAAGAAAAATAGACTTGCTTCTATGTATTTTCTTCTCTGTCTCTCCTATATATGTATATTTCTTTCTGCTCTTCTCATGAATATATAGTCTGGGGAAAGCTTTTGAATCCTTGCTCGGGAAAATGGAAAGAGATAAAATCTCTTTAATTTTGTTCCTTGGAAAGAGGAGTTGTCGATTTGACAATACAGAAACGGCAATATGCTTTTAATGCTGTAACGGCTAGATTAAATATTATAAAGAAAGATAGCCCAATAAAATATTAGTCGAGCTCTGGCTAGAATTTTGTCGAGCACTGAACGGCATTTGTCGAGCGCCTTTTGATGTGCTGAGCAATTCTCTGCAAATAAGATATTTTGTCGATCTTGATTTATCTCGTCGACCTGCTAAGTCTGGATGATCCAGTTCGTCGAGTGCCGTTCAGAGAATGCCTGCCCGCTCCAATTGTTCTGACTGGATTCGTCGAGCGTCGTTCGCTATTTGTCGAACGCTGTTCTGATGAATATTTGTCGAGCGCTGTCTGGCTATTTGTCGAGCGCCGTTCGACATTTGTCGAACGTCGTTCGACATTTGTCGAACGTAGAGAACTTATGTTATTTGCTTAAGTATATTCTCCGATTCGATCGCATCATATTTAATTTGTGTTAATTTAGATTGATCTAAATTATTAGATTTAACAAAAGGATGGATCCTAACTCAAATCAAAAGGCTATGGTTCCAACAAAATTGTTCTCCATTGGATTTAGGGCTCCTATCTCATTCTGAATAGGTGTCCTTTGGAGGTAAATTTTGCATTACCGCTGCAACTGGCTATATATCGATAAATAAATGAACTGGACTGGGTAAAACTTGTGCTCCAATGAATGTAGTGCTCAGAGCTCATTTCGAAAAGGTGTTGCGTGTTGAGTCCGAAATCGCACCTCCGAAGGAAATCGGAGGTTGTGGGCTGCCGGTTACTTTTTAGGTGGAGAAAACGAGACCGCTAACAGCGGTCAAGGCCAGACTTCGCCCGTCACGGCGAATGCCACTCCTATGATGGGCTTTCCTTTGATTAAGAAGAAGCGGTTACAACGGGTAAAAAGTGCAGGAAAGCAGAAGCCGGCCGGTCAGACAGTTCGCAAGACGGGAAACTCGAGACCGCAGCTCAAACAAGCGAGCTCCTAGATTCGAGTGTGTGTTCCTTGGGAACGTTGCCGCACCACATTTATAGGCTTGGGGGCCTGCCCGAATGGGCAGGGATAAAATAACCGCCTGCCCGAGTACAGGAGAAACGGGCAGGCAGTGACGGGATACAGAAAGAAGAAAAGAGAAGCCGCGCGGCTTGGCGGCTTGCGCTCCCGGTCTGCCTTCGGCCTGGGTTGAAGATGCTGCGACCAAGGCGATGGTACAACCCGGGTGGTCTCCGACCTGAGATCGCGACTTGCCTTTGGGACTTGACCTTGGCTGATCTTCATGGTGAAACCCGGGCGATCTCCGACCTGAGACCGTGGCTTGCCTTTGGGACTTGACCTTGGTGATCTTCAGTCTTTGGAGTCGGTCTGAATCATTGCAGACCACTCGGTTTTGTGTTAGTTGGTGCTGATGGATTTTTGCTGAACCCGATCCGGGCGACCTTTATCCTCAGGCGGCCCGGTCTGCGAGAAGAATTACTCGGAAGCAGTCTTTTGGGTAAACATAATCCCCGCATATTTTCAAACTCCGAAGAGATTTCGAAAATATTAGTTCTAGCCGCAAGACCGCACCCGACTTGTACTCATGTCTATAAAATTGCCTGAGGACTCTTTCTTCTGCATAACTCTTCGGAGATCACGGGACACTACTCGCCAATCGAGGTTAGGATTTTTCAGGTCGGCACCCCTTCGATTAGAATGGATTTTCTTGATTCTCTTCAAACCCGCGTTGATAAAGGCGGTGACCGAAAGAAAGACGACGAACTGAAATAGATGGACGCCCGAAAAAGAAAAAGGGGCACCGATCTGATAAAGCCAGGCGGTCTCCAAAAGTAGAAACTTCTGGATCTAAAAAGAATGCCGGGGAAAAATCTGTAGAGGAGAGGAAAGTAGCCGAAGAGTCGTTGGCCAAGGGAAGGGCCATAGAGAAGGAGGCGGCCAAAGTCAAAGCCGCAAGAGAAGAAGTGGCAAAGGCCGAAGCCTCCGAAGAAGAGGCGGCCAAAGCTAAAGCCGCCGAGGAAGAGGCGGCCAAAGCTAAAGCCGCCGAAGAAGAAGCGGTCAAGGCCAAAGCTGTCAAAGTAGAAGCGGCCAAGGCCAAAGCTGCCGCGGAGGAGGCGGCCAAGGCCAAAGTTGCCGAGGAGGAAGCGATCAAGGCCAAAGTTGTCGCGGAGGAGGCGACCAAGGCCAAAGCTGCCGAGGATGAAGCGATCAAGGACAAAGTTGCCGCGGAGGAGGCGGCCAAGCCCAAAGCTGCCAAGGAGGAAGCGATCAAGACCAAAGCCGCGGAGATCTCGCTATCTGAGGAGAAAGCCTCAGGAAAGAAGTTGATAGAGCCCGGGGCGGACCATTCTACACCTTCCTTCGACATGGATTTTACTCCATCAGGGACTCCTCTCATGAAACTGAATGTTGGAGAAGAAGGAGAAGTTGTTTTCTTCCAAGCCGGACGGGTCACCTACCTCGCCGGTTCTAATTTTTGACGATTCCAACCCTACAAGGCAGACCAACCCAGAGTCGGGGAAGAAGAAGAGAAAAAGTGGCTATTCGTCAGCCGAGCGAATTGCTAGGAAGCTCCAAAAGTTGAAGGCTAATAATAGAGCCTTTAAGAAGCCGACGGCGACCTGTCTCCAAAGTAATCCGCGTGTGAAGGAGGAAATCGATCCCCCCAATACCCCTCTTGCCAAGTCGGGAGATGTTGTTCCAGATTCTGCGAACAGTGTGTCGATCGGGGGCATCCTCAGAGGAATGGATGATTTTCTGAACAAAGATACGCTACTTGATAGCCCCGCGACCTTGAGCCGAACTGTTTCCCCTGACGAAAATACCGGTGACTCTGAGAAGGCCGTACGAGAAGAGAAAGACCGGACACTAGTTGGTCTGTGCTTAATGGGCATAAAGGCGGAGAAGATACGGGAGCAGGGCAAGCCGCAGTTGCCCGACCCATTTGCCCCAGGTAAGCCCGATGCGGGTTATGAAACTATCCGTTTCTTCATCCCGCATTCTCAGAAAAAGCAAAACAAGTTGTTATTGAATCCGCCGCCGAGCTTCTTCCTACCCATGACTCAAACCTTAGACTCTAGATGAAAGAATAATGAAAGGATCTGGCGAGAACAACGTCGGAGAATGGACCCGGAATAATTGAAGCGGCCTGTTCATTAAGGCATTTTAACCTTATAATCCTTTAATTATTCTATCCGCCTTTGGCTGTGCTAATTACAATTTTTTCTTGTAGACAAACCGGAGGACATAGTAAGGCCGGGCGACCTGATATCTAGCCTTCCGCCTCTGCCTCAGGTGCCGAACCTTGTGCCGAGATTAAATTCCGGACAGGAGAAGCTGGCCGACTTCCAGCTTCTTCTGAATAATTTGGAAGTGAAAGTAAGAGAGATGGAGAAGAAAGAGGAGGCCGCTCGAGTTGCATTAGAAGCTGAGAGGAAAGGATGACGAGAGGAGCATCTGATGATTAGGGCCCAGTTAGAGACTGCGCGGGCTGACCTGGAGGACGAGAAGAAAAGGCGGCCGGAGAGAGAGAAAGTGTTGGAGGCCCAACTGGAGTCTGAGAAGAAAGCGCGACTTGATAAGGAGAGAATGCTGATAGACCAGATTGTTACAATAACCGCGCACTTTGATAGGGAGAAGAGGATGTCCTCGAAGTTCGAGGAGGACTGTAAATATTATCAAAATAAATATCTTCGTATAACCATGGAAGTTGGCGAAAACCGACGTTCGTCCAGTGATGAAAGATCCAGGATGTTGAACCGCCCGGCTGTTGGGGCGAGCTCTAATCCCCCGCCCGTTAGGGCGCCCGACCCTGCTGCGAATGAGCTCGCAGGGGCCCCTCCTACTCGTACGATTCCTGTCGCACGGGTAGAACGGGACGCCGTGCGTCTTCACAGCACGCTCAATTACATCCACTACCATTCGAGTCAGATCTATGGCCTTCTTATTCAGACTGGCGACCAGGTCGCTTGACTTCATCGTGAGGATAACCCCAAAGAGCCACATTAGCCGTGAGCGGCTTTTAACTTTCATGAACTATGTTTGTAATTTTTTCTTATTCGCTTCTTGGGTTGATCTGACGATTTGGTTGACTTTGGATAATATTTTCCTTTAGCACATTCTGATGTGCTTATAACCCGTATAATTTATGCTGAAATGTCTTATGCCGAATTGATGTGCAGGTCGCGCGACTGGCGCTAAATGCTTGAGATTTTTGTTGAACTTCATTAACATGCTGATTGTAGGTTTCTGTTTAATCGACCTGACTTGCCTATGCGCAAGCCATTGTTTATTCTTGTTATCTGTGTTGCTTGTGTGATATAATCCGCGCGGTTTAATGTCATATTCGCGCCATAGTTTTGTTATTTGCAGATCGTTATCTCTATAAGTAGTAACCATTACGGTGATCCATTCATACTTTCTGAAATGGCGCGAGCTAAGCAAAAGTCGTCGCGGTCTGAGAAAGTTCACGCGGTCCGAACTGACGCTGCTTCCGCTTTCTGATCGACCAATCATAAAGAGTGCCACTTAACTCAAAGCGAGTTGAAAAATTTTATTGAAGAATATATGGTTGATAGCAACATAACCGTTCGGCTTCCTTTACGTGACGAGCGAATAAACTCCTCGTCTTCCACTAAAATTGCCATTCCTATTGACCATTTCAAGTATGGCTTCAGATTTCCTCGTCCTCTTGAAGTCATCGCTATTTTCGATCACTACGGGGTTGTGCCCGGACAACTCCCGCCGAATTCCATTGCCTCTATTTATAGCTTTATCTCGTATCTGCGATCAGAGCGAGTTAAATTTTTGATTTCTTTGTTTCGAAACTTCTTTTCCGTGCGGTCTACTCCGGACGCCGGAACTTCCGTTTTTAGAGGTCATATTTATTTTGGATGCCGGGGAATGAAAGTTATCAACCTTGTGAACAAGGTTGCGAGTTGGTATGAGCGGTATGCTATGTTTGAAGGCCCCCTAGGGTTATTGCAGGTCAACCCGCAGACGAAGAGTGCGGCAGATTTTAAGTCGGTTAAGCTTGCAGAAGCTGAGCAAAAGATCTTAGAATCCCTGGAGAACGAGCGACTCGGCGTGAATCATTATATTCCGCTGTTCGCGGAGCTAGCAGATGTCCGTCCTGAAGATAGTAAGTTTTTCCTTAACTCGTCATTTTATGACCGTGCGGGCTGTTCTTCTAAGTTTCCAATTTCTGCAGCTGCCACAGTCGTTCCTTTGAATAAGCCGGTTACTCCGGCTGCTCCGGTTCTGACCCAGAGGGAAAAGCGACAAAGGAAATCGAGCCGTAGTTATCTGACGAGGAGAGCCCGGCTTCCTCGGGCGAGTTCGAGCTGCTTCGCTCTTGCAGCAACCCGCGCGATCTTAAGGGCAAGCCGACAGTCCTTTGGCATTAGGACGGTGAATGCGTGCAAGTTTCTACTGCTCTTCCATTCTGGGGGAGCGAGAAGATTAGCCGGCATGCATTGTATGGCCGAAAAACTTTGAAGAGACTGAAGAGGGTTCCAGAAGAGGAACTTTCCAGAGTAGCCGTGCAGGCTGGCGCATGGGGCTTTGCGGCCAATCATTTTATGGCACTTTCATATAAACAACTGGTATCAGCCCATACTTACCTGGAGAAGAAGTTCGCTGACCAGGCCGATGAGAATGCCAAACTAAAGGAGATTATTGCGGTAAGTTTCTGACAAACACTTCGGGCTTATCACTTTCAGACCGCGCGATCTGATGTTTGCCGTCTTTTTATAGCATCAACATGACATGGACAACCCAGATTTCCATGACGAGGTCTTCCCCCATGTAGCCAAAGGGATTGATGGTGCTTTGAATCGCCTGTGAGATCAGGACGGCCTGGCCGCCGGCTTCGAGGACACAACCTTCCCGGATCTCTATCCCGGCCTGAAGGACAAATTAAATGAAATAACCCGCCGAGCCAAGGGGAAGGACAAGGTCGAGTCCAGTAGCACTGAGGAAGAGAGCGATGGAGAAGAAGCGAGAAAGAATCCGCTGTGGTTGTCGATAATGAGGATGGCTCGGATGCAGGATCCAGTGATCCAGTGATTCCGATGAAACCGGGCGGTCTAGGTCTCACCAGTCGGGCGGCTCAGGTAGCTCAAGTACCTCGGGTAGCAGCTCCTCGGGTTCCTCCATTTCCAGTAAAGGATATTCGCCTGAGGTGGACATTACTGGCGATGAAGACTTAAGCTCTCCTGCGACCAAGAAACTCAAGCCGGACGAATAGCTCCTTTTTGTAATTTTTTGAATTTTGCTTTTTGTTTTTGCATGACCGACAGCTTGATTTTGTTTAGCCGGTCGGTCATAAATCAATGCAAAGATATTTTGGAAATGAAATGGAAAGCTTTTACCTGTCTAGTTGTTTGTCTTTATGCGACTTACTTGCGTTCGCTGCGGTCTTCTTTCCTTTAATTAGGTCGTGCGACTTGTGTCTTCAATCTAGATTAAGCGAGCTTTTAATATATTCCGAAGAAGTATCAGTTATGATATTCTGATGTGTAGTTAGTGCGGCTTGAATATATAATTTGAACGGTCAGACATTGAAACTCTTCAACCTATTGCGAATGCTTCATAATAACCAAGAATAGCTTCAGGCTGCTGAGAAATCATGACTATGCGGTTTGAACATGTTTTGTTTAATTCGACGACTCCTCATATTTTATTGTAAGTCTCGCGGCCATTACCCGGCCTAATATAATCACTTTTATGAGACATACCAAGTCATAAAGAAGCAGTTGACCGGTTTGAGCGGTCAATACTTTGATTCAGACGACTTATAATTTGAAAGACATTGTTTGTGAATACAATCAACAACAGATATACCCGTGCAATTTATATATATAACTCGGGCGGATAGAAACCCAATTGGGAAATTGAATGCAACCAAAGCGCGCGATTATAACCTGGCTTTTCATAATTGTTCCACCAGATTGAGAATGCCAAGTAATAAGTAAATAATCGACAGGCCAAGCGATTAGCATCTAATCTGGATGGTTCACGTAACTCAGATTTCCCCATGAACATAATTAGTCAACTGCTATGTCCGTACGATACATATATAACTCGGGCGGACAGAAATTCAGACAAGAAATTGACATAACCAAGTCGTGCGATCATAACTTGGCCTTTTCAAAATTATTCCACAATATGGAATATCAAGCCATAAGAAAACAGCCGGTAGGTCGCACAATTAATATCATCGGCGGATAAACCCGAGCGATCTGTATATACTCTGAGCAGATTCTTTTGCTTGATTATGAAGAGCCTCACATTGTTTTACCAAATTCGATCGGTCTCACAACCAGGCTACTGACAATTTTGATACCTATTTATTTCAAACCGCAAGGCTCAAACACAAATCGCCCGGTCTGCGATATGCTTGTTGAAAAGTTGTTTCCTCCTCATATGGTCAAAAAGACCCTATGAGATGGGATAATTCCCTGTAATGTGGTAAAGAGCAGCTACAAACTCAGATGACCAAATGGGAAGGTGGGCCTAGGCGGCAGTCATTGCTTTCCTCAGATGGTCATAGGAGTTGTAGAGAATAAGAAAAAAGACAAGTACATACCTAGATGACCAAGTGGGCAGGTGGGCCTAGGCGGCGACCATTGCTTTCCTCAAGTGGTCATGAAGGCTGTAAGCGACTCAACTGCTCTCTTGCCTAGGGCTACAAGCCGAGTTGATCAATTGGGCAGGTGTGGTTATGCCGCGGGGGCTATACCGACATTGCTTTCCTCAGAAAGATCAAACCAGTTGTGGGTCCCACTTAGGCATCGCTTGAGAGTACCTAGGAGTATTCGATGGTCACAGACTAAGATGATCAGTTGGGCAGGTGTGGTTATGCCGCGAAGGCTATACCGACATTGCTTTCCTCACAAAGATCATCAAAGCTGTAACTATATCCCTCTCGGGGCATGACAGAGCCAACATTCACCCGGACCTCCCTTGATGCAGGGGTGTGTCAGATATCAGCTGGGATCCAAGGTTCCGAAGACCACCGCACGGGAATTGGCAAGCTACCACTACACGTGTGCGAAAACTCCCCGCTACACGTGATCTTCATGGTTTTACGCTAATGACTACAATCCGAGGGGGTTCAAGCAGAACTTGGCGATGTCTCCGCGGTTCAGTGAGGTTGATATATAAGAAAGTGTAAAAAGGAAACATCAAACATGGAGAAGTGTCAGTATGGGGCTTCTTATTAAGATATCCAAAAAATGCAGGAAAGTAAAGAGGACATTTTAAGGAAAGAACCGTTTGAGATCGTCACCGCTCCAGGTGCGTGAGATGTCTTCTCCTTCACTCGTCTGGAGGCGGTAAGCCCCACTTTTTAGTACTTCCTTGATGATGAAAGGTCCGGCCCAATTAGGATTCAGCTTCCCAACGTTGCCTGCTCTGGCTGCTGCATCAACTTTCTTTAGCACCACGTCTCCGACTGCGAAATGTTTTACTCTGACATTCTTGTCAAAGTATTTCGCCATTCTCCTTTTAACTTCTTCCTGTCTGATGGTTGCCTCGTCCTGAAGTTCTTCGATCAAATCCAAACTATACTTGATAGCCTCGTCATTTTCATCTATCCACGCTTCTCCTCCCTCCTTTGCATATATAACTCTTGGAGTGACCACCTCAAATTCTACAGGAACAACAGCTTTCGATCCATGGGATAATTTGAATGGTGTCTCCCCCGTAGCTGAGGATGGAGTGGTACGAAGAGTCCAAAGGATGGAAGGGAGTTGGTCTGCCCAATTTCCTCTTTGATTCAAGACCCTCTTCACCAGATGTTGCTGGATCTGTGGATTTGCTGCTTCTACCTGACCATTCGTCCTTTGGTGATGTACCGAGGCAAACCGAAGATCAATTCCCACCTGATAACAAAAGTTTATCATCTCTGTATTGTTAAATTGTGGACCATTATCAGTGATAATTGCTAGCGGAATTCCATGCCGGCAGACTATCTCTCCCCAGATGAAGTTCCTGATAATTTGAGTTGTAGTTATTGCTAATGCCTTCGCCTCAATCCATTTGCTGAAGTAATCAATCATCACGATAATAAAGCGACGCTGGCCGCTGGCTATCGGGAAGGGTCCGATAAGATCCATCCCCCACACTGCGAAGGGCCATGGCGCAGTTATTGATCTGAGTGACTGAGCTGACAAATGTTGGAGAGGGGCAAACTTTTGGCACTGAACACATCGTTTTGCAAATGCTTCGACATCCTTCCTCATGGTCGGCCAGAAATATCCCTGCCTTAAGATTCTCTTCTCCAGAGTCTTTGCTCCTGAATGACTACCACACTCCCCGGAATGAACTTCCTGAAGTATGGTCGGGATTTCATCCTCGAAAACACACCGTGCTGAGGGAGAGATTAAAGTCTTCCTGTAGAGAATTCCTGCTATCAGATAATAGTATGCTGCTTTTCTTCTGAATTTTCTTCTATCTTTGATGGTATGATGGAACTCCCCTTTTGACAAAAACAGCTCGTAAGGGTCCTTCCACGAAGGATTATGATCAATTTGCATGAGTTCTGCTTCATCTGTTGCCGGATGAAAAAGTTCAAAGGTCACTCCCCCGGATGGAAAACCGAACTTTGACAACTCATCTGCCTCCTCATTTTGTGTCCTTGGAATATGCTCGATGATGAATGACTTGAATCTTCCGATTTCCTTTTTGGCTAACAGCAGATATTTCCTCAGAATTGGCTCCCTTGTCTCATAATTCCCCAAGACCTGAGAGGCCATTACCAATGAATCGGTTCTAACATGTGCATGTTCTATGCCCAGCGCTTTTGCAAGTCTCAGCCCAGCCAAAAGTGCTTCATATTCTGCCTGATTATTTGTAACTGGAAAGAAGAATTTGATAGCTTGTTCCAGCCTGATGCCATTTGAACTAATTAAAACCACTCCGGCTCCCACGGAGTTTTTGCCAGAAGCCCCATCCACATAGATGACCCAAGCTAAAGGAGATTGCACCACCTGTTCAGAACTAGGTTCTGCTGTATCCACCAAGAAGTCTGCCAAGATTTGTGCTTTGATTGCTGTTCGGGGGATGTATGATATTTCAAATTCGCTTAGTTCGATAGCCCATTTGGCCAACCTCCCTGAATGATCTGGCTTTTCAAGAACATTTCTTAAAGGATGATTTGTAATCACTTGGACAGGATGAGCCTTGAAATAAGGATGAAGCCTTCGCGAAGACATAACTAAGGCCAAGGCTAGTTTCTCCAAGATTGAATATCTAGTTTCTGCATCTTTGAGAATGTGGCTAACATAATATATCGGGAACTGCCTCTTCTTTTCTTCCCGAATGAGGACAGAACTCACCGCATCTGGGCTGACTCCCAAATATAAGAATAATGTTTCCCCCTCACGGGGACTTTGGAGTAGCGGAGTCGAAGTCAACTGTACTTTTAGCTGCTCGAAAGCCCTATTACACTCCTCGCTCCATTCAAACTTTGATCCTCCCCGCAGTATTTTAAAGAATGGGGCACTTTTATCCCCGGATTTGGAGATAAACCTGCTCAATCCTGCCAATCTTCCTCCAAGCTGCTGAACTTCCTTGGTATTTCGAGGAGGGGTCATATCATGGATGGCCTTCACCTTATCTGGATTCGGTGCAAGGCCATCGGGAGTTAAGAGATGCCCGAGAAACTTTCCTTTGTTTGCCCCAATCACACATTTCAATGGGTTTAATTTTAACTTGAACCTCCGTTGAGTAGCGAACGTCTCTACGAGGTCTTTCAAGTGTAATGAAAATGTTTTACTATTCAGAAGGAGATCATCAACGTAAACTTCGAGATTCCTGCATTTTTGATGCTTAAAGACGGTATCCATCATTCTTTGATATGTTGCGCCCGCATTCTTAAGACCGAAGGGCATTATGAGATAGCAGTAACACCCATCATTTGTGATAAATGAGGTGTGCGGGATATCAGGTTTGTGCATTTTAATTTGATGGTACCCAGAGAAAGCATCGAGAAAACTCATAAAATCATACCCAACCGCGGAATCAACTAAGACATCTATCCGAGGCAGAGGGTAGCAATCTTTGGGACACGCTTTATTAAGTTTGGTGAAGTCTACGCACATGCGCCACTTCCCACCAGATTTCTTAACCATTACAACATTCGACATCCACGTGCGATATTGAATTTCAGAAATAAAGCCTGCTTTCAGGAGTTTGGCAACCTCCTCTTTGATGGGCAACGCCAGCTTGGTTGCCACTTCTCTCTTCTTTTGCTGGATGGGCTTTAACTCGGGAGATACGTTCAGATGATGACAAGCCACGTCCGGATCCACTCCTTGCATATCCTCTGCTGACCAGGCGAAGACATCCAGGTTCTCCAAAATGTAGGAGATCAGCTCCAATTTCTCCTCCTCCAGCAACTCAGCATTGATGACCAGCTTATTTTCTTCCCCTTCAGCAATAGGGACCTCTTGGGTTGCCTGGGCAGGTTCCAGGTGAGCCCCCTCTCGATCTTTTCCTTCCTCAGCAACCCTTGAGGATTCAGTAATTTCCAGAATTTCAGCTGTGGCCGTGGGAAGTGAAACGTTGGTGATCATGTTGACAGTTCGGACGTAGCACTCCCGAGCCACCTTTGGGTTACTTCTAACCCGATACTGCCTTCCCTCGGCGGCAAACTTAAGAGCAAGATGGAAAGTAGACACCACTGCCAGGTATGCATTAAGAATCGACCTTCCGAAGATGGCGCAGTAATTACTTGGGGCATCTACCACCACGAAATTGATTAGCTTTATCACACCTCCAAGGGAGACCAGGAGTTTCACCGAACCCTCTACTTCCTTCTTCTCCCCAGGAAAACCGTAGAGGGGCATGTCGGTGGAAAGCAGAGGCTTTCCGGTCTTCAGGGCTTTGAAGGTTGGGCGGAAAAGGAGATTGACGGAGCTGCCTATATCAATCAAGATCTTGTGAACTGTATAATTTTTGATGACGGCTTTTATAACCACATCGTCGTCGAAGGGATTGGCATTTGGGGGAAGGTCACCGTGACCAAAAGTGACAATTGTGTTTTCAGGGGGAGAGCTTGTAGTGGCTGCTACTTCCTGCTTTAGAACTCTCACGATGCTGGATTTGCGAGACGATTCCGCTCCAGCCCCTCCATGGATACAATAGATGTCCCCCAAGGGGCCTACATCATTGACTTCGATGCATTCAACGGAAGGATGGATATCACCATAACAGCCGACGTCTTCCACGTCGGCACATTCCCAGGTCACTTCCACTGTTTCTTTTTCTTTTTTCTTCTCGGCAGCTGGCTCAGCAATTGCCTCCTTCCGAACTAGACACCGGAGCTTTCCTTCTCCCAGGATTCGTTCTATCAACAAGCGGAGGGCCCGACAATTTTCGGTCAGATGCCCTCCTTCCTTGTGATATTCACAAAAAAGGTTCGGGTTTCGATTTTGAATATCTGATCTTAGAGGAGCAGGTCTTCTGAAATCTGGTCTCTTCTGGAGAATCTGGACGACTTCATCCATAGTGACATTTAAGGGAGTGAATGACTCTTGCGAGTCATCATATTGAATGGATGGAATGACTGGAGGTGGCTGCGCGGTATATTGTGGCAGGTATACCGGCATGATTTGCGGAAGAGGAACGGATGGAGCGGGAGTGATGGCCAACGGCAGTTTCTGATCCTGAAACCGTTGATGGCCAATAAAGGGTTGTTTGTTTTTGTAGTTTCTTCCCCTCTGGGAACGGGGTTCAAAGTGGGACTGATTTGATGGTGGATGGTGGAAGGACGGATTGGACTGCTCCTTGTATCTTACCAGCTTTGCGACATAGCCTGGATTGCTCTTTTCTCCTCTAATGAACATATTTGCCAAACTTATCATTTCTTGATAAGTCCTGTGCTCCCTTATATTTGCCTCAAATTTTAGGGGGCCCTCTCTCAAGCCATGGATGAGGGCAACCCTATACAGTTCTGGATCTACATTCTGGACTTCCATGATCTCCTTCTGGAAGCGGTCTACGAAACGGGCCCACGTTTCATCTTCCCGCTGCTTTATATCGAAAAGGGCCGCCGGGCCACTTTTCCTCTTCCTTGAGGTGGAGAATCTCAGCAAAAACTCCCTTCGCAGCTCAGCAAAACAACTGATCGATCTGGGATGCAGCCCATAAAACCACTCCCTTGCTTGTCCTTCAAAGGAGGTCACAAGGAGTTTGCACTTAGTCGCATCAGTTAAGGTCCTAAGAGCGATGGCTGATTCAAAGGCTTGTAGATGAACAGTGGGATCAGTCTCCCCACTGAAAGCTGACAGACGAGGCTCTCTGGAATTATTAGGGGATGGCTCCCCCCGGACTTCGTCCACGAAGGGAGAAGTTTCTTCAACATCTTCATATAGAGGAGCAGTATAGTAAGCCGCCGGAGCTGCGGCAACTCGCGGACAAGCCGCCTGGTAAGAGGACCGGGCAGCAGCTTCTGGCGGGTAGGAGTGATGAGCAGCAACCTCAGGCGGGTAGGAGAAACGGGCTGCGCCCTCTTGCGGGTAAGAAAGGCGGGCAGCATGAGAAGCCGCCCCCTGGAAATCAAGGACTCGAGAAGGCATGCTATACGCGGCTTCCTGGTAGAAGTTTTGACTAGCCGCAAAACTTTCTTGCTGGGGTTGGAGGTTGGGGCTTGGGGTGGAGGGTAAGGTGGAGGCGGAGGAGGAACCAGAGTCACCGCCTGATTAACCGCGGCTTGCTGTGGAACTAACCGCTCGGTTAATAGGGCCAAGGTCTGACTGATTGCGTCCAACCGCTGATCAGTCGCCCTCTGAGCCCACTCGGCTTCTCTTCTGGATTGCTCCAAGGCTTCCCACAAAGAATCTTCACTGTGATCGGAGCGGTCTCCAAGGGGGAACTGATGGTCTGACATCGTAGCAAGGATTTCACCGACAATCCGCGATCTGAAGGTCGCGTGTTTCTGTTGAGTCCGAAATCGCAACTCCGAAGGAAATCGGAGGCTGCGGGCTATCGGTTACTTTTTAGGTGGAGAAAACGAGACCGCTAGCAGTGGTCAAGGCCAGACTTCGCCCGTCACGGCGAATGCCACTCCTGTGACGGGCTTTCCTTTGATTAAGAAGAAGCGGTTACAGCGGGTTACAAGTGCAGGAAAGCAGAAGCCGACCGGTCAGACAGTTCGCAAGACGGGAAACTCGAGACCGCAACTCAAACAAGCGAGCTCCTAGATTCGAGTGTGCGTGCCTTGGGAACGTTGCTGCCCCCTATTTATAGGCTTGGGGGCCTGCCCGAACGGGCAGGGATAAAATAACCGCCTGCCCGGGTACAGGAGAAATGGGCAGGCGGTGATGGGATACAGAAAGAAGAAAAGAGAAGCCGCGCGGCTTGGCGGCTTGCGCTCCCGGTCTGCCTTCGGCCTGGGTTGAAGATGCTGCGACCAAGGCGATGGTACAACCCGGGCGGTCTCCGACCTGAGATCGCGGCTTGCCTTTGGGACTTGACCTTGGCTGATCTTCATGGTGAAACTCGGGCGGTCTCCGACCTGAGACCATGGCTTGCCTTTGGGACTTGACCTTGGTGATCTTCAGTCTTTGGAGGCAGTCTGAATCATTGCAGACCGCTCGGTTTTGTGTTAGTTGGTGCTGATGGATTTTTTCTGAACCCAATCCGGGCGACCTTTATCCTCAGGCCGCCCGGTCTACGAGAAGAATACTCGGAAGCGGTCTTTTGGGTAAACATTGTGGGGTAAAATCAGACAACCAGATCAAAAGTTATTGTTGTTTAATGTTTTAGTGTCATTTGGAGCTAAATCTCTCACTTTCCCTATAAACCACATCTAAAATTCTTATATTTAGAAATTTATGTGTCATTTGGAGCAAAATCTCGCATTACCAGTAGAACCCACTGTATATCGACCTCTAAACGAGCTTGAATGGGTTAAAGTTGCTCTCCATTGGATTTAGGGCTCCTATCTCATTCTGAAAAGGTATCCTTTGGAGCTAAATTTCGCATTACCGCTGCAACTGGTTATATATCGACAACTAAAAGAACTGGAATGTTTAAAACTTGTACTCCAAGGAATGTGGTGCTCCGAGCTCATTCCGAAAAGGTGTTGTGGGGTAAAATCAGACAATCGGATCAAAAGTTATTGCTGTTTAAAGTTTAAGTGTCATTTGGAGCTAAATCTCTCACTTTCGCTACAAATCGCATCAAAAACTTTTTCATTTTGAAATTTATGTGTCATTTGGACCTACATCTTACATTACTAGTAGAACGCACTGTATATCGACCTCAAACGAGCTTGAATTTGTTAAAATTATTCTCCATTGGATTTAGGGCTCCTTTCTCATTCTAAAAAGGTGTCCTTTGGAGCTAAATTTCGCATTACCGCTGCAACCGGGTATATATCACAACTAAATGAACTGGAATGGGTAAAACTTGTGCTCCAATAAATGTAGTGCTCCGAGCTCATTCCGAAAAGGTCTTGTGGGGTAAAATCAGTCAATCGGATCAAAAGTTATTGCTGTTTAAAGTTTATGTGTCATTTGGAGCTAAATCTCTCATTTTCGCTACAAACCGCATCTAAAATTCTTTCATTTTAAAATTAATGTGTCATTTGTAGCAAAATCTCGCATTACCAGTAGAACCCACTGTATATCGACCTCTAAACGAGCTTGAATGGGTTAAAATTGTTCTCCATTGGATTTAAGGCTCCTATCTCATTCTGAAAAGGTGTCCTTTGGATCCAAATTTCGCATTTCCGCTGCAACCGGCTATATATCGACAACTAAATGAACTAGAATGGGTAAAACTTGTGCCCGAATGAATGTAGTGCTCCGAGCTCATTCCGAAAAGGTGTTGTGGGGTAAAATCGAACAACCAGATCAAAAGTTATTGTTGTTTAAAGTTTAAGTGTCATTTGAAGCTAAATCTCTAACTTTCGCTACAAACCGCATCTCAAATTCTTTTATTTTGAAATTTATGTGTCATTTGGAGCAAAATATAACATTACCAGTATAATCCACTGTATATTGACCTCTAAATGAGCTTGAATGGGTTAAAATTGTTCTCCATTGGATTTAGGGCTCCTATCTCATTCTGAAAGGTGTCCTTTGGAGCTTAATTTTTTCATTACCGCTGCAACTGACTATATATCGACAACTAAATGAATTGGACTGGGTAAAACTTGTGCTCCAATGAATGTAGTGCTACGAGTTCATTCCGAAAAGGTGTTTTGGGGTAAAATCAGACAACCGGATCAAAAGTTATTGGTGTTTAAAGTTTAAATGTCATTTGGAGCTAAATCTCCCACTTTCGCTACAAACCGCATCTAAAATTCTTTTATTTTGAAATTTATGTGTAATTTGGAGCAAAATCTCGCATTACCAGTAGAACCCACTGTATATCGACCTCTAAACGAGCTTGAATGAGTTAAAATTGTTCTCCATTGGATTTAGGGCTCCTATCTCATTCTGAAAAGGTGTCCTTTGCAGCCAAATTTCGCATTACCGCTGCAACTGGTTATATATCGACAACTAAATGAACTAGAATGGGTAACACTTGTGCTCCAAGGAATGTAGTGCTCCGAGCTCATTCCGAAAAGGTGTTGTGGGGTAAAATCAGACAACCGGATCAAAAGTTATTGCGTTTAAAGTTTATAAGTGTCATTTGGAGCTAAATCTCTCACTTTCATTACAAACCGCATCAAAAATTCTTTCATTTTGATATTTATGTGTCATTTGGACCTAAACTTACATTACTAGTAGAACGCACTGTATATCGACAACTAAATGAACTGGAATGGGTAAAACTTGTGCTTCAATGAATGTAGTGCTCCGAGCTCATTCCGAAAAGGTGTTGTGGGGTAAAATCAATCAACCGGATCAAAAGTTATTGCTGTTTAAAGTTTAAGTGTCATTTGGAGCTAAATCTCTCACTTTCGCTACAAACCGCATCTAAAATTCTTTCATTTTGAAATTTATGTGTCATTTGGAGAAAAATCTAACATTACCAGTAGAATCCACTATATATTGACCTGTAAATGAGCTTGAATGGGTTAAAATTGTTCTCCATTGGATTTAGGGCTCCTATCTCATTCTGAAAAGGTGTCATTTGGAGCTAAATTTTGCATTACCGCTACAACTGGATATATATCGACAACTAAATGAACTGGACTGGGTAAAACTTATGCTCCAATGAATGTAGTTCTCCGAGCTCATTCCAAATAGGTGTTGTGGGGTAAAATCAGACAACCGGATCAAAAGTTATTGCTGTTTAAAGTTTAAGTGTCATTTGGAGCTAAATCTCTCACTTTCGCTACAAACCGCATCTAAAATTCTTTTATTTTGAAATTTATGTGTCATTTGGAGCAAAATCTCGCATTACCAGTAGAACCCACTGTATATCAACCTCTAAACGAGCTTGAATGGGTTAAAATTGTTCTTCATTGGATTTAGGGCTCCTATCTCATTCTGAAAAGGTGTCCTTTGGAGCTAAATTTCGCATTACCGCTGCAACCGGTTATATATCGACAACTAAATGAACTTGAATGGTTAAAACTTGTGCTCCAAGGAATGTAGTGCTCCGAGCTCATTCCGAAAAAGTGTTGTGGGGTAAAATCAGACAACCGGATCAAAAGTTATTGTTGTTTAAAGTTTAAGTGTCATTTGGAGCTAAATCTCTCACTTTCGCTACAAACCGCATCTAAAATTCTTTCATTTTGAAATTCATGTGTCATTTGCAGAAAAATCTCACATTACCAGTAGAATCCACTGTATATTGACCTCTAAACGAGCTTGCATGGGTTAAAATTGTTCTCCATTGGATTTAGGCCTCCAATCTCATTCTGAAAAGGTGTCATTTGGAGTAAAATTTTGCATTACCGCTGCAACTGGCTATATATCGACAATAAATGAACAGAACTGGGTAAAACTTGTGCTCCAATGAATGTAGTGCTCCGAGCTCATTCCGAAAAGGTATTGTGGGGTAAAATCAGACAACCAGATCAAAAGTTATTGCTGTTTAATGTTTAAGTGTCATTTGGAGCTAAATCTCTCACTTTCGCTACAAACTGCATCTAAAATTCTTTTATTTTGAAATTTATGTGTCATTTGGAGCAAAATCTCACATTACCAGTAGAACCCACTATATATCAGCCTCTAAACTAGCTTGAATGGGTTAAAATTGTTCTCCATTGGATTTAGGGCTCCTATCTCATTTTGAAAAGGTGTCCTTTGGAGCTAAAGTTCGAATTACCGCTGCAACCGGTTATATATCGACAACTAAATGAACTGGACTGGGTAAAACTTGTGCTCCAAGGAATGTAGTGCTCCGAGCTCATTCCTAAAAGGTGTTGTGTGGTAAAATCAGACAACCGGATCAAAAATTATTGCTGCTTAAGGTTTAAGTGTCATTTGGAGCTAAATCTCTCACTTTCGCTACAAACCGCATCTAAAATTCTTTCATTTTGAAATTTATGTGTCATTTGGACCTAAATCTTACATTACTAGTAGAACGCACTGTACATCGACCTCTAAACGAGCTTGAATTTGTTAAAACTGTTCTCCATTGGATTTAGGGCTCCCACCTCATTCTGAAAAGGTGTCCTTTGCAGCTAAATTTTGCATTACCGCTGCAACCGGCTATATATCGACAACTAAATGAATTGGAATGGGTAAAACTTGTGCCCCAATGAATGTAGTGCTCCGAGATCATTCCTAAAAGGTGTTGTGGGGGTAAAATTGGACAACCGGATCAAAAGTTATTGCTGTTTAAAGTTTAAGTGTCATTTGGAGCTAAATCTCTCACTTTCGCTACAAACCATATCTAAAATTCTTTCATTTTTAAATGTATGTGTCATTTGGAGCAAAATCTCACATTACCAGTAGAATCCACTGTATATTGACCTCTAAACGAGCATGAATGGGTTAAAATTGCTCTCTATTGGATTTAGGGCTCCTATTTTATTCTGAAAAGGTGTCCTTTGGAGGTAAATTTTGCATTACCGCTGCAACTGGCTATATATCGACAACTAAATGAACTGGACTGGGTAAGACTTGTGCTCCAATGAATGTAGTGCTCCGAGCTCATTCCAAAAAGGTGTTGTGGGGGTAAAATCAGATAACCGGATCAAAAGTTATTGTTGTTTAAATTTTTAGTGTCATTTGGAGCTAAATCTCTCACTTTCGCAACAAACCGCATCTCAAATTCTTTTATTTTGAAATTTATGTGTCATTTGGAGCAAACTCTCGCATTACCAGTAGAACCTACTGTATATCGACCTCTAAACAAGCTTGAATGGGTTAAAGTTGTTCTCCATTGGATTTAGGGCTCCTATCTCATTCTGAAATGGTGTCCTTTGGAGCTAAATTTCGCATTACCGCTGCAACCGGTTACATATCGACAACTAAATGAACTGGAATAGGTAAAACTTATGCTCCAAGGAATGTAGTGCTCCGAGTTCATTCCTAAATGGTGTTGTGTGGTAAAATCAGACAACCGGATCAAAAGTTATTAGTGCTTAAGATTTAAGTGTCATTTGGAGCTAAATCTCTCAATTTCGCTACAAACCGCATCTAAAATTCTTTTATTTTGAAAATTTATGTGTCATTTGGAGCAAAATCTCACATTACCAGTAGAATCCATTGTATATTGACCTCTAAATGAGCTTGAATGGGTTAAAATTGTTCTCCATTGGATTTAGGGCTCCTATCTCATTCTGAAAAGGTGTCGTTTGGAGCTAAATTTTACATTACCGCTGCAACTGGCTATATATAGACAACTAAATGAATTGGACTGGGTAAAACTTGTGCTCCAATGAATGTAGTGCTCCGAGCTCATTCCGAAAAGGTGTTGTGGGGTAAAATCAGACAACCGGATCAAAAGTTATTGTTGTTTAAAGTTTAAATGGCATTTGGAGCTAAATCTCTCACTTTTGCTACAAACTGCATCTAAAATTCTTTTATTTTGAAATTTATGTGTCATTTGGAGAAAAATCTCACATTACCAGTAGAACCCACTGTATATCGACCTCTAAACGAGCTTGAATGCTTTAAAATTGTTCTCCATTAGATTTAGGGCTCCTATCTCATTCTGAAAAGGTGTCCTTTGGAGCTAAATTTCGCATTACCGCTGTAACCGGTTATATATCGACAACTAAATGAACTATAATGGGTAAAACTTGTGCTCCAAGGAATATAGTGCTCCGATCTCATTCCGAAAAGGTGTTGTGGGGTAAAATCAGACAACCGGATCAAAAGTTATTGTTGTTTAAACTTTAAGTGTCATTTGGAGCTAAATCTCTCACTTTCGCTACAAACCGCATAAAAAATTCTTTCATTTTGAAATTTATGTGTCATTTGGACCTAAATCTTACATTACTAGTAGAACGCACTGTATATCGACCTCTAAATGAGCTTGAATTTGTTAAAATTATTCTCCATTGGATTTAGGGCTCCTACCTCATTCTGAAAAGGTGTCCTTTGGAGCTAAATTTTGCATTACCGCTGCAACCGGCTATATATCGACAACTAAATGAACCAGACTGGGTAAAAATTGTGCTCCAATGAATGTAGTGCTCCGAGCTCATTCCGAAAAGGTGTTGTGGGGTAAAATCAGACAACCAGATCAAAAGTTATTGTTGTTTAAAGTTTAAGTGTCATTTGGAGCTAAATCTCTCACTTTCGCTACAAACCGTATCTAAAATTCTTTCATTTTGAAATTTATGTGTCATTTGGAGAAACATCTCGCATTACCAGCAGAACCCACTGTATATTGACTTCTAAACGAGCTTGAATGAGTTAAAATTGTTCTCCATTGGATTTACGGCTCCTATCTCATTCTGAAAAGGTGTCTTTTGGAGCTAAATTTTGCATTACTGCTGCAACCGGCTATATATCGACAACTAAATGAACTAGAATGGGTAAAACTTGTGCCCCAATTAATGTAGTGCTCCGAGCCCATTGCGAAAAGGTGTTATGGGGTAAAATCTGACAACCGGATCAAAAGTTATTGCTGTTTTAAGTTTAAGTGTCATTTGGAGATAAATCTCTCACTTTCGCTACAAACCGCCTCTAAAATTCTATCTTTTTGAAACTTATGTGTCATTTGGAGCAAAATCTCGCATTAGCAGTAGAGCCCATTGTATATCGACCTCTAAACGAGCTTGAATGGGTTAAAATTGTTCTCCATTTGATTTAGGGCTCCTATCTCATTCTGAAAAGGTGTCCTTTGGAGCTAAATTTCGCATTACCACTGCAACCGGCTATATATCGACAACTAAATGAACTGGAATGGATAAAAATTATGCTCCAAAGAATGTAGTGCTCCGATCTCATTCCGAAAAGGTGTTGCGGGGTAAAATCAGACAACCGGATCAAAAGTTATTGCTGTTTAAAGTTTAAGTGTCATTTGGAGCTAAATCTCTCACTTTCGCTACAAACCGCATCTAAAATTCTTTTATTTTGAAATTTATGTGTCATTTGGAGCAAAATCTCGCATTACCAGTAGAACCCACTGTATATCGACCTCTAAACGAGCTTGATTGGGTTAAAATTGTTCTCCATTGGATTTTGGGCTCCTATCTCATTCTGAAAAGGTGTCCTTTGGAGCTAAATTTTGCATTACCGTTGCAACCGGTTATATATCGACAACTAAATGAACTGGAATGGTTAAAACTTGTGCTCCAAGGAATGTAGTGCTCCGAGCTCATTCCGAAAAGGTGTTGTGGGGGTAAAATCAGATAACCAGATCAAAATTTATTGTTGTTTAAAGTTTAAGTGTCATTTGGAGCTAAATCTCTCACTTTCGCTACAAACCGCATCTAAAATTCTTTTATTTTGAAAATTTATGTGTCATTTGGAGCAAAATCTCACATTACCAGTAGAATCCACTGTATATTGACCTCTAAATGAGCTTGAATGGGTTAAAATTGTTCTCCATTGGATTTAGGGCTCCTATCTCATTCTGAAAAGGTGTCGTTTGGAGCTAAATTTTACATTACCGCTGCAACTGGCTATATATCGACAACTAAATGAATTGGACTGGGTAAAACTTGTGCTCCAATGAATGTAGTGCTCCGAGCTCATTCCGAAAAGGTGTTGTGGGGTAAAATCAGACAACCGGATCAAAAGTTATTGATGTTTAAAGTTTAAATGGCATTTGGAGCTAAATCTCTCAGTTTTGCTACAAACCGCATCTAAAATTCTTTTATTTTGAAATTTATGTGTCATTTGGAGAAAAATCTCACATTACCAGTAGAACCCACTGTATATCGACCTCTAAACGAGATTGAATGGTTTAAAATTGTTCTCCATTAGATTTAGGGCTCCTATCTCATTCTGAAAAGGTGTCCTTTGGAGCTAAATTTCGCATTACCGCTGTAACCGGTTATATATCGACAACTAAATGAACTATAATGGGTAAAACTTGTGCTCCAAGGAATATAGTGCTCCGATCTCATTCTGAAAAGGTGTTGTGGGGTAAAATCAGACAACCGGATCAAAAGTTATTGTTGTTTAAACTTTAAGTGTCATTTGGAGCTAAATCTCTCACTTTCGCTACAAACCGCATAAAAAATTCTTTCATTTTGAAATTAATGTGTCATTTGGACCTAAATCTTACATTACTAGTAGAACGCACTGTATATCGACCTCTAAACGATCTTGAATTTGTTAAAATTGTTCTCCATTGGATTTAGGGCTCCTACCTCATTCTGAAAAGGTGTCCTTTGGAGCTAAATTTTGCATTACCGCTGCAACCGGCTATATATCGACAACTAAATGAACCGGACTGCGTAACAATTGTCCTCCAATGAATGTAGTGCTCCGAGCTCATTCCGAAAAGGTGTTGTGGGGTAAAATCAGACAACCAGATCAAAAGTTATTGTTGTTTAAAGTTTAAGTGTCATTTGGAGCTAAATCTCTCACTTTCGCTACAAACCGTAACTAAAATTCTTTCATTTTGAAATTTATGTGTCATTTGGAGAAACATCTCACATTACCAGTAAAACCCACTGTATATTGACTTCTAAACGAGCTTGAATGAGTTAAAATTGTTCTCCATTGGATTTACGGCTCCTATCTCATTCTGAAAAGGTGTCTTTTGGAGCTAAATTTTGCATTACTGCTGCAACCGGCTATATATCGACAACTAAATGAACTAGAATGGGTAAAACTTGTGCCCCAATGAATGTAGTGCTCCGAGCTCATTCCGAAAAGCTGTTGTGGGGGTAAAATCGGACAACCGGATCAAAAGTTATTGCTGTTTAAAGTTTAAGTGTCATTTGGAGCTAAATCTCAGACTTTCGCTACAAACCGCATCTAAAATTCTTTCATTTTGAAATTTATGTGTCATTTGGAGCAAAATCTCACATTACCAGTAGAATCCACTATATATTGACCTGTAAATGAGCTTGAATGGGTTAAAATTGTTCTCCATTGGATTTAGGGCTCCTATCTCATTCTGAAAAGGTGTCATTTGGAGCTAAATTTTGCATTACCGCTACAACTGGATATATATCGACAACTAAATGAACTGGACTGGGTAAAACTTGTGCTCCAATGAATGTAGTTCTCCGAGCTCATTCCAAATAGGTGTTGTGGGGTAAAATCAGACAACCGGATCAAAAGTTATTGCTGTTTAAAGTTTAAGTGTCATTTGGAGCTAAATCTCTCACTTTCGCTACAAACCGCATCTAAAATTCTTTTATTTTGAAATTTATGTGTCATTTGGAGCAAAATCTCGCATTACCAGTAGAACCCACTGTATATCGACCTCTAAACGAGCTTGAATGGGTTAAAATTGTTCTTCATTGGATTTAGGGCTCCTATCTCATTCTGAAAAGGTGTCCTTTGGAGCTAAATTTCGCATTACCGCTGCAACCGGTTATATATCGACAACTAAATGAACTTGAATGGTTAAAACTTGTGCTCCAAGGAATGTAGTGCTCCGAGCTCATTCCGAAAAGGTGTTGTGGGGTAAAATCAGACAACCGGATCAAAAGTTATTGTTGTTTAAAGTTTAAGTGTCATTTCGAGCTAAATCTCTCACTTTCGCTACAAACCGCATCTAAAATTCTTTCATTTTGAAATTCATGTGTCATTTGCAGAAAAATCTCACATTACCAGTAGAATCCACTGTATATTGACCTCTAAACGAGCTTGCATGGGTTAAAATTGTTCTCCATTGGATTTAGGCCTCCAATCTCATTCTGAAAAGGTGTCATTTGGAGCAAAATTTTGCATTACCGCTGCAACTGGCTATATATCGACAACTAAATGAACAGAACTGGGTAAAACTTGTGCTCCAATGAATGTAGTGCTCCGAGCTCATTCCGAAAAGGTATTGTGGGGTAAAATCAGACAACCAGATCAAAAGTTATTGCTGTTTAATGTTTAAGTGTCATTTGGAGCTAAATCTCTCACTTTCGCTACAAACTGCATCTAAAATTCTTTTATTTTGAAATTTATGTGTCATTTGGAGCAAAATCTCACATTACCAGTAGAACCCACTATATATCAGCCTCTAAACTAGCTTGAATGGGTTAAAATTGTTCTCCATTGGATTTAGGGCTCCTATCTCATTTTGAAAAGGTGTCCTTTGGAGCTAAAGTTCGAATTACCGCTGCAACCGGTTATATATCGACAACTAAATGAACTGGACTGGGTAAAACTTGTGCTCCAAGGAATGTAGTGCTCCGAGCTCATTCCTAAAAGGTGTTGTGTGGTAAAATCAGACAACCGGATCAAAAATTATTGTTGCTTAAGGTTTAAGTGTCATTTGGAGCTAAATCTCTTACTTTCGCTACAAACCGCATCTAAAATTCTTTCATTTTGAAATTTATGTGTCATTTGGACCTAAATCTTACATTACTAGTAGAACGCACTGTACATCGACCTCTAAACGAGCTTGAATTTGTTAAAACTATTCTCCATTGGATTTAGGGCTCCCACCTCATTCTGAAAAGGTGTCCTTTGCAGCTAAATTTTGCATTACCGCTGCAACCGGCTATATATCGACAACTAAATGAATTGGAATGGGTAAAACTTGTGCCCCAATGAATGTAGTGCTCCGAGATCATTCCTAAAAGGTGTTGTGGGGGTAAAATTGGACAACCGGATCAAAAGTTATTGCTGTTTAAAGTTTAAGTGTCATTTGGAGCTAAATCTCTCACTTTCGCTACAAACCATATCTAAAATTCTTTCATTTTTAAATGTATGTGTCATTTGGAGCAAAATCTCACATTACCAGTAGAATCCACTATATATTGACCTCTAAACGAGCATGAATGGGTTAAAATTGCTCTCTATTGGATTTAGGGCTCCTATTTTATTCTGAAAAGGTGTCCTTTGGAGGTAAATTTTGCATTACCGCTGCAACTGGCTATATATCGACAACTAAATGAACTGGACTGGGTAAAACTTGTGCTCCAATGAATGTAGTGCTCCGAGCTCATTCCAAAAAGGTGTTGTGGGGTAAAATCAGATAACCGGATCAAAAGTTATTGTTGTTTAAATTTTTAGTGTCATTTGGAGCTAAATCTCTCACTTTCGCAACAAACCGCATCTCAAATTCTTTTATTTTGAAATTTATGTGTCATTTGGAGCAAACTCTCGCATTACCAGTAGAACCCACTGTATATCGACCTCTAAACAAGCTTGAATGGGTTAAAGTTGTTCTCCATTGGATTTAGGGCTCCTATCTCATTCTGAAATGGTGTCCTTTGGAGCTAAATTTCGCATTACCGCTGCAACCGGTTACATATCGACAACTAAATGAACTGGAATAGGTAAAACTTATGCTCCAAGGAATGTAGTGCTCCGAGTTCATTCCTAAATGGTGTTGTGTGGTAAAATCAGACAACCGGATCAAAAGTTATTAGTGCTTAAGATTTAAGTGTCATTTGGAGCTAAATCTCTCAATTTCGCTACAAACCGCATCTAAAATTCTTTTATTTTGAAAATTTATGTGTCATTTGGAGCAAAATCTCACATTACCAGTAGAATCCATTGTATATTGACCTCTAAATGAGCTTGAATGGGTTAAAATTGTTCTCCATTGGATTTAGGGCTCCTATCTCATTCTGAAAAGGTGTTGTTTGGAGCTAAATTTTACATTACCGCTGCAACTGGCTATATATAGACAACTAAATGAATTGGACTGGGTAAAACTTGTGCTCCAATGAATGTAGTGCTCCGAGCTCATTCCGAAAAGGTGTTGTGGGGTAAAATCAGACAACCGGATCAAAAGTTATTGTTGTTTAAAGTTTAAATGACATTTGGAGCTAAATCTCTCACTTTTGCTACAAACTGCATCTAAAATTCTTTTATTTTGAAATTTATGTGTCATTTGGAGAAAAATCTCACATTACCAGTAGAACCCACTGTATATCGACCTCTAAATGAGCTTGAATGCTTTAAAATTGTTCTCCATTAGATTTAGGGCTCCTATCTCATTCTGAAAAGGTGTCCTTTGGAGCTAAATTTCGCATTACCGCTGTAACCGGTTATATATCGACAACTAAATGAACTATAATGGGTAAAACTTGTGCTCCAAGGAATATAGTGCTCCGATCTCATTCCGAAAAGGTGTTGTGGGGTAAAATCAGACAACCGGATCAAAAGTTATTGTTGTTTAAACTTTAAGTGTCATTTGGAGCTAAATCTCTCACTTTCGCTACAAACCGCATAAAAAATTCTTTCATTTTGAAATTTATGTGTCATTTGGACCTAAATCTTACATTACTAGTAGAACGCACTGTATATCGACCTCTAAACGAGCTTGAATTTGTTAAAATTATTCTCCATTGGATTTAGGGCTCCTACCTCATTCTGAAAAGGTGTCCTTTGGAGCTAAATTTTGCATTACCGCTGCAACCGGCTATATATCGACAACTAAATGAACCAGACTGGGTAAAAATTGTACTCCAATGAATGTAGTGCTCCGAGCTCATTCCGAAAAGGTGTTTTGGGGTAAAATCAGACAACCAGATCAAAAGTTATTGTTGTTTAAAGTTTAAGTGTCATTTGGAGCTAAATCTCTCACTTTCGCTACAAACCGTATCTAAAATTCTTTCATTTTGAAATTTATGTGTCATTTGGAGAAACATCTCGCATTACCAGCAGAACCCACTGTATATTGACTTCTAAACGAGCTTGAATGAGTTAAAATTGTTCTCCATTGGATTTACGGCTCCTATCTCATTCTGAAAAGGTGTCTTTTGGAGCTAAATTTTGCATTACTGCTGCAACCGGCTATATATCGACAACTAAATGAACTAGAATGGGTAAAACTTGTGCCCCAATTAATGTAGTGCTCCGAGCTCATTGCGAAAAGGTGTTATGGGGTAAAATCTGACAACCGGATCAAAAGTTATCGCTGTTTTAAGTTTAAGTGTCATTTGGAGATAAATCTCTCACTTTCGCTACAAACCGCATCTAAAATTCTATCATTTTGAAACTTATGTGTCATTTGGAGCAAAATCTCGCATTAGCAGTAGAGCCCATTGTATATCGACCTCTAAACGAGCTTGAATGGGTTAAAATTGTTCTCCATTTGATTTAGGGCTCCTATCTCATTCTGAAAAGGTGTCCTTTGGAGCTAAATTTCGCATTACCACTGCAACCGGCTATATATCGACAACTAAATGAACTGGAATGGGTAAAAATTATGCTCCAAAGAATGTAGTGCTCCGATCTCATTCCGAAAAGGTGTTGCGGGGTAAAATCAGACAACCGGATCAAAAGTTATTGCTGTTTAAAGTTTAAGTGTCATTTGGAGCTAAATCTCTCACTTTCGCTACAAACCGCATCTAAAATTCTTTTATTTTGAAATTTATGTGTCATTTGGAGCAAAATCTCGCATTACCAGTAGAACCCACTGTATATCGACCTCTAAACGAGCTTGATTGGGTTAAAATTGTTCTCCATTGGATTTTGGGCTCCTATCTCATTCTGAAAAGGTGTCCTTTGGAGCTAAATTTTGCATTACCGTTGCAACCGGTTATATATCGACAACTAAATGAACTGGAATGGTTAAAACTTGTGCTCCAAGGAATGTAGTGCTCCGAGCTCATTCCGAAAAGGTGTTGTGGGGGTAAAATCAGATAACCAGATCAAAATTTATTGTTGTTTAAAGTTTAAGTGTCATTTGGAGCTAAATCTCTCACTTTCGCTACAAACCGCATATAAAATTCTTTTATTTTGAAAATTTATGTGTCATTTGGAGCAAAATCTCACATTACCAGTAGAATCCACTGTATATTGACCTCTAAATGAGCTTGAATGGGTTTAAATTGTTCTCCATTGGATTTAGGGCTCCTATCTCATTCTGAAAAGGTGTCGTTTGGAGCTAAATTTTACATTACCGCTGCAACTGGCTATATATCGACAACTAAATGAATTGGACTGGGTAAAACTTGTGCTCCAATGAATGTAGTGCTCCGAGCTCATTCCGAATAGGTGTTGTGGGGTAAAATCAGACAACCGGATCAAAAGTTATTGATGTTTAAAGTTTAAATGGCATTTGGAGCTAAATCTCTCACTTTTGCTACAAACCGCATCTAAAATTCTTTTATTTTGAAATTTATGTGTCATTTGGAGAAAAATCTCACATTACCAGTAGAACCCACTGTATATCGACCTCTAAACGAGATTGAATGGGTTAAAATTGTTCTCCATTAGATTTAGGGCTCCTATCTCATTCTGAAAAGGTGTCATTTGGAGCTAAATTTCGCATTACCGCTGTAACCGGTTATATATCGACAACTAAATGAACTATAATGGGTAAAACTTGTGCTCCAAGGAATATAGTGCTCTGATCTCATTCCGAAAAGGTGTTGTGGGGTAAAATCAGACAACCGGAACAAAAGTTATTGTTGTTTAAACTTTAAGTGTCATTTGGAGCTAAATCTCTCACTTTCGCTACAAACCGCATAAAAAATTCTTTCATTTTGAAATTAATGTGTCATTTGGACCTAAATCTTACATTACTAGTAGAACGCACTGTATATCGACCTCTAAACGAGCTTGAATTTGTTAAAATTGTTCTCCATTGGATTTAGGGCTCCTACCTCATTCTGAAAAGGTGTCCTTTGGAGCTAAATTTTGCATTACCGCTGCAACCGGCTATATATCGACAACTAAATGAACCGGACTGCGTAACAATTGTCCTCCAATGAATGTAGTGCTCCGAGCTCATTCCGAAAAGGTGTTGTGGGGTAAAATCAGACAACCAGATCAAAAGTTATTGTTGTTTAAAGTTTAAGTGTCATTTGGAGCTAAATCTCTCACTTTCGCTACAAACCGTAACTAAAATTCTTTCATTTTGAAATTTATGTGTCATTTGGAGAAACATCTCACATTACCAGTAAAACCCACTATATATTGACTTCTAAACGAGCTTGAATGAGGTAAAATTGTTCTCCATTGGATTTACGGCTCCTATCTCATTCTGAAAAGGTGTCTTTTGGAGCTAAATTTTGCATTACTGCAGCAACCGGCTATATATCGACAACTAAATGAACTAGATTGGGTAAAACTTGTGCCCCAATGAATGTAGTGCTCCGAGCTCATTGCGAAAAGGTGTTGTGGGGTAAAATCTAACAACCGGATCAAATGTTATTGCTGTTTTAAGTTTAAGTGTCATTTGGAGCTAAATCTCTCACTTTCGCTACAAACCGCATCTAAAATTCTATCATTTTGAAACTTATGTGTCATTTGGAGCAAAATCTCACATTACCAGTAGAGCCCATTGTATATCGACCTCTAAACGAGCTTGAATGGGTTAAAATTGTTCTCCATTTGATTTAGGGCTCCTATCTCATTCTGAAAAGGTGTCCTTTGGAGCTAAATTTCGCATTACCACTGCAACCGGCTATATATCGACAACTAAATGAACTGGAATGGGTAAAACTTATGCTCCAAAGAATGTAGTGCTCCGAGCTCATTCCGAAAAGGTGTTGTGGGGTAAAATCAGACAACCGGATCAAAAGTTATTGCTGTTTAAAGTTTAAGTGTCATTTGGAGCTAAATCTCTCACTTTCGCTACAAACCGCATCTAAAATTCTTTCATTTGGAGCAAAATCTCGCATTACCAGTAGAACCCACTGTATATCGACCTCTAAACGAGCTTGATTGGGTTAAAATTGTTCTCCATTGGATTTTGGGCTCCTATCTCATTCTGAAAAGGTGTCCTTTGGAGCTAAATTTTGCATTACCATTGCAACCGGTTATATATCGACAACTAAATGAACTGGAATGGTTAAAACTTGTGCTCCAAGGAATGTAGTGCTCCGAGCTCATTCCGAAAAGGTGTTGTGGGGGTAAAATCAGACAACCAGATCAAAATTTATTGTTGTTTAAAGTTTAAGTGTCATTTGGAGCAAAATCTCTCACTTTCGCAACAAACCGCATCTAAAATTCTTTCATTTTGAAATTTATGTGTCATTTCCAGAAAAATCTCACATTACCAGTAGAATCCACAGTATATTGACCTCTAAACGAGCTTGAATGGGTTAAAATTGTTCTGCATTGGATTTAGGCCTCCAATCTCATTCTGAAAAGGTGTCCTTTGGAGCAAAATTTTGCATTATCGCTGCAACTGGCTATATATCGACAACTAAATGAACTGGACTGGGTAAAACTTGTGCTCCAATGAATGTAGTGCTTCGAGCTCATTCCGAAAAGGTATTGTGGGGTAAAATCAGACAATCGGATCAAAAGTTATTGCTGTTTAAAGTTTAAGTGTCATTTGGAGCAAAATCTCGCATTACCAGTAGAACTCACTATATATCGACCTCTAAACGTGCTTGAATGGGTTAAAATTGTTCTCCATTGGATTTAGGGCTCCTATCTCATTCTGAAAAGGTGTCCTTTGGAGCTAAAGTTCGAATTACCGCTGCAACCTGTTATATATCGACAACTAAATGAACTGGAATGGGTAAAACTTGTGCTCCAAGGAATGTAGTGCTCCGAGCTCATTCCTAAAAGGTGTTGTGTGGTAAAATCAGACAATCGGATCAAAAGTTTTTGCTGCTTAAGGTTTAAGTGTCATTTGGAGCTAAATCTCTCACTTTCGCAACAAACCGCATATAAAATTCTTTCATTTTGAAATTTATGTGTCATTTGGACCTAAATCTTACATGACTAGTAGAACGCACTGTATATCGACCTCTAAACGAGCTTGAATTTATTAAAACTGTTCTCCATTGGATTTAGGGCTCCCACCTCATTCTGAAAAGGTGTCCTTTGGAGCTAAATTTTGCATTACCGCTGCAACCGGCTATATATCGACAACTAAATGAATTGGAATGGGTAAAACTTGTGCCCCAATGAATATAGTGCTCCGAGCTCATTCCGAAAAGGTGTTGTGGGGTAAAATCGGACAACCGGATCAAAAGTTATTGTTGTTTAAAGTTTAAATGTCATTTGGAGCTAAATCTCTCACTTTCGCTACAAACCGCATCTAAAATTCTTTCCTTTTGAAATTTATGTGTCATTTGGAGCAAAATCTCACATTACCAGAAGAATCCACTGTATATTGACCTCTAAACGAGCTTGAATGGGTTAAAATTGTTCTCCATTGGATTTAGGGCTCCTATTTTATTCTGAAAAAGTGTCCTTTGGAGGTAAATTTTGCATTACCGCTGCAACTGGCTATATATCGACAACTAAATGAACTGGACTGGGTAAAACTTGTGCTCCAATGAATGTAGTGATCCGAGCTCATTTCGAAAAGGTGTTGTCGGGTAAAATCAGACAACCGGATAAAAAGTTATTGCTGTTTAAAGTTTTAGTGTCATTTGGAGCTAAATCTCTTACTTTGGCTACAAACCGCATCTAAAATTCTTTCATTTTGAAATTTATGTGTCATTTGGACCTAAATCTTACATTACTAGTAGAACGCACTGTATGTCGACCTCTAAACGAGCTTGAATTTGTTAAAATTGTTCTCCATTGGATTTAGGGCTCCTATCTCATTCTGAAAAGGTGTCCTTTGGAGCTAAATTTTGCATTACCGCTACAACCGGCTATATATCGACAACTAAATGAACTGGACTGGGTAAAAATTGTGCTCCAATGAATGTAGTGCTCCGAGCTCATTCCGAAAAGGTGTTGTGGGGGCAAAATCAGACAATCAGATCAAAAGTTATTGCTGTTTAAATTTTAAGTGTCATTTGGAGCTAAATCTCTCACTTTCGCTACAAACCGCATCTAAAATTCTTTCAATTTGAAATTTATGTGTCATTTGGAGAAAATCTCGCATTACCAGTAGAACCCATTGTATATTGACCTCTAAACAAGCTTAAATGGGTTAAAATTGTTCTCCATTGGATTTAGGGCTCCTATCTCATTCTGAAAAGGTGTCTTTTGGAGCTAAATTTTGCATTACCGCTGCAACCGGCTATATATCGACAACTAAATGAACTGGAATGGGTAAAACTTGTGCTCCAATGAATGTAGTGCTCCGAGCTCATTAGAAAAAGGTGTTGTGGGGTAAAATCGGACAACCGGATCAAAATTTATTGCTGTTTTAAGTTTAAGTATCATTTGGAGCTAAATCTCTCACTTTCGCTACAAACCGCATCTAAAATTCTTTTATTTTGAAACTTATGTGTCATTTGGAGCAAAATCTCACATTACCAGTAGAACCCATTGTATATCGACATCTAAACGAGCTTGAATGGGTTAAAATTGTTCTCCTTTGGATTTAGAGCTCCTATCTCATTCTGAAAAGGTGTCCTTTGGAGCAAAATTTCGCATTACCGCTGCAACCGGCTATATATTGAAAACTAAATGAACTGGAATGGGTAAAACTTGTGCTCCAATGAATGTAGTGCTCCGAGCTCATTCCGAAAAGGTGTTGTTGGGTAAAATCAGACAACCGGATCAAAAGTTACTGCTGTTTAAAGTTTAAGTGTTATTTGGAGCTAAATCTCTCACTTTCGCTACAAACCGCATCAAAAATTCTTTCATTTTGAAATTTATGTGTCATTTGGAGAAAAATCTCACATTACCAGTAGAATCCACTGTATATTGACCGGTAAATGAGCTTGAATGGGTTAAAATTGTTCTATATTGGATTTAGGGCTCCTATCTCATTCTGAAAAGGTGTCCTTTGGAGCTAAATTTTGCATTACCGCTGCAACTGGCTATATATCGACAAATAAATGAACTGGACTGGGTAAAACTTGTCCTCCAATGAATGTAGTTCTCAGCTCATTCCGAAAAGGTGTTGTGGGGTAAAATCAGATAACCAGATCAAAAGTTAATGCTGTTTAAAGTTTAAGTGTCATTTGGAGCTAAATCTCTCACTTTCGCTACAAACCGCATCTAAAACTCTTTTATTTTGAAATTTATGTGCCATTTGGAGTAAAATCTCGCATTACCAGTAGAACCCACTGCATATCGACCTCTAAACGAGCTTGAATGGGTTAAAATTGTTCTCCATTGGATTTAGGGCTCCTATATCATTCTGAAAAGGTGTCCTTTGGAGCTAATTTTCGCATTACCACTGCAACCGGTTATATATCGACAACTAAATGAACTGGAATGGGTAAAACTTGTGCTCCAAGGAATGTAGTGCTTCGAGCTCATTCCTAAAAGGTGTTGTGTGGTAAAATCAGACAACCGGATCAAAAGTTATTGCTGTTTAAAGTTTAAGTGTCATTTGGAGCTAAATCTCTCACTTTCGCTACAAACCGCATCTAAAATTCTTTCATTGTGAAATTTATGTGCCATTTGGACCTAAATCTTACATTACTATTAGAACGCATAGTATATCAACCTCTAAACGAGCTTGAATTTGTTAAAATTGTTCTCCATTGGATTTAGGGCTCCTATCACATTCTGAAAAGGTGTCCTTTGGAGCTAAATTTTGCATTACCACTGCAACCGACTTTATATCGACAACTAAATGATCTGGATTGGGTAAAAATTGTGCTCCAATTAATGTAGTGCTCCGAGCTAATTCCGAAAAGGTGTTGTGGGGTAAAATCAGACAACCGGATCAAAAGTTATTGCTGCTTAAAGTGTAAGTGTCATTTGGAGCTAAATATCTCACTTTCGCTACAAACCGCATTTAAAATTCTTTCATTTTGAAATTGTAATTTGAAGAAAAATCTCGCATTACCAGTAGAACCCACTGTATGTGGACCTCTAAACGAGCTTCAATGGGTTAAAATTGTTCTCCATTGGATTAAGGGCTCCTATCTCATTCTGAAAAGGTGTCCTTTGGAGCTAAATTTTGCATTACCGCTGCAACCAGCTATATATCTGTTGAATCCGAAATCGCACCTCCAAAGGAAATCGGAAGCTGCGGGCTGCCGATTACTTTTTAGGTGGAGAAAACGAGACCGCTAGCAGCGGTCAAGGCCAGACTTCGCCCATCACGGCGAATGCCACTCCTGTGACGGGCTTTCCTTTGATTAAGAAGAAGCGGTTATAGCGGGTTAAAAGTGCAGGAAAGCAGAAGCCGGCCGGTCAGACAGGTCGCAAGATGGGAAACTCGAGACTGCAGCTCAAACAAGCGAGCTCCTGGATTCGAGTGTGCATGCCTTGGGAACGTCACCGACCCCTATTTATAGGCTCGGGGGCCTGCCCGAACGGGCAGGGATAAAATAACCGCCTGCCCGGGTACAGGAGAATCGGGCAGGCGGTGACGGCATACTGAAAAGAGAAAAGAAAGAAACCGTGCGGCCTGGCGGCTTGCGCTTGCGGTCTGTCTCGTAGAGGGGCTGAAGATGCTGCGACCAAGGCGATGATGCCACCCGGGCGGTCTCTGAATTGAGACCGCTGCTTGTCTTCTTGGACTTGATCCTTACTGGTCTTCATGGCGCAATCCGGGTCGTCTCCGACTCGAGACTGCGGCTTGCCCTTGAGAACGTGGCCTGTCGCCTGGACTTGAGCCTTGTAAGCCTTCAAGATGCAACCCGAGCGATCTCCAACTTGAGACCGCGAGTTGACTTCTGGACTTGGACCCTGATAGCTTTTATGGCACAACCCGGGCGGTCTCTGACTTGAGACCGCGGTCTGCCGTTTGGACTTGGGCCCTGGTGATCTTCAATTTTTGGAGGCGACCTGAATACTCAGACCGTCCGGTCTGTGTGGGTTGGTGCTGATGGACCTCGTAAAATCTGAACCGGCAAACTTGTATCCTGATGCGCAGATCTTAGCACACCGCTATAGGCGGTAGTAAGATTGCGGCACGAAATGGCAGTGTACCGATCGTTCAAGTAATATAAAACGAGGAGTAATCCCCGAGTATCGAATCTCTCAAGGAACATAGTAAGGTGGAGTTTACTATTGAGGCAGGACTTGAGATCGAAGTCCTTTGGTCGGATGGGTGCGGAAGTGGGTGATTTGGTTTGTGGAAAATAAAGAAAAACAACTATAACTACTCATATGCAATGCCGCTATGCAATGCTTCGCTTGGCGGGATGGAGACTAGGCAGGCCTTGAGCGCACTGCATCGCAAGGGCGGATGGACGAGTAGGCAAGCGGAATCGAACTGTGTAGGCCTTGAGCGCGCTGCTTCGTTAGGCGAATGGATTACACGGGCCGCTATGCCACGCTTCTCTAGGCGGATGGAAGAGTAGGCATACAGATGGAATGGTTCGCACCGGCAGAGTCGAAATGGATTACACGGGCCACTATGCCACGCTTCGCTAGGCGGATGGAAGAGTAGGCATACGGATGAGGGTCGCAAGCACCTCGTCGACAAGCACGCCACTAGCAATTGCTAGTGCGGCACACGAACGTGACGGCGGGATGGAGGATGGAATGGGGCGCTCCTCAAATCACATAAACCACAAACATATGGAAAATTACACTAATAATATTTAGGGTTTATGGACATCATTCATATAAAAACATACAAACACACACATCAAATAGAATCAACAAAAATAACAAGGAGGAGGTATGATTACAACCGAAGCACGAAGACTCGTCGGAGATTCACGGCCGGAATCTAGGGTTGTCAATCCTCGTCCAGGCTCGGTCTTCAACTGCCGTCCGGGGTAGAAGAGGGCTGTCACTACCTCCCAATGGACCCGTCTTCTTCGTCAATAGCCTTCAGCCACGATCTTGTCGGGGAACTCCAAGGATATAGTGCAAAATCCGTTGAAATGGAGCTTGGAAGCTTCTGAATGATGGAGGAGGCCGAGAGGATGCTCCGACTCGAGATTGGCGTGAAGAAAATGCCCAGAGCTCCTCCCGAAGGTGGGCGGTGATGGACGGCGAAAAGGGCGCAGAACTCGAGCTCTGGGAGCGGGAAAAAAGATCGATCTAGAATAGGGCGAGACCTGCAGCTTAAATAGAAATTCTGTCAGAAAATGGTCACGTACGGTCGAATGCACGACCGTGCGCAGACCGTGCGTTATTAAATGATAAAACATGACTTGGGGAAGACGCTGTACCGCCCGTGCGTTTTGCTCACGCACGATCAACACCGCCCGTGCATTCAAACGCACGGGTAAAATCCGACGCTCAGAAAACAAGAATACACAGGTCGACCGTGCATTTTACTCACGCACGGGCGAATCCGCCCGTGCGTTCAAACGCACGAGTAAACTCCGACGCTCCATTTTCAGCCCAGACACAAACGCACGACCGCAACCGACCGTGCATCAAGGAAACGCACGACCGTGCGATATGCACAGACATGAATTCTGGGGAAAATGGGACGATCAGGTCACCTGCAAACAAGATATACCAGCTGGGAATACACGTCCAGCACAAAAAAACATAGAAGAAAGGAAGGGGAGCACCATGTGCTTACCCCCAACAACAAGGAGCGCAATTGCACTCCGGAATGGGCTTAAATGTGCACCTAGCATGGAATAGTACATATGAATGAAATTGTGCCTAAAATGTGGTGCATAGACTAGAAATACGGCCCAGATGAGTCCATAAAAGTGTATATAATTGGGACTCATCACACCCCCAGACTTACCTGTTTGCGCGTCCCGAGCAAACAAATCCGGCGGAGTATGAAAATGGTAGTTAGTGAAGGGAATTGCAAAATAGGAGTACGGTGCGAAGTATCATACGCATGCAAATAGAAATTCAATAAAAGGATATTCTAACTATGCTAACTAATTTACAAAAGTATAAATGCGTAAATAGAGATTTATTTGTACTCAGATGGTGAATCATGAAGAATTTGTGCGATCGTGCCCGGTGTGAAATAAACAAGCCACTCAGGAGGGTGTTGCTAAAGACCGGAATTCGGGGATAACTCCGCTGAAATCCATCAACGTCGAGAACCATAAGCTTGCCCGGTTACACTCTCTCCACGGCGCTAGCAAACTCAAAAGTTAAATCAATAGGACTTTCAGGTTATAATGGGGCTTAGGTTACGGTATGATATTCAACGATAAACGAGACGGCTACGCAACCCAATTGAGTCAAAAGATAACGCTGTACCAAAACAAGACCAAAAACGATGCTAGTGTGCACACAGCCTACTCCAACAAATACCAACTGAATTTTCTATTACGCTCAAAGGGATTTCTTTTCATGCCAATTTTCTTTTAACTTCATTTTTTTTCTTTTTCTTTTATCCCTAGGTTGGTTTACAACAATGTTTTCAGCACACAATACACTTTTTCTTTCGCATCACAAAGGTTCCAAACATCACACTAAATCAAGAAATATGATATCAGTTAACTCGCTACTTGGTTGCGATAATAGGATAAGTTTCAGGCTTTGGTGATTGAAAGAAAAGCTGAAACAAAGGAGGGGTAGGCACAAATTGGCTTGCAAGGGTAAGCGAATGGGTCATGGAAATCAAAGCTCAAACTAGACAACTAGATGGCCTACATCACGTTTAACAAAATGAGATGCTCTCGCCCATGCTTCAAGAGTCGCTTGGGGCAAGTTCTTAGCCCACGAGAAAGGTAAACCTTCCTTCCGACTCGAGCAACACACAACTAGCGCTTGCTTACACACAACACCGTGCTACCGCCAATTTCATTCACATTCACCAATTGAGTATAATAAATTTAAAACTCCGCAAAAACACTAATCGTAAATTAAATGCATAGAAATAATCTAATTTTACTCAAATTTCTACTAGAGCATGCGGATGCGACTAGAGCACTGCAAGAGTCAACATCGCACTCCGATTTGCAATTCCTAAGCTAACATCCTATTTCACATTCCAAACCAAGATAAGCGTGAACGGAAACACACACTCAAGTGAGTGCGCGCTCAAGTGGGTGGAGTGGTGTGCGATGAAGATGAACAAATAAAATGACTGAAATAAAATACTTCTAGCATGCACTGAGATGTGCACGTGCAGTGGGTACAATAAATATCTCTCCCCTAGACTTAAACTAAATAATCCAACACAAGATAGAACCATGAAATTCAAAATGAAGTCTCGGGAAAGAGAGTACCCAATGCTCAGCAGGTGAGCATACCAGAAGACGCGTGTAAACCAAGACAAAGCTGCAGCATCCGCCAGAAGAATGACCTGCAGGGGTGAGCTCCGCAAAAACAAAAGAAAATATACAAAAATAAAATAAAATACAGCTAACTAAACTAAACAAGATGAATTAAGAAATGCAGGAAAAAGTAAGATAACTACTGGGGTTATTGTCCTCCCAGCACGACTTACTCAAATTTAAAGCAGTTCTAGCTAATGGGTCTATGAAAAAGGAAATGCACAGGTAACTGTTCTAATATGCGTGTCGGTAGCGGGTACCAATACGACGACAGAACAGTCACGCCTCTACCCGAATATAAATAATACCTGCTCGTCACAGGTAGAGGGAATAAAAAGTAAAAAGAGGAGGAATCCTCACTCAACTCACCAAAACCATCCTTTCCCAGCAAGGTATCATCTCCAGGGAGGCAGTAGGAGGAGAAGGCAATGAGTGGGGCTTCCTCTACGGAGGGGGGATCAACCTCCTCACATGATAGGATACACTCATCATTGACTTGAGCAGAATGCTCCAAGTCCTCCTGAAGTACCTGTGAAGACTCAACCTGCATAGGCTTAGATAGAGAAAGGGGATTAAGAAATAAAAAAGAAGAACAACATGAATAAAAATCAATCGGGGGAGTGATCCCGGTCTCACTCCCAGCAGGATCCAAGCACAGATCACTGTCGGTGTCATATAAGTCGTAACGAGGGGAACCCAGGAGCTCGGGGTCCTCGGTGGTGAGCTGGATGTCCAAATCCAAGAAGTAAGTAAATACCTTCTCCTCGGAAAGAGAATCCTCCTCATCCCACAGCGGTGCGTCATCGTGTTCAAAGGTATCACACTCCCCATCAGAGAGAATGAAATCCTCGTCCCACTTTGGCACAACCTCAGGCGCCGAATAAACCACCCGCACGACATCATCAACCGACTCACTAAAGATAGGAGTAGATGAATTTTGCAAGGAATGCGGAGGAACCGGACTGCTCTCATGATCAGAAAATAAATGAGCAGTCGCCTACGTGAAAATATCCACAGACGCCTCCCCGCAGGAAGAACCAGAATCTGCACATCATACTGGTGCATCCATGAGTTCCCAATCCTCTCCCTGTTGACCATCGAATGAGTGCACATCGTCACTCAAGGGAAGCTCATAAAAGGGGATTGAGGGACCCATGAAAGAGCTGTACGCGGCGAGAGTTTCCTCGGTAATCTCCAAGGGCAAAGATCGAGCAAGATGTGCGATGTCAGTGTAGAGGCCAGGCAACACTCTGGTGGGCCTGTTCGCAGTAGTCTCCCGTAAATGGGGGGATGCTGCGTACACGTCCTCAGAGGGGGAAGGATCGCACAGACGAGGGCAATCCTTCACCATATGGCTAAACCTTGACATAGCAAGCACCTAATACAACGCTCAACATTTAAAGCAGTCATGGCGTCGATGTATCGACGCAAAGTGTCATAGAGGCGACACTCGGCTTCAGAATACATCACAGAAATATGTGGATTAAACAAAAATCAATAATTCTTTGCAAAATAAAACTACACGCAACCAGAATTAAATGAACACCTGCTACAGAAAAGCCGAAACTAGATAAAGGAAGAAATGAAATAGAAATATCAAATTTTAACACTAAAATAAACAAATGAAATGGTATAAACAAATGGAGAAGAGCTACAATCTCTCGACTCCCTCTCCAGCAACTCACACGTCTGTGTTCCCCGGCAACGGCGCCAAGAACTTGATGCGCAGATCTTAGCACACCGCTATAGGCGGTAATAAGATTGCGGCATGAAACGGCAGTGTACCGATCGTTCAAGTAATATAAAACGAGGAGTAATCCCCGAGTATCGAATCTCTCAAGGAACACAGTAAGGTGGAGTTTACTATTGAGGAAGGAGTTGAGATCGTAGTCCTTTGGTTGGATGTTTGCGGAAGTGGGTGATTTGGTTTGTGGAAAATAAAGAAAAACAACTATAACTACTCCTATGCCATGCCGCTATGCAATGCTTCGCTTGGCGGGATGGAGACTAGGCAGGCCTTGAGCGCACTGCGTCGCAAGGGCGGATGGATGAGTAGGCAAGCGAAATCGAACTGTGCAAGCCTTGAGCGCGCTGCTTCGTTAGGCGAATGGATTACACGGGCCGCTATGCCACGCTTCGCTAGGCGGATGGAAGAGTAGGCATACGGATGGAATGGTTCGCACCGGCGGAGTCGGAATGGATTACACGGGCCGCTATGCCATGCTTCGCTAGGTGGATGGAAGAGTAGGCATACGGATGAGGGTCGAAAGCACCTTGTCGACAAGCACGCCACTAGCAATTGCTAGTGCGGCACACGAACGTGACGGCGGGATGGAGGATGGAATGGGGCGCTCCTCAAATCACATAAACCACAAACATATGGAAAATTACACTAATAATATTTAGGGTTTATGGACATCATTCATATAAAAACATACAAACACACACATCAAATAGAATGAGCAAAAATAACAAGGAGGAGGTAAGATTACAACCGAAGCACGAAGACTCGTCGGAGATTCACGGCCGGAATCTATGGTTGTCAATCCTCGTCCGAGCTCGGTCTTCAACTGCCATCCGGGGTAGAAGAGGGTTGTCACTACCTCCCAATGGATCTGTCTTCTTCGTCAATAGCCTTCAGCCATGATCTTGCCGGAGAACTCCAAGGATATAGTGCAAAATCCGTTGAAATGGAGCTTGGAAGCTTCTGAATGATGGAGGAGGCCGAGAGCATGCTCCGGCTCGAGATTGGCGTGAAGAATATGCCCGGAGCTCCTCCCGAAGGTGGGCGGCGATGGACGGCGAAAAGGGCGCGGAACTGGAGCTCTGGGAGCGGGAAAAAAGATCGATGTAGAATAGGGCGAGACCTGCGGCTTAAATAGAAATTCTGTCAGAAAATGGTCACGCACGGTCGAACGCACGACCGTGCGCAGACCGTGCGTTATTAAATGATAAAATGTGACTTGGGGAAGACGCTGCGCCGCCCGTGCGTTTTGCTCACGCATGATCAACACCGCCTATGCGTTCAAACGCACGGGTAAAATCCGACGCTCAGAAATCAAGAATACACAGGTCGACCGTGCGTTTAACTCACGCACGGGCGAATCCGCCCGTGCGTTCAAACGCACGAGTAAACTTCGACGCTCCATTTTCAGCCCAGACACAAACGCATGACCGCAACCGACCATGCGTCAAGGAAACGCACGACCGTGCGATATGCACAGACATGAATTCTGGGGAAAACTGGACGATCAGGTCACCTGCAAACAAGATATACCAGCTGGGAATACACGTCCAGCACAGAAAAACATAGAAGAAGGGAAGGGGAGCACCATGTGCTTACCCCCAACAACAAGGAGCGCAATTGCACACCGGAATGGGCTTAAAGGTGATCCTAGCATGGAATAGTACATATGAATGAAAACGTGCCTAAAATATGGTGCATAGACTAGAAATACGGCCCAGATGAGTCCATAAAAGTGTATATAATTGGGACTCATCATATCCGCAGACCGCCTGGGCTGTGAGTAATGCTATTCGGAAGCGGTCTTCTGGGTAAACATAATCCCCGCATATTTTCAAATTCTGAGAAGATTTCGAAAATATTAGTTTTAGCCGGAGACCGCGCCGATCTTGCCCTGTGGGTTATAAATGTTTTGGAAGCTTCTATTTTCGCATAACTGCAACGCTATCACGAGTCACTACTCGCCCCTCGCGGTTAGGACTTTCTGGCTAAACAGTCCAATCAAGATGGTAGACCTTATGGCGCAGTTCGAAGATCATCAGAAGTCCGGTAAAGACCGCGGGGGAGATCGCCCGAAGGATAAGAAGAGGAAGAAAAAGAGGACACAGCCCGACAATACAGTGACTATTGCATCCACGGGTAAGCCAGCCGACCTGCCTCCTGATCCGACAGTCGACTTGACGACTAGAAATGAAGCGGGTTGCTCGAACCCGCCCCCAGCTGATCCTCCTGCCCTTTCTGACAAGGGAATCAACCTGCCCCCTCCTCCGGACAAGACGGACTCGGAAGCTGTCGTCCCGAAGGGCGATGGGGACGATTCTTTTAAAGTGGAGGTCACTCCCTCTGGCGTATTCCATCTGAAGATAAGAGATGAAGGGGGAGAAGCGGTTGACTCCCCCAAGCTGAGCGACCAGCAGGGCCTGATAGTGAATATTGTAGACAACCCTGTTTCCCCAAAATAAGCCGGCCTGAAGTCGACCAAGAAGAGGAAAAAAGATGAGTCCACGGCGGACAGGGTTCTAAAAAAGGTGAAGATCCTAAAGGCCAAGAACAAGGCCGCTTCCGGGAAACCGGGAGAGGGTAGTCTACAAGGCAAGTCGCACGAGAAAGAAGTTTCGGAGGGCGTGATTACTCCTTCACCCAAGCCGAACGAACAGATCCAAACCGATGCGCACAACATCTCTGTAAGTGACATCAGCAGAGACTTGGATTCCCTCCAGAAACAAGACGACCTATTGAGATCTTCTTCCGACCTGCAGGCCGCTGACCCGCCTAGAGAGAAAGAGGCCGCCCTGGCTGAGGATGCGACCAGCATTAAGGAGGCAGTCCTGCCTGAGGTTGCGACTAGAAATGTGAAAGCCGCACCGGCCCCTGAAGATTCTGTGATGGCCGGGCTTCGGCTTATGCAGGTGAAGGCGGAGAAAGTAAGGGATCAGCTTACCAGACCACCACCGCCGCCACCCATTCTTTTGTTGCAAGGTAAAGGGGTCGTAGATTACCGCCCTGTTCATTTTTTCAAGACGAGGTCTCGAAACAAGTCGCGCGACTTGTTGTTGAACCCGTCACCCAGCTTCTTTCCCTCCGCCGCTCAATTTTCCATTGCCAAGCGGAGGCAAAGCGAGAGATCGTGGAGAGAACAGCGCCGAAAGATCGATACCGAGCAAGCAAAGCGATCTATCCGCGCGAATTTTATTCAAACTGCAGCGGCTTGTAAGCGAGGAGAATTTGGAAAGAGCGGTCTTCTTTTGATAATTCTCCTATTATATGAAGTTATATGCGGCCGACCTTCTTGACTGTCTTTCTCATTTACAGATGATCGTGATTCCATTCCGAAACCGAGCGAACTGGTGACTTACCTCCCTCCACTTGATCCACCTTTGCCGAGTTCCTCGGTTATACCGGATACCCGGATGGAGGATCAGATGACCCGTCTTCAAAGGAACTTCGAAGCCCTTACGAAGCAGCTGAAGGCCCTTGAGGAACGGGAGAAAGTCGCTCAGGAGGAAAAAATTGCACTGCGGGCTGAAATGGAAGCTGAGAGGAGAGAGAGCCGAGCTGCGCTGGAGGCCGAGCGGAAAGAGCACCGGGAGAAGGAGAAGGCGCAGCAAGACCAGGTGGCTGCATTGACCGCCCGGCTTGACCATGGAAAGAAAGAGATCCAGAAACTCGAAGGAGGCCGTGCCTACTATAGGGACAAATACTTCCATTTGACAAGGGGGGTCGGTGGAAGCCGGCGTCCTCTTAGTGCGGCTGATGAAGGTCAGCGTGGGTCATGCCGCCCGAATGCTGGGACGAGCTCGTCTCATCCAGTAGCCGGGACGATCCACCCTGTTGCTAGTGCAAATGAGCCCGCAGCGGCCTTACCTACTCGCGTGATCCCAGCGGCGCGAGTAGAGAGGGATGCCGCGCGGCTTCATAGCATGATCAACCACCTCAATCACAGCATTAATCAGATGCAAGGGACAGTTCTTCAGATAGGTGATCATGTCGCGCGACTTCATAGAGAAGATGCGCCGAGCGATGTCCGCCAGTGATAAGCGGTTTTAAGACAATCATTTGTAATATTCTATTCGGTCCTTTGGACAACTTAACTGTTTGAGCTTGATTTTATGTCATTCGCTCTGTCTTTCAGACCGCTCAGTCTGTGTATTTGAATGTGCTTTATATTCTTCTTTTGTATGTTAGCTGATGCCTGCGAATTGCTTTATAAGCCGAGCGACTTGTTGTTGTTGCTTCTTTAATCCGCCTGCTTGGATTTTACTTGTAGTTTAATGATTTAGCCTTGTATAGAAATGTGGCCGCGCGGGTTGATCAGTCTAGCCGCGATTTGACCTTTGCTAAATGCAGATCACCCGTTCTTATAAGTAGCGCCCTTCCGAAGTCCTTTTTACCAGAATTTCAAGATGGGTGCAAAGCGCCAGCCGAAGCGACCTGCGAAAACCTCTGCAACCTGCTCCGAAGCCGCTCTAGCATTTCACTCGGCCGATCTCGAGGAATGCCGTTTGACCAAAGCTGAATTGGATGAGTTTGTTGAGAAGCATTTGGTTGATAGTCCGCTGCTCGCGTGACTTCCGCTCCGCGATGAGCGAATGAACTCTTCTGGGCCGAACCAGATCGCAATCCCAATCGACCATTTCGATTGCGGCTTCAAGTTCCCCATATCAATCGAGCTCGCCATGGTCTTTGACCACTATGGAGTTGTCCCCGGCCAAATCTCCCCTAACTCGATGGCCGGGATTTGCAGCTTCATTTCATATCTGGGGTCTGAGAGAGTCCGCTTCTATATGGACCTCTTTAGAAGAATGTTCTCGGTGCGGACTATCCCCGGATTCTGAGTCAAACATTTTCAAGGGCCACCTCTACTTCGGCTGTCGGGGATTAAAAATGGTCAACCTCGCGAACAAGGTCACGGCCTGGCCGGAGAGATATCTGATATTCGAAGGCCGACTTGGCCTACTGAACCCGAACCCGCAGGTGCGGCCAGAGGAGGCCTTCCAACAAATCACTATCAGCAAGGTCGAGGAGGAGACCTGCCGACTTCTCGAGAATGAGCGGCTTAATGTACGCCACTACATTCCGCTACTCGCCGAGCTGGAGAATGTCCATCCTGATGATAGTAAGTTCTTCCTCAAGCCGCCTCCGGCTTTAATGTTGACCGTTCGAGTTTTCGTTCTAACCCTTTACTTCTTTTTTGTAGCTGAGGCCGTTGTTCCCAAAAACAAACCGGTAAGCCCGGCCGGCTTAATCCTTACTCAGGGCGAGGGGAAAAAAAGGCAGGGCAGGAACAAGCCGCCGCTATCCGATGGGGAGGATTCGACTTCCTCGGGCGACTTCTCTGCCCTTCGTTCCTTTAGCAAGGTGAAGGATTTAAAAGGCCGCACGGTCTTGACCTGGCATCCGGATGGTGATAGCATCCAGGTCTCTACTGCGCTCCCCCACTAGGCGAATGAGAAGTCAGGTCGACATGCTGAGGCCGCCAGCATCGCCATGTTTGGTCGACGAAACTTCAGGCGATTGAGGAAGATCCCTGAGGAGGAGCTTGCCCGGGAGGCCGCGCGGGTTGGAGCTGAGAGCCTCATCACCAACGTCTTCATGGGGATGACCTTCAAAAGATTGATCAGAGCGAATGATCATCTAGAGAAGGAAATTGCCGAATTGAAGAAGTAAAACGAGCGGCTAAAGGAGGCCGAGTTGGTAAGTTATCACCTGGCCAACCATCCTTCTGAATTTTCCAGATCGCACGGTCTCTTACCTTACTATTTTTTGCAGACAAAGTATGATGAGACCGATCCGGTCTATCAAGAGAAACTTTTCCCTCATGTCGCTGAGGGAATCGATAATGCTTTTAACCGCCTGCGAGAGCTCGGAGGGCTCACGCCTGGTTTTGAACATTTTACTTTTTCCAATGCCTACCCGACTTTGCAAAAGAAACTGGAGAAGATCAGGCGGAAGGACAAAGGAAAGAACAAAGTTGATGGGTCCAGTTCAGAGGAGAGTGATGACGAAGATGATGAAGCCAAAGAGCCCTTTGTGGCTAAAGAGGGAGAGAGCGGCTCGGACTCTGAGTCCAGCGATTCTGAAGAAGAGGCCGAGCGCAAGTCGGGCGAGCTGGGCAGCTCGTCCTCGTCGGGCAGCGAGGGCTATTCTCCCGATGTTTCGATTGGAGGCAGCGAACATTCGAGTGCTCCTGCATATAAGAAGATCAAGTCGGGTGATAAATAGTTGTATTTTGTTTTTATTTTGGATGGCCGGCGGTTTGATTTTGTTAACCGGTCGGTTAGAAACAATGTAAGGACATTTTGATAATGAAATGGAAAGTTTTTACCTGTCTAGCTGTCTACTTTCTGCGACTTACTTGTGATTGTTTGCGATCTCTTTCTGCTTCGGATAATTGACTCTTCTAACCAAGTCGTGTGACTTAATATTAACTCAACCGGAAAGGACACTGATCTTCATAGAATTCCGGTTAAGTAACCATTAGCAAAAAACTTGTTCGCATAGTTTGTTTCTTCAATCTGGATCAAGTGGATTTGATTCATCCCGAGAAAGTGTCAACTATAATGTTACGTCACGTAGTCGATGCGGTTTGGATATATAATCGAGCGGACAGAAATCCAAGTTCTGCCTTATCTTATTATGGATGCCTTGCGATAACCAGGAAACCGAACATAACCAAGCCGCGCGATTATTACCAGACTCTGCATACTTATTTTTCAGGATAAAGAATGCCAAGTCATAAGAATAATTAATAGGCCGAGCGGCAACATTTTAACTCGAGCGACTTACAACTCAGATTGCTGCAAGTCCCATCCCCGTAAATATAGTTAATAACCAAACAGGAAATTGAAATAATCAAGCCGCGCGATTATAACCTGGCTTTTCGTAACTGCTTTGCAAGATAGAATATCAAGTCATAAGAAAACAATTGGTAGGCCGTGCGATTAATATTTAACCCGAACGATTTATGTGACTCAGCCTTACATAACATTGACTGATAAACCCGCACGGACTATGCATACTTTGAGCGGTTAGTAGCTTGATACTTGCAATGAGAATCATAATTGCTTGATTGTGAAGAGCCTGTTATTAACCGAACGGATCGAATAAAAGATGATAGGTTCACAAACCGAATGATGAGATCGACCGGTCAAGATTATGCTTGATCCCTTGACATTTGCCTTGTGACATTTTATGATATCCTGCTTATTTCAAATCGTGCGGTTGATGGCGCTAATCTCACACACCGCTATAGGCGGTAGCTCGACTGCGACACGAACGGCAGTGTACCGATCGTTCAAGTAATATAAAACGAGGAGTAATCCCCGAGTATCGAATCTCTCAAGGAACACAGTAAGGTGGAGTTAACGTTCGAGGAAGGACTTGAGATCGAAGTCCTTGAGTCGGATGGAATGCGGAAACGGGGTGATTTGGCTTTTGGAAAATAAAAGAGAACAACTACAACTACTCCTATGCAATGCCGCTATGCAGTGCTTCGCTTGGCGGGATGGAGACTAAGCAGGCCTTGAGCGCGCTGTGTCGCAAGGGCGAATGGGCGAGTAGGCAAGCGGAGTCGAACTGTGCAGGCCTTGAGCGCACTGCTTTGTAGGGCGAATGGATTACACGGGCCGCTATGCCACGCTTCGCTAGGCGGATGGAAGAGTAGGCAAGCGGATGGAATGGTTCGCACCGGCGGAGTCGGAATGGATTACACGGGCCGCTATGCCACGCTTCGCTAGGCGGATGGAAGAGTAGGCATACGGATGAGGGTCGCAAGCACCTCTTCGACAAGCACGCCACTAGCAATTGCTAGTGCGGCACCGGACACGGTGGTGGAGTGGAAAATGGATGGAGGCCCACCTCATTCACACATATGAATAATATGATTCCATAAACATGAAATAAACATTAATAAACAAGATTCATAGTGTCATCATCTAAATATAGAGATTACAAACAAATACAACCACACAAGTAGAAGAAAGAGGCAAAAGATACGACCGAATCCGGAGTCTCGTTGTAGATTCACGGTAGGAATCATCGGGTTGTCAATCCACGTCCTAGCTCGGTCTCAACTGCATCCGGGGTAGACGAGGGTTGTCACACCTCCCAATGGACCCGTCTTCTCCAGCGTTTTACAATCCGGCCACGTCCGATGCGAGGAACTCCTTCCTTGGCGATGAAGATGAGTGTAGAATCTCCCCCTTGAAGCCCTTGGATGATGGAGGAGGCCTAGGGGGCGAACACCTGCGGAAATGGGCGGAACGGCGTAGCTGGGCGAGAAAACGGCGAAAATCCCGACGTAATTCGCGAGCAGGTCGATTTATAGGCGCTGGAATAAACAGTGCGCACGATCAGTGGCGCACGACCGTGGTCGTGCGCACTAGCATCCTGTGCTCGTGCGCCTGACTGGACGGAGCCTGAAAGGTAAGAAAATTATAAAATACAATGTTCGCACGACCAGTGGCGCACGACCAATGGTCGTGCGCGCTATCGTAAGTGGTCGTGCGATAAGGAAGACAGAACTCAGATTTCAGGGGGTAAGTGCACACGATCAGTGGCGCACGACCAGTGGTCGTGCGCAACAGAGCCAGTGATCGTGCGTTGTGTTCCTATACAGAATTGTACCGGAAACACCTGCACGACACCTGCTCCAGCATACAACACTAATCAAACCACTGAAAGTGACACTTAACCATGCATGAAAACTAAAAATGAAGATAAACAAGAAATAACACCAAAATGGGCCTAGAAGTGCACATAGCATGGAATAATAAATATGAGCGAAAACATGCCTAAAGTGTAGTGCATAGACTAGAAAATCGGCCCAGATGAGTCCATAAATGTGTATATATTTGGGACTCATCACACCCCCAGACTTACCTGTTTGCGCGTCCCGAGCAAACAAATTCTAAGCGAACGGGGAAAGAAAAGTAGATGGCTTAAAATTACAATACAGAGTACCATGCGAAGTCGCATGCTCACGTGCATAAGAAAAATAGTAGAGAAGATTTCTGATTATATACAAACAGTTTATATATTTCTAAAAGAGTAAAAGCATATTACAACCACTCAAAATGGTGAACTACGGTGAATCATCCGGTCATGCATACGGAGAAAATAAACTAAGCGCTGAGATGAGCATTGCTCAAGATTGGGGTGCCGGAAAAACTCCACCGAAATCCATCGGTGTCGGTGACCATAGGCTCACCCGGTCACATTCTCTCCACGACACTAGATTGGTCCATAGCGTGAGTCGGTAGGACTTTAGGCTAGAGATGGGGCTTGGGTACGGTGAGGTAAACAAAGATAAACCTGGAGGCTACGCACACCTAACCCAACATGAGCACAAGATAGAGCTACCTGCATGACAATAATAAACAAATGCACCACACCCCCAGACTTGGACTTTTACAACATAGGTGTGTGCACCGCCCACTCCCAATACCAAAATTTCAAAATTTTCAATTCAACTTTTTCATAACAATCCCCCCTTTTTTTTTCTTTCTCTACTTCATTCTTCTTTTTCTTTCTTTTCTTTTTTCAGCAAAAATATCAATGAATACACCCACAATTTCCACTATAAAAATTACCACATCAACACCCCCCAAAATGTAAACATAACTATAATTTAAAGCTCAGATTTGGGTGTGCGACTAGGTTAGGCTTTTAAGCTTTTGGTGCAAAAAAAGTGGAGCTGAATCAAGAGGAAGGGGTAGGCACAAAGGGGCTAGCAAGGGTAGATGATAGGCATGAAATAAAAAGCTCAATCGGGCCAAAATAATGGCCTACGTCATTCTCACGCACTAGAACTATCCTATGCCAATGCTTCAAGAATCGCTTGGGGCAAGTTCTAGCCACCGAGAAAGATTCTCCTTTCTCCCGACTCAAGCAATACGAATCTAGCGATCGTTTACACACATCCCTACGCTACCGTTTGATTCCACCGGATTCACCATTTGAGTAGAGTAAACAACATTTACACTAATAGAAAAAAAATATAAAATCATAAGTATAAAAAGAGGTCTAATCTACCCAAATTCCTATGCAACCGAGCACTCGACTAGGAGCACTACTGGGGTCAACATTTTACTCTGCTACATAGTCCTAAGCCATCACCTAGACTTTCCCAAATAAGCAGAAGAATTAAATTCACAACAGAGCAGGCAAACAGATGAGTACGCGCTCACGTGGGTGCTGTGGTGTGCAATGAAGATGAACAATAATAAATAAATGAAATAGAAATACTTCTAGCATGCAATGCAATAGTGCACGTGCGTGGGCACACAGAACTACTCTCCCCCAGACTTAAACTAAACAACCCACATAATATATGACATGAAAATCAAAATAGGGCTAGGGAAAGAGAGTACCCAATGCTCAGAAATGAGCATACCAGAAGATTGGCGTGTAAGCTAAAATGAAGCTACAACATCCGCCGTCCAGAAAAAGGACCTGCAGGGGTCAGCTCCGCAAAAACAAAGGAAAAAGACAAACTAAAATAAACTACTGCTAACTAAACATGATTAGAAGAAATAAACATGCAGAAAAGAAAGATAACTACTGGGGTTATTGTCATCCCAGCACGACTTATTCAAAAACTAAAGGTTCTAGCTAATGGGCCTATGAAAAAGAAAATGCACAGGCAACTGCTCCATTATCCATTTTGGTAGCTGGTACCGATACGGAGATAAGGCAGTCACCCCTCTACCTAAATAATAATAATACCTGCTCCTCACAGGTAGAGGGAATAGAAAGTAAGAAGAGGAGGAGGCCTGGTCCTCACTCATCTCACCAAAACTATCCTTGCCCAGCAAGGTATCGTCCACAGCAGGTCCGCAGGAGGAGAAGGCAACGAATGAGGCTTCCTTAATGGAGGAGGAATCAACCTCCTCGCATAAAAGGACACACTCATCATTGACTTGAGCACAAAGCTCCAAGTCCTCCTGAAGTACCTGTGAAGTTTCAACCTGCACAGACTCAGATGAAGGAAGGGGGTCAAGAAATAAAGAAGATGAAGAACATAAATAAACATCAATCGGGGGAGTGATCCCGGTCTCACTTCCATCAGGTTGGGGAAGTAAAATAATGTTGGCATTGTCATCAATGCCACAAGCTTCGGCGGGATCGACAGTGGCCATGCCCAAGATTTGGACTTCCTCCACCGGTGTTGAGGAAAGCTCCTCTTCACCTAGAAGGTTGTCCTCCTCCATAGGAGCAGGCATAACACATAAATTGCCAGCCTCATCCCGCGACACATCCTCAACAATGTCGTCAGAGAAGAAAGTAGTATGCATAATAGGGGGAGGAGTAGTGCTCGGATAAAAGTCGAGCACCGATTCCTCACAAAGAATCGAATCCACTAGGGGTGGTGGATGCACATGGAGAATAGGCCAGCAATGTCAGTGCATAGATCAACCACACATCCGGTGACCGTGTCCATGCCATTCCCTTCAAGATGTGAAGGTGACAAAGATACATAGCCGGATGTTGAAGGTGTGCCGCCAGAGTTAGGAGTTGGGACAATCCGGATATCCGGCTCGTCATCCTCATCCAATTGGCGAAGATAAGCAGCACAATCCTTCAGGGCATGATCAGTGCTCCGACAAAACTGGCACTGCCTTGCGGGCTTCTTTGGCACAGCGGGGGCTGAAGCCAAAAAGAAGTATGACGGTAAAGGCTCAGCAGAGTAGCCATAAGACTTACGCGCACCATATGGAGTATCAGACGAAGTCGGTGCTCCATATGCTGGGCTATAAGAATTATGCCTACTATTCTCCGTAGGGCATTCATCACTAGAGTGGGAGGTAGCTCCACACCAACGGCAACTGAAATTAAGATGTGCCCACATAGTGTGAAGATAATACGATTCAAAATAAAAATGCTATTGTGCAAAATACTACACCTAACAAAAATTACTAAAGCAACCTAATTAAAATAGGAAAATGGAATAAAAAGAAATAAAACAAAGAAATGCAATTTACAAATGGAAGGGCTTCTCTCTCAGGTTCTACCTCTCCAGAAAACTCACACGACTGTGTTCCCCGACAACGGCGCCAAAAACTTGATGGCGCTAATCTCACACACCGCTATAGGCGGTAGCTCGACTGCGACACGAAACGACAGTGTACCGATCGTTCAAGTAATATAAAACGAGGAGTAATCCCCGAGTATCGAATCTCTCAAGGAACATAGTAAGGTGGAGTTAACGTTCGAGGAAGGACTTGAGATCGAAGTCCTTGAGTCGGATGGAATGCGGAAATGGGGTGATTTGGCTTTTGGAAAATAAAAGAAAATAACTACAACTACTCCTATGCAATGCCGCTATGCAGTGCTTCGCTTGGCGGGATGGAGACTAGGCAGGCCTTGAGCGCACTGTGTCGCAAGGGCGAATGGGCGAGTAGGCAAGCGGAGTCGAACTGTGCAGGACTTGAGCGCACTACTTCGTAGGGTGAATGGATTACACGGGCCGCTATGCCACGCTTCGCTAGGCGGATGGAAGAGTAGGCAAGCGGATGGAATGGTTCGCACCGGCGGAGTCGGAATGGATTACACGGGCCGCTATGCCACGCTTCGCTAGGCGGATGGAAGAGTAGGCATACGGATGAGGGTCGCAAGCACCTCGTCGACAAGCACGCCACTAGCAATTGCTAGTGCGGCACCGGACACGGTGGTGGAGTGGAAAATGGATGGCGGCGCACCTCATTCACACATATGAATAATATGATTCCATAAACATGAAATAAACATTAATAAACAAGATTCATAGTGTCATCATCTAAATATAGAGATTACAAATAAATACAACCACACAAGTAGAAGAAAGAGGCAAAAGATACGACCGAATCCGGAGTCTCAATGTAGATTCACGGTAGGAATCGTCGGGTTGTCAATCCACATACTAGCTCGGTCGCAACTGCGTCCGGGGTAGAGGAGGGCTGTCACACCTCCCAATGGACCCGTCTTCTCCAGCGTTTTACAATCCGGCCACGTCCGATGCGAGGAACTCCTTCCTTGGCGATGAAGATGAGTGTAGAATCTCCCCCCTTGAAGCCCTTGGATGATGGAGGAGGCCTAGGGGGCGAACACCTACGGAAATGGGCGGAACGGCGGAGCTGGGCGAGAAAACGGCGAAAATCCCGACCTAATTCGCGAGTAGGTCGATTTATAGGCGCTGGAATAAACAGTGCGCACGATGAGTGGCGCACGACCAGTGGTCGTGCGCACTAGCATCCTGTGATCATGCGCCTGACTGGACGGAGCCTGAAAGGTAAGAAAATTATAAAATACAATGTTCGCACGACCAGTGGCGCACGACCAATGGTCGTGCGCGCTATCGTAAGTGGTCATGCGATAAGGAAGACAGAACTCAGATTTCAGGGGGTAAGTGCACACGATCAGTGGCGCACGACCAGTGGTCGTACGCAACAGAGCCATTGATCGTGCGCTGTGTTCTTGTACAGAATTGTACCGGAAACACCTGCACGACACCTGCTCCAGCATACAACACTAATCAAACCACTGAAAGTGACACTTAACCATGCATGAAAACTAAAAATGAAGATAAACAAGAAATAACACCAAAACGGGCCAAGAAGTACACATAGCATGGAATAACAAATATGAGCGAAAACATGCCTAAAGTGTAGTGCATAGACTAGAAAATTGGCCCAGATGAGTCCATAAATGTGTATATATTTGGGACTCATCAGCGGTCTGAAATTCAAACCGCATGATATCTTTGGTACCTGCTTATTTCAAACCGTCCGGTCTGAAAACCAGACCGCATGATATCTTTGGTACCTGCTGAAAACTAGCCCGCATGACATCTTTGGTACCTGCTTATTTCAAACCGTCCGGTCTGAGCATCAAGCCGACCGGTTTGTGATGCACCCATAAAAATCCTGTTTTTTCTCCCAGATGGTCTAGAGTGACCATATAGGATGAGATAATTTCCTGTAATGTAATAAGAGATGGCTACAGACTTAGATGACCAAGTGGGCAGGTGGGCCTAGGCGGCAAACATTGCTTTCCTCAAGTGGTCATAAGAGCTGTAGAAATAAAGAAAAAAAAACAAGTACAGACCCAGATGACCAAGTGGGCAGGTGGGCCTAGGAGGCGAACATTGCTTTCCTCAAGTGATCATAAAGGTGGTAAGCGACTCAACTGCTCTCTTGCCTAGGGCTACAAGCCGAGTTGGTCAATTGGGCAGGTGGGCCTAGGCGGCGAACATTGCTTTCCTCAGAGAGATCAACTCAGTTGTGGGTCCCGCTTAGGCATCGCTTGAGAGTACCTAGGAGTATTCGATGGTCACAGACTAAGATGATTAGTTGGGCAGGTGTGGTTATGCCGCGGGGACTATACCAACATTGCTTTCCTCAAAAAGATCATCAAAGCTGTAACTATATCCCTTTCGGGGCATGATAGAGCCAACATTCACCTAGACCTCCCTTGATGCAGGGGTGTGTCGGATATCAGCCGGGATCCAAGGTTCCGAAGACCCGCACGGGAATTGGCAAGCTACCACTACACGTGTGTGAAAACTCCCCGCTACACATGATCTTCGTGGTTTTACGCTAATGACTACAATTTGAGGGGGTTCGAGTAGAACTTGGCGATGTCTTCGCGGTTTAGTGAGGTTGATATGTAAGAAAGTGTAAAAAAGACACATCAGACATGGAGAAGTGTTAGGGCTTCTCATTAAAATATCCAAAAAATGCAAGAAAGTAAAGAGGACATTTTAAGGATAGAACCGTTTGAGATCGTCACAGCTCCAGGTGCGTGAGATGTCTTCTCCTTCACTTGTCTGAAGGCGGTAAGCCCCACTTTTTAATACTTCCTTGATGATGAAAGGTCCGACCCAATTGGGATTCAGCTTCCCGACGTTGCCTGTTCTGGCTGCTGCATCAAGTTTCTTTAGCACAACGTCTCCGACTGCAAAATGTTTTACTCTGACATTCTTGTCAAAGTATTTCGCCATTCTCTTTTTAACTTCTTCCTGTCTGATTGTTGCCTCGTCCTGAAGCTATTCGATCAGATCCAGGCTATACTTGATAGCTTCATCATTATCCTCTATCCAGGCTTCTCCTCCTTCCTTTGCATACACAACTCTTGGAGTGACCACCTCAAATTCTACAGGAACAACAGCCTCCGAGCCATGAGATAGTTTGAATGGTGTCTCCCCTGTAGCTGAAGATGGAGTAGTGCGAAGATGAGTCCAAAGGATGGAAGGAAGTTGATCTGCCCAATTTCCTCTTTGATTCAAGACCCTCTTCATCAGAAGCTGTTGGATCTGCCTGTTTGCGGCTTCAACCTGGCCATTCATTCTCGGATGATGCACAGAGGAGAACCGAAGGTCAATCCCGACCTGATCACAGAAGGTTATCATCTCTAAATTGTTAAACTGCGGACCATTGTCAGTGACAATTGCTAGCGGAATTCCATGCCGGCAGACTATCTCCCCCCAGATGAAGTTTCTGATAATTTGGGTTGTAGTTTTTGCCAATGCTTTCGCCTCAATCCACTTGCTGAAGTAGTCAATCATTACAATGATAAAGCGACGCTGGCCGCTGGCTATTGGGAAGGGTCCGATAAGATCCATCCCCCAAACTGCGAAGGGCCATGACGCAGTTAATGATCTGAGCGACTGAGCAGGCAAATGCTGAAGAGGAGCGAACTTTTGACACTGAACATATCATTTGGCGAATGCTTCACCATCCTTCCTCATGGTTGGCCAGAAATACCCCTGCCTTAGGATTCTCTTCTTTAGAGTCTTTGCTCCTGAATGGCTACCACACTCCCCGGAATGAACCTCCTGAAGTATGGTTGGGATTTCATCCTCGGAAACACACCGTGCTGAGGGAGAGATTAAAGTCTTCCTGTAGAGAACTCCAGCTATCAAATAATAGTATGTCGCTTTCCTTTTGAATTTTCTTCTATCTTTGATGGAATGATGGAACTCCCCTTTTGACAAAAACAGCTCGTAGGGGTCCTTCCACAAAGGATTCTGATCAATTTGCATGAGCTCCGCTTCATCTGTTGCTGGATGGAAAAGTTCAAAAGTCACCCCCCCTGATGGAAGACCAAACTTTGACAACTCATCTGCTTCCTCATTTTGTGTTCTTCCAATATGCTCGATAATGAATGACTTGAATTTCCCAATCTCCTTCTTAGTCAGCAGTATATATTTTCTCAGAACCGGCTCTCTTGTCTCGTAGTTCCCCAAAACTTGAGAGGCCATTACCAATGAATCGGTTTTTACATGTACGTATTATATGCCCAACTCTTTTGCAACCCTCAACCCAGCCAGGAGTGCTTCATATTCAGCCTGATTATTCGTAACCGAAAAGAAGAATTTAATAGCTTGCTCCAGCTTAAAGCCATTCAGACTAATTAAAACTACTCTGGCTCCCACAGAGTTTTTTCCAGAGGCCCCATCCACGAAAATGACCCAAGCCAAAGGAGACTTCACCACCTGTTCAGGATCGGATTCTGTCGTATCCACCAAGAAATCTTCTAAGACTTGTGTTTTGATTGCTGTTCGGTGGATATATGATATTTCAAACTCGCTCAGTTCAATAGCCCATTTGGCCAACCTCCCCGAATGATCTGGCTTCTCAAGTACATTTCTCAAAGGATGATCTATGATCACTTGGATGGGATGAGCCTGAAAATAGGGACGAAGCCTTCGTGAAGACATAACCAAGGCCAAGGCCAGCTTCTCCAAGATTGAATATCTGGTTTCCGCATCTTTGAGAATATGGCTAACATAATATATTGGAAACTGCCTCTTCTTTTCCTCCCGAACGAGGACAGAGCTTACCGCATCTGGGCCGACTCCCAAATATAAGAATAATATTTCCCCCTCACGGGGACTTTGGAGTAACAGAGTTGAAGTCAACTGTATTTTTAGTTGCTCGAAAGCCCTATTGCACTCCTTGCTCCATTCAAACTTTGATCCTCCGCGCAATATTTTAAAGAATGGGGCACTTTTATCTCCTGATTTGGAGATAAACCTGCTCAATCCTGCCAATCTTCCTCCAAGTTGCTGAACTTCCTTGGTATTTCGAGGAGGGGTCATATTAAGGATGACCTTCACCTTATCTGGATTTGGTGCAAGGCCGTTAGGAGTTAAGAGATGCCCGAGAAACTTTCCTTTGTTTGCCCCAAACACACATTTCAGTGGGTTTAATTTTAACTTGAACCTACGTAGAGTAGCGAACGTCTCTACGAGGACTTTCAATTGCAATGAAAATGTTTCACTTTTCAGAAGGAGATCATCAATGTAAACTTCGAGGTTCCTGCCTTTTTGATGCTTGAAGACGGTATCCATCATTTTTTGATATGTTGCACCCGCATTTTTAAGACCGAAGGGCATTACGAGATAGCAGTAACACCCATCGTTTGTGATAAATGAGGTATGCGGGATGTCAGGTTTGTGCATTTTAATTTGATGATACCCAGAGGAAGCATCGAGAAAACTCATAAAACCATACCCAACCGCGGAATCAACTAAGACATCTATCCGAGGCAGAGGGTGGCAATCTTTGGGACACGCTTTATTAAGTTTGGTGAAGTCCACGCATATGCGCCACTTCCCACCAGATTTCTTAACCATTACAACATTCGACATCCACGTGGGATATTGAATTTCAGAAATAAAGCCTGCTTGCAGGAGTTTGGCAACCTCCTCTCTGATGAGCAACGCCAGCTTGGTTGCCACTTCTCTCTTCTTTTGCTGGATGGGCTTGAACTCAGGAGATATGTTCAGGTAATGACAAGCCATGTTTGGATCCACTCCCGGCATATCCTCCTCTGACCAGGCGAAGATATCCAGGTTCTCCAAAAGGCAGGAGATCAGCTCCCCTTTCTCCTCCTCCAGCAACTCAGCATTGATAACCAGCTTCTTTTCTTCCCCTTCAGCAATAGGGACTTCTTGGGTCGCCTGGGCAGGTTCCAGGTGAGCCCCCTCTCGATCCTTTTCTTCCTCAGCAGCCTTTGAGGATTCAGCAATCTCCAGAACTTCAGCCACATCCTTGGGAAGTGAAACGTTGGTGATCATGTTGACAGTTCGGACGTAGCACTCCCGAGCCACCTTTGGGTTACTTCTAACCCGATATTGCCTTCCCTCGGCGGCAAACTTAAGAGCAAGATGGAAGGTGGACACTACTGCCCGGTATGCATTAAGAATCGGCCTCCCGAAGATGGCGCAGTAGTTACTTGGGGCATCCACCACCATGAAATTGATTAGCTTTATCACTCCTCCAAGCTTCACTGAACCCTCTACTTCTTTCTTCTCCCCAGAAAAACTGTAGAGGGGCCCGTCGGTGGAAAGCAGAGGCTTTCTGGTCTTCAGGTCTTCGAAGGTTGGGCGTAAAAGGAGATTGACGGAGCTGCCTGTATCAATCAAGATCTTGTGAACCGTATAATTCTCGATGACGGCTTTGATGACCACAGCATCGTCGAATGGATTGGCATTGGGGGGAAGGTCATCCTGACCAAAGGTGACAATGGTGCTTTCAGGGTGAGAACTTGTAGTTGCTGCCACTTCTTGTTTCAGAACCCTCGCAATGCTGGATTTGCGGGACGACTCTGCTCCAGCACCTCCATGGATACAATAGATGTCCCCCAAGGGGCACACATCATTGACTTCGATGCATTCAGCGGAAGGATGGATGTCACCATAGCAGCCGATGTCTTCCACGTCGGCGCATTCCCAGGTTACTTCCACTGTTTCTTTCTCTTTTTTCTTCTCAGCAGCCGGCTCAGTAGTTGCCTCCTTCCGAACTAGACCCCGGAGCTTTCCTTCTCCCAGGAGTCTCTCTATCAGCAAGTGAAGGGCCTGATAGTCTTCGGTCAGATTCCCTCCCTCTTTATGGTATTCACAGTAAAGATTCGGATTTCGATTGTGAATATTCGACTTCAGAGGAGCAGGCCTTTTGAAATCTGGCCTTTTCTAGAGGATCTAGACCACTTCGTCCATGGTGACATTTAAGGGAGTGAATGACTCTTGCGAGTCATCATATTGTGAAAGTGCACAGTTAACCTCACTAGAATTCTCTAGAGGGGGGGGGGGGGTGAATAGAGATTTAAAAATATTTTTGTGCAAAGTTAATACTTATATATATTTATATGTGGTGATCACAGATTAAGGCTTCCCACACACCAACAAGAATTAACCAAGTGAAGAAAATAAATGCAAGAAAAGAAATCACAGCACAACACAAGGAAATATAGTGGTTCCCCAAACTTTGGGTAGTCCACTCTTCTACCCCCTTGGTAGGAAATTCACTATCTTGCACTGAGTCTTTTGATAAGGAGATCTTAGAACCACCCTGAGTCTTTTGACAAGGAGACTCTTAGAACCAACTGAGTCTTTTGAAAAGGAGACTCTTAGAACCAGTACAACTGAATTTTTTGAAGAGAAATTCTAAAAACTCTTTTACAATATTTGAAAGTGAAAATAAGGTAAAGAAGAAAGAGAGATAATAAAAAGACAAGAAAGAATCTTCTTCCTAGCAAGAAGATCGGAAGCACAGGAAGTAGTGAATAAAATCTCTCTTCTATAGTGAGAAGGTGATTGTAGCCATTTTTCTCTCTTTTGTGAGAGCTATCAGAGTATGCAGCAGAGTGGCTTCAGAAGCAGGAGAAGATGAAAGCTTGATCTTTGCTGCAGCACTATCTCTCAATTTTCTCTTTTCACTTGGGAGCTCTTCCTCTTTTTCAAATGTAAAATGGTGGATCACTTCTCATTGCTCTCTGCCGACCACCTTGTTATTTATTGCTCTGTTCATTAAAATAATACTATAGGAGAGTAATCAATTAGCAGGCAGAGTATTAGAAAGAAAGAGAAATTTCCATAACAGTTATATCCATAGAAGGAAAGTATTCAATCTGATTTCAAATAATGTCCATAAAGGATTTAATCAATTTAGCCAAGAATCTTATTAGAGAAAAGAATGATTCAGAACGGCTATAAAGAATAAATTGATTCCATATAAATCAGATCTATGAAAGAAGGAAAAAGATCTGGCGATTTTTGAATTAATCATAGAAATCGACGTGTGTCGATTACTATTCGACGTAGGCGTCGAATTCGTCCTGGCAGAGCATCGAGAGGAGAATAAGGAAGGTGCGTCGACTAGGGTGCGTCGACTTCTCAAGATACGTCGACTAGACGTCAGAGCTACGTCTACATAGGATACGTCGAATTCTGCTTGGAGCTACTTCGACTCATTCTGAAAGAAACGTCGACACAACTTCGACGTTGCGTCGAATACTATTCGACGCATATTTACTTACCTTGATTTTCCTTTCTTGGAATTCATATTTAACTCATTTTCAGGGGTTAAGAGAAATCATTTTCCCAACAATCTCCCCCTATTTGTCTTAACCCTATTTAGAGGGAAATTGTACTAGCATTTAATCAACTCAGCAAGGCAATTATATAGAACAGAAATATGTCAAACAATCAGAAGAGCAATTAGAAAGAGAGATCATATAAACAAACTTCCCAGATTTATATAAACAGACTTCATGTTTAGCATACAACTATAAGGTAAAGTATATTAGTATTATTTTCAATCATGATTCAGGAGGGGGAGGAGGAGTCTTTCTTTTTCTTTTGAATACTTTGGTGGGTTGCTCTTTCTCAGTAGCAGATTGTACCCTCAGCTCCCCCTGAGTCACAGTGGTGTGCTCCCCCTGGAATGGAACTTCAGAGCCTTCTATTTCTATTTCAGCATTAGTTAAAACAGCATCTGGCTCCACCTGAGCTTCAGCTTCAGCCAACACAACATCTGGCTGTCCTTTTTCATTTTCAGCTTCATTCATAGCAGTATCCAGCCCCCCTGAGTTTTAGTTTCTTTGTCTTTCTCACCATCTGCCACATCTTCTTTTTCAGCTTCATTTTCTGCCCTGCTTGCCTCCCCTTGTAATAGTACCACTTGATTTGCAGCCTCTCTTGCTATATTGAGTACCTCTATTGTTTGTTCTTCAATATGTAGCTCAGGTACTTTCTCATTTCCAATTGTCTTGAGCAGTGCAAGACTGTCAGATTTTGAAGAAGGAGGGGATTTGTGTGAGGGAGATTTAAGATTGGAGGGCTGCTCTTCATCTAGCTTCTCCCCCTTCTTGACCTTCTTGGCCAAGGAGGTTAAGAAAGACTTAGTAACTCTTGAGGAAGAGAGAGAGTTTTTCAGACTTTGCACAGAGGCACTGACCCCATCTATTTGGGTGTGCATGTGTAGGATGGAGGAATGAATCTGGGAGCAGTGCTCATCCAGCATTGCTTGGAATGTTTGAGCTGCTGATGCAATGCACTGAGTGAGGAGAGCTTCAGTGGATGCAGATGGTTCATGTTGTGGTTGGTGATGAGTAGATAGTGGTGGAGGTGGTGATGAAGCTGGAGAGAAGTTAGTTGATATATGAGGTATGGGTGATAAAGGAGGTGGAGAGGATGAGAATGTAGGAGGAGGAAGAGATGGAGAAACTGCTATTTGAGCAGGTGTTTGAGAAGAGGTAGGTAGAGTAGGAGTTATGAGAGTGGAAGAGACTAGTGGAGTAGATGATGGTGTTAGAGAAGGAGTGTTTCTTGGAGGAGGAGGAGGAGGAGAAGATGGATGACCAGGAGAATTAGGAGGAGAGGGAGTTCTGTCAGGAATGGAACCAGGCTTGGGGATTTGCCTGGTCCATTTGGAGAAGAGGGCAATGGACATCCTCTTTCCAGGAGGGATAGGAATTCCTTTTGACCTACAGAGGTCAGGGAAGGAGTGGAAGAGTACTTGACTCATAATCCTCATGTAGGCATTCTCTTTGTGAGAATATCTAGAGCCTATCATCTTGAGCAGACAGCTGGCCCAGTCTATTTTCTTCTTCAATACAAGGGCCCCCATGATGTTCAGTTGCTGCTTGGGTACTGCATCATGGGCTGAAATTTTGCATAGTAGTATCTTTCCTACTATATCTGCTAGCAGTCTGTACTCCTCAGAAAAGTCTATTTTCTTTAGATGGATTGGTTTATCCCTTGAAAACTTCATGGTGGTTAGCAGATGCTTGATTTCATCAGGTGTGAGGTCTATAGATTCATCACCTAATAGGGGAATGATAAAGACTTATAATGTTACTCTTTAGAAATTGATTTCCTTTCCCTATTTTATTTGAACAAACATAATATTAGGATATACCTGAAGGGAGATCAAAGGTGGTCCTAATATGTTCTGCAGAGATTGAGACTGGTGTCTCATAGATTGTTCCCTAGATTTCTCCTTGTTCAGATATCTGAACATGAGTCATCAGTTCTGTGAGCTCTGTTTCCAGGATCTTGCATCTTGTGGAGATGAGTTTGTCCAATCCAGCTTCAGTGAAGAGAGCTATGATGTTCTTATAATTTTCTGCAGCGGCTTGGAAGGAGTCGAGATCAATGTCGAAACCAGAGTTTATCTTGGGAGCCATTTTAGGTCAGTGAAAGAGAGGAGGAAATGGCTGGACTAAGGAGCAAGAAGGATAAAGGATGCAGAGTAGTGAAGGTTTCTAACTGAAGAGTCTTTTTAAGTCAGGTGAAGCGTCGAAATGGGACTCAATTCGAGGCTTATTCGGTACTTCAGTGGATGTGACCGAAAATATTTTAGCATTGTCGCTTGTTTTTATGAAGTCGACGTTACGTTGAGTGGAATTCGACGTAAGCGTCGATACAGCCCGCGTTAAGATGTTAGGGTTTCGTATCGACGTATGCGTCGATTGTAATCGACATATGCGTCGATTTTACATATTGAGTTGAGTCATTTTCTTGGTTTGATTTGATGGGTTTTGTGAATTTTACAGGAATCATCCAAGCAGGTTTGTTGGATGGAACTTGGCTGGTTAAGGGATCAGCCCCTAGACCAAGATTTTTATGTCTCCTTGTTTGTTGTTCAGTGATTTCCTTGAGAGTTTGGCTTCTCATGTTTATTGATTCTTCAAAGGCTTTTGCATGGGATACCTTATCCTTAAGAAGCTGGTTTTCTATTCTAGCCCTTTCTACTTCCTTTTCTATGATGTTTACTTCAAAATTTTTAGAGGATTTATCCTCTCTATTTCTCTAGTTTTTAGCCACATTAATTTGTTCCTTTAGATCTTTAATTTCTTGTGTAGCTTTTAGTTGATCTAGACACATTCCCATAAAATCATTTATGAAATTATCACTTTGAAAATCTATTTCATCAAAAATGCTTACCTCATCCTTATCCTCAGATTCCTCTATGAGAATAAGGCTATCTTCTTTTTCATCTTCAGAAGATATGCTTTCTTCTGATCCTGTCTCACTCCATGATTTAGCACCATCATCATTCTTTGATCCTTCAAGGGCCATCAAGCACAGATCTTCTTGCTTAGGCTCTTCATTGTCACTCTTAGAAGAGGAGCTGTCCTTAGAGTCTGTATCACTCCAGGCTTCTACTATAAAACCTCTTTCTTTCTTCTTCCCCTTTTTCTTGAGATCTTTCTTTTTCAGATCTTTCTTTGTCTCAGCATTTTCTGGACATTCTGGGGCAATATGTCCAGGTTTCCTGCAAGAATAATAAATAATTTCTTTAGTAGGAGTTTTGTCATACCTTGGTTTTGACTCTCTCCTTCTTGATCCATCTGTCCTGACCCATTTCTTGAATTTTCTGGCCAGGAAACTGAATAGTTCTTCTTCAGTGACAGTGCTTCCTTCTTCTGTTGCTTTTAATGCAATGTTCCTGTCTTTTGAAGAAGTTGGGGTGTTTTCTTCTCTTCTTCTCTTCTCTGGTTTTCAGCAGTTGCTCATAGGATCTGAGTTTTCCTAAAAGAGCATTTGTTGAAATTTCACTTTGTCCTCTTGTGTCTCTTATTGCGCATATCCTTGAATCCCATAAGCTTGGGAGACTCATCAGCAATTTGTCATTGATTTCTGTAAGAGAGATTTCTCTATCCAAGTCCCTTAGTTGATTGATGATCAGACTAAATCTGTCATACATCTCAGAGATGCTTTCTTCATTCTTCTTTTGGAAGTTCTCATATTGAGAGATCAATAGAGCCTTCCTATCTTTTCTTTCATCAGCACTTCCTTCTACCATCTTTATGAGAGCCTCCCAAATTTCTTTGGCTGATTCACAATCAACCACCCTTTAAAAGATTTCATCAGAGAGGGTTGAGACCAGAATATTTACAACCTTTGCATCACATGTTCCTGCCTTTTTCTATTCAACTGTCCACTCAGCCTTTGGGACAAGTGTTTGAGTCACTTCACCACTTGAATCTTTTCTATAAGGCTTGGGAGGACCTGTCAAGATAACATTAAATAAATCTTCATCAATAGAGTTCATATAAATCCTAATTCTTGTTTTCCAAACTGCAAACTTTTCAAGATTGCACATTGGTGGTCTGGTGCAAGCATAATCTTTGATTTGTGCCATGTGAAAAATAATTGTTAGAAAAATATATATATATATATATATATATATATATAAATAAGATGTAGGACCTTTTTGATCAAGGAGTTATCCTTTTTAGATCAACCTAGCTCTGATACCAATTGAAAGTGCACAGTTAACCTCACTAGAATTCTCTAGAGGGGGGGTGAATAGAGATTTAAAAATATTTTTGTGCAAAGTTAATACTTATATATATTTATATGTGGTGATCACAGATTAAGGCTTCCCACACACCAACAAGAATTAACCAAGTAAAGAAAATAAATGCAAGAAAAGAAATCACAGCACAACACAAGGAAATATTGTGGTTCCCCTAACTTTGGGTAGTCCACTCTTCTACCCCCTTGGTAGGAAATTCACTATCTTGCACTGAGTCTTTTGATAAGGAGACTCTTAGAACCACCCTGAGTCTTTTGACAAGGAGACTCTTAGAACCAACAGAGTCTTTTGAAAAGGAGACTCTTAGAACCAGTACAACTGAATTTTTTGAAGAGAGATTCTAAAAACTCTTTTACAATATTTGAAAGTGAAAATAAGGTAAAGAAGAAAGAGAGATAATAAAAAGACAAGAAAGAATCTTCTTCCTAGCAAGAAGATTGGAAGCACAGGAAGTAGTGAATAAAATCTCTCTTCTATAGTGAGAAGGAGATTGTAGCCCTTTTTCTCTCTTTTGTGAGAGCTATCAGAGTATGCAGCAGAGTGGCATCAGAAGCAGGAGAAGATGAAAGCTTGATCTTTGCTGCAGCACTATCCCTCAATTTTCTCTTTTCACTTGGGAGCTCTTCCTCTTTTTCAAATGTAAAATGGTGGATCACTTCTCATTGCTCTCTGCCGACCACCTTGTTATTTATAGCTATGCTCATTAAAAAAGCACTATAGGAGAGTAATCAATTAGCAGACAGAGTATTAGAAAGAAAGAGAAATTTCCATAACAGTTATATCCATAGAAGGAAAGTATTCAATCTGATTTCAAATAATGTCCATAAAGGATTTAATCAATTTAGCCAAGAATCTTATTAGAGGAAAGAATGATTCAGAACGGCTATAAAGAATAAATTGATTCCATATAAATCAGATCTATGAAAGAAGGAAAGAGATCTGGCGATTTTTGAATTAATCATAGAAATCGACGTGCATCGATTACTATTCGACGTAGGCGTCGAATTCGTCCTGGCAGAGCGTCGAGAGGAGAATAAGGAAGGTGCGTCGACTAGGGTGTGTCGACTTCTCAAGATACGTCGACTAGAAGTCAGAGCTACGTCGACATAGGATACGTTGAATTCTGCTTGGAGCTACTTCGACTCATTCTGAAAGAAACGTTGACACAACTTCGACGTTGCGTCGAATACTATTCGACGCATATTTACTTACCTTGATTTTCCTTTCTTGGAATTCATATTTAACTCATTTTCAGGGGTTAAGAGAAATCATTTTCCCAACATATTGAGTGGATGGAATGACTGGAGGTGGCTGCGCAGTATACTGTGGCAAGTATACCCGCATGATTTGCGGAAGGGGAACGGATGGAGTGGGAGCGATGTCCAACGGCGGTTTCTGATCTTGAAACCGTTGATGGCCAATAAAGGGTTGTTTTTTTTTGTAATTTCTTCCCCTCTGGGAACGGGGTTCAAAGTGCGACTGATTTGATGGCGGATTGTGAAAGGACGAATTTGACTGCTCCTTGTCGCTTACCAGCTTTGCGACATAACCATGATTGCTCTTTTCTCCTCTAATGAACATATTTGCCAAACTTATCATTTCCTGATAAGTCCTGGGCTCCCTTATATTTGCTTCAAATTTTAGGGGGCCCTCCCTCAAGCCATGAATGAGGGCAACCCTATATAGCTCTGGATCCACGTTATGAACCTCCATGATCTCCTTCTAGAAGCGGTCAACCAAACGGGCCCACGTTTCGTCTTCCCGCTGCTTTATATCGAAAAGGGCAGCCGGGCCACTTTTCCTTTTCCTTGAAGTAGAGAATCTCAGCAAAAATTCCCTTCGCAGCACGGAAAAACAACTGATTGATCTGGGATGCAACCCATAGAACCACTCCCTTGCTTGTCCTTCAAAGGAGGTCACAAGAAGTTTGCACTTGGTTGCATCAGTTAAGGTCCTAAGAGCGATGGCCGACTCGAAGGCTTGTAGATGAACAGTGAGATCAGTTTCTCCATTGAAAGCCGGCAGACGAGGCTCTCTGAAATTATTAGGGGCTGGCTCCCCTCGGACTTCGTCCATGAAGGGAGAAGTTTCTTCAACATCTTCATATAGAGGAGCAGGATAGTAAGCCGCCGGAGCTGCGGCTACTCACGGACAAGCCGCCTGGTAGGAGGACCGGGCAGCAGCTTCTGCCGGGTAGGAGTGATGAACAGCAACCTCAGGCGGGTAGGAGAAACGGGCTGCGCCCTCTTGCGGGTAAGAAAGGCGGGCAGCATGAGAAGCCGCCCCCTGGAAATCAAGGACTCGAGCCGGCATGCTGTGCGCGGCTTCCTGGTAGAAGTTTTGCCTAGCCCCAAAACCTTCTTGCTGGGGTTGGAACTTGGCGGCTTGTGGTAGCGGGTAAGGTGGAGGCGGAGGAGGAACCGGAGTCACCGCCTGATTAACCGCGGCTTGCTGTCGAACTAGCCGCTCGATTAATAGGGCCAAAGTCTGACTGATTGCGTCCAACCGCTGATCAGTCGCCTTCTGAGCCCGCTCGGCTTCCCTTCTGGATTGCTCCAAGGCTTCCCACAAAGAGTCCTCACTGCGATCGGAGCGGTCTCCAAGGGGGAACTGACAGTCTGACATTGTAGAAAGGATTTCACCGACAATCCGCGATCTGAAGGTCGCGTGTTTCTATTGAATCCGAAATCGCACCTCCGAAGGAAATCGGAGGTTGCGAGCTGCCGGTTACTTTTTAGGTGGAGAAAACGAGACCGCTAGCAGCGGTCAAGGCCTGACTTCGCCCGTCATGGCGAACGCCACTCCTGTGATGGGCTTTCCTTTGTTTAAGAAGAAGCGGTTACAGCGGGTTACAAGTGCAGGAAGGCGGAAGCCGGCCGGTCAGACAGGTCGTAAGACGGGAAACTCGAGATCGCAGCTCAAACAAGCGAGCTCCTGGATTTGAGTGTGCGTGCCTTGGTAATGTCGCCGCCCCCTATTTATAGGCTCGGGGGCAGGTGGTGACGGGATACTGAAAGGAGAAAAGAAAGAAGTTGCGTGGCCTTTCGGCTTGCGCTTGCGGTCTGTCTCGTAGAGTGGCTAGATATGCTGCGACCAAGGCGATGATGCCACCCGGGCGGTCTCCGACTTGAGACCGCAGCTTGTCTTCTTGGACTTGATCCTTACTAGTCTTCATGGCGCAATCCAGGCGGTCTCCGACTCGAGACTGCGGCTTGCCCTTGAGAACGTGGCCTGTCGCCTGGACATAAGCCTTGTCAACCTTCAAGATGCAACCCGAGCAGTCTCCAACTTGAGACCGCGAGTTGCCTTCTGGACTTGGACCCTAATAGCTTTTATGGCACAACCCGGGCGGTCTCTGACTTGAGACCGCGGTCTGCCGTTTGGACTTGGGCCCTGGTGATCTTCAATCTTTGGAGGCGACCTGAATGCTCAGACCGTCCGGTCTGTGTCGGTTGGTGCTGATGGACCTCATAAAATCTGAACCGGTCGACTTGTATCCGCATACCGCCTGGGCTGTGAGTAATGCTATTAGGAAGCGGTCTTCTGGGTAAACAATATCGACAACTAAATGAACTGGAATGGATTAAACATTTGCCCCAATGAATGTAGTGCTCCGAGCTCATTCCGAAAAGGTGTTGTGGTGGTAAAATCGGACAACCGGATCAAAAGTTATTGTTGTTTAAAGTTTAAGTGTCATTTGGAGCTAAATCTCTCACTTTCGCTACAAACCGCATCTAAAATTCTTTCATTTTGAAATTTATGTGTCATTTGGAGCAAAATCTCATATTACCAGTAGAATCCACTGTATATTGACCTCTAAACGAGCTTGAATGAGTTAAAATTGTTCTCCATTGGATTTAGGGCTCCTATATCATTCTGAAAAGGTGTCCTTTGGAGGTAAATTTTGCATTACCGCTGCAACTGGCTATATATCAACAACTAAATGAACTGGACAGGGTAAAACTTGTGCTCCAATGAATGTAGTGCTCCGAGCTTATTCCAAAAAGGTGTTGTGGGATAAAATCAGACAACCGGATCAAAAATTATTGCTGTTTAAAATTTTAGTGTCATTTGGAGCTAAATCTCTCACCTTCGCTACAAACCGCATCTAAAATTCTTTTATTTTGAAATTTATGTGTCATTTGGAGCAAAATCTCGCATTACCAGTAGAACCCACTGTATATCGACCTCTAAACGAGCTTGAATGGGTTAAAGTTATTCTCCATTGGATTTAGGGCTCCTATCTCATTCTGAAAATGTGTCCTTTGGAGATAAATTTCGCATTACCGCTACAACCGGTTATATATCGACAACTAAATGAACTGGAATGAGTAAAACATGTGCTCCAATGAATGTAGTGCTCCGAGCTCATTCCGAAAAGGTGTTGTGGGGTAAAATCAGACAACTGGATCAAAAGTTATTGCTGTTTAAAGTTTAAGTGTCATTTGGAGCTAAATCTCTCACTATCGCTACAAACCGCATCTAAAATTCTTTCATTTTGAAATTAATGTGTCATTTGGATCAAAATCTCGCATTACCAGTAGAACCCACTGTATATCGACCTCTAAATGAGCTTGAATGGTTTAAAATTGTTCTCCATTGGATTTAGGGCTCCTATCTCATTTTGAAAAGGTGTCCTTTGGAGCTAAATTTCGCATTTCTGCTGCAACCGACTATATATCGACAACTAAATGAACTGGAATGGGTAAAACTTGTGCCCCGATGAATGTACTGCTCTGAGCTCATTCCGAAAAGGTGTTGTGGGGTAAAAATGGACAACCGGATCAAAAGTTATTGTTGTTTAAAGTTTAAGTGTCATTTGGAGCTTAATCTCTCACTTTCGCTACAAACCGCATCTAAAATTCTTTTATTTTGAAATTTATGTGTCATTTGGAGCAAAATCTCACATTACCAGTAGAATCCACTGTATATTGACCTCTAAATGAGCTTGAATGAGTTAAAATTGTTCTCTATTGGATTTAGGGCTCCTATCTCATTCTGAATAGGTGTCCTTTGGAGCTAAATTTCACATTACCGCTGCAACAGACTATTTATCGACAACTAAACGAACTGGAATGTGTAAAACCTGTGCCCCACAAAATGTAGTGCTCCGAGCTCATTCTTAAAAGGTGTTGTGGGGTAAAATCAGACAACCGGATCAAAAGTTATTGTTGTTTAAAGTTTAAGTGTGATTTGGAGCTAAATCTCTCACTTTCGCTACAAACCGCATTTAAAATTCTTTCATTTTGAAATTTATGTGTCATTTGGAGCACTATCTCGCATTACCAATAGAACCCACTATATATCGACCTCTAAACGAGCTTGAATGGGTTAAAATTGTTCTCCAGTGGATTTAGGGCTCCTATCTCATTCTGAAAAGGTGTCCTTTGGAGCTAAATTTCGCATTACCGCTGCAATTGGCTATATATCGACAACTAAATGAACTAGAATGGGTAAAACTTGTGCTCCAAGGAATGTAGTGGTCCGAGCTCATTCTGAAAAGGTGTTGTGGGGTAAAATAAGACAACCAGATCAAAAGTTATTACTGTTTAAAGTTTAAGTGTCATTCGGAGCTAAATCTCTCACTTTCGCTATAAACCGCATCTAAAATTCTTTCATTTTGAAATTTATGTGTCATTTGGACCTAAATCTTACATTACTAGTAGAACGCACTGTATATCGACCTCTAAACGAGCTTGAATTTGTTAAAAATTGTTCTCCATTGGATTTAGGGCTCCTACCTCATTCTGAAAAGGTGTCCTTTGGAGCTAAATTTTGCATTACCGCTGCAACCGGCTATATATTGACAACTAAATGAACTGAACTGGGTAAAAATTGTGCTCCAATGAATGTAGTGCTCCGAGCTCATTCCGAAAAGGTGTTGTGGGGGTAAAATCAGACAACCGGATTAAAAGTTATTGCTGTTTATAGTTTAAGTGTCATTTGGAGCTAAATCTCTCACTTTCGCTACAAAACCGCATCTACAATTCTTTCATTTTGCAATTTATGTGTCATTTGGAGCAAAATCTCGCATTACCAGTAGAATCCACTCAATATCGACCTCTAAACGAGCTTGAATGGCTTAAAATTGTTCTCCATTGGATTTAGGGCTCCTATCTCATTCTGAAAAGGTGTCCTTCGGTGCTAAATTTTGCATTACCGTTGCAACCGGTTATATATCGACAACTAAATGAACTAAATTGGGTAAAACTTGTGCTACAAGGAATTTAGTGCTCCGAGCTCATTCCGAAAAGGTGTTGTGGGGTAAAATCAGACAACCGGATCAAAAGATATTGTTGTTTAAATTTTAAGTGTCATTTGGAGCTAAATCTCTAACTTTCACTACAAACCGCATCTAAAATTCTTTCATTTTGAAATTTATGTGTCATTTGGACCTAAATCTTTCATTACTAGTAGAACGCACTGTATATCGACCTATAAATGAGCTTGAATTTGTTAAAATTGTTCTCCATTGGATTTAGGGCTCCTATCTCATTCTGAAAAGGTGTCCTTTGGAGCTAAAATTTGCATTACCGCTGCAACCAGCTATATATCGACAACTAAATGAACTGGACTGGGTAAAATTGTGCTCAAATGAAAGTAGTGCTCCGAGCTCATTCCGAAAAGGTGTTGTGGGGTAAAATCAGACAACCGGATCAAAAGTTATTGCGGTTTTTGTTTAAGTGTCATTTGGAGCTAAATCTCTCACTATCGCTACAAACCGCATCTAAATTTCTTTCATTTTGAAATTTATGTGTCATTTGGAGAAAAATCTCGCATTACTAGTAGAACCCACTGTATATCGACCTCTAAACGAGCTTGAATGGGTTAAAATTGTTCTCCATTGGATTTAGGGCTCCTATCTCATTCTGAAAAGGTGTCTTTTGGAGCTAAATTTTGCATTACCGCTGCAACCGGCTATATATCGACAACTAAATGAACTGGAATGGTTAAAACTTGTGCCCCAATGAATGTAGTGCTCCGAGCTCATTCCGAAAAGGTGTTGTGGGGGTAAAATCGGACAACCGGATAAAAAGTTATTGCTGTTTTAAGTTTTAAGTGTCATTTGGAGCTAAATCTCTCACTTTCCCTACAAACCGCATCTAAAATTCTTTCATTTTGAAACTTATGTGTCATTTGGAGCAAAATCTCGCATTACCAGTAGAACCCACTATACATCGACCTCTAAACGAGCTTGAATGGGTTAAAATTGTTCTCCATTGGATTTAGGGCTCGTATCTCATTCTGAAAAGGTGTCCTTTGGAGCTAAATTTCGCATTACCGCTTCAACCGGCTATATATCGACAGCTAAATGAACTGGAATGGGTAAAACTTATGCTCCAATGAATGTAGTGCTCCAAGCTCATTCTAAAAAGGTGTTGTGGGGTAAAATCAGACAACCGGATCAAAAGTTATTGCTGTTTAAAGTTCAAGTGTCATTTGGAGCTAAATCTCTCACTTTCACTACAAACCGCATCTAAAATTCTTTCATTTTGAAATTTATGTGTCATTTGGAGAAAAATCTCACATTACCAGTAGAATCCACTGTATATTGACCTCTAAACAAGCATGAATGAGTTAAAATTGTTCTTCATTGGATTTAGGGCTCCTATCTCATTCTGAAAAGGTGTCCTTTAGAGCTAAATTTTGCATTACCGCTGCAACTGGCTATATATCGACAACTAAATGAACTGGACTTGGTAAAACTTGTGCTCCAATGAATGTAGTGCTCCGAGCTCATTCCGAAAAGGTGTTGTGGGGTAAAATCAGACAACCGGATCAAATGTTATTGCTATTTAAAGTTTAAGTGTCATTTAGAGCTAAATCTCTCACTTTCGCTGCAAACCGCATCTAAAATTCTATTATTTTGAAATTTATGTGTGATTTGGAGCAAAATCTAGCATTAGCAGTATAACCCACTGTATATCGACCTCTAAACGAGCTTGAATGGGTAAAAATTGTTCTCCATTGGATTTAGAGCTCCTATCTCATTCTGAAAAGGTGTCCTTTGGAGCTAAATTTCGCATTACCGCTGCAACCGGCTATATATCGACAACTAAATGAACTAGAATGGGTAAAACTTGTGCCCCAATGAATGTAGTGCTCCGAGCTTATTTCGAAAAGGTGTTGTGGGGTAAAATCAGATAACCGGATCAAAAGTTATTGTTGTTTAAAGTTTAAGTGTAATTTGGAGCTAAATCTCTCACTTTCGCTACAAACCCATCTAAAATTCTTTCATTTTGAAATTTATGTGTTATTTGGAGCAAACTCTCGCATTACCAGTAGAACCCACTCAATATCAACCTCTAAACGAGCTTGAATGGCTTAAAATTGTTCTCCATTGGATTTAGGGCTCCTATCTCATTCTAAAAAGGTGTCCTTTGGAGCTAAATTTCGCATTACTGCTGCAACCGGTTATATATCGACAACTAAATGAACTAAATTGGGTAAAACTTGTGCTACAAGGAATTTAGTGCTCTGAGCTCATTCCGAAAAGGTGTTTTGGGGTAAAATCAGACAACCGGATCAAAAGATATTGCTGTTTAAATTTTAAGTGTCATTTGGAGCTAAATCTCTAACTTTCGCTACAAACCGCATCTAAAATTCTTTCATTGTGAAATTTATGTGTCATTTGGACCTAAATCTTACATTACTAGTAGAATGCACTGTATATCGACCTCTAAACGAGCTTGAATTCGTTAAAATTGTTCTCCATTGAATTTAGGGCTCCTATCTCATTCTAAAAAGGTGTCCTTTGGAGCTAAATTTTGCATTACCGCTGCAACCAGCTATATATCGACAACTAAATGAACTGGACTGGGTAAAATTGTGCTCAAATGAATGTAGTGCTCCGAGCTCATTCCGAAAAGGTGTTGTGGGGTAAAATCAGACAACCGAATTAAAAGTTATTGCTGTTTAAAGTTTAAGTGTCATTTGGAGCTAAATCTCTCACTTTCGCTATAAACTGCATCTAAATTTCTTTCATTTTGAAATTTATGTGTCATTTGGAGAAAAATCTCGCATTACCAGTAGAATCGACTGTATATTGAGCTCTAAACGAGCTTGAATGGGTTAAAATTGTTCTCTATTGGATTTAGGGCTCCTATCTCATTCTGAAAAGGTGTTCTTTGGAGCTAAATTTTGCATTACCGCTGCAACTAGCTATATATCGATAACTAAATGAACTGGACTGGGTAAAACTTGTGCTCCAAGGAATGTAGTGCTCCGAGCTCATTCCGAAAAGGTGTTGTGGGGTAACATCAGACAACCGTGTCAAATGTTATTGCTGTTTAAAGTTTAAGTGTCATTTGGAGCTAAATCTCTCACTTTCGCTACAAACTGCATCTAAAATTATTTCATTTTGAAATTTATGTGTCATTTGGAGAGAAATCTCACATTACTAGTAGAATCCACTGTATATTGACCTCTAAATGAGCTTGAATGGGTTAAAATTGTTCTCCATTGGATTTAGGGCTCCTATCTCATTCTGAAAAAGGTGTCCTTTGGAGCTAAATTTTGCATTACCGCTGCAACCGATTATATATCGAGTAATAAATGAACTGGAATGGGTAAAACTTGTGCTCCAAGGAATGTAGTGCTCCGAGCTCATTCTGAAAAGGTGTTGTGGGGTAAAATCAAACAATCGAATGAAAAGTTATTGTTGTTTAAAGTTTAAGTGTCATTTGGAGCTAAATCTCTCACTTTAGCTACAAACCGTATCAAAAATTCTTTCATTTTAAAATTTATGTGTCATTTGGACCTAAATCTCGCATTACCAGTAGAACCCACTGTATATCGACCTCTAAACGAGCTTGAATGGGTTAAAATTTTTCTCCATTGGATTTAGGGCTCCTATCTCATTCTGAAATGGTGTCCTTTGGAGCTAAATTTCGCATTACCGCTACAACCGGCTATCTATCGACAACTAAATGAACTGGAATGGGTAAAACTTGTGCCCCAATGAGTGTAGTGCTCCGAGCTCATTCCGAAAAGGTGTTGTGGGGTAAAATCGGACAACCGGATCAAAAGTTATTGCTGTTTAAATTTTAAGTGTCATTTGGAGCTAAATGTCTCATTTTCGCTACAAACCGCATCTAAAATTCTTTCATTTTGAAACTTATGTGTCATTTGGAGCAAAATCTCGCATTAACAGTAGAACCCACTATATATCGACCTCTAAACGAGCTTGAATAGGTTAAAATTGTTCTCCATTGGATTTAGGGCTCCTATCTCATACTGAAAAGGTGTCCTTTGGAGCTAAATTTCGCATTACCGCTGCAACCGGCTATATATCGACAACTAAATGAACTAGAATGGGTAAAACTTGTGCTCCAATGAATTTAGTGCTTCGAGCTCATTCCGAAAAGGTGTTGTGGTGTAAAATCAGACAACCAGATCAAAAGTTATTACTGTTTAAAGTTTAAGTGTCATTTTGAGCTAAATCTCTCACTTTCGCTACAAACCGCATCTAAAATTCTTTCATTTTGAAATTTATGTGTCATTTGGAGAAAAATCTCACATTACCAGTAGAATCCACTGTATATTGACCTCTAAACGAGCTTGAATGGGTTAAAATTGTTCTCCATTAGATTTAGGGCTCCTATCTCATTCTGAAAAGGTGTCCTTCGGAGCTAAATTTTGCATTACCGCTGCAACTGGCTATATATCGACAACTAAATGTACTGGATTGGGTAAAACTTGTGCTCCAATGAATGTAGTGCTCCGAGCTCATTCCGAAAAGGTGTTGTGGGGTAAAATCAGACAACCGGATCAAAAGTTATTGTTGTTTAAAGTTTAAGTTTCATGTGGAGCAAAATCTCTCACTTTCGCTACAAACCGCATCTAAAATTCTTTCATTTTGAAATTTATGTGTCATTTGGATCTAAATCTTACTTTACTAGTAGAACACACTGTATATCGACCTCTAAATGAGCTTGAATTTGTTAAAATTGTTCTCCATTGGATTTAGGGCTCCTATCTCATTTTTAAAAGGTGTCCTTTGGAGATAAATTTTGCATTACCGCTGCAACCGGCTATATATCGACAACTAAATGAACTGGACTATGTAAAAATTCTACTCCAATGAATGTAGTGCTCTGAGCTCATTCCAAAAAGTTGTTGTGGGGGTAAAATCAAACAACCGTATCAAAAGTTATTGTTGTTTAAAGTTTAAGTGTCATTTGGAGCTAAATCTCTCACTTTCGCTATTAACCGCATCTAAAAATTTTTCATTTTGAAACTTATGTGTCATTTGGAGCAAAATCTCGCATTACCAGTAGAACCCACTATATATCGACCTCTAAATGAGCTTGAATTGGTTAAAATTGTTCTCCATTGGATTTAGGGCTCCTATCTCATTCTGAAAAGGTGTCCTTTGGAGCTAAATTTCGCATTACCGCTGCAACCGGCTATATATCGACAACTAAATGAACTGGAATGTGTAAAACTTGTGCTCCAATGAATGTAGTGCTCCGAGCTCATTCCCAAAAGGTGTTGTGGGGTAAAATCAGACAACCAGATCAAAATTTATTGCTGTTTAAAGTTTAAGTGTCATTTAGAGCTAAATCTCTCACTTTCGCTACAAACCGTATCTAAAATTCTTTCATTTTGAAATTTATGTGTCATTTGGAGAAAAATCTCACATTACCAGTAGAATCCACTGTATATTGACCTCTAAACGAGCTTGAATGGGTTAAAATTGTTCTCCATTAGATTTAGGGCTCCTATCTCATTCTGAAAAGGTGTCCTTCGGAGCTAAATTTTGCATTACCGCTGCAACTGGCTATATATCGACAACTAAATGTACTGGATTGGGTAAAACTTGTGCTCCAATGAATGTAGTGCTCCGAGCTCATTCCGAAAAGGTGTTGTGGGGTAAAATCAGACAACCAGATCAAAAGTTATTGTTGTTTAAAGTTTAAGTTTCATGTGGAGCAAAATCTCTCACTTTCGCTACAAACCGCATCTAAAATTCTTTCATTTTGAAATTTATGTGTCATTTGGATCTAAATCTTACTTTACTAGTAGAACACACTGTATATCGACCTCTAAACGAGCTTGAATTTGTTAAAATTGTTCTCCATTGGATTTAGGGCTCCTATCTCATTTTTAAAAGGTGTCCTTTGGAGATAAATTTTGCATTACCGCTGCAACCGGCTATATATCGACAACTAAATGAACTGGACTATGTAAAAATTCTACTCCAATGAATGTAGTGCTCTGAGCTCATTCCAAAAAGTTGTTGTGGGGGTAAAATCAAACAACCGTATCAAAAGTTATTGTTGTTTAAAGTTTAAGTGTCATTTGGAGCTAAATCTCTCACTTTCGCTACAAACCGCATCTAAAAATTTTTCATTTTGAAACTTATGTGTCATTTGGAGCAAAATCTCGCATTACCAGTAGAACCCACTATATATCGACCTCTAAATGAGCTTGAATTGGTTAAAATTGTTCTCCATTGGATTTAGGGCTCCTATCTCATTCTGAAAAGGTGTCCTTTGGAGCTAAATTTCGCATTACCGCTGCAACCGGCTATATATCGACAACTAAATGAACTGGAATGTGTAAAACTTGTGCTCCAATGAATGTAGTGCTCCGAGCTCATTCCCAAAAGGTGTTGTGGGGTAAAATCAGATAACCAGATCAAAAGTTATTGCTGTTTAAAGTTTAAGTGTCATTTAGAGCTAAATCTCTCACTTTCGCTACAAACCGTATCTAAAATTCTTTCATTTTGAAATTTATGTGTCATTTGGAGCAAAATCTCACATTACCAGTAGAATCCACTGTATATTGACCTCTAAACGAGCTTGAATGGTGTTGAGTCCAAAATCGCACCTCCGAAGAAAATCGGAGGCTGCGGGCTGCCGGTTACTTTTTAGTTAAAAAGAGAGAGACCGCTGGCAGCGGTTAAGGCCAGACTTCGCCCGTCACGGCCAATGCCACTCCTATGACGGGCTTTCCTTTGATTAAGAAGAAGCGGTTACAGCGGGTTACAAGTGCAGGAAAGCAGAAGCCGGCCGGTCAGACAGGTCGCAAGACAGGAAACTCGAGACCGCAGCTCAAACAAGCGAGCTCTTGGATTCGAGTGTGCGTGTCTTGGGAACGTCGCCGCCCCCTATTTATAGGCCCGGGGGCGAGCCCGAACGGGCAGGGATAGAATAACCGCCTGCCCGGGTACAGGAGAATCGGGCAGGCGGTGACGGGATACAGAAAGGAGAAGAGAAAGATGCCGGGCGGCGAGGCGGCTTGCGCTTGCAGTCTGTCTCGTAGAGGGGCTGGAGATGCTGTGACCAAGGTGATGATGACACCCGTGCGGTCTCCGACTTGAGACTACGGCTTGTCTTCTTGGACTTGATTCTTGCTGGTCTTCATGGCGCAATCCGGGCGATCTCCGACTCGAGACCGCGGCTTGCCCTTGAGAATGCGGCCTGTCGCCTGGACTTGAGTATTGTCAGTTTTCAAGATGCAACCCGAGCGGTCTCCAACTTGAGACCGCGAGTTGCCTTCTGGACTTGGACCCTGATAGCTTTTATGGCACCACCCGGGCGGTCTCTGACTTGAGACCGCGGTCTGCCGTTTGGACTTGGGCCCTAGTGATCTTCAATCTTTGGAGGCGACCTGAATGCTCAGACCGCCCGATCTGTGTGGTTGGTGCTGATGGACCTCATAAAACCTAAACCGGGCGACTAGTATCAGCAGACCGGCCGGTCTGCGAGTAACGCTATTCGGAAGCGGTCTTCTGGGTAAACATAATCCCCGCATATTTTCAAATTCTGAGAAGATTTCGAAAATATTAGTTCTAGCCGGAGACCGCGCCGATCTTGCCCTGTGGGTTATAAATGTTCTGGAAGCTTCTATTTTTGCATAACTGCAATGCTATCACGAGTCACTACTCGCCCCTGCAGTTAGGACTTTTCAGTTAAACAGTCCAATCAAGATGGTAGACCTTATGGCGCGGTTTGAAGACCATCAGAAGTCCGGCAAAGACCGTGAAGGAGATCGCCCGAAGGATAAGAATAAAAAGAAAAAGAAAACACAGCCCGACAACACAGTGACTGTTGCCTCCACGGGTAAGCCAGCCGACCTGCTTCCTGAGCCGACAATTGCCTTGTCGACTAGAAACGAGGCGAGTTGTTCAAACCCGCCCCCGGTTGATCCTCCTGCTGTCTCTGATAAGGGAACCAACCTTTCCCCTCCTTCGGACAAAACGGACTCGGAAGCTGCCGTCCCGAAGGGCGATGGGGACTATTCGTTTAAAGTGGAGGTCACTCCCTCTGGCGTATTCCATCTGAAGATAAGAGATGAAGGGGGAGAAGCGGTTGACTCCCCCAAGTCGAGCGACCAGCAGGGCCTGATAGTGAACATTGAAGACAACCCAGTTTCCCTAAAACAAGCCGAACTGAAGTCGACCAAGAAGAGGAAAAAAGATGCGTCCACGGCGGACAGGGTTCTGAAAAAGGTGAAGAGCCTAAAGGCCAAAAATAAGGCGGCTTCCAGGAAACCGGGAGCTGGTAGTCTACAAGGCAAATCGCGCGAGAAAGAAGTTTCGGAGGGCGTGATTACTCCTTCACCCAAGCCGAACGAACAGATCCAAACCGATGCGCACAGCATCTCTGTAAGTGACATCATCAGAGACTTGGATTCCCTCCAGAAACAAGACGACCTACTGAGATCTTCTTTCGACCTGCAGGTCGCTGACCCGCCTGGAGAGAAAGAGGCCGCCCTGCCTAAGGATGCGACCAGCATTAAGGAGGCAATCCTGCCTAAGGTTGCGACTAGAACCGAGAAAACCGCACTGGCCCCTGAAGATTCTGTGATGGCCGGGCTTCGACTTATGCAAGTGAAGGCGGAGAAAGTAAGGGATCGGCTTACCAGACCGCCACCGCCGCCACCCAATCTTCTGTTGCAAGGTAAAGGGGTCGCGGATTACCGCGCTGTTCGTTTTTTCAAGATGAGGTCTCGAAACAAGTCGTGCGACTTGTTGTTGAACCCGTCCCCAAGCTTCTTTCCCTCCGCCGCTCAATTTTCCGCTGCCAAGCGGAGGCAAAGCGAGAGATCGTGGAGAGAACAACGCCGAAAGATCGATACCGAGCAAGCAAAGCGATCTATCCGCACAAATTTTACTCGAACTACAGCGGCTTGTAAGCAAGGAGAATTTGGAAAGAGCGGTCTTCTTTTGATAATTCTCCTATTATATGAAGTTATACACAGCCGACCTTCTTGACTGTCTTTCTCAATTGCAGATGATCATGATTCCACTCCCAAACCTAGAGAACTGGTGACTTACCTCCCTCCACTTGATCCACCTTTGCCGAGTTCCTCGGTTATACCGGATACCCGAATGGAGGATGAGATGACCCGTCTTCAAAGGAACTTCGAAGCCCTTACGAAGCAGCTGAAGGCCCTTGAGGAGCGGGAGAAAGCCGCTCAGGAGGAAAAGATTGCACTGTGGGCTGAAATGGAAGCTGAGAGGAGAGAGAGCCGAGCTGCACTAGAGGCCTAGCGGAAAGAGCGCCGGGAGAAGGAGAAGGCGCAACAAGACCAGGTGGCTGCACTGACCGCCCGACTTGACCGTGGAAAGAAAGAGATCCAGAAACTCGAAGGACACCGTGCCTACTATAGGGATAAATACTTCCATTTGACAAGGGGGGTCGGTGGAAGTCGACGTCCTCTTAGTGCGACTGATGAAGGTCAGCGTGGGTCACGCCGCCCGGATGCTGGGACGAGCTCGTCTCTTTCAGTAGCCAGGACGGTCCACCGCATTGCTAGTGCAAATGAGCCCACAACGGCCTTACCTACTCGCGTGATCCCGGCGGCGCGAGTAGAGAGGGATGCCGTGCGGCTTCATAGCATGATCAATCACCTCAATCACAACATTAATCAGATGCAAGGGACTGTTCTTCAGATCGGCGACCATGTCGCGCGACGTCATAGGGAAGATGTGCCGAGTGATGCCCTCCAGTGATAAGCGGCTTTAAGACAATCATTTGTAATATTCTATTCGGTCCTTTGGACAACTGAACTGCTTGAGCTTGATTTTATGTCATTCGATCTGTCTTTCAGACCGCTCGGTCTGTGTATTTGAATGTGCTTTATACTCTTCTTTTGTATGTTAGTTGACGCCTGCGAATTGCTTTATAAGCCGAGCGGCTTGTTTCTGTTGCTTCTTTAATCCGCCTGCATGGATTTTACTTATAGTTTAATGATTTAACCTTGTATAGAAATGTGGCTGTGCGGGTTGATTAGCCTAGCCCCGATTTGACCTTTGCTAAATGCAGATCACCCATTCTTATAAGTAGCGCCTTTCCGAAGATCTTTTTACCAGAATCTCAAGATGGGAGCAAAGCGCCAGCCAAAGCGACCTGCGAAGACCTCTGCTACTCGCTCCGAAGCCGCTCTAGCTTTTCATTCAGCAGACCTCGAGGAATGTCGTTTGTCTAAGGCTGAATTGGATGAATTTGTCGAGAAGCATATGGTTGATAGTCCGTTGCTCGCACGACTTCCGCTCCGTGACGAGCGGATGAACTCTTCCGGACCGAACCAAATCGCCATCCCAATCGATCATTTCGATTGCGGTTTCATGTTCCCCATATCCATCGAGCTCGCCATGGTCTTCGACCACTATGGAGTTGTCCCCGGCCAAATCTCCCCTAACTCGATGGCCGGGATTTGCCGCTTCATTTTCATACCTGCGGTATGAGAGAGTCCGGCTTCTCTATGGACCTTTTTAGAAAGATATTCTCGGTGCGGGATATCCCGGACTCCGAGTCGAATGTGTTCAAAGGCCATCTCTACTTCGGCTGTCGGGGGTTGAAGATGGTCAACCTCGCGAACAAGGTTACGGCCTGGCCGGAGAGATATCTAATATTCGAAGGCTGACTTGGCCTACTGAACCTGAACCTGCAGGTGAGGCCAGAGGAGGCCTTCCAACAAATCGCTATCAGCAAGGTCGAGGAGGAGACCTGCCAACTTCTCGTGAATGAGTGGCTTAATGTACGCCACTACATTCCGCTGCTCGCCGAGCTGGAGAATGTCCGGCCTGAAGATAGTAAGTTCTTCCTCAGGCCTCCTCCGGCTTTAATGTTGACCGTTCGAGTTCTCGTTCTAACCCTTTTACTTCTTTTTTGTAGTTGAAGCCGTTGTATTCAAAAACAAACCAGTCAGCCCGGCCGGCTTAATCCTTACTCAGGGCGAGAGGAGAAAAAGGCAGGGTAAGAACAAGCCGTTGCTATCCGATGGGGAGGACTCGACTTCCTCGGGCGACTTCTCTGCCCTTAGTTCCTTTAGCAAGGTGAAGGATTTAAAAGGCCGCATGGTCTTGACCTGGCATCCGGATGGTGATAGCGTCCAGGTTTCTACTGCGCTCCCCCACTGGGCGAATGAGAAGTCAGGTCGGCATGCTGAGGCCGCCAGCATCGCCATGTTTGGCCGACGAAAGTTCAGGCGATTGAGGAAGATCCCTGAGGAGGAGCTTGCCCGGGAGGCCGCGCGGGTTGGAGTTGAGAGCCTCATCACCAACGTCTTCATGGGGATGACCTTCAAAAGATTGATCAGAGTGAATGATCATCTAGAGAAGGAAATTGCCGAATTGAACAAGGAAAACGCGCGGCTAAAGGAGGCCGAGTTGGTAAGTTATCACCTGGCTAACCATCCTTCTGAATTTTCCAGATCGCACGGTCTCTTACCTTACTCTTTTTTGCAGACAAAGTATGATGAGAATGATCCGGTCTACCAAGAGGAACTTTTCCCTCATGTCGCCGAGGGAATCGATAATGCTTTTAACCGCCTGCGAGAGCTCGGAGGGCTCGCGCCCAGTTTTGAACATTTTACTTTTTCCGATGCCTACACGACTTTGCAAAAGAAACTGGAGAAGATCAGGCGGAAGGCCAAAGGAAAAAACAAAGTTGATGGGTCCAGTTCAGAGGAGAGTGATGACGAAGATGATGAAGCCGAAGAGCCCACTGCGGCTAAAGAGGGAGAAAGTGGCTCGGACTCCGAGTCCAGCGATTCTGAAGAAGAGGCCGAGCGCAAGTCGGGCGAGCTGGGCAACTCGTCCTCGTCGGGCAGCGAGGGCTATTCTCCTGAAGTTTCGATTGGAGGCAGCGAACATTCGAGTGCTCCTGCATCTAAGAAGCTCAAGTCGGGTGACAAATAGTTGTATTTTGTTTTTATTTCGGATGGCCGACGGCTTAATTTTGTTAACCGGTCGGTTAGATACAATGTAAGGATATTTTGATAATGAAATGGAAAGTTTTTACCTGTCTAGCTGTCTACTTTCTGCGACTTACTTGTGATTATTTGCGATCTATTTCTGCTTCGGATAATTGACTCTTCTAACCAAGTCGTGCGACTTAATATTAACTCACCCGGTCAGGACACTGATCTTCATAGAATTCCGGTTAAGTAACCATTAGAAAAAACCTGTTCGCATAGCTTGTTTCTTCGATCCGGATCAAGTGGATTTGATTCATCTCGAGAAAGTGTCAACAATAATGTTACGTCACGTAGTCGATGCGGTTTGGATATGTAATCGAGCGGACAGAAATCCAAGTTCTGCCTTATCTCATTATGGATGCCTCGTGATAACCAGAAGATCGAACATAACCAAGTCGTGCGATTATTACCAGACTCTGCATACTTGCTTTTCAGGATAAAGAATGCCAAGTCATAAGAAGAATCAACAGGCCGAGCGGCCAGAGCTTTAACTCGAACGACTTAAAAATCAGATTGCTGCAAGTCTCATCCCCGTGAATATAATCAATAACCGCTACGCCCGCGCGGGATATTTATAACTCGGACGGATAGAAACAGGAAATTGACATGATCAAGCTGCGCGATTATAAGCTGGCTTTTCATAACTGCTTCGCAAGATAGAATACCAAGTCATGAGAAAACAATTGGTAGGCCGTGCGATTAATATTTAACCCGAACTATTTATGTGGCTCAGCCTTATATAACATTGACTGATAAATCCGCGCGGACTATGCATACTTTGAGCGGTAAGTAGCTTGATACTTGCAATGAGAATCATAATTGTTCGATTATAAAGAGCTTGTTATTAACCGAACGGATCGAATTGAAACCGATAAAGATGATAGGATCACAATCCGAATGATGAGATCGACCTGTCATGATTATACTTGATCCTTTGATATTTGCCTTGTGGCATTTTAGGATATCCTGTTTATTTCAAACCGCCCGGTCTGAAAACCAGACCGCATGATATCTTTGGTACCTGCTTATTTCAAACCGTCCGGTCTGAAAACCAGACCGCATGGTATCTTTGGTACCTGCTTGTTTCAAACCGCCCGGTTTAATAACCAGACAGCCTGATAATCTTGGTACCTGCTTATTTCAAACCGTCCGGTTTGTGATGTACATGATAAGAATCCTGCTTTTTCTCCAAATGGTCTAGAATGACCATATAGGATGAGATAATTTCCTGTAATGTAACAAGAGATGGCTACAGACACAGATGACCAAGTGGGCAGGTGGGCCTAGGCAGCGAACATTGCTTTCCTCAAGTGGTCATAAGAGCTGTAGATATAAAGAAAAAGACAAATACAGACCCAGATGACCAAGTGGGCAGGTGGGCCTAGGCGGCGAACATTGCTTTCCTCAAGTGGTCATAAGGGCTGTAAGCGACTCAACTGCTCTCTTGCCTAGGGCTACAAGCTGAGTTGATCAATTGGGCAGGTCGGCCTAGGCGGCGAACATTGCTTTCCTCAGAGAGATCAACTCAGTTGTGGGTCCCGCTTAGGCATCGCTTGAGAGTACCTAGGAGTATTCGATGGTCACAGACTAAGATGATCAGTTGGGCAGGTGTGGTTAGGCCGCGGGGGGCTATACCGACATTGCTTTCATCAGAAAGATCATCAAAGCTGTAACTATATCCCTCTCGGGGCATGATAGAGCCAACATTCACCTCGACCTCCCTTGATGCATGGGTGTGTCGGATATCAGCCGGGATCCAAGGTTCCGAAGACCACCGCACAGGAATTAGCAAGATACCACTACACGTGTGCGAAAACTCCCCGCTACACATGATCTTCGTGGTTTTACTCTAATGACAACAATCCAAGGGGGTTCGAGCAGAACTTGGCGATGTCTCTGCGGCTCAGTGAGGTTGATATATAAGAAAGTGTAAAAAAGAACCATCAGACATGGAAAAGTGTCAGTATGGGGCTTCTCATTAAAAATATCCAGAAAAAGCAAGAAAGTAAAGAGGACATTTTAAGGATAGAACCGTTTGAGATCGTCACCGCTCCAGGTGCGTGAGATGTCTTCTCCTTCACTTGTTTGAAGGCGGTAAGCCCCACTTTTTAATACTTCCTTGATGATGAATGGTCCGGCCCAATTAGGATTCAGCTTCCCGACGTTGCCTGTTCTGGATGCTGCATCAACTTTTTTTAGCACAACGTCTCCGACCGCAAATTGTTTTACTCTAACATTCTTGTCAAAGTACTTCGCCATTCTCCTTTTAACTTCTTCCTGTCTGATTGTTGCCTCGTCCTGAAGCTCTTCGATCAGATACAAACTATACTTGATAGCTTCATCATTATCTTCTATCCAGGCTTCTCCTCCTTCCTTTGCATACACAACTCTTGGAGTGACCACCTCAAACTCTACAGGAACAACAACCTCCGAGCCAATGGTGTCTCTCCCGTAGCTGAAGATGGGGTAGTGCGAAGAGTCCAAAGGATGGAAGGAAGTTGATCTGCCCAATTCCCTCTTTGGTTCAAGACCCTCTTCATCAGAAGCTGTTGGATCAGCTATTTGCGGCTTCTACCTGTCCATTCATCCTTGGGTGATGTACCGAAGCAAACCGAAGATCAATTCCCACCCGATCACAGAAGGTTATCATCTCTGAATTGTTAAACTGTGGACCATTATCAGTGACAATTGCTAGCGGAATCCCATGCCGGCAGACTATTTCTCCCCAGATGAAGTTTCTGATAATTTGAGTTGTAGTTCTTGTTAATGCCTTCGCCTCAATCCACTTGCTGAAGTAGTCAATCATCATAATGATAAAGCGACGCTGGCCGCTGGCTATTGGGAAGGGTCCGATAAGATCCATCCCCCAAACTGCAAAGGGCCATGGTGCAGTTATTGATCTGAGCGACTGAGCAGGCAAATGCTGAAGAGGAGCAAACTTTTGACACTGAACACATCGCTTGGCGAATGCTTCAGCATCCTTCCTCATGGTTGGCCAGAAATATCCCTGCCTTAAGATTTTCTTCTCCAGAGTCTTTGCTCCTGAATGGCTACCACACTCCCTGGAATGAACATCCTGAAGTATGGTCGGGATTTCATCCTCGGAAACACATCGTGCTGAGGGAGAGATTATAGTCTTCCTGTAGAGAACTCCTGCTATCAGATAATAGTATGCCGCTTTCCTTCTGAATTTTCTTCTGTCTTTGATGGTATGATGGAACTCCCCTTTTGACAGAAACAGCTCGTAAGGATCATTACATGAAGGATTTTGATCAATTTGCATAAGCTTCGCTTCATCTATTGCCGGATGAAAAAGTTCAAAGGTCACTCCCTCGGATGGAAGACCGAACTTCGACAACTCATCTGTTTCCTCATTTTGTGTTCTTGGAATATGCTCGATAATGAATGACTTGAATTTCCCAATCTCCTTCTTAGTTAGCAGTAGATATTTTCTCAGAACCGGCTCTCTTGTCTCGTAGTTCCCCAAAACTTGAGAGGCCATTACCAACGAATCGGTTTTTACATGTACATATACTATGCCCAACTCTTTTGCAAGCCTCAACCCAACAAGGAGTGCTTCATATTCATCCTGATTATTCGTAACCGGAAAGAAGAATTTGATAGCTTGCTCCAGCTTGATGCCATTCGGACTAATTAAAACTACTCCGGCTCCCACAGAGTTTTTTCTAGAGGCCCCATCCACGTAAATGACCCAAGCCAAAGGAGACTTCACCACCTGTTCAGGATCGGATTCTGTCGTATCCACTAAGAAATCTGCCAAGACTTGTGCTTTGATTGCTGTTCGGGGGGGGGGGGGGGTATATGATATCTCAAACTCGCTCAGTTCAATAGCCCATTTGGCCAACATTCCTGAATGGTCTGGCTTTTTAAGAACATTTCTTAAAGGATGATCTGTGTTGAGTCCGAAATCGCACCTCCGAAGGAAATCGAAGGCTGCGGGCTGCCAGTTACTTTTTAGGTGGAGAGAACGAGACCGCTAGCAGCGGTCAAGGCCAGACTTCGCCCGTCATGGCGAATGCCACTCCTGTGACGGGCTTTCCTTTGATTAAGAAGGAGCGGTTACAGCGGGTTACAAGTGCAGGAAAGCAGAAGCCGACCGGTCAGACAGTTCGCAAGACGGCAAACTCGAGACCGCAGCTCAAACAAGCGAGCTCCTGGATTCGAGAGTGCGCCTCTTGGGAGTGTTGCCGCCCCCTATTTATAGGCTTGGGGGCCTGCCCGAATGGGCAGGGATAAAATAACCGCCTGCCCGGGTACAGGAGAAACGGGCAGGCGGTGATGAGATACATAAGGGAAAAAAGAAAGAAGCCGCGCGGCTTGCGCTCCCGATCTGCCTTTGGCCTGAGTTGAAGATGCTGCGACCGAGGCGATGGTACAACTCGGGCGGTATTTGACTTGAGACCACGGCTTGCCCTTGGGACTTAGCCCTTGCTGACCTTCATGGCGCAACCCGGGCGGTCTCCAACTTGAGACCGCGGCATGCTTCCGGAGGTCTGGCCTAGATGATCTTCAGAGAACGGGGGCGGTCTGAATCATATCAGACCGCCCGGTTGTGTGCTGGTCGGTTCTTAATAACCTTTCCCGAAACTGAACCGGGCGACCTTAGCCTTTAGACCGCCTAGTCTGCGAGAAGTACCACTCGGAAGCGGTCTTTTGGGGTAAACATAATCCCCGCATATTTTCAAACTCCTAGGAGATTTCGAAAATATCAGTTCTACCCGCAAGACCGCACCCGACTTGCACTCATGTCTATAAAATTGCCTGAGAGCTCCTTCTTTTGCATAATTCTCCGGAGATCACGGGTCGCTACTCGCCGATTGCGGTTAGGATTTTTCATATCGGCACCCCTTTGATTAGAATGTATTTCATTGACTCTTTTCAAACCCGTGTTGATAAGGGGGGTGACCGGAAGAAGGTCGAAGAGCGGAAAGATAAGGATGACCGGAAAAAAAAGAGTCATCGGTCGGACAAGGTCGGGCGGTCTCTCAAGGTAGAACCTTCCGGACCCCAGAGGAATACTGGAGAAAAAACTGCAGAGGAGAGGAAAGCCGCCGAAGAATTGTTGGCCAAGAAAAAGGCTATAGAGAAGGAGGCGGCCAAAGTCAAAGCCGCAAGAGAAGTGGTGGCAAAGGCCGAAGCTGCCGAAAAAGTGGCGGCCAGAGCTAAAGCCGCCGAGGAAGAGGCGGCCAAGGCCAAAGTTGCTGAAGAAGAAGCGGCCAAGGCCAAAGCAGCCGCGGAGGAGGTGGCCAAGGCCAAAGCTGCCGAGGAGGAAGCGATCGAGGCTAAAGCAGCCGCGGAGGAGGCGGCCAAGGCCAAAGCTGCCGAGGAGGAAGCGATCAAGACCAAAGCCGTGGAGATCTCATTATCTGAGGAGAGAGCCTCAGGAAAGAAGTCGATAGAGCCCGGGGCGGACCATTCTACACCTTCCTTCGATATTGATTTTACTCCATCAGGGACTCCTCTCATGAAACTGAGTGTTGGAGAGGAAGGAGAAGTTGTTTCTTCTAGGCCGGACGGGTCACCTACCTCGCCGGTTCTAATTTTTGACGATTCCAGCCCTACAAGGCAAACCAACCCGGAATCGTGGAAGAAGAAGAAGAGAAAAAGGGGCTATTCGTCAGCCGAGCGAATTGCTAAGAAGCTCCAAAAGTTGAAGGCTAAGAATAGAGCCTTTAAGAAGCCGACGACTGCCTGTCTCCAAAATAACCCGCGTGTGAAGGAGGAAATCGATCCCCCAATACCCCTCTTGCCAAGTCGGGCGATCTTGTTCCAGATTCTGCGAACAGTGTGTCGATCGGGGGCATCCTTAGAGGACTAGATGATTTTCTGAACAAGGATATGCTACTTGATAGTCCCGCGACCTTGAGCCAAACTGTTTTCCCTGACGAAAATACAGGTGACTCTGAGAAGGCCGTACGAGAAGAGGAAGACCGGACATTAGCCGGTCTGCGCTTAATAGGCATAAAGGCAGAGAAGATACGGGCGCAGGGCAAGCCGTAGCTGCCCGACCCATTTGCCCCAGGTAAGCCCAATGCGGGTTATGAAACTATCTGCTTCTTCATTCCGCGTCCTCGAAAAAAGCAAAACAAGTTGTTACTGAATCCACCGCCGAGCTTCTTTCCTCCTATGACTCAAACCTTGGCCACTAGATGAAAGAACAACGAAAGTATCTGGCGAGAACAACGCCAGAGAATGGACTCGGAACAGTTGAAGCGGCCTGTTCATTCAGGCATTTTAACCTTATAATCCTTTAATTATTCTATTCGCCTTTGGCTGTGCTAATTACAATTTCTTCCTTGTAGACAAACTGGAGGACATAATAAGGCCGGGCGACCTGATATCTAGCCTTCCGCCTCTGCCTCAGATGCCGAACCTTGTGCCGAGATTAAATTCCGGACAGGAGGAGCTAGTCGACTTCCAGCTTCTTCTGAATAATCTGGAAGTGAAAGTAAGAGAGATGGAGAAGAAAGAGGAGGCCGCTCGGGTTGCGCTAGAAGTCGAGAGGAAAGAACGACGAGAGGAGCATCTGATGATTAGGGCCCAGTTAGAGACTGTGCGGGCTGACCTAGAGGCCAAGAAGAAAAGGCGGCCGGAGAGAGAGAAAGAGTTGGAGGCCCAACTGGAGTCTGAGAAGAAAGCGCGACTTGATAAGGAGAGAATGCTGATAGACTAGATTGCCACAATAACCGCGCGCTTTGACCAGGAGAAGAGGATGTCCTCGAAGTTCGAGGAGGACTGTAAATATTATCAGAATAAATATCTTCGTATAACTAGGGAAGTTGGCAAAAACCGACGTTCGTCCGGTGATGAAAGATCAAGGATGTTGAACCGCCCGGCTATGGGGCGAGCTCTAATCCCCCTCCTGTTAGGGCGTTCGACCCGACTGTGAATGAGCCCACCGGTGCCCCTTCTGCTCGTACGATTCTTGTCGCACGAGTAGAACGGGACGCTGCGCGGCTTCACAACATGCTCAATCACATCCACTATTATTCGAGTCAGATCTATGGCCTTCTTATTCAGACTGGCGACCAGGTGCGCGACTTCATCGTGAGGATAACACCCAAGAGCCGCATCAGCCGTTAGCGGCTTTGAACTTTCATGAACTATGTTTGTAATCTTTTCTTATTTGCTTCTTGGGATGATCTGACGATTTGGTTTTCTTTGGATAATATTTTACTTTAGCACCTTCTGATGTGCTTATAACCCGTATAATTTATGCCGAAATGTCTTATGCCGAATTGATGTGCAGGTCGCGCGACTGGCACTAAATGCTTGAGGTTTTTGTTGAACTTCATTAACATGCTGACTGTAGATTTCTGTTTAATCGGCCTGACTTGCCTATACGCAAGCCATTGTTTATTCTTGTTATCTGTGCTGCTTGTGTGATATAATCCGCGTAGTTTAATGTTATATCCGTGCCATAGTTTTGTTATTTGCAGATCATTGTCTCTATAAGTAGTAACCATTAGGGTGATCCATTCATTCTTTCTGAAATGGCGCGAGCTAAGCAAAAGTCATCGCGGTCTGAGAAAGTTCACTCGGTCCGAACTGACGCGGCTTCCGCATTCCGATCGGCCAATCAAAAGGAGTGTCGTTTAACTCAGAGCGAGTTGGATGATTTTATTGAGGAATATATGGTTGATGGCAACATAACCGTTCATCTTCCTTTTCGTGACGAGCGGATAAACTCCTCGTCTTCCACTAAAATCGCCATTCCTATTGACCATTTCAAGTATGGCTTCAGATTTCCTCCTCCCCTTGAAGTCATCGCTATTTTCGATCACTACGGGGTTGTGCCCGGACAACTCCCGCCGAATTCCATTGCCTCTATTTATAGCTTTATCTCGTATCTGCGATCAGAGCGAGTTAGATTCTCGATTTCTCTGTTTCGGAACTTCTTTTCCGTGCGGTCTACTCCGGACGCTGGGACCTCCATTTTCCGAGGTCATATTTATTTTGGATGTCGGGGGATGAAAGTTATCAACCTTGTGAACAAGGTTGCGAGTTGGTCCGAGCGGTATGCTATGTTTGAAGGCCCACTAGGGCTATTGCAGGTCAACCCGCAGACGAAGAGTGCGGCGGATTTCAAGTCAGTTAAGCTTGGAGAAGCTGAGCAAAAGATCTTCGAATCCCTGGAGAACGAGCGACTCGATGTGAATCATTACATTCCATTATTCGCAGAGCTGGCGGATGTCCGCCCTGAGGATAGTAAGTTTCTCTTTAACTCGTCATTTTATGACCGCGTGGACTGTTCTTCTAAGTTTCAAATTTCTGCAGCTGCCACAGTCGTTCCCCTAAACAAGTCGGTTACTCCGGCCGCTCCAGTTTTGACCCAGAGGGAGAAACGACAAAGGAAATCGGACCCGCAGTGGTCTGAAGAGGAGAGCCCGGCTTCTTCAAGCGAGTTTGAGTTTCTTCGCTCTTGCAGCAACCCGCGCGATCTTAAGGGTAAGCCGACAGTCCTTTGGCATAAGGATGGTGAATGCGTGCAACTATCCACTGCTCTCCCATTCTGGGGGAGTGAGAAGATTAGCCGACATGCGTTAGCCACCGGGGCTGCCATGTATGGCCGAAAAACTTTGAAGAGACTGAAGAGGGTTCCAGAAGAGGAACTTTCCAGAGTAGCCGCGCAGGCTGGAGCATGGGGCTTTGCGGCCAATCATTTTATGGCACTTTCATATAAACAACTGGTATCAGCCCATACTTACCTGGAGAAGAAGTTCGCCGACCAGGCCGATGAGAATGCCAGACTAAAGGAGATTATTGCGGTACGTTTCCGACAAACACTTCGGTCTTATCACTTTCAGACCGCGCGACCTGACATTTGCCTTCCTTTTATAGCATCAATATGATATGGACAACCCGGATTTCCAAGACGAGGTCTTCCCCCATGTAGCCAAAGGGATTGACGGTGCCCTAAATCGCCTGTGAGATCGGGACGGCCTGGCCGCCGGCTTTGAGGATACAACCTTCCCAGATCTCTATCCCGGCCTGAAGGACAAATTAAATTAAATAACCCGCCGGGCCAAGGGGAAGGACAAGGTCGAATCCAGTAGCACTGAGGAAGAGAGCAATGGAGATGAAGCCGAGAAGGAATCCGCCGTGGTTGAAAAAGAAGATGGCTCGGATGCAGGATCCAATGATTCCGATGAGACCGGGCAGTCTAGATCTCACCAGTCAGGCAGCTCAGGTAGCTCAAGCAGCTCGGGTAGCAACTCCTCGGGTTCCTCCATTTCCAATAAAGGATATTCGCCTGAGGTGGACGTTACTGGTGATGAAGACTCAAGTTCTCCTGTGACCAAGAAACTCAAGCCGGACGAATAGCTCCTTTTTGTAATTTTTTGAATTTTGCTTTTTGTTTTTGCATGACCGACGACTTGATTTTGTTTAGCCGGTCGGTCATAAATCAATGTAAAGATATTTTGGAAATGAAATGGAAAGCTTTTACCTGTTTAATTGTTTGCTTTTCTGCGACTTACTTGCGTTCGATGCGGTCTTCTTTTTCTTTATTAGGTCGTGCGAATTGAATACATAATTTGACCGGTCAGACATTGAAACTCTCCAACCTATTGCGAATGCTTCATAATAACCCAGAATAGCTTCGGGCTGCTGAGAAATCATGACCATGCGGTTTGAACATTGTTGAAGCCAAAGATGTACCCCCGCGGTTTGCGACTAGAAAAACGGAGGTTTCGGATTGCTGGTTACTTAGAAAGAAGAGAATGAGACCGCTAGCAGCGGTCGAGGCCGGATTTCGCCCATCACGGCAAATGCCAATCCTGTGACGGGCTTTCCTTTGATTAAAGTAAGAGGGTTACAGCGGGTTACAAGTGCAAGCCGGCCGGTCAAGCAGGTCGCAAGACAGGGAACTCGAGTCCGCAGCTCAAACAAGCGAGCTCCTAGATTCGAGTGTCCGTCCCTTAGGAACGTTGCCGCCCCTATTTATAGGCTTGGGGGCCTGCCCAAACGGGCAGGGATAAAATAACCGCCTGCCCGGGTACAGGAGAAACGGGCTGGCGGTGACGGGATTCAGAAGGGAAAGAGAAGAGAAGCCGCGCGGCTTAGCGATTTGGGCTCACGGTCTTCCTTTGGCTTGGCCTGGAGGTGTAGTGACCAAGGCGACGCTCCAACCCGGGCGGTCTCATACCAGAGACAGCGATTTTCCTTTGGGACTTGTCCTTGGCTGATCTTCATTCTTTGGAGACGACTTGAGCGCTCAGACCGCCCGGTCTGCATTGGTTGGTGCTGGATGTCCTTTACTGAGACTGGTCCGGGCGATCTTGAGCTTTAGCCCGCCAAGTCTGGGAGTAGTACCACTCGGAAGCGGTCTCTTGGGTAAACATAATCCCCGCATATTTTTAAACTCCGAGGAGATTTCAAAAATATCAGTTCTATCCGAAAGACCGCACCCGACTTGCGCTTTCAGCTATAAAATTGCCTGAGAGTTCTTCCCTTTTCATAATTCTCCAGAGATCATGGGTCGCTATTCGCCGATTGCGATTAGAATTTTTCAGATCGGCACCCCTTCAATTAGAATGAACTTCCTTGATTCTCTTCAGACCCACGTTGATAAGGGGGGAGACCGAAAGAAAACCGAAGAAAGGAAAGATAAAGATGCTCGGAAGAAGAAGAGTCATCGGTCTGACAAGGCCGGGCGATCTCCGAAGACAGAACCTTCCGGGTTCAAGAAGAAAACTGGGGAAAGAACTGCAGAGGAAAGGAAGGCCGCCGAGGAATTGTCGACTAAGGAAAGAGATATTGAGAAGGAGGCGGCGAAGATAAAAGCCGCAAGAGAAATAGTGGCCAAGGCTGAAGCTGAAGAGGAAGCGGCCAGAGCTAAAGCCGCTGAAGAAGAAGCGGCTAAAGCTAAAGCCGCTGAAGAAGAAGCGGCTAAAGCAAAAGCCGCTGCAGAAGAAGCGGCTAAAGCTAAAGCTGGTGAAGAAGAAGCGGCTAAAGCTAAAGCCGCTGAAGAAGAAGCGGCTAAAGCTAAAGCCGCTGAAGAAGAAGCGGTTAAAGCTAAAGCCGCTGAAGAAGAAGTGACTAAAGCAAAAGCCGTTGAAGAGGAAGCGATCAAGGCCAAAGCAGCGGTGGAGGCGGCGGCTATGGTTAAAGCCGCAGAGATCTTGCCATCTGAGGAAAAAACCTTAGGAAAGAAGTCGGTAGAACCCAAAGTGGACCATCCCACACCTTCCTTTGACATAGATTTTACTTCATCAGGAACTCCTCTCATGAAGCTAAATGTTGGAGAAGAAGGAGAAGTTGTCTCCTCTAGGCCGGATGGGTCGTCTATCTCACCGGTCTTGATTATTGATGATTCCAGCCCTACAAGGCAGACCATCCCAGAGTCGGGGAAGAAGAAGAAGAGAAAGAGGGGCCATTGGTCAGCCGAGCGAATTGCCAAGAAACTTCAAAAGTTGAAGGCTGGAAATAAAGCCTTTAAGAAACCGACGGCGGACTGTCTTCAACATAACCCGCGCGTGAAAGAGGAAATCGACCTGCCCAACACCCCTCTTGCCAAGCCGGGCGATCTTGACCCAGATTCTGTGACCAGTATGTCAATCGGGGGCGTCCTCAGAGGGATGGAAGATTTCCTGAATAAAGATATGTTATTTGATAACCCCGTGACCTCGAGCCGAGTTGTTTCTCTTGACGAAAATACTGGTGATTCTGAGAAGACCGCTCGAGAAGAGAAAGACCGGACCCTAGCTGGTCTGCACTTAATAGGTGAAAAGGCGGAGAAGATACGGTCGCAAGGCCGGTCGCAGCTGTCCGACCCATTTGCTCCAGGTAAGCCCGGTGCGGGTTATGAAACTATCCGCTTCTTCATTCCGCGACCTCAGAAAAAGCAAAACAAATTGTTGTTGAATCCGCCGCCGAGCTTCTTCCCTCTTTTTACCCAAACGCTGGCCGCCAGACGAAAGAACAATGAACGGATATGGCGAGAACAACGCCGGAGAATGGATTCGGAACAGTTGAAGCGGCCTGTCTATTCAGACATTTCAATTTTTATAATTCCTTAACTATTTCATCCGTCTTTGGCTGTGCTGATTACAATTTTCTCTTGTAGACAAACCGAAGGACATGATGAGACTGGGCGACCTGATCTCTAGACTTCAACCTCTTCCCCAGATGCCGAATCTTATGCCAATATTAAATTCCGGACAGGAGGAGCTGGCCAACCTTCAGTTTCTTTTGAGTAACCTGGAAGTGAAGATAAGAGAGATGGAGAAGAAAGAAGAGGCCGCCCGGGTTGCGCTAGAGGTTGAAAGGAAAGAAAGACAAGAAGAGCATCTGACGATCGAGGCCCATTTAGAGGCGGCGCGGGCTGACCTAGAGACTGCGGGGGCTGAGCTGGAGGCCGAGAAGAAAAGGAGGCCGGAGAGCGAGAGAGCGTTGGAGGCTCGACTGGAATTTGAGAAGAAGGCGCGACTTGAAAAGGAACAGATGCTGATAGATCAAATCGCTACAATAACCACACGTCTTGATAGAGAGAAAAGGATGTCCTCGAAGCTTGAGGATGACTGTAAATATTATCAAAACAAATATCTTCGTATGACCAGAGAGATTGGCGAGAGCCTGCGCTCGTCTACTGATGAAAGAGCTCGGATGCTGAACCGCTCGGTTGTTGGGGCGAGCTCTAATCCCTTACTTATTAGGGCGTCTGATCCTACCGCGAATGATCCTGCCGGGGCCCCTTCTGCTCGTACGATCCTTGCTGCGCGGGTAGAAAGGGACGCCGCGCGGCTTCATAGCACGCTCAATCATATCCACTATCACTCGAGTCAAATTTATAGCCTTCTTATTCAGACCAGCGACCAGGTCGCGCGGCTTCATCATGAGGATAATCCCCAAGAGCCGAATCAGCCATAAGCGGCTTTTAACTTTCATGAATTATGCTTGTAATAAATTTTCCTCTTGTTTACTTCCTGGGATGAACTGATGATCTGGTCTACTTCGGGTAATGTTTTCCTTTAGCGCCTTCTGTTGCGCTTATAATATGCATAGTTTATGCCGAATTGATGTGCAGGTCGCGCGACTAGCGCTGGATGCTTGTGATTTCTTGTCGAACTTTTACTTTCATGCTTATTACAGGTTTTTGCTTAGTCGGTCTTGCCTATGCGCAAGCTACTGCTCTTTCCTTTTATCTGTGCCGCTTTGCGTTGTAATCCGCACGGCTTGACGTCATATCCACGTTATAATTTGGTTATTTGCAGATCACTATCTCTATAAGTAGTAAGAATTACGGCGATTCATTCCATACTTTCTGAAATGGCGCGAGCTAAGCAGCAGTCGTCGCGGTCTGAGAAAGCTCACGCGGTCCGAACTGACGCGGCTTCTGCTTTTCGATCGGCCAATCATAAGGAATGCCGCTTAACTCAAAGAGAGTTAGATGATTTTATTGCAGAATATATGGTTGGAAGCAATGTAACCGCCCGGCTTCCGTTACGTGACGAACGGATAAATTCTTCATCTTCTACTAAGATCGCCATTCCCGTTGATCACTTTAAGTATGGCTTCAGATTTCCCCCTCCTCTTGAAGTCATCACTATTCTCGATCACTACGGGGTCGTGCCCGGACAGCTTCCGCCGAATTCCATCGCCTCTATTTATAGTTTTATCTCGTATCTGCGGTCAGAGCGAGTTACTTTTTCGATTTCTTTGTTTCGAAACTTCTTTCCCGTGCGGTCTACTCCGGACGCCGGAACTTCTGTTTTTAGAGGTCATATCTATTTTGGATGCCGAGGAATGAAAGTTGTGAACCTTGCGAACAAGGTTGCGAGTTGGTCCGAGGGGTATGCTATGTTTGAAGGCCCCCGGGCTGCTGCAGGTCAACCCGCAAGCGAGGAGTGCGGCGGACTTCAAGTCGGTTAAGCTCGGAGAAGCGGAGCAGAAGATCTTCGAATCCTTGGAGAATGAGCGACTTGATGTGAATTATTACATTCCATTGTTCGCGGAGCTGGCGGATGTTCGCCCGGAGGACAGTAAGCTTCTTCTCAACTCGTCATTTTATAACCGCGTGGACTGTTCTCTTAAGCCTTAAATTCCTGCAGCTGCCACAGTCGTTCCTTTGAACAAGTCGGTTACTCCGGCCACTCCAATTCTGAACCAAAGGGAGAAAAGACAAAAGAAATCCGACCCGCAGTGGTCTGAAGATGAGAGCCCGGCCTCTTCGGGCGAGTTCGAGTTTCTTCATTCTTGCAGTAATCCGCGCGATCTGAAGGGAAAGCCGACGGTCCTTTGGCATAAGGATGGTGAATGCGTGCAGTTATCCACTGCTCTCCCATTCTCGGGGAGTGAGAAAATTAGCCGGCATGCGTTAGCCGCCGGGGCTGCATGTATGGCCGAAAAAATTTGAAGAGATTGAAGAGAGTTCCAGAAGAGGAACTTTCTAGAGTAGCCGCACAGGCCGGCGCCTGGGGTTTTGCGGTCAACCATTTTATGGCCCTTTCGTATAAACAACTGGTATCGGCCCATACTTATCCGGAGAAGAAGTTCGCCGACCAGGCCGATGAGAATGCTAAGCTTAAGGAGATTATTGCGGTAAGTTTTTGACAAACACTTTGGGCTTATCATTTTCAGGTCGCGCGACCTGATATCTATCCTCTTTTTGTAGCATCAATATGACACGGACAACCCGGATTTCCAAGACAAGGTCTTCCCTCATATAGCCGAAGGGATTGATGGTGCTCTGAATCGTTTACGAGATCGGGACGGCCTGGCCGATGGCTTTGAGGATACAACCTTCCCGGATCTTTATCCCGGCCTGAAGGACAAATTAAACGAAATTACCCGCCGAGCCAAGGGGAAAGACAAGGTTGAATCCAGCGGTAGCGAGGAAGAAAGTAGTGATGAAGAAGCCGAAAAAGAGCCCGCCACGGATGTCGAAGGAGAAAAAGATGGCTCTGATGTAGAATCCAGCGATTCTGAAGAGACCGGACGGTCTCGGACTCGCAAGTCGGCCGGCTCAGGTACTTCGGAAAGCTCGAGTGGTAGCTCCTCGGGTTCCTCCACTCCCAGCAGAGGATATTCGCCTGACGTGGATATTACTGGCGATGAAGATTCGACCTCTCCTGCGACCAAGAAACTCAAGCCGGACGAGTAGCTCCCTTTTGTAATTTTCTTTTTTGTTTTTTACTTTTGCACGACCGACGGTTTGGTTTTGTTAACCGGTCGGTCATGAATCAATGTAAAGATATTCTGAAAACAAAATGGAAAACTTTTACCTATTCAGCGGTTTGTCTTTACTTACTTGTGTTCACTGCGATCTCCTTCTGTGTTAGATAATTGACCCTTCTAACCAAGTCATGTGACTTAATATTTAACTCACCCGGTTAGGATAATGATCTTCATAGGATTCCGGTAAAGTAATCATTAGCAAAAAACCCAATCTCATAGCTTGCTTCTTCAATCCGGATCGAGCTGACTTGATTCATCCCGAGAAGGTGTTAACCTATTATGAATATATTATGATATCCAGGGAGCCGGACATAACCAAGCCGCGCTGTTGTTACTAGATTCTGCATACTTGTTTTTCAGGATAAAGAATGCCAAGTCATAAGAACAACCCACAGACCGAGCGGCCAGTATTTTAACTCAAATGACTGGCAATTGAGATTGCTGCAAGCCCCATCTCCGTGAATATAGCTATAACCGATCAGGGAATTGACAAAACCAAGCCGTGCGTCCATATCCTGGCTTTGTAAGGCAGAATACGAAATCATAAGAAAAATAGTTGATAGACCGCGCGATTAACATTTAACCAGAACGATTTATATGACAGCTTTACATAAAATCAGCTAATAACCCGCACGGACTGCATATAATTTGTGCGGTTAGCAGCTTTGATACTTGCAATGAGAATCATAATTGCTTGATCGAGAAGAGCCAGTTATTAGCCGAACGAATCGAATTGAAACCCATAAATATAGATCCATGACCCGAATGGCGAGGTCGACCGATCATGATTATTCTCGATCCCCCAATATTTGCCTTGTGACTTTTTATTGTCCTGTTTATTTCAGACCGTCCGGTCTGAAAACACACTGCATGGAATCTTTGGGACCTGTTGATTCTAAACCGCCCGGTTTCATAACTAGACATCCTGATAAATACTTATTTCAAACCGCCCGGTTTGAGTATAAAGTTGGCCGGTTTGTGATGTGCATATGAATCCTGCTTTTTTCTTCAAATGGTCTAGAATGACCATATACGATGAGATAATTCCCTGTAATGAAAAAGATGACTACAGACCCAGATGACCAAGTGGGCAGGTGTGCCTAGGCGGCGAACATTGCTTTCCTCAAGTGGTCATAAGGGCTGTAAGTGACTCGACTGCTCTCCTTCTTGGGGGTCACAAGCTGAGTCAATCAATTGGGCAGGTGTGGTTATGCCGCGGGGGCTCTACCGACATTGCTTTCCTCAGAGGGATCAACTCAGTTGTGGGTTGTAAACGACTCGACTGCTCTCCCGCCTGGGGTTACAAGCCGAGTTGATCAATTGGGCAGGTGTTGTTATGCCGCGGGGGCTCTACCGACATTGCTTTCCTCAGAGGGATCAACTCAGTTGTGTGTTCAGCCCAGGCGTTGCTTGAGAGTACCTTGGAGTATTCGATGGTTATAGACTAAGATGACCAGTTGGGCAAGTGTGGTTATGCCGCGGGGGCTCTACCGACATTGCTTTCCTCAGAAAGATCATCAAAGTTATAACCATATCCCTTTCGGACTATGATAGAGCTAACAATCACCCGGACTTGGTGCGTTAGATATCAACCGAGATCTGAGATTCTGAAGACCACCGCACAGGAATTGGCAAGCTGTCACTACACATGTGCGAAAACTCCCCGCTACATGTGGTCGACGTGGGCTTATACTAATGACTACAATCCGAGGGGGTTCAAGCAGAATTCAGCTATGTCTCAGTGGTTCAGTGAGTTTAATATATAAAGAAAGTAAGAAAAATTTAGACAAGAAGAAGTGTCAGTACGGGGCTCTTACATTGAATATCTAAAAAATGCTTAAAATGAAGAAAACATTTTTTAAGGATAAAAATGTTTGAGATCGTCACCGCTCCAAGTGCGTGAGATGTCTTCTCCGTCGCTTGTTTGGAGGCGGTAGGCCCCATTTCTCAAGGCCTCTTTGATGATGAATGGCCCTGCCCAGTTGGGATTCAGCTTTCCAACATTGCCAGATCTGGCTGCAGCATCTACCTTCTTTAGTACCAAATCCCCGACTACAAACTGTTTTACCCTGACATTCTTGTCAAAGTATTTTGCCATCCTCCTTTTGACTTCTGCCTGTCTGATTGTTGCTTCGTCCTGAAGTTCTTCGATCAGATCCAAACTATACTTGATAGCCTTGTCATTTTCATCTATCCATGTTTCTCCTCCCTCCTTTGCATACACTACTCTTGGAGTGACCACCTCAAACTCTATAGGAACAACAGCCTCCGAGCCATGGGATAGTTTGAATGGTGTTTCTCCCGTAGCGGAAAATGGGGTGGTACGAAGAGTCCAAAGGATAGAAGGGAGTTGGTCTGCCCAATTTCCTCTTTGATTCAAGACCCTCTTCATTAAGAGTCGCTGAATCTGCTGATTCGCTGCTTCTACCTGACCATTTGTTCTTGGATGATGCACTGAAGCAAACCGAAGATCAATCCCCACCTGATCGCAAAAGTCTATCATCTCTGGATTGTTAAATTGCGGACCATTGTCGGTGACAATTGCTAGCGGAATCCCATGCCGGCAGACTATCTCTCCCCAGATGAAGTTCCGGATAATTTGAGTTGTAGTTTTTGCCAATGTTTTTGCCTCAATCCATTTGCTGAAGTAGTCGATCATTACAATGATAAAACGTCGCTGGCCACTGGCTACTGGGAAGGGTCCGATAAGATCCATTCCCCATACTCCGAAGGGCCACGACGCAGTTATTGATCTGAGTGACTGAGCAGGCAAATGCTGAAGAGGAGCGAACTTTTGACACTGAACACACCGCTTGGCAAATGCTTCAGCGTCCTTTCTCATGGTTGGCCAAAAATATCCTTGCCTCAAAATCCTCTTTTCCAACGTCTTTGCTCCCGAGTGACTGTCGCACTCCCCAGAATGGACTTCTTATAGTATAGTGGGGATCTCTTCTTCCGAGACGCATCGAGTCAAAGGAGAGATGAAAGTTTTTCGATACAAGATTCCAGCCACCAAGCAATAATAAGCCGCTTTTCTCCTGAATTTCCTTCTGTCTTTGATAGATTCGTGGAACTCTCCTTTTGTCAGGTATAATTCATAAGGATCCATCCAGGAAGGATGTTAATCGATTTACATTAGTTCCCCCTCCTCTATAGCTGGATGAAAATGCTCAGAGGTCACTCCTCCTGATGGAAGACTGAACTTTGATAACTCATCGGCTTCTTCATTCTGCATCCTCGGGATATGTTCGATGACGAAAGATTTAAATCTTCCAATCTCTTCTTTTGCTAGCAGTAGATATTTCCGTAATGTTGGCTCACGTGTTTCATAGTTGCCCAAAACCTGCGAAGCCATTACCAGAGAATCAGTTTTTACATGTAAATGCTCTATGCCCAGTTCTTTCGCAAGCCTTAGCCCGGCTAGAAGCGCCTCATATTCGGCTTGATTATTCATCACCGGAAAAAAGAACTTAATTGCCTGTTCGAGCTTAAGACCATTAGGACTGAGCAAGATTACTCCTGCTCCTGCCGAGTTCTTCCCCGAAGCACCATCTACGAAGATAGTCCAGGCCCAAGGGGACTTCCCTACTTGCTCGGAATCTGATTCTGGTATATCGACCATGAAATCTGCCAAGACTTGGGCCATGATTGCGGTTTTGGGGATATAAGTTATTTCAAACTCGCTTAGCTCGATGACCCACTTGGCTAATCTTCTGGAATGGTCAGGCTTTTCCAGGATGTTCCTTAATGGATGGTCTGTGATTACTTGGATTGGATGTGCTTGGAAATAAGGTCGGAGCCTTCTTGAGGATTGAACCAGAGCCAGAGCCAGCTTTTCCAGGATCGAATATCTCGTTTCTGCATCCCTAAGTATATGGCTAACATAGTATATAGGAAACTGCCTCTTCTTTTCTTCTCGAATGAGAACAGAGCTGACAGCATCGGGTCCAACCCCCAAATATAAGAACAGAATTTCCCCTTCACGAGGGCTCTGGAGAAGAGGAGTTGATGTTAATTGTTTCTTCAGTTGATTAAATGCGTCATCGCACTTCTTGTCCCACTCAAATTTTGACCCTCCTCGGAGTGTTTTGAAGAAAGGACCACTTTTATCTCCTGATTTAGAGATAAACCTGCTCAGTCCTGCCAATCTTCCTCCAAGTTGTTGTACTTCTTTCGTATTACGAGGAGGGGTCATTTCTAGTATGGCTTTTACCTTATCCGGATTTGGTGCCAGGCCATCGGGCGTGAGGAGGTGTCCAAGAAACTTTCCCTTATTTGCCCCAAACACACATTTCAAAGGGTTTAATTTTAACTTGAACCTCCGTAGAGTAGCGAACGTCTCTACGAGGTCTGCCAAGTGAATTGAGAAGGTTTTACTTTTTAGGAGGAGGTCATCAACATAAACCTCGAGGTTCCTTCCTTTCTGCTACTTAAAGACGGTGTCCATCATCCTTTGGTATGTTGCCCCTACATTCTTAAGCCCAAAGGGCATTACGAGGTAACAGTAACAACCATCGTTCGTGATGAAAGATGTATGCGGGATATCGGGTTTATGCATTTTGATTTGGTGATAACCAGAAAATGCATCGAGAAAGCTCATAAAGTTATACCCCACCGTGGAATCTACTAAAACATCTATCCGAGGCAAAGGGTAACAATCTTTGGGGCATGCTTTATTGAGTTTTGTGAAATCTACACACATGCGCCATTTTCCCCAAGATTTTTTCACCATTACAACATTTGACATCCAAGTGGGGTATTGGATTTCAGAAATGAAATTTGCTTTAAAAAGTTTTGCAACTTCTTCTTTGATGGGTACCGCCAACTTGGATGCCACCTCTCTCTTCTTTTGTTGGATCGGTTTGAATTCAGGGGAGACATTGAGGTGATGGCAGGCAACATCTGGATCTACTCCAGGCATATCTTCCGCCGACCAGGCGAAGATGTCCATATTCTTCAATAGACAGGAGATCAGTTGAATCTTCTCCTCTTCTGGTAGTTCGGCATTGATGATTAGTTTCTTTTCTTCCCCTTCAGTAATGGGGATCTCTTGGGTCTCCTGGGCAGGTTCCAGGCGAGCCATTTCTCTCTCTGTGCTTCCCTTAACCTCTTTCAGGGCCCTGGACACTTCGTGAACGTCATTCTCAAGTTCAGGAAATAGTGTCTCGGTGATCACATTGACTGTTTTTACATAGCATTCCCGAGCGACTTTTGGATCACTTCGGATCCGATACTGACGTCCTTCGGCAGCGAACTTTAAAGCCAAGTGGAAAGTGGATACTATTGCCTTGTAAGCGTTCAGGATTGGCCTTCCAAAGATTGCACAATAACTGCTCGGGGCTTCCACCACTACGAAGCTTATCAGCTTTGTTATGCCTCCCAATGACACCAAAAGCTTTACACACCCTTCTACTTCTTACTTTTCTCCCGAGAAGCCGTAGAGGGGCCCTTCCGTGGAGAGCAGAGACTTTCCAGTCTTAAGGGCTTCGAATGTTTGACGGAAAATGAGGTTAACTGAACTACCGATATCGATCAGAATCTTGTGTACAGTGTAGTTCTCGATAACTACCTTTATAACTACAGCATCATCGAAAGGGTTTGCATTCGGGGGAAGGTCTTCTTGGCCGAAAGTAACGATCGACCTTTCTGGGGCGGAAGTGGAGGCGGCCGCCACTTCTTGCTTGGAGATTATTCCAATGCTGGATTTTCGAGAGGACTCTGCCCCTGCTCCACCATGGATACAGTAGACGTTGCCGAGGGGACCAACGTCATTTACTTCTACGCATTCGGTGACAGGATGTATATCCCCATAACAACCTGCCTCTTCCACGTCAGCACATTCCCAGGTCACTTCGACCGCTTCCTTCTTCTTTTCGGTTCGGGGCTCAGCAGGTGTGTCTTTGTGGACTAGTCCTCGGAGCTTCCCTTCCCTTAGAAGCTTTTCTACCAGGAAGCAGAGGGCTCGACAATCTTCCATCAGATGACCTGCTTCTTTGTGATATTCACAATAAAGATTCGGATTTCGGCTGTGAACATCCGATCTCATAGGAGCAGGTTTCTTAAAGTCAGGTCTCTTTTGCAAAATTTGGACTACTTCGTCCATGTATATATTCATAGAAGTGAATGATTCTTGCGAATCATCATATTGGATGGATGGGGCAGTCGAGGATGGCTGCGTGGTATATTGTTGCAGATATACCGGTATGGCCTGTGAAATGGCCATGGATGGAGCGGGTGTGATGGCCAATGGTGGTTTCTGATCTTGAAACCGCTGGTGGCCAATGAATGGTTGCTTGTGCTTGTAGTTCCTCCCCCTTTGAGCTCGGGGTTCAAAATAAGACGGAGCGGATGATTGATTATTAGGGAGTGAGTAAGGTTGACCTTGATCATTTAGAAGCCTAGCCACATACCCAGGGTTAGTCTTTTCACCCCTGATAAACATATTGGCCATACTTATCAATTCCTGATAAGTTCGAGGTTCTCTTATGCTGGCTTCGAATTTTAGGGGGCCTTCCCTCAGCCCATTCATAAGAACTACCCTGTATAGCTCTGGATCCACATTTTGGATCTCCATTATCTCTTTTTGGAAACGGTCGACGAACCTGGCCCAGGTCTCGTCCTCCCGCTGCTTAATATCAAAGAGGGCCGCCGGACCACTCTTTCTCTTTTTTGAGGTAGAGAATCTAAGCAAAAATTCTCTATGCAGCTCGGCAAAGCAGCTGATTGACCTTGGATTCAACCCATAAAACCATTCACTTGCTTGCCCCTCAAAGGACGTCACAAGAAGTTTGCATTTGATAGCATCGGTCAGGGTTCTTAGTGCTATGGCTGACTCAAAAGCTTGAAGATGGAGGGCTGGATCAGCTTCTTCGTTATAGGCTGCCAGACGTGGCTCTCTGAAGCCATTCAGAGCTGCCTCGCTCCGGAAATAATCCACGAATGGGGAAGTCTCTTCCATGTCTTCGTACAGAGGAGGAACATTGTAATAAGCCATCTGACTCATGGTGGCCTGGGGATAAGCCGCCCGACCTGCGGCGGTTTGTGGATAAGCCGCCTGATAAGATCTGGCAGCGGCTTCTGGCGGACAGGCCGTCGGGTTGGACAGGCGGGCTGCATGAAAAGTCGCCTCCTGGAAATCCAAAATCCGGGCCGGCGTGTTCTGGGCGGCTTCCATGTAATAACTCTATCGTGCGGCAAAGTCGCCCTGAGCCGACTGGCAAGCTGCGGCCTGGGGAACTAGTCGCTCGGTTAACACGACCAAGGCTTGGCTGATCGCCTCCAGGCGCTGGTCAGTCGCCTTTTGAGCTCGCTCGGCCTCACGCTTCCTTTCTTCCAGAGCCTCCCAATGTGAATCCTCACTATGGTCAGAGTGATCTCTAGGAGGGAAATGGCGGTCTGACATTTCTTCGAAGTTTTCACCAACAACCTGCGATCTGAAGGTCGCGTGTTTCTGTTGAAGCCAAAGATGTACCCCCGCGGTTTGCGACTAGAAAAACGGAGGTTGGGGATTGCTGGTTACTTAGAAAGGAGAGAATGAGACCGCTAGCAGCGGTCGAGGCCGGACTTCGCCCGTCACGGTAAATGCCACTCCTGTGACGGGCTTTCCTTTGATTAAAGTAAGTGGGTTACAGCGGGTTACAAGTGCAAGCCGGCCGGTCAAGCAGGTCGCAAGACAGGGAACTCGAGTCCGCAGCTCAAACAAGCGAGCGCCTAGATTCGAGTGTCCGTCCCTTGGGAACGTTGCCGCCCCCTATTTATAGGCTTGGGGGCCTGCCCGAATGGGCAGGGATAAAATAACCGCCTGCCCCGGTACAGGAGAAACGGGCAGGCGGTGACGGGATTCAGAAGGGAAAGAGAAGAGAAGCCGCGCGGCTTAGCGGCTTGGGCTCCCGGTCTTCCTTTGTCTTGGCTTGGAGGTGTAGTGACCAAGGCGATGTTCCAACCCGGGCGGTCTCATACCAGAGATCGCGATTTGCCTTTGGGACTTGTCCTTGGCTGATCTTCATTCTTTGGAGATGACTTGAGGGCTCAGACCGCCCGGTCTGCGTTGGTTGGTGCTGGATGTCCTTTACTGAGACTGGTCCGGGCGATCTTGAGCTTTAGACCGCCCAGTCTGGGAGTAGTACCACTCGGAAGCGGTCTCTTGGGTAAACAAACATGTTTTGTTTGATTCGAAGACTCCTTATATTTGATTGTAAGTCGCACGGCCATTACCCGGCCTGATATAATCAGTCTTATGAGACACACCAAGTCATAAAGAAGCAGTCGACCAGTTTGAGCGGTCAATACTCTGATTCAGATGACATAGTTTGAAAGACATTGCTTGTGAATACAATCAACAACAGATATACTCGTGCATTTTATATATATAACTCGGGCGGACAGAAACCCAATCGGGAAATTGAATGTAACCAAAGCGCGCGATTATAACCTGGCTTCTCATAATTGTTCCACCAGATTGAGAATGCCAAGTAATAAGTAAATAATCGATAGGCCGAGCGACTAGCATTTAATCCGGATGGTTCACGTAACTCAGATTTCCCCATGAACATAATTAGTTAACTGCTATATCCGCATGGTATATATAATAAAGTCGTGCGATTATGACCTGGCAAGATAGAATATTAAGCCATAAGAAGACAATTGATAGGCCACGCGATTAACATTTAACCTGAATGATTTATGTGACAACATTGACTGATACATCCACGCGGACTATGCATACTTTGAGCGGTTTAGTAGCTTGATACTTGTAATGAGAATCATAGTTGCCTGATTGTGAAGAGTCTGTTATTGACTGAACGGATCGAATTGAGGCCCATAAAGACGGTAGGTTCATAAACCGAATGATGAGATCGACCGATCAAGATTATGCTCGATCCCTTGATACTTGCCTTGTATTTTATAATATCTCGCTTGTTTCAAATAGTCCGGTCTGATAACCAGACCGCATGATATACTTGGTACCTGCTTATTTCAAACCACCGGGTCTGATAACCAGACCGTATGATATACTTGGTACCTGCTTATTTCAAACCGTCCGGTTTAAACATCAAGCCGACCGGTTTGTGATGTATATAATAAGAATCCTTCTTTTTCTCCAAATGGTCTAGAATGACCATATAGGATGAGACAATTTCCTGTAATGTAACAAGAGATGACTACAGACTCAGATGACCAAGTGGGCAGGTGGGGGCGGCGAACATTGCTTTCCTCAAGTGGTCATAAGAGCTGTAGAAATAAAGAAAAAGACAAGTACAGACCCAGATGACCAAGTGGGCAGGTGGGCCTAGGCGGCGAACATTGCTTTCCTCAAGTGGTCATAAGGGCTGTAAGCGACTCAACTGCTCTCTTGCCTAGGGCTACAAGCCGAGTTGATCAATTAGGCAGGTGGGCCTAGGCGGCGAACATTGCTTTCCTCAGAGAGATCAACTCAGTTGTGGGTCCTGCTTAGGCATCGCTTGAGAGTACCTAGGAGTATTCGATGGTCACAGACTAAGATGATCAGTTGGGCAGGTGTGGTTATGCCGCGGGGGCTATACCGACATTGCTTTCCTTAGAAAGATCATCAAAGCTGTAACTATATCCCTCTTGGGGCATGATAGAGCCAACATTCACCTAGACCTCCCTTGATGCAGGGGTGTGTCAGATATCAGCCGGGATCCAAGGTTCCGAAGACCACCGCACGGGAATTGGCAAGCTACCACTACACGTGTGCGAAATCTCCCCGCTACACATGATCTTCGTGGTTTTACGCTAATGACATAATCTGAGGGGGTTCGAGCAGAACTTGGCGATGTCTCCGCGGTTCAGTGAGGTTGATATATAAGAAAGTGTAAAAAAGAAACATCAGACATGAAGAAGTGTCAGTATGGGGCTTCTCCTTAAAATATCCAAAAAATGCAGGAAAGTGAAGAGGACAGTTTAAGGATAGAACCGTTTGAGATCGTCACCGCTCCAGGTGCGTGAGATGTCTTCTCCTTCACTCGTCTGGAGGCGGTAAGCCCCACTTTTTAGTACCTCCTTGATGATGAAAGGTCCAGCCCAATTAGGATTCAATTTCCCAACATTGCCTGTTCTGGCTGCTGCATCAACTTTCTTTAGCACAACGTCTTCGACTGCAAAATGTTTTACCCTAACATTCTTGTCAAAGTGCTTCGCTATTCTCCTTTTAACTTCTTCTTGTCTGACGGTTGCCTCGTCCTGAAGCTCTTCGATCATATTCAGACTATACTTGACAGCCTCGTCATTTTCATCTATCCATGCTTCTCCTCCCTCCTTTGCATATACAACTCTTGGAGTGAACACCTCAAATTCTACAGGAACAACAGCTTCCGAGCCATGGGATAATTTGAATGGTGTCTCCCCTGTAGTTGAAGATGGAGTGGTACGAAGAGTCCAAAGGATGGAAGGAAGTTGGCCCGCCCAATTTCCTCTTTGATTCAAGACCCTCTTCATCAGAAGTTGCTGGATCTGCCGATTTGCAGCTTCTACCTGACCATTTGTCCTTGGATGATGCACCGAAGCAAACCGAAGATCAATTCCCACCTGATCGCAAAAGTTTATCATCTCTGGATTACTAAATTGCGGACCATTGTCAGTGACAATTGCTAGCGGAATTCCATGTCGGCAGACTATCTCCCCCCAGATGAAGTTTCTGATAATTTGAGTTGTAGTTCTTGCTAATGCCTTCGCCTCAATCCACTTGCTGAAGTAGTCAATCATCACAATGATAAAGCGACGTTGGCCACTGGCTACTGGGAAGGGTCCGATAAGATCCATCCCCCAAACTGCAAAGGGCCATGGTGCAGTTATTGATCTGAGCGACTGAGCAGGCAAATGCTGAAGAGGAGCGAACTTTTGACATTGAACACATCGCTTGGCGAATGCTTCAGCATCCTTCCTCATGGTTGGCCAGAAATATCCCTGCCTTAAGATTCTCTTCTCCAGAGTCTTTGCTCCTGAATGGCTACCACATTCCCCGGAATGAACTTCTTGAAGTATGGTTGGGATTTCTTCCTCGAAAACACATCGTGCTGAGGGAGAGATCAAAGTCTTCCTGTAGAGAACTCCTGCTATCAGATAATAGTATGCCGCTTTCCTTCTGAATCTTCTTCTATCTTTGATGGAATGATGGAACTCCCCTTTTGACAGAAACAGCTCATAAGGATCCTTCCACGAAGGATTATGATCAATTTGCATGAGTTCCGCTTCATCTGTTGCTGGATGGAAAAGTTCAGAGGTCACTCCCCCGGATGGAAGACCGAACTTTGACAATTCATCTACTTCCTCGTTTTGCGTTCTTGGAATATGCTCGATGATGAATGACTTGAATCTTCCGATTTCCTTTTTGGCTAACAACAGATATTTCCTCATAATTGGCTCCCTTGTCTCATAATTTCCCAAGACCTGAGAGGCCATCACCAATGAATCGGTTCTAACATGTGCATATTCTATGCCCAGCTCTTTTGCAAGTCTCAGCCCAGCCAAAAGTGCTTCATATTCTGCCTAATTATTTGTAACTGGAAAGAAGAATTTGATAGCTTGTTCCAGCCTGATGCCATTTGGACTGATCAAGACTACTCCTGCTCCCACAGAGTTTTTGCCAGAAGCCCCATCCACATAGATGACCCAAGCTAAAGGAGATTGCACCACTTGCTCAGAACTAGATTCTGCTGTATCCACCAAGAAATCTGCTAAGATTTGTGCTTTGATTGCTGTTCGGGGGATGTATGATATTTCAAACTCGCTTAGTTTGATAGCCCATTTAGCCAACCTCTCTGAATGGTCTGGATTTTCAAGAATATTTCTTAAAGGATGATCTGTAATCACTTGGACGGGATGAGCTTGGAAATAAGGATGAAGCCTTCGTGAAGACATAACCAAGGCCAAGGCCAGTTTCTCCAAGATTGAATATCTGGTTTCCGCATCTTTGAGAATGTGGCTAACATAATATATTGGAAACTGCCTCTTCTTTTCCTCCCGAACGAGGACAGAGCTTACCGCATCTGGGCCGACTCCCAAATATAAGAATAATATTTCCCCCTCACGGGGACTTTGGAGTAACGGAGTTGAAGTCAACTGTACTTTTAACTGCTTGAAAGCCCTGTTGCACTCCTCGCTCCATTCAAACTTTGATCCTCCCCGCAGTATTTTAAAGAATGGGGCACTTTTATCCACGGATTTGGAAATAAATCTGCTTAATCCTGCCAATCTTCCTCCAAGCTTCTGAACTTCCTTGGTATTTCGAGGAGGGGTCATATCAAGGATGGCCTTCACCTTATCTTGATTCGGTGCAAGGCCATCGGGGGTTAAGAGATGCCCGAGAAACTTTCCTTTGTTTGCCCCAAACACACATTTCAATGGGTTTAATTTTAACTTGAACCTTCGTAGAGTAACGAACGTCTCTACGAGGTCTTTCAAGTGTAATGAAAATGTTTTACTTTTCAGAAGGAGATCATCAACGTAAACTTCGAGGTTCCTGCCTGTTTGGTGCTTAAAGACGGTATCCATCATTCTTTGATATGTTGCGCCCGCATTTTTAAGACCAAAGGGCATTACGAGATAGCAGTAACACCCATCGTTTGTGATAAATGAGGTGTGCGGGATATCAGGTTTGTGCATTTTAATTTGATGGTACCCAGAGAAGGCATCGAGAAAGCTCATAAAGTTGTACCCAACCGCGGAATCAACTGAGACATCTATTCGAGGCAGAGGGTAGCAATCGTTGGGACACGCTTTATTAAGTTTGGTGAAGTCTACGCACATGCGCCACTTCCCACCAGATTTCTTAACCATTACAACATTCGACATCCACGTGGGATATTGAATTTCAGAAATAAAGCCTGCTTTCAAGAGTTTGGCAACCTCCTCTCTGATGGGCAACGCCAGCTTGGTTGCCACTTCTCTCTTCTTTTGCTGGACGGGCTTGAACTCGGGAGATACGTTCAGATGATGACAAGCCACGTCCGGATCCACTCCTGGCATATCCTCCGCTGACCAGGTGAATACATCCAGGTTCTCCAAAAGGTAGGAGATCAGGTCCACTTTCTCCTCCTCCAGCAACTCAGCATTGATGACCAGCTTCTTTTCTTCCCCTTCAGCAATAGGGATCTCTTGGGTCGCCTGGGCAGGTTCCAGGTGAGCCCCTTCTCGATCATTTCCTTCCTCAGCAGCCCTTGAGGATTCAGCAATCTCCAAAACTTCAGCCACGGCCTCGGGAAGTGAAACGTCGGTGATCATGTTAACAGTTTGGACATAGCACTCCCTAGCCACCTTTGGGTTACTTCTAACCCGATACTGCCTCCCCTCATCGGCAAACTTTAGAGCGCGGTGGAAAGTAGACACCACTGCCCGGTATGCATTAAGAATCGGCCTCCCGAAGATGGCGCAGTAGTTACTTGGGGCATCGACCACCACGAAATTGATTAGCTTTATCACTCCTCCAAGAGAGACTAGGAGCTTGACTAAACCCTCCACTTCCTTCTTTTCCCCAGAAAAACTGTAGAGGGGCCCGTCGGTAGAAAGCAGAGGCTTTACAGTCTTCAGGGCTTCGAAAGTTGTGCGAAAAAGGAGATTGACAGAGCTACCTGTATCAATCAAGATCTTGTGGACTGTATAATTTTTGATGACGGCTTTGATGACCACCGCATCGTCGAAAGGATTGGCATTGGGGGGAAGGTCATCCTGACCAAAGGTGACAATAGTGCTTTCGGGGGGAGAACTTATAGTGGCTGCTACTTCCTGCTTCAGAATTCTCGCGATGCTGGATTTGCGAGATGATTCTGCTCCAGCTCCTCCATGGATACAATAGATGTCCCATAAGGGGCCCACATCATTGACTTCGATGCATTCGGCAGAAGGATGGATGTCTCCATAGCAATCGGCGTCTTCGACGTCGGCGCATTCCCAGGTCACTTCCACTGTTTCTTTCTTTTTTTTCTTCTCAACTGCTGGCTCAGCAGTTGGCTCTTTCCGAACTAGGCCCCTGAGCTTTCCTTCTCCCAGGAGCCTCTCTATCAGCAAGCGAAGGGCCCGACAATCTTCGGTCAGATGCCCTCCCTCTTTATGGTATTCACAGTAAAGGTTCGGATTTCGATTGCGAATATCCGACTTCAGAGGAGCAGGCCTTTTGAAATCTGGCCTTTTCTGCAAGATCTGGACCACTTCGTCCATGGTGACATTTAAGGGAGTGAACGACTCTTGCGAGTCATCATATTGAGTGGATGGAATGACTGGAGGTGGCTGCGCGGTATACTGTGTTAAGTATACCGGCATGATTTGCGGAAGAGGAGCGGATGGAGCGGGAGCGATGGCCAACGGCGGTTTCTGATCCTGAAACCGTTGATGGCCAATAAAGGGTTGTTTGTTTTTGTAGTTTCTCCCGCTCTGGGAACGGGGTTCAAAGTGGGACTGATTTGATGGCGGATGATGGAAGGACGGATTGGACTGCTCCTTGTCGCTTACCAGCTTTGTGACATAGCCTGGATTGCTCTTTTCTCCTCTAATGAACATATTTGCCAAACTTATCATTTCCTGATAAGTCTTGGGCTCCCTTATATTTGCTTCAAATTTTAGGGGGCCCTCCCTCAAGCCATGAATGAAGGCAACCCTATACAGCTCTGGGTCCACATTTTGGACTTCCATGATCTCCTTCTGGAAGCGGTCTACGAAACGGGCCCACGTTTCGTCTTCCCGCTGCTTTATAACACTACAACAAACTGCACCTGTTGTAAGGACTGAAATATAACTAAAACACAGTTTGTTACTAATAGTTATATTTAGTAACAAATTTTTGTTGTTGTTACAAAAAAGTACTTTTTTGTAACGAATATTTTAAATTTTGTTACAATAATAATTAATTCGTTACTATAACTGTAAGTATTTGTAACAACACTAATGTTACGTTACAAATAGAAAACTTTTCTCACATTCAATTGTAACCACATCATGAAAGTATTTTGTGACAAAGGCATTGTCCTTACTAATAGTAATATTTTATTATTCAATTTTTGTTACAAAAAATATATCATATTTTATTTTCAATTTTTGTACTATTTTATTATCAAAGTTTTGAATTTTTTTTTTTTTGAAAAAAATAAAATTGTATGCGCGCGACAGTGTACCCCGCCTCGATAGTGCTCTAACGCGACGACAGTACTCCTACAGCTCGCAAACATCTGTGCGCGGCTGTCGCAGATATGTGGTACTATTGCGACATGTATTTTTGCGCGTACGGAGTTTTTTAATAAATCTTTAACTTTTTATAAAAGTTTTTCTGCCTCTCTCCCATGCAGCTCTATCTCTCTAGCTCTCACATGAATGAATGAAATATACGATATGTAATGTTGTTTTGTTATAGATGAGATGACACTTGTGATCTTAATTGCTCTCTTTTATTTGTAGGGTGCTCGAGCATTGACCGGCAAGTGACGAAAGATTCATTAGTCAGAAAGTGATGGACGATTCATTTTTCGAAAAATGACGGAAGATTTAATAGAAACATTGATCTTGTAATGTAATATTGTATTATTTTAGAAGAGATGATAATAACTTGTACTCTATGTAATACTTTTTGGTGTGAATAAATACATATTGATCTTGTTACAAAATATTAAATATATGTGTGTTTTCAAGATTATTATTTGTAATAAAATCTCAGGTACACAAAAAATAGAAATGTAATATTTTTGATATATAAATGAATTGGCTGTAGTAAGAAGAATGGAAAACAAATGTAACGATTTTTTCGTTACTATTGTTTAATCTATTGTAACGAAATAATGTTTGTTATACTTTATTATAACGAAGTTAGTTTATTTTTAGTGAGGAAAAAATAAAACATTTGTAACGAAATAGTTTTAATCGTAACTGTGTTTTTGTGAGGACAAAAACATTCGTAACGAAATAATATTTATTGTGACCAATTTATTGTGAGGAAGAATCTCTTTTTGGTGAGAAAGTATCATTTGTTACAATTAATTTTTTTGTAACGACATGCATACATTCGTTACAAGAACCTTTAGCGTCGAGCTTTAGAGGAGGGCCGTTACTTAAAGTTTTTTTCGTTACCAAAGAGTTTTTGTAACGATTTTTTGCACTTACTGTAACGATTTAGGTCCTTACTATAAGTGCAGTTTGTTGTAGTGTAACGAAAAGGGCCGCCGGGCCACTTTTTCTCTTCCTTGAGGTGGAGAATCTTAACAAAAACTCCCTTCGCAGCTCAGCAAAACAACTGATCGATCTGGGATGCAGCCCATAAAACCACTCCCTTGCTTGACCTTCAAAGGAGGTCACAAGGAGTTTGCACTTAGTCGCATCAGTTAAGGTCCTAAGAGCGATGGCTGACTCGAAGGCTTGTAAATGAACGGTGGGATCAGTTTCTCCACTGAAAGCTGGCAGACGAGGCTCTCTGAAATTATTAGGGGCTGGCTCCCCCTGGACTTCGTCCACGAAGGGAGAAGTTTCTTCCATATCTTCATATAGAGGAGCAGGGTAGTAAGCCGCCGAAGCCGCGCTACTCGCGGACAAGCCGCCTGGTAAGAGGACCGGGCAGCACCTTCTGGCGGGTAGAAAGGGTGAGCAGCGGCCTCAGGAGGATATGACAAGCGAGCTGCTCCTTCTGGCGGATAGGACAGGCGGGCGACATGAGAAGCCGTCCCCTGGAAATCGAGGACTCGAGCCGGCATGCTGTGCGCGGCTTCCTGGTAGAAGTTTTGTCTGGTCACAAAACCTTCTTGCTGGGGTTGGAGGTTGGCGGCTTGTGGTAGCGGGTAAGGTGGAGGAGGAGGAGGAACCGGAGTCACCGCATGATTAACCGCGGTTTGCTGTGGGACTAACCGCTCGGTTAATAAGGCCAAAGTCTGACTGATTGCATCTAACTGCTGATCAGTCGCCCTCTGAGACCGCTCGGCTTCTCTTCTGGATTGCTCCAAGGCTTCCCATAAAGAGTCCTCACTATGATCGGAGCGATCTCCAAGGGGGAACTGACGGTCTGATATTGTAGCAAGGATTTCACCGACAATCCGCGATCTGAAGGTCGTGTGTTTCTGTTGAGTCCGAAATCGCACCTCCGAAGGAAATCGGAGGCTGCGGGCTGCTGGTTACTTTTTAGGTGGAGAAAACGAGACCGCTAGCAGCAGTCAAGGCCAGACTTCGCCCGTCATGGCGAATGCCACTCCTGTGATGGGCTTTCCTTTGATTAAGAAGGAGCGGTTACTGCGGGTTACAAGTGCAGGAAAGCAGAAGCCGGCCGGTCAGACAGTTCGCAAGACGGGAAACTCGAGACCGCAGCTCAAACAAGCGAGCTCCTGGATTCGAGAGTGCGCCTCTTGGGAGTGTTGCTGCCCTCTATTTATAGGCTTGGGGGCCTGCCCGAACGGGCAGGGATAAAATAATCGCCTTCCCGGGTACAGGAGAAATGGGCAGGCGGTGACTAGATACAGAAGGGAAAAAAGAAAGAAGCCACGCAGCTTGCGCTCCCGGTCTGCCATTGGCCTGAGTTGAAGATGCTGCGACCGAGGCGATGGTACAACTCGGGCGGTCTTTGACTTGAGACCACGGCTTGCCCTTGGGACTTAGCCCTTGCTGACCTTCATGGCGCAACCCGGGCGGTCTCCAACTTGAGACCGCGGCATGCTTCCGGAGGTCTGGCCTAGATGATCTTCAAAGAACGGGGGCGGTCTGAATCATATCAGACCGCCCGGTTGTGTGCTGGTCGGTTCTGAATAACCTTTGCCGAAACTGAACCGGGCGACCTTAGCCTTTAGACCGCCTAGTCTGGGAGAAGTACCACTTGGAAGCGGTCTTTTGTGGTAAATAATCTGTAATCACTTGGACAGGATGAGCCACTTCCCACCAAATTGCGTCTAACCACTCATAAAGTTGTACCCAACCGCAGAATCAACTAAGATATCTTTCCGAGGCAGAGGGTAGCAATCTTTGGGACATGCTTTAATAAGTTTGGTGAAGTCTACACACATGCGCCACTTCCCACCAAATTTCTTATCCATTACAACATTCGACATCCACGTGGGATATTGAATTTTAGAAATAAAGCCTGCTTTCAGGAGTTTGGCAACCTCCTCTCTGATGGGCAACGCCAGCTTGGTTGCCACTTCTCTCTTCTTTTGCTGGACGGGCTTGAACTCAGGAGATATGTTCAGGTGATGACAAGCCACGTCTGGATCCACTCCTGGCATATCCTCCGCTGACCAGGCGAAGACATCCAGGTTCTCCAAAAGGCAGGAGATCAGCTCCACTTTCTCCTCCTCCAGCAACTCAGCATTGATAACCAGCTTCTTCTCCTCCCCTTCAGCAATAGGGACTTCTTGGGTCGCCTGGGCAGGTTCCAGGTGAGCCCCGTCTCGATCTTTTCTTTCCTCAGCAGCCTTTGAGGATTCAGCAATCTCCAGAACTTCAACCACGGCCTCGGGAAGTGAAACGTCGGTAATCATGTTGACAGTTCGGACGTAGCACTCCCAAGTCACCTTTGGGTTACTTCTAACCCGATACTGCCTTCCCTCAGCGGCAAACTTAAGAGCAAGATGGAAGGTGGACACTACTGCCCTGTATACATTAAGAATCGGCCTCCCAAAGATGGCGCAGTAGTTGCTTGGGGCATCCACCACCACGAAATTGATTAGCTTTATCACTCCTCCAAGAGAGACCAGGAGCTTCACTGAACCCTCTACTTCTTTCTTCTCCCCAGAAAAACCGTAGAGGGGCCCGTCGGTGGAAAGCAGAGGCTTTCCGGTCTTCAGGGCTTCGAAAGTTGGGTGGAAAAGGAGATTGACGAAGCTGCCTGTATCAATCAAGATCTTGTGAACTGTATAATTCTCGATGACGGCTTTGATGACCACAGCATCGTCGAAGGGATTGGCATTTGGGGGAAGATCATCCTGACCAAAAGTGACAATGGTGCTTTCAGGGGGAGAACTTGTAGTGGCTGCCACTTCCTGTTTCAGAACTCTTGCGATGCTGGACTTGCGAGATGATTCCGCTCCAACTCCTCCATGGATACAATAGATGTCCCCCAAGGGGCCCACATCATTGACTTCAATGCATTCAGCAGAAGGATGGATATCACCATAGCAGCCGGCGTCTTCCACGTCGGCGCATTCTCAGGTCACTTCCACTGTTTCTTTTTCTTTTTTTCTTCTCAGCAGCTGGCTCAGCAAAACAACCGATCGATCTGGGGTGCAACGCATAAAACCACTCCCTTGCTTGTCCATCAAAGGAGGTCACAAGGAGTTTTTGCACTTGGTTGCATCAGTTAAGGTCCTAAGAGCGATGGCTGACTCGAAGGCTTGTAGATGAACAGTGGGATCAGTCTCTCCATTGAAAGCCGGCAGACGATGCTCTCCGAAATTATTCGGGGCTGGCTCCCCCCGGACTTCGCCCACGAAGGGAGAAGTTTCTTCCATATCTTCATATAGAGGAGCAGGATAGTAAGCCGCCGGAGCTGCGGCTACTCGCGGGCAAGCCGCCTGGTAGGAGGACCGGGAAGCAGCTTCTGGCGGGTAGGAGTGATGAACAACAACCTCAGGCGGGCAGGAGAAACGGGCTGCGCCCTCTTGCGGTTAAGAAAGGCAGGCAGCATGAGAAGCCGCCCCCTGGAAATCGAGGACTCGAGCCGGCATGCTGTGCGCGGCTTCCTGGTAGAAGTTTTGCCTAGCCGCAAAACCTTCTTGCTGGGGTTGGAAGTTGGCGGCTTGTGGTAGCGGGTAAGGTGGAGGCGGAGGAGGAACCGGAGTTACCGCCTGATTAACCGCGGCTTGCTGTGGAACTAACCGCTCGGTTAATAGGGCCAAAGTCTGACTGATTGCGTCCAACCGCTAATCAGTCGCCTTCTGAGCCCGCTCGGCTTCCCTTCTGGATTGCTCCAAGGCTTCCCACAAAGAGTCCTCACTGTGATCGGAGCGGTCTCCAAGGGGGAACTGATGGTCTGACATTGTAGCAAGGATTTCACCGACAATTCGTGATCTGAAGGTCGCGTGTTTCTGTTGAGTCTGAAATCGCACCTCCGAAGAAAATCGGAGGCTGCGGGCTGCCGGTTACTTTTTAGTTAAAAAGAGAGAGACCGCTGGCAGCGGTCAAGGCCAGACTTCACCCGTCATGGCGAATGCCACACCTGTGATGGGCTTTCCTTTGATTAAGAAGAAGAGGTTACAGCGGGTTACAAGTGCAGGAAAGCAGAAGTCGGTCAGTCACACAGGTGCTAGATTCGAGTGTGCGTATCTTGGAAATGTCGCCGCCCCCTATTTATAGGCTCGAGGGCCTTCCCGAATGGGCAGGGATAAAATAACCACCTGCCCGGGTACAGGAGAGACGGGCAGGCGGTGACGGGATACAGAAAGTAGAAAAGAAAGAAGCCGTGCGGTGTGGCGGCTTGCGCTTGCGGTCTGTCTCGTAGAGGGGCTGGAGATGCTGCGACCAAGGCGATGATGACACCCGGGCGGTCGCCGACTTGAGACCGTGGCTTGTCTTCTTGGACTTGATTCTTGCTGGTCTTCATGGCGCAATCCGGGCGGTCTCCGACTCGAGACCGCGGCTTGCCCTTGAGAATGCGGCCTGTCGCCTGGACTTGAGCCTTGTCAGCTTTCAAGATGCAACCCGAGCGGTCTCCAACTTGAGACCGCGAGTTGTCTTCTGGACTTGGACCCTGATAGCTTTTATGGCACCACCCGGGCGGTCTCTGACTTGAGACCGCGGTCTGCCGTTTGTACTTGGGCCCTGGTGATCTTCAATCTTTGGAGGCGACCTGAATGCTCAGACCGCCCGATCTGTGTGGGTTGGTGCTGATGGACCTCATAAAACTAAATCGGGCGACTAGTATCAGCAGACCGGCCGGTCTGCGAGTAACGCTATTCAGAAGCGGTCTTCTGGGTAAACAAATGGGTTAAAATTTTTCTCCATTGGATTTAGGGCTCCTATCTCATTCTGAAAAGGTGTCCTTTGGAGCTAAATTTTGCATTACCGCTGCAACTGGCTATATATCGATAACTAAATTAACTGGACTGGGTAAAACTTGTGCTCCAATGAATGTAGTGCTCCGAGCTCATTCCGAAAAAGTGTTGTGGGGTAAAATCAGAAAACCGGATCAAAAGTTATTGGTGTTTAAAGTTTAAGTGTCATTTGGATCTAAATCTCTCACTTTCGCTACAAACCGCATCGAAAATTCTTTTACTTTGAAATTTATGTGTCATTTGGAGCAAAATCTCGCATTACCAGTAGAACCCATTGTATATCGACCTCTAAACGAGCTTGAATGGTTAAAATTGTTCTCCATTGGATTTAGGGCTCCTATCTCTTTCTGAAAAGGTGTCCTTTGGAGCAAAATTTTGCATTACCGCTGCAACCGGTTATATATCGACAACTAAATGAACTGGAATGGGTAAAACTTGTGCTCCAAGGAATGTAGTGCTCCGAACTCATTCCGAAAAGGTGTTGTGGGGTAAAATCAGACAACCAGATCAAAAGTTATTGCTGTTTAAAGTTTAAGTGTCATTTGGAGCTAAATCTCTCACTTTCGCTACAAACCGCATCTAAAATTCTTTCATTTTGAAATTTATCTGTCATTTGGACCTAAATCTTACATTACTAGTAGAATGCACTGTATATCGACCTCTAAACGAGCTTGAATTTGTTAAAATTGTTCTCCATTGGATTAGGGCTCCAATCTCATTCTGAAAAGGTGTCCTTTGGAGCTAAATTTCGCATTACCGCTGCAACCGGCTATATATCGACAACTAAATGAACTGTACTGGGTAAAAATTGTGCTCCAATGAATGTAGTGCTCCGAGCTCATTCCGAAAAGGTGTTGTGGGGTAAAATGAGACAACCGGATCAAAAGTTATTGCTGTTTAAAGTTTAAGTGTCATTTGGAGCTAAATCTCTCACTTTCGCTATAAACCGCATCTAAAATTCTTTCATTTTGAAATTTATGTGTCATTTGGAGCAAAATCTCGCATTACCAGTTGAACCCACTGTATATAGACCTCTAAAAGAGCTTGAATGGGTTAAAATTGTTCTCAATTGGATTTAGGGCTCCTATCTCATTCTGAAAAGGTGTCCTTTGGAGCAAAATTTTGCATTGCCGCTGCAATCGGCTATATATCGACAACTAAATGAACTGGAATGGGTAAAACTTGTGCTCCAATGAATGTAGTGCTCCGAGATCATTCTGAAAAAGTGTTGTGGGGTAAAGTCAGACAACCGGATCAAAAGTTATTGTTGTTTAAAGTTTGAGTGTCATTTGGAGTTAAATCTCTCACTTTCGCTACAAACCGCATATAAAATTCTTTCATTTTGAAATTTATGTGTCATTTGGAGCAAAATCTCGCGTTACCAGTAGAACCCACTGTATATCGACCTCTAAACGAGCTTGAATGGGTTAAAATTGTTCTCCATTGGATTTAGGGCTCCTATCCCATTATGAAAAGGTATTGTGGGTGAAAATCTAACAACCGGATCAAAAGTTACGGATGTTTGAAGTTTAGGTCTCCTTTCGAGCTAAATACCTTATTACCAACCCGGCTGTATATTGACCACTAAACAAACTAGAATGGGTAAAATTTGTTCTCCATTGGATGTAGGGCTCTGAGCTCATTCCAAAAAGGTGTTGTTCACAAAAATCGGACAACCAGATCAAATGTTATGGATGTTACAGTTTATGTGTCAAGAGGAGCAAAATCCCTCATTACCATTGCAACCGGCTGTATATTGACCTCTAAAATGAGCTGGAATGGTTTAAAATTGTGCTCCATTGGATGTATGCCTCCGAGCATATTCCGTAAAGGTGTTTTGGGCAACAATAAAACATACAAATCAAAAGTTATGGCTGTTAGAAGTTTAGGTGTAATTTGAAGTTAAATTTCGCATTACCGCTGCAACTGGCTATATATCGACAACAAAATGAACAGGAATGGGTAAATCTTGTGCTCCAATGAATGTAGTGCTCCGAGCTCATTCCGAAAAGGTGTTGTGGGGTAAAATCAGACAACCAGATCAAACGTTATTGCTATTTAAAGTTTGAGTGTCATTTGGAGCTAAATCTCTCACTTTCGCTTCAAACCGCATCTAAAATTCTTTCATTTTGAAACTTATGTGTCATTTGGAGCAAAATCTCGCATTACCAGTAGAACCCACTGTATATCGACCTCTAAACGAGCTTGTATGGGTTAAAATTGTTCTCCATTGGATTTAGGGCTCTTATCTCATTCTGAAAAGGTGTCCTTTGGAGTTAAATTTTGCATTACCGCTGTAACTGGCTATATATCGACAACTAAATGAACTGGACTGGGTAATACTTTTGCTCCAATAAATGAAGTGCTTCGATCTCATTCCGAAAAGGTGTTTTTGGTAAAATCAGACAACCGGATCAAAAGTTATTGCTGTTTAAAGTTTAAGTGTCATTTGGAGCTAAATCTCTCACTTTCGCTACAAACCGCATCCAAAATTCTTTTACTTTGAAATTTATGTGTCATTTGGAGCAAAATCTCGCATTACCAGTAGAACCCACTGTATATCGACCTCTAAACGAGCTTGAATGGGTTAAAATTATTCTCCATTGGATTGGGCTCCTATCTCATTCTGAAAAGGTGTCCTTTGGTGCTAAATTTTGCATTACCGCTGCAATCAGCTATATATCGAAAACTAAATGAACTGGAATGGGTAAAACTTGTGCTCCAATGAATGTAGTGCTCCGAGATCAATCCGAAAAGGTATTGTGGGGTAAAGTCAGACAACCAGATCAAAAGTTGTTGCTGTTTAAAGTTTAAGTGTCATTTGGAGCTAAATCTCTCACTTTCGCTACAAACCGCATCTAAAATTCTTTCATTTTGAAATTTATGTGTCATTTGGAGCAAAATCTCGCATTACCAGTAGAACCCACTGTATATCGACCTCTAAACGAGCTTGAATGGGTTAAAATTGTTCTCCATTGGATTTAAGGCTCCTATCTCATTCTGAAAAGGTGTCCTTTGGAGCTAAATTTCGCATTACCGCTGCAACCGGCTATATATCGACAACTATATGAACTGGAATGGGTAAAACTTGTGCCCCAATGAATGTAGTGCTCTGAGCTCATTCCGAAAAGGTGTTGTGGGGTAAAATCGGACAACCGGATCAAAAGTTATTGTTGTTTAAAGTTTAAGTGTCATTTGGAGCTAAATCTCTCACTTTCGCTACAAACCGCATCTAAAATTCTTTTATTTTGAAATTTATGTGTCATTTGGAGCAAAATCTCACATTACCAGTAGAATCCACTGTATATTGACCTCTAAACGAGCTTGAATGGGTTAAAATTGTTCTCCATTGGATTTAGGGCTCCTATCTCATTCTGAAAAGGTGTCCTTTGGAGCTAAATTTTGCATTACCACTGCAACTGGCTATATATCGATAACTAAATGAACTGGACTGGGTAAAACTTGTGCTCCAATGAATGTAGTGCTCCGAGCTCATTCGAAAAATGTAGTGCTCTGAGCTCATTCTGAAAAGGTGTTGTGGGGTAAAATCGGACAACCGGATCAAAAGTTATTGCTGTTTAATGTTTAAGTGTCATTTGGAGCTAAATCTCTCACTTTCGCTACAAACTGCATCTAAAATTCTTTCATTTTGAAAATTATGTGTCATTTGGAGCAAAATCTCGCATTACCAGTAGAACCCACTATATATCGACCTCTAAACGAGCTTGAATGGGTTAAAATTGTTCTCCATTGGATTTAGGGATCCTATCTCATTCTGAAAAGGTGTCATTTGGAGCTAAATTTCGCATTACCACTACAACCGGCTATATATCGACAACTATGAAAGTGCACAGTTAACCTCAATAGAATTCTCTAGAGGGGGGTGAATAGAGATTAAAAGTATTTTGTGCAAAGTTAATATATATATATGTGTATGATCACAGATTAGAGCTTCCCACACACCAACAAGAATTAAACAAATGAAGTAAATGCAAGAAAAGAAATCATAGCACAACACAAAAAAATATAGTGGTTCCCCAAAATTTGGGTAGTTCACTCTTCTACCCCCTTGGTAGGAATTCACTATCTTGCACTGAGTCTTTTGATAAGGAGACTCTTAGAACCACCCTGAGTCTTTTGACAAGGAGACTCTTAGAACCACCCTGAGTCTTTTGACAAGGAGACTCTTAGAACCAGTACACTGAATTTTTTGAAGAGAGATTCTAAAAACACTTTTACAATATTTAAGTAAGAATAAGAAAGAAGAAAGAAATAAGAACAAGATTGAATCTTCTTGCTAGCAAGAAGATTGGAAGCACAAGAAGTGAATTAAATCTTTCTTCTATAGAGAGAAGAAGATTTGTAGCTTTTCTCTCTTTGTGAGAGCTATCAGAACTTGCAGCAGAATGACTTTAGAAGCAGGAGAAGAAGAAGTGCTTGAATATTGCTGCAGAACAATTTCTCAATTTTCTCTCTATACTTGGGAGCTCTTCCTCTTTTTCAAATGTAAAATGGTGAATCACTTGTTCTCATTTTTCTGCCGACCTCCACTTTATTTATGGCTCTGTTAATTCAAAATAATACTATAGGAGGATAATCAATTAGCAGTCAGAAAAATAGAAAGATGAAAATGTTTCCATAATATTTATTTCTGTAGAAGGAAAGAACTAATTTTGATTTCAAATAATGTCCAAATAAGTTTAATCAAATTAGCCAAGAATCAGATATAAGGAAAGGATGATTCAGAACGGCTATAAAATATTGACATTTATTCCATACAAATCAGATATACTGAAAGAAGGAAAGAGATCTGGCGCATATTTAAATCTGTCATATAAATCGAAGTGCGTCGATTACCACTCGACGTAAACGTCGAGTTCTTCTTGGCTGGACGTCGAGAGGAGAATAAGGAAGGTGCGTCGACTAAGGTGCGTCGACTTCTCCATATGCGTCGACTAAAAATCAGAGTAGCGTCGACAACACATACGTCAAAATCTTCCTAAAGTTACTTCGACTCAATCTGAAGGAAACGTCGAGTTCATTTCGACGTTGCGTCGAATAGTATTCGACGCATATTTACTTAACCTTGTTTTTCTTTCTTAGAATTCATATTCAACTTATTTCTAGGGGTTAAGAGAAATCATTTCCCCAACAATCTCCCCCTATTTGTCTTAACCCTACTTAGAGAGAAATTATATTAGCATAAAATCAATCCAGCACAACATTTGTATAGAAAAGAAATATGAACAAATTTTCAGAATCATATAAACAGATTTTCATGTTCATACCAAGTAGTATTCAATTATAGGGTAAGATATATCAGCATTGTTTTCAAATATTACTCAGGAGGGGTAGGAGGGATCTTTCTCTTTCTCTTGAATACTACTGTTTTAGGAGAGGAGGGGTTCTCTTTCTCATTTGTAAGAAGTGCACCTAGCTCCCCCTGAGCAGATTGCTCCCCCTGGGATGGAACCTCCTTTAATCTTTCTCCAGCTCTAGTTCCAGCTCCACTATTATCTCCAGCTTCATTCATATCAGTATCCAGCTCCCCCTGATTTGTAGTTTCTTTATCTTTCTTCCCAACTGCTATATCTTCCTTTTCAGTTTCTTCTCTGCTTGCCTCCCCTTGTAATAGTACTACTTGACTTGCAGCCTCTCTTGCTATATGAAGTACCTCTATAGTTTGTTCATCATTGTGTAGCTCAGGTACTATCTTATTCCCAAGGATTTTGTCAGATTTTGAAGAAGGAGGGGACTTATGAGAGAGAGATTTAGGATTGGAGGGCTGCTCTTCATCTAGATTCTCCCCCTTCTTGACCTTCTTGGCCAGGGAGGTTAAGAAAGACCTTGTCACTCTAGAGGAAGAGAGAGAGGTCTTTAGGCCTTGCACAGAGGCACTGACCCCATCTATTTGGGTGTGCATGTGAAGGATGGAGGAATGAATTTGGGAGCAATGCTCATCCAACATCACTTGGAATTTTTCAGCTGCTGATTTGATGCACTGAGTGATGAGAGCCTCAGTGGATGAAGATGTTTCATGGTGTGAAAGGTGAAGAGGTGATGGAGAAGGAAGAGGTGACAGAGGGGGAGAGAAGTGAGTTGATTCATGAGGTAAGGGTGATAATGGAGGTAGAGAAGATGGGAAATTTGGAGGAGGAAGAGAAGGAGAAACTTCTGTTTGAGCAGGTGTTTGAGAAGTGATAGGTAGAGTAGGAGTTGTGAGGGTAGTAGAGAGTATTTGAGTGGATGATGGTGGTTGAGAAGGGTTGTCTCTTTGAGGAGGAGGAGGAGAAAGAGGAGAAGGAGTTCTTTCAGGGATGGAACCAGGCTTAGGGATTTGCCTGGTCCACTTAGAAAAGAGAGCAATTGACATCCTCTTCCCTGGTGGAATGGGGATTCCTTTTGACCTACATAGGTAACCCCTCGGATTGTAGTCATTAGCGTAAAACCATGAAGATCATGTATAGCGGGGAGTTTTCGCACACGTGTATTGGTAGCTTGCCAATTCCCGTGCGGTGGTCTTCGGAACCTTGGATCCCTGCTGATATCTGACACACCCCTGCATCAAGGGAGGTCCGGGTGAATGTTGGCTCTGTCATGCCCCGAGAGGGATATAGTTACAGGTTTGATGATCTTTCTGAGGAAAGCAATGTTGGTATAGCCTTCGCGGCATAACCACACCTGCCCAACTGATCATCTTAGTCTGTGACCATCGAATACTCTTAGGTACTCTCAAGCGATGCCTAAGTGGGACCCACAACTGGGTTGATCTTTCTGAGGAAAGCAATGTCGGTATAGCCTCCGCTGCATAACCACACCTGCCCAATTGATCAACTCGGCTTGTAGCCCTAGGCAAGAGAGCAGCTGAGTCGCTTACAACCTTCATGACCACTTGAGGAAAGCAATGGTCGCCGCCTAGGCCCACCTGCCCACTTGGTCATCTAGGTCTGTACTTGTCTTTTTTCTTTTCCTCTACAACTCCTATGACCATCTGAGGAAAGCAATGGCTGCCGCCTAGGCCCACCTGCCCATTTGGTCATCTGAGTTTGTAGCTGCTCTTTTACCACATTACAGGGAATTATCCCATCTCATAGGGTCTTTTTGACCATATGAGGAGGAAACAGCTTTTCAACAAGCATATCGCAGACCGGGCGGTTTGCGTTTGAGCCTTGCGGTTTGAAATAAACAGGTATCAGAATTGTCAGGTAGCCTGGTTCTGAGACCGATCGAATTTGGTAAGATAATATGTGAGGCTCTTCATAATCAAGCAAAAGAATCCGCTCAGAGTATATACAGATCACTCGGGTTTATCCGCCGATGATATTAATTGCGCGACCTACCGGTTGTTTTCTAATGGCTTGATATTCCATATTGTGAAATAATTTTTGAAAAGGCCAAGTTATGATCGCACGACTTGATTATGTCAATTTCTTGTCCGAATTTCTGTTCGCCCAAGTTATATATATACCATACGGATATAGCAGTTAACTAATTATGTTCATGGGGAAATCTGAGTTACGTGAACCATCCGAATTAGATGCTAATCGCTCGGCCTGTCAATTATTTATTTATTATTTGGCATTCTCAATCTGGTGGAACAATTATGAAAAGCCAGGTTATAATCGCGCGCTTTGGTTACATTCAATTTCCCGATTGGTTTTCTATCCGCCCGAGTTATATATATAATTCGCACGGGTATATCTGTTGTTGATTGTATTCACAAGCAATGTCTTTCAAACTATAAGCTGTCTGAATCAAAGTATTGACCGTTCAAACCGGTCGACTGCGTCTTTTTGACTTGATATGTCTCATAAAAGTGATTATATCAGGCCGGGTAATGGCCACCCAACTTACAATCAAATATGAGGAGTCGACAAATCAAACAAAATATGTTCAAACCGCATGGTCATGATTTCTCAGCAGCCTGAAGCTATTCTTGGTTATTATGAAGCATTCGCAATAGGTTGAAGAGTTTAAATGTCTGACCGGTCAAATTATGTATTCAAGCCGCACGACCTAATTAAGGGAAAGAAGACCGCAGCGAAAGCAAGTAAGTCGCAGAAAAGCAAACAACTAAACAGGTAAAAGCTTTCCATTTCATTTCCAAAATATCTTTACATTGATTTATGACCGACCGGCTAAACAAAATTAAGCCGTCGGTCATGCTAAAACAAAAAGCAAAATTCAAAAAATTACAAAAAGGAGCTATTCGTCCAGCTTGAGTTTCTTGGTCGCAGGAGAGCTTGAGTCTTCATCACCAATAATGTCCACCTCAGGCGAATATCCTTTACTGGAAATGGAGGAACCCGAGGAGCTGATACCCGAGCTACTTGAGCTACCTGAGCCGCCTGACTGGTGAGACCTAGACCGCCCGGTCTCATCGGAATCATTGGATCCTGCATCCGAGCCATCTTCTTTTTCAACCGCGGCGGATTCTTTCTCGGCTTCATCTCCATTGCTCTCTTCCTCAGTGCTACTGGATTCGACCTTGTCCTTCCCCTTGGACCGGCGGGTTATTTCATTTAATTTGTCCTTCAGGCCGGGATAGAGATCCGGGAAGGTTGTATCCTCAAAGCCGGCGGCCAGGCCATCCCGATCTCGCAGGCGATTTAGGGCACCGTCGATCCCTTTGGCTACATGGGGGAAGACCTCGTCTTGGAAATCTGGGTTGTTCATATCATATTGATGCTATAAAAGGAAGGCAAATGTCAGGTCGCGCGGTCTGAAAGGGATAAGCCCGAAGTGTTTGTCGGAAACTTACCGCAATAATCTCCTTTAGTTTGGCATTTTCATCAGCCTGGTCGGCGAACTTCTTCTCCAGGTAAGTATGGGCTGATACCAGTTATTTATATGAAAGTGCCATAAAATGATTGGCCGCAAAGCCCCATGCGCTAGCATGCGCGGCTACTCTGTAAAGTTCCTCTTCTGGAACCCTCTTCAGTCTCTTCAAAGTTTTTCAGCCATACATGGCAGCCCCGGCGGCTAGCGCATGCCGGCTAATCTTCTCACTCCCCCAGAATGGGAGAGCAGTGGATAATTGCACGCATTCACCATCCTTATGCCAAAGGACTGTCGGCATACCCTTAAGATCGCGCGGGTTGCTGCAAGAGCGAAGAAACTCGAACTCGCCTGAAGAAGCCGGGCTGTCCTCTTCAGACCACTGCGGGTCGGATTTCCTTTGTCGTTTCTCCCTCTGGGTCAGAACTGGAGCGGCCAGAGTAACCGGCTTGTTTAAAGGAACGACTGTGGCAGCTGCAGAAATTTGAAACTTAGAAGAACAGTCTGCGCGGTCATAAAACGAGGAGTAAAGGAGAAACTTACAATCCTCAGGGCGGACATCCGCCAGCTCCGCGAACAATGGAATATAATGATTCACATCAAATCGCTCGTTCTCCAAGGATTCGAAGATCTTTTGCTCAGCTTCTCCAAGCTTAACCGACTTGAAATCCGCCGCACTCTTCGTCTGTGGGTTGACCTGCAATAACCCTAGGGGGCCTTCAAACATAGCATACCGCTCGGACCAACTCGCAACCTTGTTCACAAGGTTGATAACTTTCATCCCACGACATCCAAAATAAATATGACCTCGGAAAATGGAGGTCCCGGCGTCCGGAGTAGACCGCACGGAAAAGAAGTTTCGAAATAAAGAAATCGAAAATCTAACTCGCTCTAATCGCAGATACGAGATAAAGCTATAAATAGAGGCAATGGAATTCGGCGGGAGTTGTCCGGGCACAACCCCGTAGTGATCGAAAATAGCGATGACTTCAAGGGGAGGAGGAAATCTGAAGCCATACTTGAAATGGTCAATAGGAATGGCAATTTTAGTGGAAGACGAGGACTTTATCCGCTCGTCACGAAAAGGAAGCCGAACGGTTATGTTGCTATCAACCATATATTCTTCAATAAAATCATTCAACTCGCTCTGAGTTAAGCGGCACTCCTTATGATTGGCCGATCGGAAAGCAGAAGTCGCGTCAGTTCGGACCGCGTGAACTTTCTCAGACCGCGACGACCTTTGCTTAGCTCGCGCCATTTCAGAAAGTATGAATGGATCACCGTAATGGTTACTACTTATAGAGATAATGATCTGCAAATAACAAAACTATGACGCAGATATGACATTAAACCGCGCGGATTATATCACACAAGCAGCACAGATAACAAGAATAAACAATGGCTTGCGCATATGCAAGTCAGGCCGATTAAACAGAAACCTACAGTCAGCATGTTAATGAAGTTCAACAAAAACCTCAAGCATTTAGCGCTAGTCGCGCGACCTGCACATCAATTCGGCATAAGACATTTCGGCATAAATTATACGGGTTATAAGCACATCAGAAGGTGCTAAAGGAAAATATTATCCAAAGTAAACCAAATCGTCAGATCATCCCAAGAAGGGAATAAGAAAAGATTACAAACATAGTTCATGAAAGTTCAAAGCCGCTCACGGCTGATGCGGCTAATGGGGGTTATCCTCACGATGAAGTCGCGCGACCTGGTCGCCAGTCTGAATAAGAAGGCCATAGATCTGACTCGAATGATAATGGATGTGATTGAGCGTGCTGTGAAGCCGCGCGGCGTCCCGTTCTACCCGTGCGGCAAGAATCATACGAGCAGAAGGGGCCCAGGCGGGCTCATTCATAGCAGGGTCGGACGCCCTAATGGGTGGGGGATTAGAGCTCGCCCCAACAGCCGGGCGGTTCAACATCCTGTATCTTTCATCACCAGACGAACGTCGGTTTTCACGAACTTCCCTGGTTATACGAAGATATTTATTTTGATAATATTTACAGTCCTCCTCGAACTTCGAGGACATCCTCTTCTCCCGGTCAAAGCGCGCGGTTATTATAGCAATCTGGTCTATCAACATTCTCTCCTTATCAAGTCGCGCTTTCTTCTCAGACTCCAGATGGGCCTCCAACTCTTTCTCTCTCTCCAGCCGCCTTTTCTTCTCGGCCTCCAGGTCAGCCCGCGCAGTCTCTAACTGGGCCCTAATCATCAGATGCTCCTCACGTCGTTCTTTACTCTCGGCTTCTAGAGCAACCCGAGCGGCCTCCTCTTTCTTCTCCATCTCTCGTACTTTCACTTCCAGATTATTCAGAAGAAGCTGGAAGTCGGCCAGCTCCTCCTGTCCGGAATTTAATCTCGGCACAAGGTTCGGCATCTGAGGCAGAGGTGGAAGGCTAGATATCAGGTCGCCCGGCCTTACTATGTCCTCCGGTTTGTCTACAAGAAGAAATTGTAATTAGCACAGCCAAAGGCGGATAGAATAATTAAAGGATTATAAGGTTAAAATGCCTGAATGAACAGGCCGCTTCAATTGTTCCGGGTCCATTCTCCGACGTTGTTCTCGCCAGATCCTTTCATTATTCTTTCGTCTAGAGGCTAAGTTTTGAGTCATGGGCAGGAAGAAGCTCGGCGGCGGATTCAATAACAACTTGTTTTGCTTTTTCCGAGAACGCGGGATGACGAAACAGATAGTTTCATAACCCGCATCGGGCTTACCTGGGGCAAATTGGTCGGGCAGCTGCGGCTTGCCCTGCGCCCGTATCTTCTCCGCCTTTATGCCCATTAAGCGCAAACCGGCTAGTGTCCGGTCTTCCTCTTCTCATTCGGCCTTCTCGGATTCACCGGTATTTTCGTCAGGGGAAACAGTTTGGCTCAAGGTTGCGGGGCTATCAAGTAGCGTATCTTTGTTCAGAAAATCATCCATTCCTCTAATGATGCCCCCGATCGACACACTGTTCGCAGAATCTGGAACAAGATCACCCGACTTGGCAAGAGGGGTATTTGGGGGGATCGATTTACTCCTTCACGCGCGGATTACTTTGGAGACAGGCCGCCGTCGGCTTCTTAAAGGCTCTATTCTTAGCCTTCAACTTTTGGAGCTTCCTAGCAATTCGCTCGGCTGACGAATAGCCCCTCTTTCTCTTCTTCTTCCCCGACTCCGGGTTGGTTTGCCTTGTAGGGCTGGAATCATCGAAAATTAGAACCGGCGAGGTAGGTGACCCGTCCGGCCTGGAAGAAACATCTTCTCCTTCTTCTCCAACATTCAATTTCATGAGAGGAGTCCCTAATGGAGTAAAATCCATATCGAAGGAAGGTGTAGAATGGTCCGCCCCGGGCTCTATCGACTTCTTTCCAAAGGCTTTCTCCTCAGATAATGAGATCTTCGCGGCTTTGGCCTTGATCGCTTCCTCCTCGGCAGCTTTGGCCTTGGCCGCCTCCTCCGCGGCTGCTTTGGCCTTGATCGCTTCCTCCTCGGCAGCTTTGGCCTTGGCCGCCTCCTCCGCAACTGCTTTGTCCTTGATCGCTTCCTCCTCGGCAGCTTTGGCCTTGGCCGGCTCCTCCGCGGCTGCTTTGGCCTTGATCGCTTCCTCCTCGGCAGCTTTGGCCTTGGACGCTTCTTCTTCATCAACTTTGGCCTTGGCCTCCTCTTCCTCGGCAGCTTTAGCTTTGGCTGCCTCTTCTTCGGCGGCTTCGGCCTCTGCCACTACTTCTCTTGCGGCTATGACTTTGGCCGCCTCCTTCTCTATAGCCTTTTTCTTGGCCAACGATTCTTCGGCGGCTTTCCTCTCCTCTGCAGTTTTTTCCCCAGTATTCTTCTTGGGTCTGGAAGGTTCTACCTTGGGAGTCCGCCCGGCCTTGTCTGGCCGATGACTCTTTTTCCTCCGGGCATCCTTATCATTCCGCTCTTCGACCTTCTTCCGGTCACCCCCTTATCAACACGGGTTTGAAGAGAATCAAGGAAATCCATTCTAATTAAAAGGGGTGCCGATCTGAAAAATCCTAACCGCAATCGACGAGTAGCGACCCGTGACCTCCGGAGAATTATGCAAAAGAAAGAGCTCTCAGGCAATTTTATAGACATGAGTGCAAGTCGGGTGCGGTCTTGCGGGTAGAACTGATATTTTCGAAATCTCCTCGGAGTTTGAAAATATGCGGGGATTATGTTTACCCAAAAGACCGCTTCCGAGTGGTACTTCTCCCAGACTGGGCGGTCTAAAGGCTAAGGTCGCCCGATTCAGTTTCAGCAAAGGTCATTCAGAACCAACCAACGCACAACCGGGTGGTCTGATATGATTCAGACCGCCCCTGTTTTCTGAAGATCATCTAGGCCAGGCCTCCAGAAGCATGTCGCGGTCTCAAGTCTGAGACCGCTCGGGTGGTGCCATAAAAGCTATCAGGGTCCAAGTACAGAAGGCAACTCGCGGTCTCTAGTTGGGGACCGCTCGGGTTGTATCTTGAAGACTATCTTGGCCCAAGTCCAGGAATCAACCCGCCGTCTCAAGTCGGAGACCGCCCGGGTTGCGCCATGAAGATCAGCAAGGGCCAAGTCCCAAGGGCAAGCCGCGGTCTCCTGTACCCGGGCAAGCCTCCAAGCCGCCAAGCCGCCAAGCCACGCTGCTTCTTTCTTTTCTCCTTTCTGTATCCCGTCACCGCCTGCCCGATTCTCCTGTACCCGGGCAGGCGGTTATCTTATCCCTGCCCGTTCGGGTAGGCCCCCGAGCCTATAAATAGGGGGCGACAACACTCCCAAGACACGCACACTCGAATCCAGCAGCTCGCTTGTTTGAGCTGCGGTCTCGAGTTTCCCATTTTGCGGACTGTCTGACCGGCCGGCTTCTGCTTTCCAGCACTTGTAACCCGCTGTAACCGCTTCTTCTTAATCAAAGGAAAGCCCGTCACAGGAGTGGCATTCGCCGTGATGGGCAAAGTCTGGCCTTGACCGCTGCTAGCGGTCTCGTTTTCTCCACCTAAAAAGTAACCGGCAGTCCATAGCCTCCGATTTCCTTCAGAGGTGCGATTTCGGACTCAACACATTTAGTTGTCGATATATAGCTGGTTGCAGCGGTAAGGCGAAATTTAGCTCCAAAGGACACCTTTTCAGAATGAGATAGGAGCCCTAAATCCAATGGAGAACAATTTTAACAAATTCGAGCTCGTTTAGAGGTCGATATACAGTGCTTTCTACTAGTAATGTAAGATTTAGGTCCAAATGACACATAAATTTCAAAATGAAAGAATTTTAGATGCGGTCTGTAGCGAAAGTGGGAGATTTAGCTCCAAATGACACTTAAACTTTAAACAGCAATAACTTTTGATCTGGTTGTCTGATTTTACCCCACAACACCTTTTCGGAATGAGCTCGGAGCACTACATTAATTGGAGCACAAGTTCCCAGTCCAGTTCATTTAGTTGTCGATATATAGCTAGTTGCAGCGGTAATGCAAAATTTAGCTCCAAAGGACACCTTTTCAGAATGAGATAGGTGCCCTAAATCCAATGGAGAACAATTTTAACCCCACCAAGCTCGTTTAGAGGTCAATATACAGTGGATTCTACTGGTAATGTGAGATTTTGCTCCAAATGACACATAAATTTCAAAATGAAAGAATTTTAGATGCGGTTTGTAGCGAAAGTGAGAGATTTAGCTCTAAATGACACTTAATCTTTAAACAGCAATAACTTTTGATCCGGTTGTCAAATTTTACCCCACAACACCTTTTCGGAACGAGCTCGGAGCACTACATTCATTGGGGCACAAGTTTTACCCATTCCAGTTCATTTAGTTGTCGATATATAGCCGGTTGCAGCGGTAATGCGAAATTTAGCTCCAAAGGACACCTTTTCAGAATGAGATAGGAGCCCGAAATCCAATGGAGAACAATTTTAACCCATTCAAGCTCGTTTAGAGGTCGATATACAGTGGGTTCTACTGGTAATGCGATATTTTGCTCCAAATGACACATGTTTCAAAATGAAAGAATTTTAGATGCGGTTTGTAGCGAAAGTGAGAGATTTAGCTCCCAATGACACTCAAACTTTAAACAGTAATAACTTTTGATCTGGTTGTCTGATTTTACCCCACAACACCTTTTAGGAATGAGCTCGGAGCACTACATTCATTGGAGCACAAGATTTACCCATTCCAGTTCATTTAGTTGTCGATATATAGCCGGTTGCAGCGGTAATGCGAAATTTAGCTCCAAATTACACCTAAACTTTTAACAGCCATAACTTTTGATTTGTATGTTTTATTGTTGCCCACAACACCTTTACAGAATATGCTCAGAGGCATACATCCAATTGAGCACAATTTTAAACCATTACAGCTCATTTTAGAGGTCAATATACAGTCGGTTGCAATGGTAATGAGGGATTTTGCTCCTCTTGACACATAAATTGTAACATCCATAACTTTTGATCTGGTTGTCCGATTTTCGCGAACAACACCTTTTTGGAATGAGCTCGGAGCCCTACATCCAATGGAGAACAATTTTAACCTATTCTAGTTTGTTTAGTGGTCACAGCCGAGTTGGTAATAAGGTATTTAGCTCGAGAGGAGACCTAAACTTCAAACATCCGTAACTTTTGATCCGATTGTCATATTTTCACCCACAATACCTTTTCATAATGAGATAGGAGCCCAAAATTCAATGGGGAACAATTTTAACCCATTCAAGATCGTTTAGAGGTCGATATACAGTGGGTTCTACTGGTAATGCGAGATTTTGCTCCAAATGACACATAAATTTCAAAATGAAAGAATTTTAGATGCGGTTTGTAGCGAAAGTGAGAGATTTAGCTCCAAATGACACTCAAACTTTAAACAGCAATAACTTTTGATCTGGTTGTCCGATTTCACCCCACAACACCTTTTCGGAATGAGCTCGGAGCACTACATGTAGGGTTAGCAGAACATCAATGTAGAAGAAAGGATTAACATTGAAGAGGAAAAAGAAGAAGAAGAGGAAGAAAACCAGGGAAGTTTTTCATTGATTCATTGGCATACGATTACAACAACATTGACCCTTCTTATACTAAAGCAACAACATTTTCAATGCAGGAATTCAGAAGGACATAATAAAAGCAGCAATTTCATTTTCAATAAGGGACTCTTCGGATACATTGGCTATTAATTAAGTCGGTAGGTTCAATTTCCCAATACCCTCTCTTGAACCTGAGGCGGATTGAGCTTTAGGGTTTTGCGCAGCTGGGAGAAACGAGCTCTGTGCAGTGGCTTAGTCAGGATGTCGGCGAGCTGAAATTTGGTTGGGCAATGCTCAACCCTAACTTCTCCTTCTTCAATCTTCTCTCGGATAAAATGGCATTTGATCCCAATGTGTTTGCTCCTATTATGAAAGATGGGGTTTTTTGATAATAGGATCGCAGACACATTGTCGCACATGATGAGGATCGGTCCAGCTTTATCTTCTATTAGTTCTTCCAGCATCCTTTTCAACCAAATTCCTTCACATATGGCTGAACTTAGGGCCATGTATTCAGCCTCTGTAGTCGAAAGTGCTACAGTTTGTTGTTTTCGTGAGCTCTAGGCAATGAGACTTGATCCATAGAAGAAAATGTGACCTCCTGTGCTTCTCCTATCATCAATTGACCCACCCCAGTCTGAATCAGAGTATCCCCTGAGCATATGGTCTGAGTCCTTAGAAAAATGAATTCCATAGTCTTTTGTACCTTGAATGTACCTGAGGATTCTTTTGGCTGCATTCAGATGATGTTTGCTGGGCTTACTCACAAACCTAGAAACCATATTTACTGCATGCTCCAGGTCAGGTCTGGTGTGAGTAAGGTAGATCAAGGATCCCACCAAACTCCTATAGTGTTCTTCATCAGCAGCTTCATCAGAGTCTAGCTTTTTGCATAGTTTGTCTCCAACATCCATGGGAGACAAACAAGGATTGCAATCATCCATATTGAATTTTTTTAGGAGTTCCTTTGCATATGATTCTTGTGAGTTGAATATGTGACCAGGCTCCTGCTTTACCTGCATGCCCAAAAAGAATTTTAGAATGCCCAAGTCAGTCCTCTCATACCTCTCTTGCATGTTCTTCTTGATGAGAAGATCATCAACATAGAGGCAAATGATGAGATCTATTCCCCCAGCTCCTTTTCTGATAAATAATGAGGGCTCATTCTTGCTGGCAACAAGACCTTCTTGATGAAAATATGATGTAATGTTGGAGTGCCAAGCTCGTGGTGCTTGCTTTAGCCCATAGAGGGCTTTGTGAAGACGGTAGACATGGCTTTCTTTTCCTTTTATTTTGAATCCTTCTGGTTGCTCAACATAGATTTCTTCATCTAGTGTTCCATTGAGGAAAGATGATTTAACGTCAAGATGGTGAATTGGGTATTGTCTCATAACAGCAATAGATAGCACCAGTCATATAGTCTCCATACGTGCTACTGGGGCAAATGTTTCTATAAAATCCTTACCAGGCTGCTGACTGTAGCCTTTTGCAACAATTCATGCCTTGTGTTTAATGACTTCTCCTTGTTCATTGTACTTCAGTTTGAATACCCATTTTCGCCCAATTACATCCTTGTGAGTAGGCCTTTGAACCAGGCTCCAGGTTTTGTTCTTCTCAACTAGTCTTATCTCTTCTGCCATTGCATTCTTCCAATCTTGAGAAGGAGATGCATCATTATAAGAATTTGGTGTATTGTGAAATAACACAGCAATGGTATTTTCATATATATCAGAGATCAATCTGTAATTTCTGGGCGATGATGACTCATTCGAGGAATTTTCATCTTCTCCTTCAGCCAAGGGTTGCACCTCTTCATCTGATTGTGCATAGGCTTCACCAGTTTCCCCTGATGTCTCCTGGATGGGGTTCAAGGCTAACTCAACCATGGCAAATGAAGGGGTGAGCTCTTTCTCAATGTCTGATGCCCAGTCCCATTTATCATCCTCATGAAAAATCACATCTCTAGAGATAGTTAGCTGAGAAGTGACTGGATTCAAAAGTCTATACGCTTTTCTATTTTCACTATACCCAATCAAGATGGATTTCATGCTTGTAGGGTCTAGTTTATCTCTTTTCTCCTTAAGTATGTGACAAAAAGCAGTGCACCCAAATGTCCTTAAGTGATACAGTTTTTGTTTTTTGCCATACAACTTCTCATATGGAGTAACATCTTTCAGTGCCTTAGTTGGAACCCTATTCAGCAGGTAGACTGCAGTGTTAGCAGAACATTAATGTAGAAGAAAGGATTAACATTGAATAGGAAAAAGAAGAAGAAGAGGAAGAAAACCAGGGAAGTTTTTCATTGATTCATTGGCATACGATTACAACAACATTGACCCTTCTTATACTAAAGCAACAACATTTTCAATGCAGGAATTCAGAAGGACATAATAAAAGCAGCAATTTCATTTTCAATAAGGGACTCTTCGGATACATTGGCCATTAATTAAGCCGGCAGGTTCAATTTCCCAATACTACATTCATTGGGGCACAAGTTTTATCCATTCTAGTTCATTTAGTTGTCGATATATAGCCGATTGCAGCGGTAATGCGAAATTTAGCACCAAAGGACACCTTTTCAGAATGAGATAGGAGCCCTAAATCCAATGGAGAACAATTTTAACCCATTCAAGCTCGTTTAGAGGACGATATACAGTGGGTTCTACTGGTATTGCGAGATTTTGCTCCAAATGACACATAAATGTCAAAAAGAAAGAATTTTAGATGCGGTTTATAGCGAAAGTGAGAGATTTAGCTCCAAATGACACTTAAACTTTAAACAGCAATAACTTTTGATCTGTTTGTCTGATTTTACCCCACAACACCTTTCCGAAATGAGCTCGGAGCACTACATTCATTGGAGCACAATTTGTACCCAGTCCAGTTCATTTAGTTGTCGATATATAGCCGTTTGCAGCGGTAATGCGAAATTTAGCTCCAAAGGACACCTTTTCAGAATGAGATAGGAGCCCTAAATCCAATGGAGAACAATTTTAACAAATTCGAGCTCGTTTAGAGGTCGATATATAGTGGGTTCTACTGGTAATGCGAGATTTAGGTCCAAATGACACAAAAATTTCAAAATGAAAGAATTTTAGATGCGGTTTGTAGCGAAAGTGGGAGATTTAGCTCCAAATGACACTTGAACTTCAAACAGCAATAACTTTTGATCTGGTTGTCTGATTTTATCCCACAACACCTTTTTGGAATGAGCTCGGAGCACTACATTCCTTGGAGCACAAGTTTTACCCATTCCAGTTAATTTAGTTGTCGATATATAACCTGTTGCAGCGGTAATGCGAAATTTAGCTCCAAAGGACACCTTTTCAGAATGAGATAGGAGCTCTAAATCCAATGGAGAACAATTTTAACCCATTCAAGCTCGTTTAGAGGTCGATATATAGTGGGTTCTACTGGTAATGCGAGATTTGGCTGCAAATGACACATAAATTTCAAAATGAAAGAATTTTAGATGCGGTTTGTAGCGAAAGTGAGAGATTTAGCTCCAAATGACACTTAAACTTTAAACAGCAATAACTTTTGATCCGGTTGTCTGATTTTACCCCACAACACCTTTTCGGAATGAGCTCGGAGCACTACATTCATTGGAGCGCAATTTTTACCCAGTCCAGTACATTTAGTTGTCGATATATAGCCGGTTCCAGCGGTAATGCGAAATTTTACTCCAAAGGACATCTTTTCAGAATGAGATAGGAGCCCTAAATCCAATGGAGAACAATTTGATTCAAGCTCGTTTAGAGGTCGATATATAGTGGGTTCTACTGGTAATGCAAGATTTAGGTCCAAATGACACATAAATTTCAAAATGAAAGAATTTTAGATGCGGTTTGTAGCGAAAGTGGGAGATTTAGCTCCAAATGACACTTAAACTTTAAACAACAATAACTTTTGATCCGGTTGTCTGATTTTACCCCACAACACCTTTTCGGAATGAGCTCGGAGCACTACATTCATTAGAGCACATCTTTTACCCAGTCCAGTTCATTTAGTTATCGATATATAGCCGGTTGCAGTGGTAATGCGAAATTTAGCTCCAAAGGACACCTTTTCAGAATGAGATAGGAGCCCTAAATCCAATGGAGAACAATTTTAATAAATTCGAGCTTGTTTAGAGGTCGATATACAGTGCTTTTTACTAGTAATGTAAGATTTAGGTCCAAATGACACATAAATTTCAAAATGAAAGAATTTTAGATGCGGTTTGTAGCGAAAGTGAGAGATTTAGCTCCAAATGACACTTAAACTTTAAACAGCAATAACTTTTGATCCGGTTGTCTGATTTTACCCCACAACACCTTTTTGGAATGAGCTCGGAGCACTACATTCCTTGGAGCACAAGTTTTACCCATTCCAATTCATTTAGTTGTCGATATATAACCGGTTGCAGCGGTAATGCGAAATTTAGCTCCAAAGGACACCTTTTCAGAATGAGATAGGAGCCGTAAATCCAATGGAGAACAATTTTAACCCATTCAAGCTCGTTTAGAGGTCGATATATAGTGGATTCTACTGGTAATGCGAGATTTTGCTCCAAATGACACATAAATTTCAAAATGAAAGAATTTTAGATGCGGTTTGTAGCGAAAGTGAGAGATTAAGCTCCAAATGCACTTAAACATTAAACAACAATAACTTTTGATCCGGTTGTCTGATTTTACCCCACAACACCTTTTCGGAATGAGCTCGGAGCACTACATTTATTGGAGCACAATTTTTATCCAGTCCAGTTCATTTAGTTGTCGATATATAGCCGGTTGCAGCGGTAATTCGAAATTTAGCTCCAAAGGACACCTTTTCAGAATGAGATAGGAGCCCTAAATCCAATGGAGAACAATTTTAACAAATTTGAGCTCGTTTAGAGGTCGATATATAGTGCTTTCTACTAGTAATGTAAGAATTAGGTCCAAATGACACATAAATTTCAAAATGAAAGAATTTTTGATGCGGTTTGTAGCGAAAGTGGGAGATTTAGTTCCAAATGACACTTAAACTTTAAACAGCAATAACTTTTGATTCGGTTGTCTGATTTTACCCCACAACACCTTTTCGGAATGAGCTCGGAGCACTACATTCATTGGAGCACAATTTGTACCCAGTCCAGTTCATTTAGTTGTCGATATATAGCCGGTTGCAGCGGTAAGGCGAAATTTAGCTCCAAAGGACACCTTTTAAGAATGAGATAGGAGCCCTAAATCCAATGGAGAACAATTTTAACACATTCGAGCTCATTTAGAGGTCGATATACAGTGCTTTCTACTAGTAATGTAAGATTTAGGTCCAAATGACATATAAATTTCAAAATGAAAGAATTTTAGATGTGGTTTGTATGGAAAGTGGGAGATTTAGCTCCAAATGACACTTAAACTTTAAATAGCAATAACTTTTGATCCGGTTGTCTGATTTTACCCCACAACACCTTTTTGAAATGAGCTTGGAGCACTACATTCAGTGGTGCACAAGTTTTACCCAGTCCAGTTCATTTAGTTGTCGATATATAGTTAGTTGCAGCGGTAAAGCAAAATTTAGCTCCAAAGGATACCTTTTCAGAATGAGATAGGAGCCCTAAATCTAATGGAGAACAATTTTAACCCATCCAAGCTCGTTTAGAGGTCAATATACTATGGATTCTATTGCTAATGTGAGATTTTGCTCCAAATGACACATAAATTTCAAAATGAAAGAATTTCAGATGCGGTTTGTAGCGAAAGTGAGAGATTTAGCTCCAAATGACACTTAAACTTTAAACAGCAATAACCTTTGATCCGGTTGTCCGATTTGACCCCACAACACCTTTTCAGAATGAGCTCGGAGCACTACATTCATTGGGGCACAAGTTTTACCCATTCTAGTTCATTTAGTTGTCGATATATAGGCGGTGGCAGCGGTAATGTGAAATTTAGCACCAAAGGACACCTTTTCAGAATGAGATAGGAGCCCTAAATCCAATGGAGAACAATTTTAACCCATTCAAGCTCGTTTAGAGGTCGATATATAGTGGGTTCTACTGGTAATGCGAGAGTTTGCTCCATATGACACAAATTTTAAAATGAAAGAATTTTAGATGCGGTATTGTAGCGAAAGTGAGAGAATTAGCTCCAAATGACACTTAAACTTTAAACATCAATAACTTTCTATCTGGTTGTCTGATTTTACCCCACAGCACCTTTTCGGAATGAGCTCAGAGCACTACGTTCATTGGAGCACAATTTTTACCCATTCCAATTCATTTAGTTGTTGAGATATAGCCGGTTGCAGCGGTAATGCGAAATTTAGCTCCAAAGGACACCTTTTCACAATGAGATAGGAGCCCTAAATCCAATGGAGAACAATTTTAACAAATTCAAGCTCGTTTAGAGGTCGATATACAGTGCGTTCTACTAGTAATGTAATATTTAGGTCCAAATGACACATAAATTTCAAAATGCGATGCGATTTGTAGCGAAAGTGAGAGATTTAGCTCCAAATGACACTTAAACTTTAAAAAACATTAACTTTTGATCTGTTTGTCTGATTTTACCCCGCAACACCTTTTCGGAATGAGCTTGGAGCACTACATTCCTTGGAGAACAAGTTTTACTCATTCTAGTTCATTTAGTTGTCGATATATAACCGGTTGTAGTGGTAATGCGAAATTTAGCTCCAAAGGACACCTTTTCAGAATGAGATAGGAGCCTTAAATCCAATGGAGTACAATTTTAACCCATTCAAGCTCGTTTAGAGGTCGATATACAGTGGGTTCTATTTGTAATGCGAAATTTTGCTCCAAATGACACAAATTTCAAAATAAAAGAATTTTAGATGCGGTTTGTAGCGAAAGTGAGAGATTTAGCTCCAAATGACACTTAAACTTTAAACAGCAATAACTTTTGATCTGGTTTTCTGAGTTTGCCCAACAACACCTTTTCGGAATGAGCTCGGAGAACTACATTCATTGGAGCACAAGTTTTACCCAGTCCAGTTCATTTAGTTGTCGATATATAGCCAGTTGCAGCGGTAATGAAAAGTTTAGCTCCAAAGGACACCTTTTCAGAATGAGATAGGAGCCCTAAATCTAATGGTGAACAATTTTAACCCATTCAAGCTCGTTTAGAGGTCAATATACAGTGGATTCTACTTGTAATGTGAGATTTTGCTCCAAATGACACATAAATTTCAAAATGAAAGAATTTTAGATGCGTTTTGTAGCGAAAGTGAGAGATTTAGCTCCAAATGACACTAAAACTTTAAACAACAATAACTTTTGATCCGGTTGTCCGATTTTACCCCACAATACCTTTTCGGAATGAGCTCGGAGCACTACATTCATTGGGGCACAAGTTTTACCCATTCCAGTTCATTTAGTTGTCGACATATAGCCGGTTGCAGCGGTAATGCGAAATTTAGCTCCAAAGGACACCTTTTCAGAATGAGATAGGAGCCCTAAATCCAATGGAGAACAATTTTAACCCATTCAAGCTCGTTTAGAGGTCGATATACAGTGGTTTCTACTGGTAATGCGAGATTTTTCTCCAAATGACACATAAATTTCAAAATGAAAGAATTTTAGATGCGGTTTGTAGCGAAAGTGAGAGATTTAGCTCCAAATGACACTTAAACTTTAAACAGCAATAACTTTTGATCTGGTTGTCTGATTTTACCCCACAACACCTTTTAGGAATGAGCTCAGAGCACTACATTCATTGGAGCACAATTTTTACCCAGTCCAATTCATTTAGTTGTCGATATATAGCCGGTTGCAGCGGTAATGCGAAATTTAGCTTCAAAGGACACCTTTTCATAATGAGATAGGAGCCCGAAATCCAATGGAGAACAATTTTAACCCATTCAAGCTCATTTAGAGGTCGATATACAATGGGTTCTACTGGTAATGCGAGATTTTGCTCCAACACATAAATTTCAAAATGAAAGAATTTTATATGCGGTTTGTAGCGAAAGTGAGAGATTTAGCTCCAAATCACACTCAAACATTAAACAGCAATAACTTTTGATCTGGTTGTCTGACTTTACACCACAACACCTTTTCAGAATGATCTCAGAGCACTACATTCATTGTAGCACAAGATTTACCCATTCCAGTTCATTTAGTTGTCGATATATAGCCGGTTGGAGCGGTAATGCGAAATTTAGCACCAAAGGACACCTTTTCAGAATGAGATAGGAGCCCTAAATCCAATGGAGAACAATTTTAACCCATTCAAGCTCATTTAGAGGTTGATATATAGTGGGTTATACTGGTAATGCGAGATTTTTCTCCAAATGACACATAAATTTCAAAATGAAAGAATTTTAGATGCGGTTTGTAGCGAAAGTGAGAGATTTAGCTCCAAATGACACTTAATCTTTAAACAGCAATAACTTTTGATCCGGTTGTCTGATTTTACCCCACAACACCTTTTCGGAATGAGCTCGGAGCACTACATTCTTTACCCAGTCCAGTTCATTTAGTTGTCGATATATAGTCGGTTGCAGCGGTAATGCTAAATTTAGCTCCAAAGGACACCTTTTCAGAATGAGATAGGAGCCCTAAATCCAATGGAGAACAATTTTAACAAATTCGAGCTCGTTTAGAGGTCGATATACAATGCGTTCTACTAGTAATGTAAGATTTAGGTCCAAATGATACATAAATTTTAAAATGAAAGAATTTTAGATGCGGTTTGTAGTGAAAGTGGGAGATTTAGCTCCAAATGATACTTAAACATTAAACTGCAATAACTTTTGATCCGGTTGTCTTATTTTACCCCACAAGACCTTTTCGGAATGAGTTCGGAGCACTACATTCCTTAAAGCACAAGTTTTACCCATTCCAGTTCATTTAGTTGTCGATATATAACCGGTTGCAGCGGCAATGTGAAATTTAGCTCCAAATGACACCTTTTCAGAATGAGATAGGAGCCCTAAATCCAATGGAGAACAATTTTAACCCATTCAAGCTTGTTTAGAGGTTGATATACAGTGGGTTCTACAGGTAATGCGAGGTTTTGCTCCAAATGACATAAATTTCAAAATAAAAGAATTTTAGATGTGGTTTGTTGCGAAAGTGAGAGATTTAGCTCCAAATGACACTCAAACATTAAAGAGCAATAACTTTTGATCTGATTGTCTGATTTTACCCCACAACACCTTTTCGGAATGAGCTCAGAGCACTACATTCATTGGAGCACAAGATTTACACATTCCAGTTCATTTAGTTGTCGATATATAGCCGGTTGCAGCGGTAATGCGAAATTCAGCTCCAAAGGACACCTTTTCATAATGACATAGGAGCCCAAAATACAATGGACAACAATTTTTACCCATTCAAGCTCGTTTAGAGGTCGATATACAGTGGGTTCTACTGGTAATGCGAGATTTTGCTCCAAATGACACATAAATTTCAAAATGAAAGAATTTTATATGCGGTTTGTAGCGAAAGTGAGAGATTTAGCTCTAAATCACACTCAAACTTTAAACAGAAATAACTTTTGATCCGGTTGTCTGACTTTACCCCACAACACCTTTTCGGAATGATCTCGGAGCACTACATTCATTGGAGCACAAGTTTTACCCATTCCGGTTCATTTAAATGTCGATATATAGCCGATTGCAGCGGTAACGCAAAATTTAGCACCAAACGACACCTTTTCAGAATGAGATAGGAGCCCTAAATCCAATGGAGAACAATTTTAACCCATTCAAGCTTATTTAGAGGTCGATATACAAGGGGTTCTACTGGTAATGCGAGATTTTGCTCCGAATGACACATAAATTTCAAAATAAAAGAATTTTAGATGCGGTTTGTAACGAAAGTGAGAGATTTAGCTCTAAATAACACTTAAACTTTAAACAGCAATAACTTTTGACCCGGTTGTCTGACTTTACCCCACAATACCTTTTTGGAATGATCTCGGAGCACTACATTCATTAGAGCACAAATCTTACCCATTCCAGTTCATTTAGTTGTCGATATATAGCCGATTGCAGCGGTAATGCAAAATTTAGCACCAAAGGACACTTTTTCAGAATGAGATAGGAGCCCTAAATCCAATGGAGAACAATTTTAATACATTCAAGCTCGTTTAGAGGTCGATATACAGTGGGTTCTACTGTTAATGCGAGATTTTGCTCTAAATGATACATAAATTTCAAAATGAAAGAATTTTAGATGCGGTTTGTATCGAAAGTGAGAGATTTAGCTCCAAATGACACTTAAACTTTAAACAACAATAACTTTTGATCCGGTTGTCTGACTTTACCCCATAACACCTTTTCGGAATGATCTCGGAGCACTACATTCATTGGAGCACACGTTTTACCCATTCCAGTTCATTTAGTTGTCGATATATAGCCGGTTGGAGTGGTAATGCGAAATTTAGCACCAAAGGACACCTTTTCAGAATGAGATAGGACCCCTAAATCCAATGGAGAACAATTTTAACCCATTCAAGCTTGTTTAGAGGTTGATATATAGTGGGTTCTACTGGTAATGCAATATTTTGCTCCAAATGACACATAAATTTCAAAATGAAAGAATTTTAGATACGGTTTGTAGCGAAAGTGAGAGATTTAGCTCCAAATGACACTTAAATTTTAAACAGCAACAACTTTTGATTCGGTTGTCTGATTTTACCCCCACAACACCTTTTCGGAATGAGCTCGAAGCACTACATTCATTGGAGCACAATTTTTACCCAGTCCAGTTCATTTTGTTGTCGATATATAGCCGGTTGCAGCGGTAATGCGAAATTTAGCTCCAAAGGACACCTTTTCAGAATGAGATAGGAGCCCTAAATCCAATGGAGAACAATTTTAACAAATTCGAGCTCGGTTAGACGTCGATATACAGTGCGTTCTACTAGTAATGTAAGATTTAGGTCCAAATGATACATAAATTTTAAAATGAAAGAATTTTGATGCGGTTGTATGATTTTACCCCACAACACCTTTTAGGGATGAGCTCGGAGCACTACATTCCTTAAAGCACAAGTTTTACCCATTCCAGTTCATTTAGTTGTCGATATATAACCGGTTACAGCGGTGATGCGAAATTTAGCTCCAAATGACACCTTTTCAGAATGAGATAGGAGCACTAAATCCAATGGAGAATAATTTTAGCCCATTCAAGCTCGTTTAGAGGTCGATATACAGTGGGTTCTACTGGTAATGCTAGATTTTCCTCCAAATGACATAAATTTCAAAATAAAAGAATTTTAGATGCGGTTTGTAGTGAAAGTGAGAGATTTAGCTCCAAATGACACACAAACTTTAAACAGTAATAACTTTTGATATGGTTTTCTGATTTTCCCCACAACACCTTTTCGGAATGAGCTCGGAGCACTACATTCATTGGAGCACAAAATTTACCCATTCCAGTTCATTTAGTTGTCGATATATAGCCGGTTGCAGCGGTAATGCAAAATTTAGCTCCAAAGGACACCTTTTCATAATGAGATAGGAGCCCAAAATCCAATAGAGAACAATTTTAACCCATTCAAGCTCATTTAGAGGTCGATATACAGTGGGTTCTACTGGTAATGCGAGATTTTGCTCCAAATGACACATAAATTTCAGAATGAAAAAATTTTATATGCGGTTTGTAGCGAAAGTGAGATATTTAGCTCAAAATCACACTCAAACTTTAAACAGAAATAACTTTTGATTCTATTGTCTGACTTTACCCCACAACACCTTTTCGGAATGATCTCGGAGCACTACTTTCATTGGAGCACAAGTTTTACCCATTCCAGTTCATTTAGTTGTCGATATATAGCCGATTGCAGCGGTAATGCAAAATTTAGCACCAAAGGACACCTTTTCAGAATGAGATAGGAGCCCTAAATTCAATGGAGAACAATTTTAACCCATTCAAGCTTGTTTAGAGGTCGATATACAGTGGGTTCTACTGGTAATGCGAGATTTTGCTCCAAATGACACATAAATTTCAAAATGAAAGAATTTTAGATGCGGTTTGTAGCGAAAGTGAGAGATTTAGCTCCAAATGACACAAACTTTAAACAACAATAACTTTTAATCCGGTTGTCTGACTTTACACCATAACACCTTTTCGAAATGATCTCGGAGCACTAAATTCATTGGAGTACAAGTTTTACCCATTCCAGTTCATTTAGTTGTCGATATATAGCCGGTGGCAGCGGTAATGCGAAATTTATCACCGAAGGACACCTTTTCAGAATGAGATAGGAGCCCTAAATTCAATGGAGAACAATTTTAACCCATTCAAGCTCGTTTAGAGGTCGATATATAGTGGGTTCTACTGGTAATGCGAGATTTTGCTCCAAATGACACATAAATTTCAAAATGAAAGAATTTTAGATGTGGTTTGTAGCGAAAGTGGGAGATTTAGCTCCAAATGACACTTAAACTTTAAACAACAATAACTTTTGATCCGGTTGTCTGATTTTACCCCACAACACCTTTTCGGAATTAGCTCAGAGCACTACATTCATTGGAGCACAATTTTTACCCAGTCCAGTTCATTTAGTTGTCGATATATAGCCGGTTGCAGCGATAATGCGAAATTTAGCTCCAAAGGACACCTTTTCAGAAAGAGATAGGAGCCCTAAATCCAATGGAGAACAATTTTAACAAATTCGAGCTCATTTAGAGGTCGATATACAGTGCGTTCTACTAGTAATGTAAGGTTTAGGTCCAAATGACACGTAAATTTCAAAATGAAAGAATTTTAGACGTGGTTTGTAGCAAAAGTGGGAGATTTAGCTCCAAATGACACTTAAACTTTAAACAACAATAAATTTTGATCCGGTTGTCTGATTTTACCCCCACAACACCTTTTCGGAATGAGCTCGGAGCACTACATTCCTTGGAGCACAAGTTTTACCCATTCCAGTTCATTTAGTTGTCGATATATAAGCGGTTGCAGCGGTAATGCAAAATTTAGCTCCAAAGGACACCTTTTCAGAATGAGATAGGAGCCCTAAATCCAATGGAGAACAATTTTAACCCATTCAAGCTCGTTTAGAGGTCGATATAAAGTGGGTTCTACTGGTAATGCGAGATTTTGCTCCAAATGACATAAATTTCAAAATAAAAGAATTTTAGATGTGGTTTGTAGCAAAAGTGAGAGATTTTGCTCCAAATGACACTCAAACTTTAAACAACAATAACTTTTGATCTGGTTGTCTGATTTTACCCCACAACACCTTTTCGGAATGAGCTCAGGGCACTACATTCATTGGAGCACAAGATTTACCCAATCCAGTTCATGTAGTTGTCGATATATAGCCGGTTGCAGCGGTAATGCGAAATGTAGCTCCAAATTACTCCTAAACTTCTAACAGCCATAACTTTTGATTTGTATGTCTGATTGTTGCCCACAACACCTTTACGGAATATGCTCGGAGGTATACATCCAATGGAGCACAATTTTAAACCATTCCAGCTCATTTTAGAGGTCAATATACAGCCGGTTGCAATGGTAATGAGGGATTTTGCTCCTCTTGACACATAAAATGTAACATCCATAACTTTTGATCTGGTTGTCCGATTTTTGCGAACAACACCTTTTTGGAATGAGCTCGGAGCCCTACATCCAATGGAGAACAATTTTTACCATTCTAGTTTGTTTAGTGGTCAACATACAGCCGGGTTTGTAATAAGGTATTTAGCTCGAAAGTAGACCTAAACTTCAAACATCCGTAACTTTTGATCCGGTTCTAAGATTTTCACCCACAATACCTTTTCATAATGAGATAGGAGCCCTAAATCCAATGGAGAACAATTTTAACCCATTCAAGCTCATTTAGAGGTCGATATACAGTGGGTTCTACTGGTAATGCGAGATTTAGCTCCAAATGACACATAAATATCAAAATGAAAGAATTTTAGATGCGGTTTGTAGCGAAAGTGAGAGATTTAGCTCCAAATGATACTCAAACTTTAAACAGCAATAACTTTGTTCTAGTTGTCTGACTTTACCCCACAACACCTTTTCGGAATGATCTCGGAGCACTACATTCATTGGAGCACAGGTTTTACCCATTCCAGTTCATTTAGTTTTCGATATATAGCCGATTGCAGCGGTAATGCAAAATTTAGCACCAAAGGACACCTTTTCAGAATGAGATAGGAGCCCTAAATCCAATGGAGAACAATTTTAACAAATTCAAGCTCGTTTAGAGGTCGATATACAGGTCGTTCTACTAGTAATGTAAAATTTAGATTCAAATGACACATAAATTTCAAAATGAAAGAATTTTAGACACTTAAACTTTAAACAACAATAACTTTTGATCCGGTTGTCTGAATTTACCCAACAAAACCTTTTCAGAATGAGCTCGGAGCACTACATTCCTTGGAGCACAAGTTTTACCCATTCCAGTTCATTTAGTTGTCGATATATAACCGGTTGCAGCGATAATGCGAAAATTAGCTCCAAAGGACACCTTTTCATAATGAGATAGGAGCCCTAAATCCAATGGAGAACAATTTTAACCCATTCAAGCTCGTTTAGAGGTCGATATACATTGGGTTCTACTGGTAATGCGAGATTTTGCTCCAAATGACACATAAATTTCAAAATATAAGAATTTTTGATGCAGTTTGTTGCGAAAGTGAGAGATTTAGCTACAAATGACACTTAAACTTTATACAACAATAACTTTTGATCCGGTTGTCTGATTTTACATGACAACATCTTTTCGGAATGAGCTCAGAGCACTACATTCATTTGAGCACAATTTTTACCCAGTCCAGTTCGTTTAGTTGTCGATATATAGCCAGTTGCAGATGTAATGCAAAATCTAGCTCCAAAGGACACCTTTTCAGAATGAGATAGGAGCCCTAATTCCAATGGAGAACAATTTAATCCCATTCAAGCTCGTTTAGAGGTCAATATACTGTGGATTCTACTGGTAATGTGAGATTTTGCTCCAAATGACACATAAATTTCAAAATAAAAGAATTTTAGATGCGGTTTGTAGCGAAAGTGAGAGATTTAGCTGCAAATGACACTTAAACTTTAAACAGCTATAACTTTTGATCCGGTTGTCCGATTTTACCCCACAACACTTTTTCGGAATGAGCTCGGAGCACTACATTAATTAGGGCACAAGTTTTACCCATTCCAGTTAATTTAGTTGTCGATATATAGCCGGTTGCAGCGGTAATGCGAAATTTAGCTCCAAAGGACACCTTTTCAGAATGAGATTGGAGCCCTAAATCCAATGGAGAACAATTTTAACACATTCAAGCTCGTTTAGAGGTCGTTATACAGTGGGTTCTACTAGTAATGCGAGATTTTTCTCCAAATGACAAATAAATTTCAAAAAAAAAGAATTTTAGATGCGGTTTGTAGCGAAAGTGAGAGATTTAGCTCCAAATGACACTTAAACTTTAAACGGCAATAACTTTTTATCCGGTTGTCTGATTTTACCCCACAACACCTTTTCGGAATGAGCTCGGAGCACTTCATTCATTGGAGCACAAGTTTTACCCATTCAAGTTCATTTAGTTGACGATATATAGCTGGTTGCAGCGGTAATGCAAAATTTAGCTCCAAAGGACAACTTTTCAGAATGAGATAGGAGCCCTAAATCCAATGGAGAACAATTTTAACCCATTCAAGCTCGTTTAGAGTGGATATACAGTGGGTTCTACTGGTAATGCGAGATTTTGCTCCAAATTACACATAAGTTTCAAAATGAAAGAATTTTAGTTGCGGTTTGTAGCGAAAGTGAGAGATTTAGCTCCAAATGACACTCAAACTTTAAACAGCAATAACTTTTTATCTGGTTGTCTGATTTTACCCCACAACACCTTTTCGGAATGAGCTCGGAGAACTACATTCATTGGCGCACAAGATTTACCCATTCCAGTTCATTTAGTTGTCGATATATAGCCGGTTGCAGCGGTAATGCAAAATTTAGCTCCAAATTACACATAAACTTCTAACAGCCATAACTTTTGATTTGTATGTTTTATTGTTGCCCACAACACCTTTACGGAATATGCTCGGAGGCATACATCCAATGGAGCACAATTTTAAACCATTCCAGCTCATTTTAGAGGTCAATATACAGCCGGTTGCAATGGTAATGAGTGATTTTGCTCCTCTTGACACATAAACTGTAACATCCATAACTTTTGATCTGGTTGTCCGATTTTTGCGAAGAACACCTTTTTCGAATGAGCTCGGAGCCCTACATCCAATGGAGAACAATTTTTACCATTCTATTTTGTTTAGTGGTCAACATACAGCCGGGTTGGTAATAAGGTATTTAGCTCGAAAGGAGACCTAAACTTCAAACATCCGTAACTTTTGATCCGGTTCTCAGATTTTCACCCGCAATATCTTTTCATAATAAAATAGGAGCCCTAAATCCAATGGAGAACAATTTTAACCCATTCAAGCTCGTTTAGAGGTCGATATACAGTGGGTTCTACTAGTAATGTGAGATTTTGCTCCAAATGACACATAAATATCAAAATGAAAGAATTTTAGATGCGGTTTGTAGCGAAAGTGAGAGATTTAGCTCCAAATGACACTCAAACTTTAAACAGCAATAACTTTTGTTCTGGTTGTCTGACTTTACCCCACAACACCTTTTCGGAATGATCTCGAAGCACTACATTCATTGGATCACAGGTTTTACCCATTCCAGTTCATTTAGTTGTCGATATATATACGATTGCAGCGGTAATGCAAAATTTAGAACCATAGGACACCTTTTCAGAATGAGATAGGAGCTCTAAATCCAATGGAGAACAATTTTAGCAAATTCAAGCTCGTTTAGAGGTCGATATACAGGTCGTTCTACTAGTAATGTAAGATTTAGATCAAAATGACACATAAATTTCAAAATGAAAGAATTTTAGATGCAGTTTGTAGCGAAAGTGAGAGATTTAGCTCCAAATGACACTTAAACTTTAAACAGTAATAACTTTTGATCCGGTTGTCTGATTTTACCCAACAACACCTTTTCAGAATAAGCTCGGAGCACTACATTCCTTGGAGCACAAGTTTTACCCATTCCAGTTCATTTAGTTGTCGATATATAACCGGTTGCAGCGATAATGCGAAAATTAGCTCCAAAGGACACCTTTTCAGAATGAGATAGGAGCCCTAAATCCAATGGAGAACAATTTTAACCCATTCAAGCTTGTTTAGAGGTCGATATACATTGGGTTCTACTGGTAATGCGAGATTTTGCTTCAAATGACACATTTCAAAATAAAAGAATTTTAGATGCAGTTTGTAGCGAAAGTGAGAGATTTAGCTCCAAATGACACTTAAACTTTAAACGGCAATAACTTTTCATCCGGTTGTCTAATTTTACCCCACAACACCTTTTCGGAATGAGCTCAGAGCACTTCATTCATTGGAGGACAAGTTTTACCCATTCCAGTTCATTTAGTTGTCGATATATAGCCGGTTGCAGCGGTAATGCGAAATTTAGCTCCAAAGGACACCTTTTCAGAATGAGATAGGAGCCCTAAATCCAATGGAGAATAATTTTAACACATTCAAGCTCGTTTAGAGGTCGTTATACAGTGGGTTCTACTAGTAATGCGAGATTTTTCTCCAAATGACACATAAATTTCAAAATGAAAGAATTTTAGATGCGGTTTGTAGCGAAAGTGAGAGATGTAGCTCCAAATGACACTTAAACTTTAAACGGCAATAACTTTTCATCCGGTTGTCTAATTTTATCCCACAACACCTTTTCGGAATGAGCTCGGAGCACTTCATTCATTGGAGGACAAGTTTTACCCATTCCAGTTCATTTAGTTGTCGATATATAGCCGGTTGCAGCGGTAATGCGAAATTTAGCTCCAAAGGACAACTTTTCAGAATGAGATAGGAGCCCTAAATCCAATGGAGAACAATTTTAACCCATTCAAGCTCGTTTAGAGGTGGATATACAGTGGGTTCTGCTGGTAATGCGAGATTTTGCTCCAAATTACACATAAGTTTCAAAATGAAAGAATTTTAGATGCGGTTTGTAGCGAAAGTGAGAGATTTAGCTCCAAATGACACTCAAACTTTAAACAACAATAACTTTTTATCTGGTTGTCTGATTTTACACCACAACACCTTTTCAGAATGAGCTCGGAGCACTACATTCATTGGCGCACAAGATTTACCCATTCCATTTCATTTAGTTGTCGATATATAGCCGGTTGCAGCGGTAATGCAAAATTTAGCTCCAAATTACACATAAACTTCTAACAGCCATAAATTTTGATTTGTATGTTTTATTGTTGCCCACAACACCTTTACGGAATATGCTCGGAGGCATACATCTAATCGAGCACAATTTTAAACCATTCCAGCTCATTTTAGAGGTCAATATACAGCCGGTTGCAATGGTAATGAGTGATTTTGCTCCTCTTGACACATAAACTGTAACATCCATAACTTTTGATCTGGTTGTCCGATTTTTGCGAACAACACCTTTTTGGAATGAGCTCGGAGCCCTACATCCAATGGAGAACAATTTTTACCCATTCTAGATTGTTTAGTGGTCAACATACAGCCGGGTTGGTAATAAGGTATTTAGCTCGAAAGGAGACCTAAACTTCAAACATCCGTAACTTTAGATCCGGTTCTCAGATTTTCACCCACAATACCTTTTCATAATGTGATAGGAGCCCTAAATCCAATGGAGAACAATTTTAACCCATTCAAGCTCGTTTAGAAGTCGATATACAGTGGGTTCTACTGGTAATGCGAGATCTTGCTCCAAATGACACATACATTTCAAAATGAAAGAATTTTAGATGCGGTTTGTAGCGAAAGTGAGAGATTCAGCTCCAAATGACACTCAACCTTTAAACAACAATAACTTTTGTTCTGGTTGTCTGACTTTACCCCACAACACCTTTTCGGAATGATCTCGGGGCACTACATTCATTGGAGCACAAGTTTTACCCATTCCAGTTCATTTAGTTGTCGATATATAGCCGATTGCAGCGGTAATGCAAAATTTAGCACCAAAGGACACCTTTTCAGAATGAGATATGAGCCCTAAATCTAATGGAGAACAATTTTAACACATTCAAGCTCATTTAGAGGTCGATATACAGTGGGTTCTACTGGTAAAGCGAGATTTTGCTCCAAATGACACATAAATTTCAAAATGAAAGAATTTTAGGTGCGGTTTGTAGCGAAAGTGAGAAATTTAGCTCCAAATGACACTTAAACTTTAAACAGCAATAACTTTTGATCTGGTTGTCTGATTTTACCCCACAACACCTTTTTAGAATGAGCTCGGAGCACTACATTCATTGGAGCACAATTTTTACCCAGTCCAGTTCATTAAGTTGTCTATATATAGCCGGTTGCAGCGGTAATGCAAAATTTAGCTCCAAAGGACACCTTTTCAGAACGAGATAGGAGCCCTAAATCCAATGGAGAACAATTTTAACAAATTCAAGCTCATTTAGAGGTCGATATACAGTGTGTTCTACAAGTAATGTAAGATTTAATTCCAAATGACACATAAATTTCAAAATGAAAGAATTTTAGATGCGGTTTGTAGCGAAAGTGAGAGATCTAGCTCCAAATGACACTTAAACTTTAAACAGCAATAACTTTTGATCCGGTTTTCTGATTTTACCCCACAACACCTTTTCGGAATGAGCTCGGAGCACTACATTCATTGGAGCACAAGTTTTACCCATTCCAGTTCATTTAGTTTTCGATATATAACCGGTTGCAGCGGTAATGCGAAATTTAGCTCCAAAGGACACCTTTTCAGAATGAGACAGGAGCCCTAAATCCAATGGAGAACAATATTAACCCATTCAAGCTCGTTTAGAGGTGGATATATAGTGGGCTCTACTGGTAATGCGAGATTTTGCTCCAAATTACACATAAGTTTTAAAATGAAAGAATTTTAGATGCGGTTTGTAGCGAAAGTGAGAGATTTAGCTCCAAATGACACTTAAACTTTAAACAACAATAACTTTTGATCTGGTTGTCTGATTTTACCCCACAACACCTTTTCGGAATGAGCTCGGAGCACTACATTCATTGGAGCACAAGATTTACCCAATCCAGTTCATTTAGTTGTCGATATATAGTAGGTTGCAGTGGTAATGTAAAATTTAGCTCCAAATTACACCTAAACTTCTAACAACCATAACTTTTGATTTGTATGTTTGATTGTTGCCCACAATACCTTTACGGAATATGCTCGAAGCCATACATCCAATGGAGCACAATTTTAAACCATTCCAGCTCATTTTATAGGTCAATATACAACCGGTTGCAATGGTAAAGAGGGATTTTGCTCCTCTTGACACATAAACTGTAACATCCATAACTTTTGATATGGTTGTCCGATTTTTGCGAACAACACCTTTTGGAATGAGCTCAGAGCCCTACATCCAATGGAGAACATTTTTTACCCATTCTAGTTTGTTTAGTGGTCAACATACAGCCGGGTTGGTAATAAGGTATTTAGCTCGAAAGGAGACCTAAACTTCAAACATCCGTAACTTTTGATCCGGTTCTCAGATTTTCACCCACAATACCTTTTCATAATGAGATAGGAGCCCTAAATCCAATGGAGAACAATTTTAGCCCATTCAAGCTCGTTTAGAGGTCGATATACAGTGGGTTCTACTGGTAATGCGAGATTATGCTCCAAATGACACATAAATTGCAAAATGAAAGAATTTTAGATGTGGTTTGTAGCGAAAGTGAGAGATTTAGCTCCAAATGACACTCAAACTATAAACAACAATAACTTTTGATCTGGTTGTCTGACTTTACCCCACAACACCTTTTCGGAATGATCTCGGAGCACTACATTCATTGGAGCACAAGTTTTACCCATTCCAGTTCATTTAGTTGTCGATATATAGCCGATTGCAGCGGTAATGCAAAATTTAGCACAAAAGGACACCTTTTCAGAATGAGATAGGAGCCCTAAATCCAATGGAGAACAATTTTAACAAATTCAAGCTCGTTTAGAGGTCGATATACAGGTCGTTCTACTAGTAATGTAAGATTTAGGTCCAAATGACACATAAATTACTAAATGAAAGAATTTTAGATGCGGTTTGTAGCGAAAGTGAGAGATTTAGCTCCAAATGACACTTAAACTTTAAACAGCAATAACTTTTGATCCGGTTGCCTGATTTTACCCCACAACACGTTTTCAGAATGAGCTCGGAGCACTACATTCCTTGGAGCACAAGTTTTACCCATTCCAGTTCATTTAGTTGTCGATATATAAATGGCTGCAGCGGTAATGCGAAAATTAGCTCCAAAGGACACCTTTTCAGAATGAGATAGGAGCCCTAAATCTAATGGAGAACAATTTTAACCTATTCAAGCTCGTTTAGAGGTCGATATACATTGGGTTCTACTGGTAATGCAAGATTTTGCTCCAAATGACACATAAATTTCAAAATAAAATAATTTTAGACGTAGTTTGTAGCGAAAGTGAGAGATTTAGCTACAAATGACACTTAAACTTTATACAACAATAACTTTTGATCCGGTTGTCTGATTTTACCCGACAACACCTTTTCGGAATGAGCTCAGAGCACTACATTCATTTGAGCACAATTTTTTACCCAGTCCAGTTCATTTAGTTGTCGATATATAGCCAGTTGCAGATGTAATGCAAAATTTAGCTCCAAAGAACACCTTTTCAAAATGAGATAGGAGCTCTAAATCCAATGGAGAACAATTTTAACCCATTCAAGCTCGTTTAGAGGTCAATATACAGTGGATTCTACTGGTAATATGAGATTTTGCTCCAAATGACACATAAATTTCAAAAAAAAAAATTTAGATGCGGTTTGTAGCGAAAGTGAGAGATTTAGCTGCAAATGACACTAAAAATTTAAACAACTATAACTTTGGATCCGGTTGTCCAATTTTACCCCACAACACCTTTTCGGAATGAGCTCGGAGCACTACATTCATTAGGGCACAATTTTACCCATTCTAGTTCATTTAGTTGTCTATATATAGCCGGTTGCAGTGGTAATGCGAAGTTTAGCTCCAAAGGACACCTTTTCAGAATGAGATGGGAGCCCTAAATCCAATGGAGAACAATTTTAACCCATTCAAGCTCGTTTAGAGGTCGTTATACAGTGGGTTCTACTGGTAATGTGAGATTTTTCTCCAAATGACACATAAATTTCAAAATGAAAGAATTTTAGATGCGGTTTGTAGTGAAAGTGAGAGATTTAGCTCCAAATGACACTTAAACTTTAAACAACAATAACTTTTGATCCGGTTGTCTGATTTTACCCCACAACACCTTTTAGGAATGAGCTCGGAGCACTTCATTCATTGGAGCACAAGATTTACCCATTCCAGTTCATTTAGTTGTCAATATATAGCCGGTTGCAGCGGTAATGCGAAATTTAGCTCCAAAGGACAACTTTTCAGAATGAGATAGGAGCCCTAAATCCAATGGAGAACAATTTTAACCCATTCAAGCTCGTTTAGAGGTGCATATACAGTGGGTTCTACTGGTAATGCGAGATTTTGCTCCAAATTACACATAAGTTTCAAAATGAAAGAATTTTAGATGCGGGTTATAGCGAAAGTGAGAGATTTAGCTCCAAATGACACTCAAAATTTAAACAGCAATAACTTTTCATCCGGGTGTCTGATTTTACCCCACAACACCTTTTCAGAATGAGCTCGGAGCACTTCATTCATTGGAGCATAAGTTTTACCCATTCCAGTTCATTTAGTTGTCGATATATAACCGGTTGCAGCGATAATGCAAAAATTAGCTCCAAAGGACACCTTTTCAGAATGAGATAGGAGCCCTAAATCCAATGGAGAACAATTTTAACCCATTCAAGCTCGTTTAGAGGTCGATATATAGTGGGTTCTTTTGGTAATGCGAGATTTCGCTCCAAATGACACATAGATTTCAAAATAAAAGAATTTTAAATGCAGTTTGTAGCGAAAGTGAGAGATTTAGCTCCAAATGACACTTAAACTTTAAACAGCAATAACATTTGATCCGGTTGTCTGATTTTACCCCACAACACCTTTTCGGAATGAGCTCAGAGCACTACATTCCTTGGAGTACAAGTTTTACCCATTCCAGTTCGTTTAGTTGTCGATATATAGCTGATTGCAGCGGTAATTCAAAATTTAGCACCAAAGGACACCTTTTCAGAATGAGATAGGAGCCCTAAATCCAATGGAGAACAATTTTAACAAATTCAAGCTCGTTTAGAGGTCGATATACAGTGCGTTCTACTAGTAATGTAAGATTACCACATTCCACTAGTAATGTAACAAATTCAAGCTCATTTGGAGCACAAGTTTTACCCATTCCAGTTCATTTAGTTGTCGATATATAGCCGGTTGCAACGGTAATGCAAAATTTAGCACCAAAGGACACCTTTTTAGAATGAGATAGGAGCCCTAAATCCAATCGAGAATAATTTTAACCCATTCAAGCTCGTTTAGAGGTCGATATATAGTGGGTTCTACTGGTAATGCGAGATTTCGCTCCAAATGACAGATAAATTTCAAAATAATAGAATTTTAGATGCAGTTTGTAGCGAAAGTGAGAGATTTAGCTCCAAATGACACTGAAACTTTAAACAACAATAACTTTTGATCCGGTTGTCTGATTTTACCCCACAACACCTTTTCGGAATGAGCTCGGAGCACAACATTCCTTGGAGCACAAGTTTTACCCATTCCGGTTCATTTAGTTGTCCATATATAGCCGATTGCAGCGGTAATGCAAAATTTTGCACCAAAGGACACCTTTTCAGAATGAGATAGGAGCCCTAAATCCAATGGAGAACAATTTTAACAAATTCAAGCTCGTTTAGAGGTCGATATACAGTGTGTTCTACTAGTAATGTAAGATTTAGGTCCAAATGACACATAAATTTCAAAATGAAAGAATTTTAGATGCGGTTTGTAGTGAAAGTGAGAGATTTAGCTCCAAATGACACTTAAACTTTAAACAGCAATAACTTTTGATCTAGTTGTCTGATTTTACCCCACAACACCTTTTCAGAATGAGCTTGGAGCACTACATTCCTTGGAGCACTAGTTTTACTCATTCCAGTTCATTTAGTTGTCGATATATAACCGGTTGCAGCGGTAATGCGAAATTTAGCTCCAACAGACACCTTTTCAGAATGAGGTAGGAGCCCTAAATCCAATGGAGAACAATTTTAACTCATTCAAGCTCGTTTAGAGGTCGATATACAGTGGGTTCTACTGGTAATGTGAGATTTTGCTCCAAGTGACACATAAATTTCAAAATAAAAGAATTTTAGATGCGGTTTGTAGCGAAAGTGAGAGATTTAGCTCCAAATGATACTTAAAATTTAAACAGCAATAACTTTTGATCCGGTTGTCTGATTTTACCCCACAACACCTTTTCGGAATGAGCTCGGAGTACTACATTCATTGGAGCAAAGTGTTACTCAGTCCAGTTCATTTAGTTGTCGATATATAGCTAATTGCAGCGGTAATGCAAAATTTAGCTCCAAAGGAAACCTTTTCAGAATGAGATAGGAGCCCTAAACCAAATGGTGAACAATTTTAACCCATTCAAGCTCGTTTAGAGGTCAATATACAGTGGATTCTATTGGTAATATGAGATTTTGCTCCAAATGACACATAAATTATAAAATAAAAGAATTTTAGAAGCGGTTTGTAGCGAAAGTGAGAGATTTAGCACCAAATGACACTTAAACATTAAACAGCAATAACTTTTGATTCGGTTGTCCGATTTTACCCCACAACACCTTTTCAGAATGATCTCGGAGCACTACATTCATTGGGGCACAAGTTTTACCCATTCCAGATCATTTAGTTGTCGATATATAGCCGGTTATAGCGGTAATGCAAACTTTAGCACCAAAGGACTCCTTTTCAGAATGAGATAGGAGCCCTAAATCCAATCGAGAATAATTTTAACCCATTCAAGCTCGTTTAGAGGACGATATATAGTGGGTTCTACTGGTAATGCGAGATTTTGCTCCATATGACACATAAATTTCAAAATGAAAGAATTTTAAATGCGGTTTGAAGCGAAAGTGAGAGATTTAGCTCCAAATGACACTTAAACTTTAAACATCAATAACTTTTGATCCGGTTGTCTGATTTTACCCCACAACATCTTTTCAGAATGAGCTCGAATCACTACATTCATTGGAGCACAATTTTTACCCAGTCCAGTTCATTTTGTTGTCGATATATAGCCGGTTGCAGCGGTAATGCGAAATTTAGCTCCAAAGGACACTTTTTCAGAATGAGATAGGAGTCCTAAATCCAATGGAGAACAATTTTAACAAATTTAAGCTCGTTTAGAGGTTGATATACAATGCGTTCTACTAGTAATGTAAGATTTAGGTCCAAATGACACATAAATTTCAAAATGAAAGAATTTTAGATGCGGTTTGTAGCGAAAGTAAGAGATTTAGCTCCAAATGACACTTAAACATTAAACAGCAATAACTTTTGATCCGGTTGTCTGATTTTACCCCACAACACATTTTCGGAATGAGCTCGGAGCACTACATTCCTTGGAGCACAAGTTTAAACCATTCTAGTTCATTTAGTTGTCGATATATAACCGGTTGCAGCGGTAATGCGAAATTTTGCTCCAAAGGACACTTTTTCAGAATGAGATTGGAGCCCTAAATCCAATGGAGAACAATTTTAACCAATTCAAGCTCGTTTAGAGGTCGATATACAGTGGGTTCTACTGGTAATGCGAGATTTTGCTCCAAATGACACATAAATTTCAAAATAAAAGAATTTTAGATGCGGTTTGTAGCGAAAGTGAGAGATTTAGCTCCAAATGACACTTAAACTTTAAACAGCAATAACTTTTAATCCGGTTGTCTGATTTTACCCCACAACACTTTTTCGGAATGAGCTCGGAGCACTACATTCATTGGAGCACATGTTTTACCCAGTCCAGTTCATTTAGTTGTCGATATATAGCCAGTTGCAGCGGTAATGCAAAATTTAGCTCCAAAGGACACTTTTTGAGAATGAGATAGGAGCCCTAAATCCAATTGAGAACAATTTTAACCCATTCAAGCTCGTTTAGAGGTCTATATTCAGTGGATTCTACTAGTAATGTGAGATTTTGCTCCAAATGACACATAAATTTCAAAATGAAAGAATTTTAGATGCGGTTTGTAGCGAAAGTGAGAGATTTAGGTCCAAATGACACTTAAACTTTAAACACCAATAACTTTTGATCCGGTTGTCCGATTTTACCCCACAACACCTTTTCGGAATGAGCTCGGAGCAATACATTCATTGGAGCACAAGTTTTACCCATTCTAGTTCATTTAGTTGTCGATATATAGCCGGTTGCAGCGGTAATGCGAAATTTAGCACCAAAGGACACTTTTTCAGAATGAGATAGGAGCCCTAAATCCAATGGAGAACAATTTTAACCCATTCAAGCTCATTTAGAGGTCGATATACAGTGGGTTCTACTGGTAATGTGAGATTTTTCTCCAAATGACACATAAATTTCAAAATGAAAGAATTTTAGATGCGGTTTGTAGCGAAAGTGAGAGATTTAGTTCCAAATGACACTTAAACTTTAAACAGCAATAACTTTTGATCCGGTTGTCTCACTTTACCCCACAACACCTTTTCGGAATGAGATCGGAGCACTACATTCATTGGAGCTCAAGTTTTACCCATTCCAGTTCATTTAGTTGTCGATATATACCCGGTTGCAGTGGCAATGCGAAATTTAGCTCCAAAGGACACCTTTTCAGAATGAGATAGGAGCCCTAAATCCAATGAAGAACAATTTTAACCCATTCAAGCTCGTTTAGAGGATGATATTCAGTGGGTTCTAATGGTAATGCGAGATTTTGCTCCAAATGACACATAAGTTTCAAAATGAAAGAATTTTAGATGCGGTTAGTAGCGAAAGTGAGATATTTAGCTCCAAATGACACTCAAACTTAAAACAGCAATAACTTTTTATCTAGTTATCTGATTTTACCCCACAACACCTTTTAGGAATGAGCTCGGAGCACTACATTCATTGGAGCACAAGATTTACCCATTCCAGTTCATTTAGTTGTCGATATATAGCCGGTTGCAGCGGTAATGCGAAATTTAGCTCCAAATTACACCTAAACTTCTAACAGCCATAACTTTTGATTTGTATGTTTTATTGTTGCCCACAACACCTTTACGGAATATGCTCGGAGGCATAAATCCAATGGAGCACAATTTTAAACCATTCAAGCTCATTTTAGAGGTCAATATACAGCTGGTTGCAGTGGTAATTAGGGATTTTGCTCCTCTTGACACATAAACTGTAACACCCATTCGAGTTTGTTTAGTGGTCAATATACAACCGGGTTGGTAATAAGGTATTTAGCTCGAAAGGAGACCTAAACTTAAAACATCCGTAACTTTTGATCCGGTTGTCAGATTTTCACCCACAATACCTTTTCATAATGAGATAGGAGCCCTAAATCCAATGGAGAACAATTTTAACCCATTCAAGCTCATTTAGAGGTCGATATACAGTGGGTTCTACTGGTAATGCGAGATTTTGCTCCAAATGACACATAAATTTCAAAATGAAAGAATTTTACATGCGGTTTGGAGCGAAAGTGAGAGATTTAGCTCCAAATGACACTCAAACTTTAAACAGCAATAACTTTTGATCTGGTTGTCTGACTTTACCCCCATAACACATTTTTGGAATGATCTTGGAGCTCTACATTCATTGGAGCACAAGTTTTACCCATTCCAGTTCATTTAGTTGTCGATATATAGCCGATTGCAGCGGTAATGCAAAATTTAGCACCAAAGGACACCTTTTCAGAATGAGATAGGAGCCCTAAATCTAATGGGGAACAATTTTAACACATTCAAGCTTGTTTAGAGGTCGATATATAGTGGGTTCTACTGGTAATGCGAGATTTTGCTACAAATGACATATAAATTTCAAAATGAAAGAATTTTAGATGCGGTTTGTAGCGAAAGTGAGAGATTTAGCTCCAAATGACACTTAAACTTTAAACAACAATAACTTTTGATCCGGTTGTCTGATTTTACCCCACAACACCTTTTTAGAATGAGCTCGGAGCACTACATTCCTTGGAGCACAAGTTTTACCCATTCCAGTTCATTTAGTTGTCGATATATAACTGGTTGCAGCGGTAATGCGAAATTTAGCTCCATAGGACACCTTTTCAGAATGAGATAGGAGCCCTAAATCCAATGGAGAACAATTTTAACAAATTCAAGCTCGTTTAGAGGTCGATATACAATGCGTTCTACTAGTAATGTAAGATTTAGGTCCAAATGACACAAATTTCAAAATGAAAGAATTTTAGATGCGGTTTGTAGCAAAAGTGAGAGATTTAGCTCCAAATGACACTTAAACTTTAAACAGCAATAACTTTTTATCCGATTGTCTGATTTTACCCCCACAACACCTTTTTAGAATGAGCTCGGAGCACAACATTCCTTTGAGCACAAGTTTTACCCATTCCAGTTCATTAAGTTGTCGATATATAACCGGTTGCAGCGGTAATGCGAAATTTAGCTCCAAAGGACACCTTTTCAGAATGAGATAGGAGCCCTAAATCCAATGGAGAACAATTTTAACCCATTCAAGCTCATTTAGAGGTCGATATACAGTGGGTTCTACTGGTAATGCGAGATTTTGCTCCAAATGACACATAAATTTCAAAATAAAAGAATTTTAGATGCGGTTTGTAGCGAAAGTGAGAGATTTAGATCCAAATGACACTTTGGACCGACCTGTGAGCCAGGTTGCCAGCCGGCCCATCAACCGCGGCAGCCAGCCCACTGGGGTGGAGATGGACCGGCCTGTGAGCCGGGTTGCCAGCCCTTCAGTGTGGTGGTTGGGCCGGGATGTTACAAAAAAGTACACTTTTTTTGTAATAACCCAGCCCAACCACCACACTGAAGGGCTGGCAACCCGGCTCACAGGCTGGTCCATGTCCACCCCAGTGGGCTGGCTGCCGCGGTTGACGGGCCGGCTGGCAACCCGGCTCCCAGGCCGTTCCATCTCCGCCCGCTTTTATATAAGGGATGCAGCCCATACACCCCAACGCATCCGTCTGGCCCAGTTTCTCAGGCGAAGTGTGTTGTTGAGTTCAGGTTTCGATCCCCTGACCTCCTAGATTAGGACTCCTTCAACCGAGTCTTATCACCAACTGAGACTTTAAACAGCAATAATTTTTTATCTGGTTATCTGATTTTACCCCACAACACCTTTTCGGAATGAGCTCGGAGCACTACATTCATTGGAGCACCATTTTTACCCAGTCCAGTTCATTTAGTTGTCGAAATATAGCCAGTTGTAGCGGTAATGCAAAATTTAGCTCTAAAGGACACCTTTTTAGAATGAGATAAGAGCCCTAAATCCAATGGAGAACAATTTTAACCCATTCAAGCTCGTTTAGAGGTCAATATTCAGTGGATTCTACTGGTAATGTGAGATTTTGCCCCAAATGTCACATAAATTTCAAAATAAAAGAATTTTAGATGCGGTTTTTAGCGAAAATGAGAGATTTAGCTCCAAATGACACTTAAACTTTAAACAGCAATAACTTTTGATCCGGTTGTCTGATTTTACCCCACAACACCTTTTCGGAATGAGCTCGGAGCACTACATTCATTGGAGCACAAGTTTTACCCATTCCAGTTCATTTAGTTGTCGATAAATAGCCGGTTGCGGCGGTAATGCGAAATTTAGCTCCAAAGGACACTTTTTCAGAATGAGATAGGAGCCCTAAATCCAATGGAGAACAATTTTAACCCATTCAAGCTCGTTTAGAGGTCGATATACAGTGGGTTCTACTGGTAATGCGAGATTTTTCTCCAAATGACACATAAATTTCAAAATGAAAGAATTTTAGATGCGGTTTGTAGCGAAAGTGAGAGATTTAGTTCCAAATGACACTTAAACTTTAAACAGCAATAACTTTTGATCCGGTTGTCTGATTTTACGCCACAACACCTTTTCGGAATGAGATCGGGGCACTACATTCATTGGAGCACAAGTTTTACCCATTCCAGTTCATTTAGTTCTCGATATATAGCCGGTTATAGTGGCAATGCGAAATTTTGCTCCAAAGGACACCTTTTCAGAATGAGATAGGAGCCCTAAATCCAATGAAGAACAATTTTAACCCATTCAAGCTCGTTTAGAGGTCGATATTCAGTGGGTTCTAATGGTAATGCGAGATTTTGCTCCAAATGACACATAAGTTTCAAAATGAAAGAATTTTAGATGCGGTTAGTAGCGAAAGTGAGATATTTAGCTCCAAATGACTCTCAAACTTTAAACAGCAATAACTTTTGATCTAGTTATCTGATTTTACCACACAACACCTTTTCGGAATGAGCTCGGAGCACTACATTCATTGGAGTACAAGATTTACCCATTCCAGTTCATTTAGTTGTCGATATATAGCTGGTTGCAGCGGTAATGCGAAATTTAGCTCCAAATTACACCTAAACTTCTAACAGCCATAACTTTTGATTTGTATGTTTTATTGTTGCCCACAACACCTTTACGGAATATGCTCGGAGGCATACATCCAATGGAGTACAATTTTAAACCATTCAAGCTCATTTTAGAGGTCAATATACAGCCAGTTGCCATGGTAATGAGGGATTTTGCTCCTCTTGACACATAAACTGTAACATCCATAACTCTTGATCTGGTTGTCCGATTTTTGCGAACAACACCTTTTTGGAATGAGCTCGGAGCCCTACATCCAATGGAGAACAATTTTTACCCATTCTAGTTTGTTTTGTGGTCAATATACAACCGGGTTGGTAAAAATGTATTTAGCTCGAAAGGAGACCTAAACTTAAAACATCCGTAACTTTTGATCCGGTTGTCAGATTTTCACCCACAATACATTTTCATAATGAGATAGGAGCCCTAAATCCAATGGAGAACAATTTTAACCCATTCAAGCTCGTTTAGAGGTCGATATACAGTGGGTTCTACTAGTAATGCGAGATTTTACTCCAAATAACACATAAATTTCAAAATGAAAGAATTTTAGATGGGTTCTACTAGTAATGCGAGAATCTGCTTGTCTGACTTTACCCCCACAACACCTTTTCGGAATGATCTTGGAGCACTACATTCATTGGAGCACAAGTTTTACCCATTCCAGTTCATTTAGTTGTCGATATATAGCCGATTGCAGCGGTAATGCAAAATTTAGCACCAAAGGACACCTTTTCAGAATGAGATAGGAGCCCTAAATCTAATGGGGAACAATTTTAACCCATTCAAGCTTGTTTAGAGGTCGATATACAGTGGGTTCTACTCGTAATGCGAGATTTTGCTCCAAATGACATATAAATTTCAAAATAAAAGAATTTTAGATGCGGTTTGTAGCGAAAGTGAGAGATTTAGCTCCAAATGACACTTAAACTTTAAACAGCAATAACTTTTGATCCGTTTGTCTGATTTTATCCCACAACACCTTTTCGGAATGAGCTCGGAGCACTACATTCTTTGGAGCACAATTTTTACCTAGTCCAGTTTATTTAGTTGTCGATATATAGCCGGTTGTAGCGGTAATGCGAAATTTATCTCCAAAGGACACCTTTTCAGAATGAGATAGGAGCCCTAAATCCAATGGAGAACAATTTTAACAAATTCAAGCTCGTTTGGAGGTCGATATACAGTGCGTTCTACTAGTAATGTAAGATTTAGGTCCAAATGACACATAAATTTCAAAATGAAAGAATTTTAGATGCGGTTTGTAGCAAAAGTGAGAGATTTAGCTCCAAATGACACTTAAACTTTAAACAACAATAACTTTTGATCCGATTGTCTGATTTTACCCCCACAACACCTTTTTAGAATGAGCTCGGAGCACTACATTCCTTGGAGCACAAGTTTTACCCATTCCAGTTCATTTAGTTGTCGATATATAACCGGTTGCAGCGGTAATGCGAAATTTAGCTCCAAAGGACACCTTTTCAGAATGAGATAGGAGCCCTAAATCCAATGGAGAACAATTTTAACCCATTCAAGCTCGTTTAGAGGTCGATATATAGTGGGTTCTACTGGTAATGCGAGATTTTGCTCCAAATGACACATAAATTTCAAAATAAAAGAATTTTAGATGCGGTTTGTAGCGAAAGTGAGAGATTTAGCTCCAAATGACACTTTGGACCGGCCTGTGAGCCGGGTTGCCAGCCGGCCCGTCAACCGCGGCAGCCAGCCCATTGGGGTGGAGATGGACCAGCTTGTGAGCCGGGTTGCCAGCCCTTCAGTGTGGTGGTTGGGCCGGGTTGTTACAAAAAAAGTGCACTTTTTTGTAACATCCAGGACCAACCACCACACTGAAGGGCTGGCAACCCGGCTCACAGGCCGGTCCATCTCCACCCCAGTGGGCTGGCTGCCGCGGTTGATGGGCTGGCTGGCAACCCGGCTCCCAGGCCGTTCCATCTCCGCCCGCTTTTTTATAAGGGCTACAACCCATACACCCCAACGCATCCGTCTGGCCCAGTTTCTCAGGCGCAGTGTGTTGTTGAGGTCAGGTTTCGATCCCCTGACCTCCTAGATTAGGACTCCTTCAACCGAGTCTTATCACCAACTGAGACTTTAAACAGCAATAATTTTTGATCCGGTTGTCTGATTATACCCCACAACACCTTTTCGGAATGAGCTCGGAGCACTACATTCATTGGAGCACAATTTTTACCCAGTCCAGTTCATTTAGTTGTCGATATATAGCTAGTTGCAGCGGTAATGCAAAATTTAGCTCCAAAGGACACCTTTTTAGAATGAGATAAGAGCCCTAAATCCAATGGAGAACAATTTTAACCCATTCAAGCTCGTTTAGAGGTCAATATTCAGTGGATTCTACTGGTAATGTGAGATTTTGCTCCAAATAACACATAAATTTCAAAATGAAAGAATTTTAGATGCGTTTTTTAGCGAAAATGACAGATTTAGCTCCAAATGACACAAACTTTAAACAGCAATAACTTTTGATCCGGTTGTCCGATTTTACCCCACAACACCTTTTCGGAATGAGCTCGGAGCACTACATTCATTGGAGCACAAGTTTTACCCATTCCAGTTTATTTAGTTGTCGATATATAGCCGGTTGCAGTGGTAATGCGAAATTTAGCTCCAAAGGACACTTTTTCAGAATGAGATAGGAGCCCTAAATCCAATGGAGAACAATTTTAACCCATTCAAGCTCGTTTAGAGGTCGATATACAGTGGGTTCTACTGGTAATGCGAGATTTTTCTCCAAATGACACATAAATTTCAAAATGAAAGAATTTTCGATGCGGTTTGTAGCGAAAGTGAGAGATTTAGTTCCAAATGACACTTAAACTTTAAACAGCAATAACTTTTGATCCAGTTGTCTGATTTTACCCCCACAACACCTTTTCGGAATGAGATCGGAGCACTACATTCATTGGAGCACAAGTTTTACCCATTCCATTTCATTTAGTTGTCGATATATAGCCGGTTGTAGTGGCAATGCGAAATTTAGTTCCAAAGGACACCTTTTCAGAATGAGATAGGAGCCCTAAATCCAATGAAGAACAATTTTAACCCATTCAAGCTCGTTTAGAGGTCGATATTCAGTGGGTTCTTTTGGTAATGCGAGATTTTGCTCCAAATGACACATAAGTTTCAAAATGAAAGAATTTTAGATGCGGTTAATAGCGAAAGTGAGATATTTAGCTCCAAATGACACTCAAATTTTAAACAGCAATAACTTTTGATCTAGTTATCTGATTTTACCCCACAACACTTTTTCGGAATGAGCTCGGAGCACTACATTCATTGGAGCACAAGATTTACCCATTCCAGTTCATTTAGTTGTCGATATATAGCCGGTTGCAGCGGTAATGCGAAATTTAGCTCCAAATTACACCTAAACTTCTAACAGCCATAACTTTTGATTTGTATGTTTTATTGTTGCCCACAACACCTTTACGGAATATGCTCGGAGGCATACATCCAATGGAGCACAATTTTAAACCATTCAAGCTCATTTTAGAGGTCAATATACAGCCGGTTGCAATGGTAATGAGGGATTTTGCTCATCTTGACACATAAACTGTAACATCCATAACTTTTGATCTGGTTGTCCGATTTTTGTGAACAACACCTTTTTGGAATGAGCTCGGAGCCCTACATCCAATGGAGAACAATTTTTACCCATTCTAGTTTGTTTAGTGGTCAATATACAACCGGGTTGGTAATAAGGTATTTAGCTCGAAAGGAGACCTAAACTTAAAACATCCGTAACTTTTGATCCGGTTGTCAGATTTTCACCCACAATACCTTTTCATAATGAGATAGGAGCCCTAAATCCAATGGAGAACAATTTTAACCCATTCAAGCTCGTTTAGAGGTCGATATACAGTGGTTCTACTGGTAATGCGAGATTTTGCTCCAAATGGCACATAAATTTCAAAATGAAAGAATTTTACATGCGGTTTGTAGCGAAAGTGAGAGATTTAGCTCCAAATGACACTCAAACTTTAAACAGCAATAACTTTTGATCTGGTTGTCTGAATTTACCCCAAAACACCTTTTCGGAATGATCTCGGAGCACTACATTCATTGGAGCACAAGTTTTACCCATTACAGTTCATTTAGTTGTCGATATATAGCCGATTGTAGCGGTAATGCAAAATTTAGCACCAAAGGACACCTTTTAAGAATGAGATAGGAGCCCTAAATCTAATGGGGAACAATTTTAACCCATTCAAGCTTGTTTAGAGGTCGATATGCAGTGGGTTCTACTGGTAATGCGAGATTTTGCTACAAATGACATATAAATTTCAAAATGAAAGAATTTTAGATGCGGTTTGTAGCGAAAGTGAGAGATTTAGCTCCAAATGACACTTAAACTTTAAACAACAATAACTTTTGATCTGGTTGTCTGATTTTATCCCACAACACCTTTTAGGGAATGAGCTCGGAGCACTACATTCATTGGAGCACAATTTTTACCTAGTCCAGTTTATTTAGTTGTCGATATATAGCCGGTTGCAGCGGTAATGCGAAATTTAGCTCCAAAGGACACGTTTTCAGAATGAGATAGGAGCCCTAAATCCAATGGAGAACAATTTTAACAAATTCAAGCTCGTTTGGAGGTCGATATACAGTGCGTTCTACTAGTAATGTAATATTTAGGTCCAAATGACACATAAATTTCAAAATGAAAGAATTTTAGATGCGGTTTGTAGCAAAAGTGAGAGATTTAGCTCCAAATGACACTTAAACTTTAAACAGCAATAATTTTTGATCCGATTGTCTGATTTTACCCCCACAACACCTTTTTAGAATGAGCTCGGAGCACTACATTCCTTGGAGCACAAGTTTTACCCATTCCAGTTCATTTAGTTGTCGATATATAACCGGTTGCAGCGGTAATGCGAAATTTAGCTCCAAAGGACACCTTTTCAGAATGAGATAGGAGCCCTAAATCCAATGGAGAACAATTTTAACCCATTCAAGCTCGTTTAGAGGTCAATATACAGTGGGTTCTACTGGTAATGCGAGATTTTGCTCCAAATTACACATAAATTTCAAAATAAAAGAATTTTAGATGCGGTTTGTAGCGAAAGTGAGAGATTTAGCTCCAAATGACACTTTGGATCCACCTGTGAGCCGGGTTGCCAGCCGTCCCATCAACCGCGGCAGCCAACCCACTGGGGTGGAGATGGACCGGCCTGTGAGCCGGGTTGCCAGCCCTTCAGTGTGGTGGTTGTGCTGGGATGTTACAAAAAAGTGCACTTTTTTTGTAACAACCCGGCCCAACCACCACACTGAAGGGCTGGCAACCCGGCTCATAGGCTGGTCCATCTCCACCCCAGTGGGCTGGCTGCCGCGGTTGACGGGCCGGCTGGAAACCCGGCTCACAGGCCGGTCCATCTCCGCCCGCTTTTTTATATGGGCTGCAGCCCATACACCCCAACACATCCGTCTGGCCCAGTTTCTCAGGCGCAGTGTGTTGTTGAGGTCAGGTTTCGATCCCCTGACCTCCTAGATTAGGACTCCTTCAACCGAGTCTTATCACCAACTGAGACTTTAAACAGCAATAATTTTTGATCCGGTTGTCTGATTTTACCCCACAACACCTTTTCGGAATGAGCTCGGAGCACTACATTCATTGGAGCACAATTTTTACCCAGTCCAGTTCATTTAGTTGTCGATATATAGCTAGTTGCAGCGGTAATGCAAAATTTAGCTCCAAAGGACACCTTTTTAGAATGAGATAAGAGACCTAAATCCAATGGAGAACAATTTTAACCCATTCAAGCTCGTTTAGAGGTCAATATTCAGTGGATTCTACTGGTAATGTAAGACTTTGCTCCAAATGACACATAAATTTCAAAATGAAAGAATTTTAGATCCGGGTTTTAGCGAAAATGAGAGATTTAGCTCCAAATGACACTTAAATTGTAAACAACAATAACTTTTGATCCAGTTGTCCGATTTTACCCCCACAACACCTTTTCGGAATGAGCTCCGAGCACTACATTCATTGGGGCACAAGTTTTACCCATTCCAGTTCATTTAGTTATCGATATATAGCCGGTTGCAGCGGTAATGCGAAATTTAGCACCAAAGGACACCTTTTCAGAATGAGATAGGAGCCCTAAAACCAATGGAGAACAATTTTAACCCATTCAAGCTCGTTTAGAGGTCGATATACCGTGGGTTCTACTGGTAATGTGAGATTTTGCTCCAAATGACACATAAATTTCAAAATAAAAGAATTTTAGATGCGGTTTATAGTGAAAGTGAGAGGTTTAGCTCCAAATGACACTTAAACTTTAAACAGCAATAACTTTTGATCTTTTTGTCTGATTTACCCCACAACACCTTTTCGGAATGAGCGCGGAGCACTACATTCATTGGAGTACAAGTTTTACCCAGTCCAGTTCATTTAGTTGTCGATATATAGCCAGTTGCAGCGGTAGTGCAAAATTTAGCTCCAAAGGACACCTTTTCAGAATGAGATAGGAGCCCTAAATCTAATGGAGAACACTTTTAACCCATTCAAGCTCGTTTAGAGGTCGATATACAGTGGGTTCTACTGGTAATGCGAGATTTTTCTCCAAATGACACATAAATTTCAAAATGAAATAAGTTTAGATGCGGTTTGTAGCGAAAGTGAGAGATTTAGCTCCAAATGACACTTAAACTTTAACAGCAATAACTTTAGATCCGGTTATCTGATTTTACCCCACAACACCTTTTCAGAATGATCTCGGAGCACTACATTCATTGGAGCACAAGTTTTACCCATTCCAGTTCATTTAGTTGTCGATATATAGCCGGTTGCAGTGGTAATGCAAAATTTAGCTCCAAAGGACACCTTTTCAGAATGAGATAGGAGCCCTAAATCCAATGGAGAATAATTTTAACCCATTCAAGCTCGTTTAGAGGTCGATTTATAGTGGGTTCTACTGGTAATGCGAGATTTTGCTCCAAATGACACATAAGTTTCAAAATGAAAGAATTTTAGATGCGGTTTGTAGCGGAAGTGAGAGATTTAGCTCCAAATGACACTCAAACTTTAAACAGCAATAACTTTTGATCTGGTTGTCTGATTTTACCCCCCAACACCTTTTCGGAATGATCTCGGAGCACTACATTCATTGGAGCACAAGATTTTCCCATTCCAGTTCATTTGCAGTGGTAATGTAAAATTTATCTCCAAATTACACCTAAACTTCTAACAGCCATAACTTTTGATTTGTATGTTTTATTGTTGCCCACAACACCTTTACGGAATTTGCTCGGAGGAATACATCCAATGGAGTACAATTTTAAACCATTCCAGCTCATTTTAGAGGTCAATATACAGCCGGTTGCAATGGTAATGAGGGATTTTGCTCCTCTTGACACATAAACTGTAACATCCATAACTTTTGATCTGGTTGTACGACTTTTGCGAACAACACCTCTTTGGAATGAGCTCGGAGCCCTAAATCCAATGGAGAACAATTTTAACCCATTCAACCTCATTTATAGGTCGATATACAGTGGGTTCTACTGGTAATGCGAGATTTTGCTCCAAATGACACATAAATTTCAAAATAAAAGAATTTTAGATGCGGTTTGTAGCGAAAGTGAAAGATTTAGTTCCAAATGACACTTAAACTTTAAACAACAATAACTTTTGATCAGGTTGCCTGATTTTACCCCACAACACCTTTTCAGAATGAGCTCGGAGCACAACATTCATTGGAGCACAAGTTTTACCTAGTCCAGTTCATTTAGTTGTCGATATATACCCAGTTGCAGCGGTAATGCAAAATTTAGCTCCAAATGACACCTTTTCAAAGTGAGATAGGAGCCCTAAATCCAATGGAGAACAATTTTGACAAATTCAATCTCATTTAGAGGTCGATATACTAAGCGTTCTACTAGTAATGTAAGATTTAGGTCCAAATGACACATAAATTTCAAAATGAAAGAATTTTAGATGTGGTTTGTAGCGAAAGTGAAAGATTTAGCTCCAAATGACACTTAAACTTTAAACAACAATAACTTTTGATCCGGTTGTTTGATTTTACCCCACAACACCTTTTCGGAATGAGCTCAGAGCACTAAATTATTTGGAGCACAAGTTTTAACCATTCCAGTTCATTTAGTTGTCAATATATAACCGGTTGCAGTGGTAATGCGAAATTTAGCTCCAAATGACACCTTTTCAGAATGAGATAGGAGCCCTAAATCCAATGGAAAACAATTTTAACCCATTCAAGCCCGTTAAGAGGTCGATATACAGTGGGTTCTACTGGTAATGCGAAATTTTGCTCCAAATGACACATAAATTTCAAAATAAAAGAATTTTAGATGCGGTTTGTAGCGAAAGTGAGAGATTTAGCTCCAAATGACACTTAAACTTTAAACAGCAATAACTTTTGATCCGGTTGTCTGATTTTATCCCACAACACCTTTTCGGAATGAGCTCAGAGCACTACATTCATTGGAGCACAAGTTTTACCCAGTCCAGTTCATTTAGTTGTCGATTTATAGCTAGTTGCAGCGGTAATGCAAAATTTAGCTCCAAAGGACACCTTTTCAGAATGAGATAGGAGCCCTAAATCAAATGGAGAACAATTTTAACTCATTCAAGCTCGTTTATAGGTCAATATACAGTGGATTCTACTGGTAATGTGAGATTTTGCTCAGAATGACACATAAATTTCAAAATGAAAGAATTTTAGATGCGGTTTGTAGCGAAAGTGAGAGATTTAGCTCCAAAAGACACTTAAACTTTAAACAGCAATAACTTTTGATCCGGTTGTCCGATTTTACCAAACAACACCTTTTCGGAATGAGCTCGAAGCACTACATTCATTGGGGCACAAGTTTTACCCATTACAGATCATTTAGTTGTCGATATATAGCCAGTTGCAGCGGTAATGCGAAATTTAGCACCAAAGGACACCTTTTAGTTGTCGATATATAGCCAGTTGCAGCAGTAATGTAAAATTTAGCTCCAAATTACACCTAAACTTCTAACAGCCATAACTTTTGATTTGTATGTTTTATTGTTGCCCACAACACCTTTACGGAATTTGCTCGGAGGCATACATCCAATGGAGTACAATTTTAAACCATTCCAGCTCATTTTAGAGGTCAATATACAGCCGGTTGCAATGGTAATGAGGGATTTTTCTCCTCTTGACACATAAACTGTAACATCCATAACTTTTGATCTGGTTGTACGACTTTTGCGAACAACACCTTTTTGGAATGAGCTCGGAGCGCTACATCCAATGGAGAACAATTTTTACCCATTCTAGTTTGTTTAGTGGTCAATATACAGCCAGGTTGGTAATAAGATATTTAGCTCAAAAGGAGACCTAAACTTCAAACATCCGTAACTTTTGATCCGGTTGTCGGATTTACACCCACAATACCTTTTCATAATGAGATAGGAGCCTTAAATCCAATGGAGAACAATTTTAACCCATTCAAGCTCATTTAGAGGTCGATATACAGTGGGTTCTACTGGTAATGCGAGATTTTGCTCCAAATGACACATAAATTTCAAAATGAAAGAATTTTAGATGCGGTTTGTAACGAAAGTGAGAGATTTAGCTCCAAATGACACTCAAACTTTAAACAGCAATAACTTTTAATCTGGTGGTCTGACTTTACCCCACAACACCTTTTTGGAATGATCTCGGAGCACTACATTCATTGGAGCACAAGTTTTACCCATTCCATTTCATTTAGTTATCGATATATCGCCGAATGCAGCGGTAATGCAAAATTTAGCACCAAAGGACACCTTTTCAGAATGAGATGGGAGCCCTAAATCCAATGGAGAACAATTTTAACCCATTCAAGCTCGTTTAGAGGTCAATATACAGTGGGTTCTACTTGTAATGCGAGATTTTGCTCCAAATGACACATACATTTCAAAATGAAAGAATCTTAGATGCGGTTTGGTTGCGAAAGTGAGAGATTTAGCTCCAAATGACACTTAAACTTTAAACAGCAATAACTTTTGATCCGGTTGTCTGATTTTACCCCACAACACCTTTTCGGAATGAGCTCGGAGCACTACATTCATTGGAGCACAATTTTTACCCAGTCCAGTTCATTTAGTTGTCGATATATAGCTGGTTGCGGCGGTAATGCAAAATTTAGCTCCTAAGGACACTTTTTCAGAATGAGATCGGAGCCCTAAATCCAATGGAGAACATTTTATCCCATTCAAGCTCATTTAGAGGTCGATATATAGTGGATTCTACTGGTAATGCGAGATTTTGATCCAAATGACACATAAATTTCAAAATAAAAGAATTTTAGATGCGGTTTATAGCGAAAGTGAGAGATTTAACTCCAAATAACACTTAAACTTTAAACAGCAATAAATTTTGATCCGGTTGTATGATTTTACCCTACAACACCTTTTCGGAATGAGCTCAGAGCACTACATTCATTGGAGCACAAGTTTTACCCAGTCCAGTTCATTTAATTGTCGATATATAGCCAGTTGCAGCGGTAATGCAAAATTTAGCTCCAAAGGACACCTTTTCAGAATGAGATAGGAGCCCTAAATCCAATGGAGAACAATTATAACCCATTCAAGCTCGTTTAGAGGTCAATATACAGTGGATTCTACTGGTAATGTGATATTTTGCTCCAAATGACACATAAATTTCAAAATGAAAGAATTTTAGATGCGGTTTGTAGCGAAAGTGAGAGATTTAGCTCCAAATGACACTTAAACTTTAAACAACAATAACTTTTGATCCGGTTGTCCGATTTTACCCCACAACACCTTTTCGGAATGAGCTCGGAGCACTAAATTCAATGGGGCACAAGTTTTACCCATTCCAGATCATTTAGTTGTCGATATATAGCCGGTTGCAGCGGTAATGCGAAATTTAGCACCAAAGGACACCTTTTCAGAATGAGATAGGAGCCCTAAATCCAATGGAGAATAATTTTAACCAATTCAACATCGTTTAGAGGTCGATATATAGTGGGTTCTACTGGTAATGCGAGATTTTGCTCCAAATGACACATAAATTTCAAAATGAAAGAATTTTAGATGCGGTTTGTAGCGAAAGTGAGAGATTTAGCTCCAAATGACACTTAAACATTAAATAGCAATAACTTTTGATACGGTTGTCTGATTTTACCCCACAACACCTTTTCAGAATGAGTTCGGAGCACTACATTCCTTGGAGCATAAGTTTTACCCATTCCAGTTCATTTAGTTGTCGATATATAACCGGTTGCAGCGATAATGCAAAATTTAGCTCCAAAGGACACCTTTTCAGAATGAGATAGGAGCCCTAAATCCAATGGAGAACAATTTTAAACCATTCAAGCTCGTTTAGAGGTCGATATACAGTGGGTTCTACTGGTAATGCGAGATTTTGCTCCAAATGACACATAAATTTAAAAATAAAAGAATTTTAGATGCGGTTTGTAGCGAAAGTGAGAGATTTAGCTCCAAATGACACTTAAACTTTAAACAGCAATAACATTTGATCCGGTTGTCTTATTTTACCCCACAACACTTTTTCGGAATGAGCTCGGAGCACTACATTCATTGGAGCACAAGTTTTACCCAGTCCAGTTCATTTAGTTGTCGATATATAGCCAGTTGCAGCGGTACTACAAAATTTAGCTCCAAAGGACACTTTTTGAGAATGAGATAGGAGCCCTAAATCCAATTGAGAACAATTTTAACCCATTCAAGCTCGTTTAGAGGTCAATATACAGTGGATTCTACTGGTAATGTGAGATTTTGCTCCAAATGACACATAAATTTCAAAATGAAAGAATTTTAGATGCGGTTTCTAGCGAAAGTGAGAGATTTAGCTCCAAATGACACTTAAACTTTAAACAACAATAACTTTTGATCCGGTTGTCCGATTTTACCCCACAACACCATTTCGGAATGAGCTCAGAGCACTACATTCATTAGGGCACAAGTTTTACCCATTCCAGTTCATTTAGTTGACGATATATGGGCGGTTGCAGCGGTAATGCGAAATTTAGTTCCAAAGGACACCTTTTCAGAATGAGATAGGAGCCCTAAGTCCAATGGAGAACAATTTTAACCCATTCAAGCTCGTTTAGAGGCCGATATACAGTGGGTTCTACTGGTAATGCAAAATTTTTCTCCAAATGACACATAAATTTCAAAATGAAAGAATTTTAGATGCGGTTTGTAGCGAAAGTGAAAGATTTAGCTCCAAATGACACTTAAACTTTAAACAACAATAACTTTTGATCCGGTTGTCTGATTTTATCCCCACAACACCTTTTCAGAATGAGCTCGGAGCACTACATTCATTGGAGCACAATTTTTACCCATTCCAGTTCATTTAGTTGTCAATATATAGACGGTTGCTGCGGTAATGCGAAATTTAGCTCCAAAGGACACCTTTTCAGAATGAGATAGGAGCCCTAAATCCAATGGAGAACAATTTTAACCCAATCAAGCTCGTTTAGAGGTCGGTATAAAGTTGGTTCTACTGGTAATGTGAGATTTTGTTCCAAATGACACATAAGTTTCAAAATGAAAGAATTTTAGATGCAGTTTGTAGCGAAAGTGAGAGATTTAGCTCCAAATGACACTCAAACTTTAAACAGCAATAACTGTTGATCTGGAGGTCTGATTTTACCCCACAACACCTTTTCGGAATGAGCTCGGAGCACTACATTCATTGGAGCACAAGATTACCCATTCCAGTTCATTTAGTTGTCGATATTTAGCCGGTTGCAGCGGTAATGCAAAATTTAGCTCCAAATTACACCTAAAATTCTAACAGCCATAACTTTTGATTTGTATGTTTTATTTTTGCCCACAATACCTTTACGGAATATGCTCGGAGGCATGCATCCAATGGAGCACAATTTTAAACCATTCCAGCTCATTTTATGGGTCAATATACAGCCGGTTGCAATGGTAATGAGGGATTTTGCTCCTCTTGACACATAAACTGTAACATCCATAATTTTTGATCTGGTTGTCTGATTTTTGCGAACAACACCTTTTTGTAATGAGCTCGGAGCCCTAAATCCAATTCTAGTTTGTTTAGTGGTCAATATATAGCCGGGATGGTAATAAGGTATTTAGCTCGAAAGGAGACCTAAACTTCAAACATCTGTAACTTTTGATCCGGTTGTCAGATTTTCACCCACAATACCTTTTCATAATGAGATAGGAGCCCCAAATCCAATGGAGAAAAATTTTAACCCATTTAAGCTCGTTTAGATGTCGATATACAGTGGGTTCTACTGGTAATGCGAGATTTTGCTCCAAATGACACATAAATTTCAAAATGAAAGAATTTTAGATGCGGTTTGTAGCGAAAGTGAGAGATTTAGCCCCAAATGACACTCAAACTTTAAACTGCAATAACTTTTGATCCGGTTGTCTGACTTTACCCCACAACACCTTTTCGGAATGATCTCGGAGCACTACATTCATTAGAGCACAAGTTTTACCCATTCCAGTTCATTAGTTGTCGATATATAGCCGATTGCAGCGATAATGCAAAATTTAGCACCAAAAGACACCTTTTCATAATGAGATAGGAGCCCTAAATCCAATGGAGAATAATTTTAACCCATTAAAGCTCGTTTAGAGGTCGATATACAGTGGGTTCTACACGAAATGCGTGATTTTTCTTCAAATGACACATAAATTTCAAAATGAACGAATTTTAGATGCGGTTTATAGCGAAAGTGAGAGATTTAGCTCCAAACTCTCACTCTCACTCACTCAAGCCTTTATCCCACCATAGTGGGGTCGGCTATATGGATCCTCTGTCGCCATTGCGCCCTATCTTTAAGCATAGTCTCATTAATGCCTAAGTACATCATGTCTTTCTTTATAGTTTCATTCCAAGTCTTTTTTGGTCTACCCCTCCCCCGTTTAACATGTCTAGTGACTAAACTCTCACAACGCCTAACAGGTGCCTCTAATGGTCTCCTATGTACATGTCCAAACCATCTTAAACGAGCTTCTCGCATCTTCTCTACAATTGGCGCCACTCCTATCTTATCCCTGATACATTCATTCCTAATTTTATCCAGTCTCGTGTGACCACACATCCACCTAAGCATTCTCATCTCCACGACTCCCATTTTTTGCTCGTGTACACCATTCACTGCCCAACACTCATAATCGTAGAGCATTGCAGGCCTAATTGCAGTACGGTAAAACTTGCCTTTAAGTTTTAGTGGTACTTTACGATCACATAGGATCCCAGACGCGCCTCTCCACTTCAACCAACCTACTTGGATTCTATGAATCACATCTTTATCTACACCTCTATCTTTTTGAATTATCGATCCCAGATATTTAAAGCACTCACTGCGGGAAATATCTTGGTCACCCAATTTAATGACGGAGTCATCTGACCTTCTTGCACTACTAAATTTAAGCTCTATATACTCTGTCTTTGTCCTGCTCAACCTAAAACCCTTCTTTTCTAAAGTGTCTCGCCAAGATTCCAGTTTCACGTTTACACCCTCGCGCGTCTCATCCACCAAAACAATATCATCTGCAAATAATAAACACCAAGGTATTGCTTGCTGGATATGTCCGGTGAGCTCATCTAAGATAAGGGTAAAGAGATAAGGGCTTAAAGCTGACCCTTGATGTAAGCCAACAGCGATAGGGAATTCCTGTGTTAATCCTCCAGATGTCCTCACCCTGGTCACTGAATTTGTATACATATCTTTGATTACGTCAATGTATGATACATTTACACCTTTCTTTTCTAAGACTCTCCACAAGACCTCTCTTGGAACCCTATCATACGCCTTCTCCAGATCGATAAACAACATATGCAAATCTTTTTGTCTTTCCCGATAGTTGTCAATGAGTCTCCTCAAGAGATGTATAGCTTCCATGGTTGACCTCCCTGGCATGAATCCAAATTAATTCTCTGAGATGCTAGTCTCTCGTCTAACTCGTCTCTCTATTACTCATTCCCATAGTTTCATAGTATGACTCATTAATTTAATTCCCCTGTAATTGACACAATTTTGTATATCTCCTTTGTTCTTATACAAAGGTACCAAAATACTTTCTTTAGCTCCAAATGACACTTAAACTTTAAACATCAATAACTTTTGATCCGGTTGTCTGATTTTACCCCCACAACACCTTTTCGGAATGAGCTCGGAGCACTACATTCATTGGAGCACAAGTTTTACCCATTCCAGTTCATTTAGTTATCGATATATACCAGTTTCAGCGGTAATGCGAAATTTAGCTCCAAAGGACACCTTTTCAGAATGAGATAGGAGCCCTAAATCCAATGGAGAACAATTTTAACCCTTTCAAGCTCGTTTAGAGGTCGATATACAACGGGTTCTACTGGTAATGCGAGATGTTGCTCCAAATGACACATAAGTTTCAAAATGAAAAAATTTTAGATGCGGTTTGTAGCGAAAGTGAGAGATTTAGCTCCAAATGACACTCAAACTTTAAACAGCAATAACTTTTGACCTGGTTTTCTGATTTTACCCCCACAATACCTTTTCGGAATGAGCTCGAAGCACTACATTCATTGGAGCACAAGATTTATGTTGGATCTTGAGGCGCCCTTAGGGGGGGGGTGAATAAGGGCATTTTAGAAAATATGATTTTTACTTTAGAATTTTAAAACAACTTTTACTTTTCTAAAAGTTACTTATAAAAATTTCAAACAAATGTAATTTTTAGAATAAATTCAAACACAAATTTCTAAGTTAAAGATTAAACAACCATATTTGCAATTAAAGAAAAAGTCATTACATTATAATTATGAAAATCACATACAAATAATATGATCTTAACAAAGCTTAAGATCAAGGCACAAATATGATAATAACCCTTTTACAATTTGTGTTTACCAATCCTTCTCCCAAGGATCGGAAAGCTATCACTTGTCTCTCTCTAGACCAAGCCCAAGCCTATCCTCTAGATCTTCCCAAGATCTAGACGTAGCACACAAGGCCACGATTTCCCACCAAGCCACGCAAGGACTTGGACGCTCCACACAAGGAAGCGATTTTCCCCTAAGCCACGCAAGGACTTAGACGCCGCACGCAAGACGACGATTTCTCTACCAATACAAAATGAAATGTATATAAATGAAAATACAATATGAAAAGAACAACTCCCTAGAAATTCAGATCTCTGAAAGGAAGGTTGAAGCCTCGAGATGATCGTTGATGAAGAAGCGCGCCCGATCTCGTCTTCAATCTCAAACCTTCTAAGCACAAATGGGAGTTGATGAGGTTCTGGAGCTCTCTGGTTCGTATGCACTCAGGGAGGGACTTGAAATTATGAATGCTTGGAATGCACGAACAAAAGGAGCCAATATATAGAAATTCGCTGTCGCCTGGGCGACATCGGCTGTCGGAATTTCCGACAGCGCTAAACTGCCGCTCGTAGTGCTGTCGTGCGGGCAGTTGCTGTAACCTCCGAGCTATCGCCTGGGCGATATCGATGTCGGATTTCTGACAGCGCAAAACTGCCGCTCGTAGTGCTGTCATGCGGGCAGTTGCTGTAACCTCTGAGCTGTCGCCTGGGCGACTTCGATGTCGGATTTTCGACAGCGCAAAACTGCCGCTCGTCGTGTTGCTGTGGGGGAAGTTGTTGTAACTTCTCTGCTGTCGCCTGGGCGACATCAGCTGTCGGAAAATTCCGACAGTGAAAATTTCATACTCTCGAATTGAGCTCTAACAGAATTGTGAACATCTCATACATGTTACCTGCACACCATTAATAAAAATAGAATCAAATACAAACGGGACTTTGTTATTATCAAACCAGAAGAGTGCGAAACGCATGCTCCAACAATCTCCCCCTTTTGATAATAACAAATCCGTATAAAAAGAAATCATGTCTATTTAGGTTGTTGATTTTAACATATGGTGTGTGCACAAAAATAATATGATATATTCCTCTTAAGAGTAATCTCCCCCTAGATGAAAGCTCCCCCTAAATGAATGCTCCCCCTAAATGTTATAGTAAATTGAAATGATGTATTGTTTAGGTTGATTATTTAGGTGTAATAGTTCTTTGATTTCTTGAATATACTTATAATTCTCCCCCTTTTGGTATTAGCAAAAGGTAATGAATGAGTAGATCTTAAGGGAAGAGAGAGGATGGAGAAAATAAGAGTAAGCGGAAGCACTTGTTGGGAAAATGATTGAAGTTCTTGAAGTAATAGTAATATGTCATAAAAACTCATGAATAGACGGTATAGCCATATGAAGTAATAAAATAAAATAGCTTAAACATGATTAAGGTCATTTTAAAGTATCATAGAAAGACATAATTGTGTATAGAAATTTGGAATATTTTCGGTCCAATTCTCATGAGATGAATGTTTATATAATATAATGATGTGTACAAGTGATACTTAGATCAAACATATGAAGTTATTTAATGTACATGATCATTGGAATAGAGAACATAATATAAGCATATAAAGACAACTTTGACCTTGAAGAGATAGCATAAGAAGAATATAATACCATTTTTCTTTTGCACAAGACACTTTACAATTCTTTCCAAGGTGCTTAACTTCACAATGCTTATTAAGACTTATCAGGAGGGTAAGTAGTGCTTGGTGGAGTATCCTTGTCTTTAATTTAGACTTTTCTTTTGATCACATATTTTGTGATATCTTAATATCGAGATATTGATAATTTTTTAATTGACCAAGGATCTCCGAATTCACTTGAATCGCAAAAGATGGTGTACATTTTGTTGTGCTAACAAATCAAGGTTGAAAGTAGTATTTATGAAGTGCTATTGTATTATGTTAAAGAAAATATGATTCATGTATATATTAAATAGAAAAACATATGTATGGATCAAAAGAAGTGAACGTGATAGTTCATTATTATATATAAGCAATTTCTCATACTCAGAGGCATGCGAAAACAATTTCCAATAGTCTAAACAACTAAGTAGGAGTGTCAATACGATGATAGATTGGAAATGAAATCATATAATCATGTAGTAGCCATTTTTTTAAAAATTAAAAAACACATGGTTTGACATCAATTCATGAGTTGTAGCATTAATAAAGACATATAACTATTGGAAAACATCAAAGGGACCAAAAACTGAAGATTAAGCAAATCGGGAGCTGTTGGAAATTCCAGACAGTCATTGTCGCCTTGGCGACAGTTAAAAATATAAATACGGCTTAAAACCGAGTCAAACCCTATTGTGCATCATTTTCTGGACTGAAGGGCGAGAGGAGGCTGTCGGAGTTCGGCGACAACCCTAGATTTAAGGTATGGGGTTTTTTGATTTTGAAGGTTTTGACTCAAAGCTTTTAGAGATTTGTGATTTTGGAAAGGAGAGAAGATGAAAAATGTGTTTTTCATTTTACCTTTGATGAATGGTGTAGATCTTTGAATTTTTGTGTATAAAAGGTGTAGATCTAGTGTAAACCAAGTGGATCTTGGTGGATCTTGGTGAAATATGTTTGGATTTTGTGATTTTTGGGGTGTAAGTTTTGTATTTTTTTTGATACATGGTTTAATTTCAAAAACTGAAGCTTGTCCTTTTGAAGAAGGTTGAAGAAGATGAATAGTAATGGATATGTGAGAAGATGTGGTTTGTTCTAGATTTTTTTATTTTTTTTTAGTTAACTTTATTTTGAAATATAGCTTGATTTTGAGTAGATCTGGAAGTGTAGTTGAAAAATTTAAAGAAAAGTTCACTGGTGTACTGTCGGAATTTTCCGACAGTCAATGTCGCCTGGGCGACATCGTTCCAGTGCACAGAACTTGTTTAATTCATTTTTGTTATGTTATGTTTGCAGAATGGCTTCCAGTCTAAGGCACGAAGGAGTACGTCTGAAGATGCGCATAGTTCGTATCAAGTTTACCCTGGGATTGAGAAAGCTATAATTGGAGTAGCAAAATATGTAAAATTTGATTCTCCGAAGCACGATCATATCTATGATCGTCTTGCGAATGCAGGTATAATTTCAGTAATCACAGCAGATACGTTCTCATCCTTTTTGATTCGAGAATTTTATAATCATTTGGAAGACCCGAGTTATACCGAATTGGATGGGGGAGTGAGATCTAGAATCCAAGGTCAACAAGTGGAAATAACACATGTTGATCTTAGAGAGGAATTCGGTCTTCTTATGAGTGAACATATGCCTGATATAGTAGAGAGCTATAGAAAGGATAGAGATTGGACCCTTGTAAATATGAGTTTACATGGAAGTCAAAAGAAGACCCTAATTACTGAAGTTTCATCACTCACTCCGGATGCATATTTAGTCCAAGATATATTAAGGAACTTAGTTATGTTAAAGAGTGGAGATACAAGGAGTATCACGGCACAGTTGACGCTGATTACATACTTTATTATGGAGGAGGAACCTTTTGATGTAGCAGACTTCATCCTTTCCCAGTTTCGGTATGCTTTTAGATTAAAACATCCAAAATGGGTGAAGATTCATACTCTACCAATGGGGGCTATAATTCAACGTATACTATATAAGAAGTATGGATGGATAGTTCAAGATTCGTACTTTGATGATTGTTTTCCTGAGATATACTATACGGGAACTATGAGAGTGATGAAGACTCAGAAAAAGCCTCATCCTAAAATTGAGATTAGAGAGCCTACAATGTCTAGGGCAGGATCACTACGAGAGTCTATAGATGATCTTCCTGATTCATTAGAGGATCACAAGAAGGAAGTGAAGAAAGATCGTAGTAGAATGCAGAAGTTTATGAAATTTTTGGTGAAAGGTCTGAAGTTAAAGCCTACTCCGGAAGAAGCGGACGAATGGCATATTCCAGATGAAGAACCGCCACGCAAATCGGTGAGGCGGACTCGACGTGGTAAGGCCGTAAGACGAGGCCCTCTAGAAGACTGTCCAGAGAGCAGCGGGGCTGGTTATGAGGATTCTGAGTAGTTATCATCTGGGTGCTGCTTCTGACTGATGTCGGAATTTTCCGACATCCACTGTCGCCTGGGCGACAGTGAATTTGCCCAGATTTCATTTTCTATTATCTGAACTTGATCCTATGTTGATTTCTACTATTTTTTGTGAAACAATTTTATGTAATATTAATTATGTGTGAATTTTTCTTAAGTAATTCAAATTCTATGGTTTGATTTAAAATTTAGTCTTTCTTTTTAAAATGTATAGGTTTTGTGATATATATTTTTTTTTATTTTATAGGTCATAAGTAGTGATATAATCATTGTGAAATGTCTAGGATTCCCAATTCTAGCCCAAGCATAGAAAAACGGGAATCCGGTAACGGTTTAGTGAATATATCCGCTAGTTGATTATCCGTGCCTATAAATGAAATTTTTATGTGGTTATTTTTAATATGATCTCTAATAAAATGATGTCTCATATCAATATGCTTAGACCTTGAATGATGGACCGGGTTGTATGTTAAATCAATTGCACTTTTATTATCACACCATAATTCAATAGTTTGTTGTTTAATATTTAAGTCTTCTAAAGTTTGTTTCATGCAAAGAGCTTGTGCACAACAACTACCAAGTGCGATGTATTCGGCCTCGGTGGTTGAGAGGGCAATAGAATTCTGTTTCCTACTCGACCATGAAATGAGTGAAGGGCCTAAAAAGTGATAAGTGCCACTAGTGCTTTTCCTATCTAGTGAACAACCGGCATAATCAGAATCAGAGTAGCCAAAAAGAGTAAAATCATCGCTATGAGGATACCATAAACCAAGTTTAGATGTGCCAATTAAATATCTAAAAAAAAATTTTACCGCTTTTAAATGTGATTATTTGGGATCGGCTTGAAATCTAGCACATAAACAAACTGAAAACATAATATCCGGTCTAGAAGCAGTTAAATATAAAAGTGAACCTATCATGCCTCTATATAAAGTTTGATCTATTGATATTCCATTTTCATCTTTTCCTAATTTTAAAGATACACTCATAGGAGTATTTGCTTGTTTGAGATTTTCAAATCCAAATCGTTTTAAAAGATCATGAATATATTTTGATTGGTTAATAAAAACTCCATCATGTTTTTGAACAATTTGAAATCCTAAGAAATATTTTTATTCTCCTACCATACTCATCTCAAATTCACTTTCCATCATTTTTACAACATAATTACACAACTCTTCATTAGTGGCTCCAAAAATAATATCATCAACATAGATTTGTAAAACAATTAAATCATCATCTACTTGCTTAATGAAGAGTGTACAATCAACACCACCCATTTTAAAACCATTTTGTAATAAATATATAGTCAATCTATCATACCATGCTCGTGGTGCTTGTTTTAAACCATACAAAGCTTTTAACAATCTATATACGCGATTAGGAAATTTTTCATTTACAAATCCTGGGGGTTGTTCAACATAAACTTCTTCTTTAATCAACCCGTTTAAAAATGCAGTTTTAATATCCATTTGCAATAATTTAAACCTTTTATGACTAGCAAATGCAACAAAAATTTTAACTGCTTCCAATCATGCTACGGGTGCAAATGTTTCATCAAAATATACCCCTTCAATTTGATTATATCCTTTCGCTACAAGCCTAGCTTTGTTTCTAGTGACCCTAGAGTCACTATCTAATTTGTTTTTGAAAATCCATTTGACTCCTACACCAGGATGATCACTAGGTCTATCTACAAGAATCCAAACTTTATTTCTTTCAAATTGGTTAAATTCTTCATTCATAGCTAGAAACCAAGATTCATCATTTAAAGCGGTGGCAACATCTTTTGGTTCTATATTTGAGACAAAACATAAATTTGAAAGACTTTCATGTAAACTAGAACGTGTACGTACCCCATTTAATGGTTCTCCAATAACAAGTTCTTGCGGATGATCTTTTGAGAACCTTAGCTCGATTGGAGGTACATATCCTTGTTCTTCTTCTTCTTCACCATCTTTTTCATCTTCTTTCTCTACTTTTTCTTCATCATTATCATCATCATTTTTCCTCAGATTTTGTTCCACATCTTCTTCATTTTTCTCATTACCTGCAACTTTAGTATTTTCTACACAAGAAATGTTTTCATCAAATTTTACATGAATAAATTCTTCAACCACTTTAGTACGTTTATTATAAACTCTATAGGCCTTGCTAGTTGAAGAATAACCAATGAAAATTCCTTCATCACATTTTTCATCAAATTTGCCTAAGTTATCTTTTGTATTCAAAATAAAGCATTTACAACCAAAAACTTTAAAGTAAGATACATTTGGTTTTCTTTGAAAATAAATTTCATAAGGAGTTAATTATAATGTGGGACGAATCATGACACGATTAATAATATAGCATGCAGTACTGACCGCTTCGGCCCAAAAATATTTTGGCAATTTAAATTCACAAAGCATAGTACGTCCTAATTCTTGAAGTGTTCTATTTTTCCTCTCCACTACACCATTTTGTTGTGGTGTGCGAGGAGCGGAAAATTCGTGTTTTATCCCAAATTCATTACAATATGAAATAAATTTTTCATTATCAAATTCTCCTCCACGATCTGATCTAATGCATTTTACTTTTAAATCAAGTTCATTTTGAATACGTGAAATTAGTTTTACAATTTCATCAAAAGCATCATATTTTGAATTTAAAAACAATGTCCAACAAAATCTAGAATAATCATCAATAATAAGAAACGTATATTTTCTACCTCCTAGACTTTGTGTAGAAATTGGACCAAACAAGTCCATATGTAATAAATGTAAAGGTCTAGTAGTAGAAATAACATTTTTGCTTTTAAAAGATGATTTTGTAAACTTTCCTTTTTGGCATGGTGAACATAATGAAGAAAGCTTTCCATTCAAATTTGGCAAACCTTTTATAATTTTATTTTTAGAAAGCTTTACTATGCATTTGGCACTAGAATGTCCTAGTTTCCTATGCCTAATTCAAGTTCATCATTCTTTGAAATAAAACATTTAAGTGTAGAATGAGATAAATCATGAAATGTGATTGTATACACATTGTTTATTCTTAGTGCAGTAAGTACGATTTCGTTTGTTTTAGAATCAATAATTTTGCAAAGGTTTGAGCTAGAGTCAAATAGAACATTTAGATTTTTATCACATAGTTGACTAATAGAAATTAAATTATGTTTCAAACCTTTAACATATAAAACATTTGAAATTTTAAATTCTTCGTTACCTACCACTCCAATGCCTTTGACTTTACCCTTGCCATTATCTCCAAATGTCACTGTTCCACCTTTCTTCATCTCCAGGCTAAGGAACTTTGATTTATCGCCCGTCATGTGTTTTGAACATCCAGAGTCCAAATACCACACGTCTTCCTTGTTCCTAGCCTGCACGCACACCTAAAAAGATGATGAGAGTAAAGATTTGGTAACCCAAGTGGTCGATCCCATGGTATAGGTGGACGCCTTAGGTACCCAGATTTGTTTAACATTAACTTTTCCTTTCTTCCAACATGAGCCCGAGATGTGACCAAATCGATGACATTTGGCACACACAATGAATGGTGAGGAACCATTTTTCAATGGTTTCTCTGGACTCTTGCTGGTGGAAACATCTTTATGTGTGGACTTAGAAAAATTTTCATTTTGAAAAACAGGTTTTCTGAACCTGGAGCTGTCGCTGGTTCCGACAGCAGCTGTCGGAAATTTCCGACAGCTTCCAGAGCTTCCAGAAACGTATCCTAGCCCAAATTTTGCTGTCCCATGGCATTGGTTGGCTAAAAGCATATCCAGAGATTTTTTTCCAACACCAAATTTTCCAATTGCCATGTTCAACTCATTTACTTTGGACTTTAAAATTGAATTTTCTTTTACTATCATGCCACATCTATTTGCAACACTTTTCTTATAATTCTCTAATTGAGAATGAGAGGTTTTAACAAATTTTTCTAAATCCTTTTTCTCTTTTAGAAGTTGATCAATTTTTTGATCGGACTTAGAAATAGTGTTTTCAAGTTCTTTTATTCTTGTCGAAGAGTGATCACACTCTTGACAAATTTCCTTCTCATTCCCAATAGATTTCAAATCATTTGATAACTTTTTATTTACTTTCAAAAGAACTTTGTTTTCAGATTTTAAAAAATCAATTTGTTTTAGGCTTTTATCCAAAAATTTGCAAGTTTTCATAAATTCAGAATATAAATCTTCATAAGATGGAGGAGTTACCTCAGTATCGCTTTGGACACTGCAATCGTCGTCAGATGACGCATTTTCTTTCCCCATCAAGCAGACATTTGCCTCCTCTTCCTCCTGTGTTGAGGAATCACTTTCTTCACCAGACGAAGAATCATCCCAAGTCTCTGCCTTTAACACTTTCTTCTTGTAACTTTTATCGTGCGTCTTTGCTTTTTGCTCTTTCAGATACTTTGGGCACTTGCTTCTGATATGACCAATCTTCTTGCAATGGTAGCACTCTGGTAGCGGACGCTCCTCTTCATTCTCCATTTTTCCTTTGCCTTTTTGGTAGGCAAAATCGTTCTTTTTTAAAAATCTCTTAAATGAATTTCTCCTCTCCGGATTTCTCATAAACTTCTTAAAGTTCCTCACAAACAGTCCTTCCTCATCTTCCTCACTTTCTTCAGATTCAGTTTCAACTTCCTTTTTAGATTTCAACGCCAAGCTTTTCTTTTTGGGCTCCAAATGTACTCTTGGCTTTGAATCTTCAACTCCACTTCATGGGTTTTTAGATTCCCAATGAGACTCTCCAATTATAAGGTCCTAAGATCATGTGACTCAGAAATTGCAGTCACTTTAGGATTGAACTTCGGGGGAAGTAATCTTAAGATTTTCCTCACTAAATCTCCATTGGAGAAAACCTTACCCAACACCTTTGAATCGTTCACGATTTTAGTAAATCGTGTGTACATTGTATCAATTTCTTCATCCACCTCCATTTTGAATCTTTCGAATTCTGACTCCAGTTGAAATAGCTTTGAATCCTTTACCTGCGAAGTACCTTCTTGAGTGATTTCTAAAAGATTCCAAATTTCATATGCAGTATCACAAGCACAAACTCTATTAAATTCAGTGCGATCTAGTGCGCAAAATAAAGCATTCATGGCTTTTGCATTGTTTTTACATCTTAATTTATCATTGTCATCCCACTTGTCTTTGGGTTTGACCATAGTTACATCTCCTACAACAATTGTTGGGGAAGAATAACTCGTCTCGACCATATTCCAAACTTCCATGTCGAGAGCTATTAGAAAATACCGCATTCGGGTTTTCCAATAGTTATAGTCCGTGCCCGTAAAAAGTGGTGGCCTACTGATTCCTTGCCCCTCAACGAACGCGTGATCGTTGTGCGCCATTACTCCCGGTGATAAAACCGTTTTGGAGAAACCTCCCTCTGATACCACGTGTTGGATCTTGAGGCGCCCTTAGGGGGGGTGAATAAGGGCCTTTTAGAAAATATGATTTTTACTTAAGAATTTTAAAATAACTTTTACTTTTCTAAAAGTTACTTATAAAAATTTCAAACTAATGTAATTTTTAGAATAAATTCAAACACAAATTTCTAAGTTAAAGATTAAACAACCATATTTGCAATTAAAGAAAAAGTCATAACTTTATAATTATGAAAATCACATACAAATAAAATGATCTTAACAATGCTTAAGATCAAGGCACAAATATGATAATAACCCTTTTACAATTTGTGTTTACCAATCCTTCTCCCAAGGATCCGAAGGCTATCACTTGTCTCTCTCTAGACCAAGCCTAAGTCTATCCTCTAGATCTTCCCAAGATCTAGACGTAGCACACAAGGCCACGATTTCCCACCAAGCCACGCAAGGACTTGGACGCTCCACACAAGGAAGCGATTTTCCCCTAAGCCACGCAAGGACTTAGACGCCGCACGCAAGACGACGATTTCTCTACCAATACAAAATGAAATGAATATAAATGAAAATACAATATGAAAAGAACAACTCCCTAGAAATTCAGATCTCTGAAAGGAAGGTTGAAGCCTCGAGATGATCGTTGATGAAGAAGCGCGCCCGATCTCGTCTTCAATCTCAAACCTTCTAAGCACAAGTGGGAGTTGATGAGGTTCTGGAGCTCTCTGGTTCGTATGCACTCAGGGAGGGACTTGAAATTATCAATGCTTGGAATGCACGAACAAAAGGAGCCAATATATAGAAATTCGCTGTCGCCTGGGCGACATCGGCTGTCGGAATTTCCGACAGCGCTAAACTGCTGCTCGTAGTGCTGTCGTGCGGGCAGTTGCTGTAACCTCCGACTGTCGCCTGGGCTATATCGATGTCGGATTTCCGACAGCGCAAAACTGCCGCTCGTAGTGCTGTCATGCGGGCAGTTGATGTAACCTCCGAGCTGTCACCTGGGCGACATCGATGTAGGATTTCCGGCAGCGCAAAACTGCCGCTCGTCGTGTTGCTGTGGGGGTAGTTGTTGTAACTTCTCTGCTGTCGCCTGGGCGACATCAGCTGTCGGAAAATTCCGACAGTGAAAATTTCATACTCTCAAATTGAGCTCCAGCAGAATTGTGAACATCTCATACCTGTTACATGCGCACCATTAATAAAAATAGAATCAAATACAAACGGGACTTTGTTATTATCAAACCGGAAGAGTGCGAAACGCATGCTCCAACAATTTACTCATTCCAGTTCATTTAGTTGTCGATATATAGCCGGTTGTAGTGGTAATGCGAAATTTAGCTCCAAATTACACCTAAACTTCTAACGGCCATAACTTTTGATTTGTATGTTTTATTGTTGCCCACAACACCTTTACGGAATATGCTCGGAGGCATACATCCAATGGAGCACAATTTTAAACCATTTTAGCTCATTTTAGAGGTCAATATACAGCCGGTTGCAATGGTAATGAGGGATTTTGCTCCTCTTGACACATAAACTGTAACATCCATAACTTTTGATATGGTCGTCCGATTTTTGCGAACAGCACCTTTTTGGATTGAGCTCGGAGCCCTACAACTAATGGAGAACAATTTTTACTCATTATAGTTTGTTTAGTGGTCAATATACAGCCGGGTTGGTAATAAGTTATTTAGCTCGAAAGGAGACCTAAACTTCAAACATCCGTAACTTTTGATCCGATTGTCAGATTTTCACCCACAATACCTTTTCATAATGAGATAGGAGCCCAAAATCCAATGGAGAACAATTTTAACCCATTCAAGCTCGTTTAGAGGTCCATATACAGTGGGTTCTACTGGTAATGCGAAATTTTGCTCCAAATTACTTTTGATCCGGTTGTCTGACTTTACCCCACAACCCATTTCGGAATGATCTTTGAGCACTAGATCCATTGGAGCACAAGTTTTAACCATTCCAGTTCATTAGTTGTCGATATATAGCCGATTGCAGCGATAATAGAAAATTTAGCACCAAAAGACACCTTTTCAGAATGAGATAGGAACCCTAAATCCAATGGAGAACAATTTTAACCCATTCAAGCTCGTTTAGAGGTCGATATACAGTGGGTTCTACTGGTAATGCGAGATTTTGCTCCAAATGACACATAAATTTCAAAATGAAATAATTTTAGATGCGGTTTGTAGCGAAAGTGAGAGATTTAGCTCCAAATGACACTTTAACTTTAAACAGTAATAACTGTTGATCCGGTTGTCTGATTTTACCCCACAACACCTTTTCGGAATGAGATCGGAGCACTACATTCATTGGAGCACAATTTTTACTCTGTCCAGTTTATTTAGTTGTCGATATATAGCCGGTTGCAGCGGTAATGCGAAATTTAGCTCCAAAGGACACCTTAGAATGAGATAGGAGCCCTAAATCCAATGGAGAACAAATTTAAAAAATTCAAGCCCGTTTAGAGATCGATATACAGTTTGTTCTACTAGTAATGTAAGATTTAGGTCCAAATGACACATAAATTTCAAAATGAAAGAATTTTAGATGCGGTTTGTAGCGAATGTGAGAGATTTAGCTCCAAATGACACTTAAACTTTAAACAGCAATATCTTTTGATCCTGGTTGTCTGATTTTACCCCACAACACCTTTTCGGAATGAGCTCGGAGCACTACATTCCTTGGAGCACAAGTTTTACCCATTCCAGTTCATTTAGTTGTCGATATATAACCGGTTGCAGCGGTAATGCGAAATTTAGCTCCAAAGGACACCTTTTCAGAATGGGATAAGAGCCCTAAATCTAATGAAGAACAATTTTAACCCATTCAAGCTTGTTTAGAGGTCGATATACAGTGGGCTCTATTGGTAATGCGAGATTTTGCTCCAAATGACACATAAATTTCAAAATAAAAGAATTTTAGATGCTGTTTGTAGCGAAAGTGAGAGACTTAGCTCCAAATGACACTTAAACTTTAAACAACAATAATTTTTGATCCGTTTGTCTGATTTTACCCCACAACACCTTTTCAGAATGAGCTCAGAGCACTACATTTATTGGAGCACAAGTTTTACCCAGTCCAGTTTATTTAGTTGTCGATATATACCAGTTGCAGCGTTAATGCAAAATTTAGCTCCAAAGGACATCTTTTCAGAATGAAATAGGAGCCCTAAATCCAACGGAGAACAATTTTAACCCATTCAAGCTCGTTTAAAGGTCAATATACAGTGGATTCTACTGGTAATGTGAGATTTTGCTCCAAATGACACATAAATTTCAAAATGAAAGAATTTTAGATGCGGTTTGTAGCGAAAGTGAGAAATTTAGCTCCAAATGACACTTAAACTTTAAACAGCAATAACTTTTGATCCGGTTGTCCGATTTTACCCCACAACACCTTTTCAGAATGAGCTCGAAGCACTACATTCATTGGGGAACAAGTTTTACAAATTCCAGTTCATTTAGTTGTCGATATATAGCCGGTTGCAGCGGTAATGCGAAATTTAGCTCCAAAGGACACCTTTTCAGAATGAGAAAGGAGCCTTAATCCAATGGAGAACAATTTTAACCAATTCAAGCTCGTTTAGAGGTCTATATACATGGGTTCTACTGGTAATGCGAGATTTTTCTCCAAATGACACATAAATTTCAAAACGAAAGAATTTTAGATGCGGTTTGTAGCGAAAGTGATAGATTTAGCTCCAAATGACACTCAAACTTTAAAAAGCAATAACTTTTGATCTGGTTGTCTTATTTTACCCCACAACACCTTTTCGGAATGAGCTTGGAGCACTACATTCATTGGAGCACAAGATTTACCCATTCCAGTTCATTTAGTTGTCGATATATAGCCGGTTGCAGTGGTAATGCGAAATTTCGCTCCAAAGGACACCTTTTCAGAATGAGATAGGAGCCCTAAATCCAATGGAGAACAATTTTAACAAATTCAAGTTCGTTTAGAGGTTGATATATAGTGTGTTCTACTAGTAATGTAAGATTTAGGCCCAAATGACACAAAAATTTCAAAATGAAAGAATTATAGATGCGGTTTGTAGCGAAAGTGAGAGATTTAGCTCCAAATGACACTTAAACTTTAAACAGCAATAACTTTTGATCCGGTTGTCTGATATTACCCCACAACACCTTTTGGAATGAGCTCGGAGCACTACATTCCTTGGAGCACAAGTTTTACCCATTCCAGCTCATTTATTTGTCGATATATAACCGGTTGCAGCGGTAATGCAAAATTTAGCACCAAAAGACACCTTTTCAGAATGAGATAGGAGCCCTAAATCCAATGGAGAACAATTTTAACCCATTCAAGCTCGTTTAGAGGTCGATATACAGTGGGTTCTACAAGTAATGCGAGATTTTGCTCCAAATGACACAAATTTCAAAATGAAAATTTTTTAGATGCGGTTTGTAGCGAAAGTGAGAGATTTAGCTCCAAATGACACTTAAACTTTAAACAGCAATAACTGTTGATCTGGTTGTCTATTTTTACCCCCACAACACCTTTTCGGAATTTGCTCGGAGCACTACATTCATTTGTGCACAATTTTTACCCAGTCAAGTTCATTTAGTTGTCGATATATAGCTGGTTGCAGCGGTAATGCGAAATTTAGCTCCAAAGAACACCTTTTCAGAATGAGATAGGAGCCCTAAATCCAATGGAGAATAATTTTAGCAAATTCAAGCTCGTTTAGAGGTCGATATATAGTGCGTTCTACTAGTAATGTAAGATTTAGGTCCAAATGACACAAATTTCAAAATGAAAGAATTTTAGATGCGGTTTGTAGCGAAAGTGAGAGATTTAGCTCCAAATGACAATTAAACTTTAAACAACAATAACTTTTGATCCTGGTTGTCTGATTTTACCCCACAACACCTTTTTGGAATGAGCTCGGAGCACTACATTCCTTGGAGTACAAGTTTTACCCATTCCAGTTCATTTAGTTGTCGATATATAATCGGTTGCATCGGTAATGTGAAATTTAGCTCCAAAGGACACCTTTTCAGAATGAGATAGGAGCCATAAATCTAATGAAGAACAATTTTAACACATTCAAGCTCGTTTTGAGGTCGATATACAGTGGGTTCTACTGGTAATGCGAGATTTTGCTCCAGATGACACATAAATTTCAAAATAAAAAATTTTAGATGCGGTTTGTAGCGAAAGTGAGAGATTTAGCTCCAAATGACACTTAAACTTTAAACAACAATAATTTTTGATCCGTTTGTCTGATTTTTCCCCACAACACCTTTTCAGAATGAGATCGGAGCACTACATTCATTGGAGCACAAGTTTTACCCAGTCCAGTTCATTTAGTTGTCAATATATATCCAGTTGCAGCGGTAATGCAAAATTTAGCTCCAAAGGACATCTTTTCAGAATGAGATAGGAGCCCTAAATCCAATGGAGAACAATTTTAACCCATTCAAGCTCGTTTAGAGGTCAATATACAGTGGATTCTACTGGTAATGTGAGATTTTGCTCCAAATGACACAAATTTCAAAATGAAAGAATTTTAGATGCGGTTTGTAGCGAAACTGAGAGAGTTAGCTCCAAATGACACTTAAATTTTAAACAGCAATAACTTTTGATTCGGTTGTCCGATTTTACCCCACAACACCTTTTTGAAATGAGCTCGGAGCACTACATTCATTGGGGCACAAGTTTTATAAATTCCAGTTCATTTAGTTGTCGATATATAGCCGGTTGCAGCGGTAATGCAAAATTTAGCTCCAAATGACACCTTTTCAGAATGAGATAGGAGCCCTAAATCCAATGGAGAACAATTTTAACTCATTCAAGCTCGTTTAGAGGTTGATATACGTGGGTTCTACTGGTAATGCGAGATTTTTCTCCAAATGACACTTAAACTTTAAACATCAATAACTTTTGATCCGGTTGTCTGATTTTACCCCACAACAACTTTTCGGAATGAGCTCGGAGCACTACATTCATTGGAGCACAAGTTTTACCCATTCCAGTTCATTTAGTTGTCGATATATACCGGTTGCAGCGGTAATGCAAAATTTAGCTCCAAAGGACAACTTTTCATAATGAGATAGGAGCTCTAAATCCAATGGAGAACAATTTTACCCATTCAAGCTCGTTTAGAGGTCGATATACAGTGGGTTCCACTGGTAATGCGAGATTTTGCTCCAAATGACACATAAAGTTCAAAATGAAAGAATTTTAGATGCGGTTTGTAGCGAAAGTGAGAGATTTAGCTCTAAATGACACTCAAACTTTAAACAGCAATAACTTTTGATCTGGTTGTCTGATTTTACCCCACAACACCTTTTCGGAATGAGCTCGGAGCACTACATTCATTGGAGCACAAGTTTTACCCATTCCAGTTCATTTAGATGTCAATATATAGCCGGTTGCAGCGGTAATACGAAATTTAGCACCAAATTACACCTAAACTTCTAACAGCCATAACTTTTGATTTGTATGTTTTATTGTTGCCCACAACACCTTTACGGAATATGCTCGGAGGCATACATCCAATAGAGCACAATTTTAAACCATTCCAGCTCATTTTAGAGGTCAATATACAGCCGATTGCAATGGTAATGAGGGATTTTGCTCCTCTTGACACATAAACTGTAACATCCATAACTTTTGATCTGGTTATCCGATTTTTGCGAACAACACCTTTTTGGAATGAGCTCGGAGCCCTACATCCAAAGGAGAACAAATTTTACCCATTCTATTTTGTTTAGTGGTCAATATACAGACGGGTTGGTAATAAGGTATTTAGCTCGAAAGGAGACCTAAACTTCAAACATCCGTAACTTTTGATCCGGTTGTCAGATTTTCACCCACAATACCTTTTCATAATGAGATAGGAGCCCTAAATCCAACGGAGAACAATTTTAACCCATTCAAGCTCGTTTTGAGGTCGATATACAGTGGGTTCTACTGGTAATGCGAGATTTAGCTCCAAATGACACATAAATTTCAAAATGAAAGAATTTTTGATGCGGTTTGTAGCAAAAGTGAGAGATTTAGCTCCAAATGATACTCAAACTTTAAACAGCAATAACTTTTGATCTGGTTGTCTGACTTTACCCCACAACACCTTTCCGGAATGATCTCGGAGCACTACATTCATTGGAGCATAAGTTTTACCCATTCCAGTTCATTTAGTTGTCGATATATAGCCGGTTGCAGCGGTAATGCGAAATTTTGCTCCAATGGACACCTTTTCAGAATGAGATAGGAGCCTTAAATCCAACGGAGAACAATTTTAACCCATTCAAGCTCGTTTAGAGTTCTATATACAGTGGATTCTACTGTTAATGCGAGATTTTGCTCCAAATGACACATAAATTTCAAAATGAATGAATTTTAGATGCGGTTTGTAGCGAAAGTGAGAGATTTAGCTCCAAATGACACTTAAACTTTAAACAGCAATAACATTTGATCCGGTTTTCTGATTTTACCCCCACAACAACACCTTTTCGGAATGAGCGAGCACTACATTCATAGGGGCGCAAGTTTTACCCATTCCATTTCATTTAGATGTCGATATATAGCCGGTTGCAGCAGTAAAGCAAAATTTAGCTCCAAAGGACACCTTTTCAGAATGAGATAGGAGCCCTAAATCCAATGAAGAGCAATTTTATCCCATTCAAGCTCATTTAGAGGTCAATATACATAGGTTCTACTGGTAATGCGAGATTTTGCTCCAAATGACACTTAAATTTCAAAATGAAAGAATTTTAGATGCGGTTTGTAGCGAAAGTGAGAGATTTAGCTCCAAATGACACTTAAACTTTAAACAGCAATAACTTTTGATCTGGTTGTCTGATTATACCCCTACAACACCTTTTCGGAATGAGCTCGGAGCACTACATTCATTGGAGCATAAGTTTTACCCATTCCAGTTCATTTAATTGTCGATATATAGCCGGTTGTAGCGGTAATGCGAAATTTTGCTCCAAAGGACACCTTTTCAGAATAAGATAGGAGCCCTAAATCCAATGGATAACAATTTTAACCCATTCAAGCTCGTTTAGAGGTCTATATACAGTGGATTCTACTGGTAATGCGAGATTTTGCTCCAAATGACACAAAAATTTCAAAATGAAAGAATTTTAGATGCAGTTTGTAGCGAAAGTGGGAGATTTAGCACCAAATGACACTTAAACTTTAAACAACAATAACATTTCATCTGGTTGTCTGATTTTACCCCACAACACCTTTTCGGAATGAGCTCAGAGCACTACATTCATTGGAGCACAAGTTTTACCCATTCCAGTTCATTTAGTTGTCGATATATAGCCGGTTGCAGCGGTAATGCGAAATTTAGCTCTGAATTACACCTAAACTTCTAACAGCCATATGTTTTCAGTTGTATGTTTGATTGTTGCCCACAACACCTTTACGGAATATGCTCGGAGGCATACATCTAATGGAGAACAATTTTAAACCATTCCAGCTCCTCTTGACACATATACTTTAATAGCCATAACTTTTGATCTAGTTGTCGATTTTTGCGCACAACACCTTTTTGGAATGAGCTCGGAGCCCTACACCCAATAGAGAACAAATTTTACGCATTCTAGTTTGTTTAGTGGTCAATATACAGCCGAGTTGATAATAAGATATTTAGCTCGAAAGGAGACCTAAACTTCAAACATCCGTAACATTTGATCCGGTTGTCAGATTTTCACCCACAATACCTTTTCATAATGAGATAGGAGCCCTAAATCCAATGGAGAACAATTTTAACCCATTCAAGCTCGTTTAGATGCCGATATATAGTGGGTTCTACTGGTAATGCGAGATTTAGCTCCAAATGACACATAAATTTCAAAATGAAAGAATTTTTGATGCGGTTTGTAGCGAAAGTGAGAGTTTTAGCTCCAAATAACACTCAAACTTTAAACAGCAATAACTTTTGATCTGGTTGTCTGACTTTACCCCGAAAGACCTTTTCAGAATGAGCTCGGAGCACTACATTCCTTAGAGCACAAGTTTTACCCATTCCAGTTCATTTAGTTGTCGATATATAGTCAGTTGAAGCGGTAATGCAAAATTTAGCTCCAAAGGACACCTTTTCAGAATGAGATAGGAGTCCTAAATCCAATGGATAACAATTTTAACCCATTCAAGCTCGTTTAGAGGTCTATATACAGTGGATTCTACTGGTAATGCGAGATTTTGCTCCAAATGACACATAAATTTCGAAATATAAGAATTTTAGATGCGGTTTGTAGCGAAAGTGGGAGATTTAGCTCCAAATGACACTAAAACTTTAAACAGCAATAACATTTGATCTGGTTGTCTGATTTTACCCCACAACACCTTTTCGGAAAGAGTGAGCACTACATTCATTTGAGCACAAGTTTTACCCATTCCACTTCATTTAGTTGTCGATATATAGCCGGTTGCAGCGGTAATGCGAAATTTAGCTCCAAAAGACACCTTTTCAGAATGAGATAGGAGCCCTAAATCCAATGGAGAACAATTTTACCCATTCAAGCTCGTTTAGAGGTCGATATACAGTGGGTTATACTGGTAATGCGAGATTTTGCTCCAAATGATACATAAATTTCAAAATGAAAGAATTTTAGATGCGATTTGTAGCGAAAGTGAGAGATTTAGCTCTAAATGACACTTAAACTTTAAACAACAATAACTTTTGATCCGGTTGTCTGATTTTACACCACAACACCTTTTCGGAATGAGCTCGGAGCACTACATTTATTTGAGCACAAGTTTTACTCATTCTAGTTCATTTAGTTGTCGATATATAACCGATTGCAGCGGTAAGACGAAATTTAGCTTCAAATTACACATAAACTTCTAACAGCCATATCTTTTGATTTGTATGTTTGATTGTTTCCCACAACACCTTTACGGAATATGCTAGGAGGCATACATCTAATGGAGCACAATTTTAAACCATTCCAGCTCATTTTTGAGGTCAATATACAACCGGTTGCAATGATAATGAGGGATTTTGCTCCTCTTGACACAAACTGTAACAGCCATAACTTTTGATCTGGTTATCCGATTTTTGCGCACAACACCTTTTTGGAATGAGCTCGGAGCCCTACATCCAATGGAGAACAAATTTTACCCATTCTAGTTTGTTTAATGGTCAATATACAGCCGGGTTGGTAATAAGGTATTTAGCTCGGAAGGAGACCTAAATTTCAAACATCTGTAACATTTGATCAGGTTGTCAGATTTTCACCCACAATACATTTTCATAATGCGATATGAGGCCTAAATCCAACGGAGAACAATTTTAACCCATTCAAGCTCGTTTAGAGGTCGATATACAGTGGGTTCTACTGGTAATGCGAGACTTAGCTCCAAATGACACATAAATTTCAAAATGAAAGAATTTTTGATGCGGTTTGTAGCGAAAGTGAGAGATTTAGCTCCAAATGACACTCAAACTTTAAACAGCAATAACTTTTGATCCGGTTGTCTGACTTTACCCAACAACACCTTTTAGGAATGAGCTCGGAGCACTACATTCCTTGGAGCACAAGTTTTACCCATTCTAGTTCATTTAGTTATCGATATATAGCCGGTTGAAGCGGTAATGCAAAATTTAGCTCCAAATGACACCTTTTCAGAATGAGATAGGAGCCCTAAATCCAATGGAGAATAATTTTAACCCATTCAAGCTCGTTTAGAGGTCTATATACAGTGGATTCAACTGGTAAAGCGAGATTTTGCTCCAAATGACACATAAATTTCAAAATGAATGAATTTTAGATGCGGTTTGTAGCGAAAGTGAGAGATTTAGCTCCAAATGACACTTAAACTTTAAACAGCAATAACATTTGATCCGGTTGTCTGATTTTACCCCACAACAACTTCTCGGAATGAGCGAGCACTACATTCATAGGGGCACAAGTTTTACCCATTCCAGTTCATTTAATTATCGATATATAGCCGGTTGCAGCGGTAATGCGAAATTTAGCTCCAAAGGACACCTTTTCAGAATGAGATAGGAGCCCTAAATCCAATGGAGAACAATTTTAACCCATTCAAGCTCCTTTAGAGGTCTATATATAGTGGATTCTTCTGGTAATGCGAGATTTTGCTCCAAATGACACATAAATTTCAAAATGAAAGAATTTTAGATGCGATTTGTAGCGAAAGTAAGAGATTTAGCTCGAAATGACACTTAAACTTTAAACAGCAATAACATTTGATCCGGTTGTCTAATTTTACCCCACAACACCTTTTCAGAATGAGTGAGCACTACATTCATAGGGGCACAAGTTTTACCCATTCCAGTTCATTTTGTTGTCGATATATAGCCGGTTGCAGCGGTAATGCGAAATTTAGCTCCAAAAGACAACTTTTCAGAATGAGATAGGAGCCCTAAATCCAATGGAGAACAATTTTACCCATTCAAGCTCGTTTAGAGGTCGATATACAGTGGGTTCTACTGGTAATGCGAGATTTTGCTCCAAATGACACACTTATATTTCAAAATAAAAGAATTTTTGATGCAGTTTGTTGCGAAAGTGAGAGATTTAGCTCCAAATGACACTTAAACTTTAAACAGCAATAACTTTTGATATGGTTGTCTGATTTTACCCCACAACACCTTTTCGGAATGAGCTCGGAGCACTACATTCATTGGAGCACAAGTTTTACCCATTCCAGTTCATTTAGTTGTCGATATATAGCCGGTTGCAGCGGTAATGCGAAATTTATCTCCAAATTACACCTAAACTTCTAACAGCCATATCTTTTGATTTGTATGTTTGATTGTTGCCCATAACACCTTTACGGAATATGCTAGGAGGCATACATCTAATGGAGCAAAATTTTAAATCATTCCAGCTCATTTTTGAGGTCAATATACCGTTTGCAATGATAATGAGTGATTTTGCTCCCTTGACACATAAACTGTAACAACCATAACTTTTGATCTGGTTGTCCGATTTTTGCCCACAACACCTTTTTGGAATGAGCTCGGAGCCATACATCCAATGGAGAACAAATTTTACCCATTCTAGTTTGTTTAGTGGTCAATATACAGCCGGGTTGGTAATAAGGTATTTAGCTCGAAAGGAGACCTAAACTTCAAACATCCGTAACATTTGATCAGGTTGTCAGATTTCCACCCGCAATACCTTTTCATAATGCGATATGAGCGCTAAATCCATCGGAGAACAATTTTAACCCATTCAAGCTCGTTTAGAGGTCGATATATAGTGGGTTCTACTGGTAATGCGAGATTTAGCTCCAAATGACACATAAATTTCAAAATGAAAGAATTTTTGATGCGGTTTGTAGCGAAAGTGAGAGATTTAGCTCCAAATGATACTCAAACTTTAAACAGCAATAACTTTTGATCTGGTTGTCTTACTTTACCCCCACAACACCTTTTCGGAATGATCTCGGAGCACTACATTTATTGGAGCACAAGTTTTACCCATACCAGTTCATTTAGTTGTCGATATATAGCCGGTTGCAGCGGTAATGCGAAATTTTGCTCCAAAGGACACCTTTTCAGAATGAGATAGGAGCCCTAAATCCAATGGAGAACAATTTTAACCCATTCAAGCTCGTTTAGAGGTCTATATACCGTGGATTCTACTGGTAATGCGAGATTTTGCTCCAAATGACACATAAATTTCAAAATGAAAGAATTTTAGATGCGGTTTGTAGCGAAAGTGAGAGATTTAGTTCCAAATGACACTTAAACTTTAAACAACAATAACATATGATCCGGTTGCCTGATTTTACCCCCACAACACCTTTTCGGAATGAGCGAGCACTACATTCATAAGGGCACAAGTTTTACCCATTCCATTTCATTTAGTTGTCGATATATAGCCGGTTGCAGCAGTAATGCGAAATTTAGCTCCAAAAGACACCTTTTCAGAAGGAGATAGGAGCCCTAAATCCAATGGAGAACAATTTTACCCATTTAAGCTCGTTTAGAGGTCGATATACAGTGGGTTCTACTGGTAATGCGAGATTTTGCTCCAAATGACACTTAAATTTCAAAATGAAAGAATTTTAGATGCAGTTTGTAGCGAAAGTGGGAGATTTAGCTCCAAATGACACTTAAACTTTAAACAGCAATAACTTTTGATCCGGTTGTCTGATATTACCCCTACAACACCTTTTTGGAATGAGCTCAAAGCACTACATTCATTGGAGCACAAGTTTTACCCATTCCAGTTCATTTAATTGTCGATATATAGCCGGTTGCAGCGGTAATGCAAAATTTTGCTCCAAAGGACACCTTTTCAGAATGAGATAGGAGCCCTAAATCCAATGGAGAACAATTTTAACCCATTCAAGCTCGTTTAGAGGTCTATATACAGTGGATTCTAGTGGTAATTCGAGATTTTGCTCCAAATGACACATAAATTTCAAAATGAAAGAATTTTAGATGCAGTTTGTAGCGAAAGTGAGAGATTTAGCTCCAAATGACACTTAAACTTTAAACAACAATAACATTTCATCCGGTTGTCTAATTTTACCCCACAACACCTTTTCAGAATGAGCTCGGAGCACTACATTCATTGGAGCACAAGTTTTACCCATTCCAGTTCATTTAGTTGTCGATATATAGCCGGTTGCAGCGGTAATGTGAAATTTAGCTCCAAATTACACCTAAACTTCTAACAGCCATATCTTTTGATTTGTATGTTTGATTGTTGCGCACAACACCTTTACGGAATATGCTCGGAGGCATACATCTAATGGAGAACAATTTTAAACCATTCCAGCTCATTTTTGAGGTCAATATACAACTGGTTGCAATGATAATGAGGGATTTTGCTCCTCTTGACACATAAACTGTAATAGCCATAACTTTTGATCTAGTTGTCCGATTTTTGCGCACAACACCTTTTTGGAATGAGCTCGGAGCCCTACATCCAATGGAGAACAAATTTTACGCATTCTAGTTTGTTTAGTGGTCAATATACAGCCGGGTTGATAATAAGGTATATAGCTCGAAAGGAGACCTAAACTTCAAACATCCGTAACATTTGATCAGGTTGTCAGATTTTCACCCACAATACCTTTTCATAATGAGATAGGAGCCCTAAATCCAACGGAGAACAATTTTAACCCATTCAAGCTCGTTTAGAGGTCGATATACAGTGGGTTCTACTGGTAATGCGAGATTTAGCTCCAAATGACAAATAAATTTCAAAATGAAAGAATTTTTGATGCGGTTTGTAGCGAAAGTGAGAGATTTAGCTCCAAATGATACTCAAACTTTAAACAGCAATAACTTTTGATCTAGTTGTCTGACTTTACCCCCACAACACCTTTTCGGAATGATCTCGGAGCACTACATTCATTGGAGCACAAGTTTTACCCATTCCAGTTCATTTAGTTGTCGATATATAGCCGGTTGCAGCGGTAATGCAGAATTTTGCTCCAAAGGACACCTTTTCAGAATGAGATAGGAGCCCTAAATCCAATGGAGAACAATTTTAACCCATTCAAGCTCATTTAGAGGTCTATATACAGTGGATTCTACTGGTAATGCGAGATTTTGCTCCAAATGACACATAAATTTCAAAATGAAAGAATTTTAGATGCGGTTTGTAGCAAAATTGAGAGATTTAGCTCCAAATGACACTTAAACTTTAAACAGCAATAACATTTGATCCGGTTGTCTGATTTTACCCCCACAACACCTTTTCGGAATGAGCGAGCACTACATTCATAAGGGCACAAGTTTTACCCATTCCATTTCATTTAGTTGTCGATATATAGCCGGTTGCAGCAGTAATGCGAAATTTAGCTCCAAAAGACAACTTTTCAGAATGAGATAGGAGCCCTAAATCAAATGGAGAACAATTTTACCCATTCAAGCTCGTTTAGAGGTCGATATACAGTGGGTTCTACTGGTAATGCGAGATTTTGCTCCAAATGACACTTAAATTTCAAAATGAAAGAATTTTAGATGTGGTTTGTAGCGAAAGTGGGAGATTTAGCTCCAAATGACACTTAAACTTTAAACAGCAATAACTTTTGATCCAGTTGTCTGATATTACCCCTACAACACCTTTTCGGAATGAGCTCGGAGCACTACATTCATTGGAGCACAAGTTTTACCCATTACAGTTCATTTAATTATCGATATATAGCCGGTTGCAGCGGTAATGCGAAATTTTGCTCCAAAGGACACCTTTTCAGAATGAGATAGGAGCCCTAAATCCAATGGAGAACAATTTTAACCCATTCAAGCTCGTTTAGAGGTCTATATATAGTGGATTCTACTGGTAATGCGAGATTTTGCTCCAAATGACACATAAATTTCAAAATGAAAGAATTTTAGATTCAGTTTGTAGCGAAAGTGAGAGATTTAGCTCCAAATGACACTTAAACTTTAAACAATAATAACATTTCATCCGGTTGTCTGATTTTACCCCACACCACCTTTTCGGAATGAGCTCGGAGCACTACATTTATTGGAGCACAAGTTTTACCCATTCCAGTTCATTTAGTTGTCGATATATAGCCGGTTGCAGCGGTAATGCGAAATTTAGCTCCAAATTACACCTAAACTGTTGGATCTTGTGACGCCCTTAGAGGGGGGGGGGGGTGAATAGGGGCTAAAAATTACTTTGATATTTTTTTAATATATTATGATAATTTTAACGGATAAACAAGTAGATTTTTAGACAACACAAATACGCACTTAGAAAATCATAAGAAATTGGAAATCAAATTTTATTTCCACAAGTGATGAATACAAAGGATTGTCGATCTTAATAAAGCTTAAAATCAAGGCTATGATAAAAATAAAATTCTTTTCAATTTACCGGTCCTTCAACCAAGGATCAGAAGGCTATCACTTGTCTCTCCCTAGACCAAGCCCAAGCCTACCCTCTAGATCTTCCCAAGATCTAGACATAGCACACAAGGCCACGATTTCCTACCAAACTACGCAAGGACTTGGACGCTCCGCACAAGGAAGCGATTTTCCCCTAAGCCACGCAAGGACTTAGACGTCACGCACAAGGAGACGATTTCCCTACCAATACAAAGTGAAATGTATGTAAATGAAAATACAAATGAATTGAACAACTCCCTAGAAATTCAGATCTCTGAAAGGAAGGTTGAAGCCTTGAGATGATCGTTGATGTAGAAGCGCGTCCGATCTCGACTTCAATTTCAAACCTTCTAAACACAAATGGGAGTTGATGAGGTTCTAGAGCTCTCTGGTTCGTATGAACTCAGGAAAGGATTTAGAATCTTCAAAACTCTGAATGCACGAACAAAACGAACCCATTTATAGATTTTCACTGTCGCCTGGGCGACATCGACTGTCGGAATTTCTGACAGCGCTAAACTGCTGTTCATCGTGCTGTCGTGCGGGCAGTTGCTGTAACTTCTGCGATGTCGCCTAGGCGACATCGATGTCTCCTGGGCGACAGCCCCTCTTCCTTTTTGCCGTCCGAAACTTCTCCAGACTGTAGATTGAGTCGTTCTCATCTCCGAAATGGGGTGGCACGTTCTGTAACTCTTCCTGGATTGAAAGTTATGGCCATTTTAAGATCCGCACACAAAACTCATCCTTTTGCTTTTTCTAATGTGTACACACTCTTGGATCATGCCCATGAACGAGGACTTGTCTCCTCATTGAACCTGTACAACCTGGACACTATAAACACACAAAATACTAGATCAAATACAACACGGTATTTGTTATTCTCAAACCAAGAGATGCGGAACATAGGCTCCAACAATCTCCCCCTTTTGATAATAACAAATACCCGTATGAGAAATTAGTGAGATTAAGACAATTTGTGTTTATAGATAAGTGCGGTAATAAGATATGCATGAATAACATGTTAAGAGCGTGATATAATTGAAAGCGATAATGCCTACTCTTTCTATATCAAGTCCTCCCCCTACATTAGTGTCTCTTATAAACTACTCCCCCTAAATATCTATTTTATTAGATTTCTCAATTTCTTCTCCCCTTTGTTATTAACAAAAGTGGGTAGGGATGAGTGTATATCTTTTAAGAAAGGTAAGGAACTATTTATTGAAGGATTTTCATGATCGAGCATATGATAGTGTATGCACCTCCTATATGATTACTCCCCCTACAAATATACCCATTTTTTGAGTTTAATATCATTATAATGCACTCCACCTAAATATTAGATTTATGCAATTTAATCTCCCCTTTTGGTATAATCAAAAGAGGGTTTAGGAGTGAGTATGTATAATAAGGAGTAATATATTTTATGTCGAGAAGAAAAATAGGATGCAATCAAAAACTTGTTAAATACTACTTGTTGAGAAAAATATAAGCATGATGTAACATAAAGTAGTAAGCAACATAGCTAAGATGATAAAGGAAAACACCGTGTTAAAAATAATAAGCACTCTTAAACATAAACATCATTTTAGAAGATAAAACCATATAAAGGATAATGAGTTTTAAATTTGAAAAGTTGATGTTTGAGTTAAAGATTGAAGAGATGCTATTCCATTAAGATAAAAAATTGCAAGCATGATTTCATAATATCAAGAAAAGATACACAAACTACAATGTAATAAAATTTGCATTTCAAGTAAACATAAACATTGTAGCGGTCATGCTTTGTTATCTAGTGCATTTACTTAAGTTTGTAGAGATTTGAGTAGATGAGCATTATGATCCAATTCTCATGAGTAGAAGTTTTATGAAAGATAATGATGTGTACAAAGTAGTGTTTTGATAAAGTATACAAGTGAATCAATCAAAAACACATGACATATATAATGAAATAACACAACATTGAAATACACAAATAATATTACTTCCACACTATTTCAATGCACATGAATAAATAGTACAACTACCAAGGTGCTTTGCACACACAATGCTTATTAAGACTTATCAGGGTGCAAAGTAGTGCTTGGGGAATCACTTTTATACTTTTTAGCTTTATTTTCAATTTTTTTGTGATCCGGTGTACTAAAGAGAAGTGGTGTATAAATTGTTTGCTATAAGACACTTTAAAATTCTTAGCCAAGGTGCTCAACCTCATAATGCTCATTAAGACTTATCAGGAGGGTGAGTAGTGTTTGGTGGAGTTTTCCTTGTCATTTATTATTTGCTTTTTAGTTTAGTGACTAAGGACTCCGAATTCACTTGTTTTGCAAACATAGCATTTTAAACCACATTTCTCTAAAGAATAAGTGCATGAAAAACAAAGAATTGTAATAACCAATTCAATGTTGTGTAGGTAATCTATTTAGGCATTTTAATTATTTATGTTATTACACTACATAATCATGTAAGAATAAGATTGTAAACACATGTAGGCTATCAAAAATAAGTGAGTGAATGAATCATTATCAAACATAATACATTACTCATACTTAGAGGCATGCTAAACATTTCTACACATGTTTATCTACAATCAATTTCATTTCACATAACAAGATAATTTTCAAGGCATGTCAAATACAAAACAATGTTTTTAAGAAACTTGAAAGTTAAATTAAACATTGTATTTAATCTTTAATTGATATAATTAATCATCCATCCTTGACAATGGCAATGAATAACAATCAGTTTTTTTATAAATTTTTGATTTTTTTTTTATATATGCACAAAACAATAAACACACATAAAGAAAAACATATTTTTGTTCTTTGAAATTGTTTTGTAAATTTGTATTTGTTTTATATATATATATATATATTCTCTGGAAATCATAGAAGTCTTTAATAGCCCTTTCAGTAAATGATAATCTATGCCAGAGAAATAAACAAAAATAATGTATGAGAAAATACATATATTTTTTTTTTAAAGAAATAAAATTTTGTTTTAAAAGGAATAAAAAGATAGAAAACATTTACAAACACACAAAATATTAAAATAATACCAGAAATAATTCAAAAAAAAAATTATTTTGGAGCAAAGGAGCTAACGCCAGGCATTAACTTCTTAACGCAAAAATAGAACTGCATTTCTTGATGTTTTGAAAAATATTTTTCTCAATTCATTTGTATTATAAAGTGACCTTCCTTCAGTTGAAATTTCAGAGTATATTGATTAGATTTGAAGGCTCTTTTAGCATGTATTTGGTGATTTTTCAAATACTTGTGTTTGGTAAATCATTAAAGCTCGAAATATTAAAATATGCAAACACATGATGCAATGTTAGAATAAAAAAAATATGCATGATTTATGTATAAAGAGTGAGATAATGTTCATGCAATGAATATAATATAAGTATATCTAAGATCAAGATACCTTAACTACATGACTACACTCTAGCCCCGTACTAAGTGACGGATGGGCATGAGGAGCTGCACACATGCCGTAGGTTGGGGTGTTAATCCCATATGCATACAAAAGACGACGCTCAACCTAGCACTCTTTCCCCCCAGTGCCTCTCAAGGCCCCACAGGAACCCTCCCCGGTTAAGGACAAGACATGACTTAGAGGTTAGGTCTCTAATGCACACAATCCTACGCCCTCGCTATTGTGAGACACATGTCATAGGTTTATTGATTATGGACATACTAAGCGTGTAAGCCTTAAATATATTAACTGTGTTATAATTTCATGATTAGTTTTGGATTTACAATTTTATCGAAGATTGTTGATTTTAAATCCATTTAGAAAAGTTTTATTCATGCAAATAACTAAAAAGGAAAATAAGATTTTCATATTTTAATGATATAATTTGCTTTAGCATTGCAAGGTATAACTAGCATGAGCATTGATTTCTATCTATGGTACGGGATAATGCTAGTGTGATGAATTAGGACAGCATGGTGCAAAGCTAAGTAAAGATGGACAAATATAAGATTGAGTTGCATGTATTCAAACATAGAGTTTTGAATTTTCATAGACCTAAAAAGAAGTGACAATTCTATTTGATTTTATCTTGTTGATATCAAGTTAATTCATAGGTCTAAAGATAATGAGATTCATGCAAACAATAAAGATGCACATCACACACACACACAAAACAAGATATGAAACTATAATACCAATTGCAATCATATATTTCATAATTCCTAAGGTTGATAGAATTATTTGATTTAAGATAGGTCTTGGTGGATCATGAATTATGATATATGATTATAGTGAATTTTAGCATAGGATATTAATAGATCATGGTGGTGATTGTGAAATCATATTCATCATTTTTGTAAATTTTCTTTTTGATTTTAATTTTTAGAAATTAGACAAAACAAATACAAGGTATTTGACAACAATGATAGTAAAAATAATTTTTCAGAGAAAATCAGAATTTTTAGGAAAATATGCTACCGCCAGCGTTAGTGACGGAGTTACTATATTTGATTTAAAACACATTGTTTTTGATATTATTTGATTCTGATTTTTCTCGATTATGATTTTCAATATAGGGGCTATTATATGCAGCAACGAAAAATAGACAAATGTGCAATTAGTTGCGCATTTAATATTTTAGCCTAAGACCCCTAAAAATCCATTATATCCAATTTTGAAGGTAATTTCATTAGTCTTGATAATATCATTTAGAAAATTTAGTATACAATTTATAATGATAATACAAGATATTTATAGGCAAAGGATTTAAAAAGGATAAAACAAAAGGAAAAGATAGATCACTTAAAAATTATGACTTTATGTTCAATTTAATTCAATTTTGATTTGATAAACATTAGGCTTAAAATGTAAAAGTCATATTTCATAATATATCTAAGTGACCTTAGCGTGTTGGCTCAAAAATAAGAAAACAAACAAAAGAAAAAGCAATTAAGCATATTATGAAGTAGAGTACTGATATTTCATTTTTAATTAATTTCTACTTCATGCAATATAATGATTCCTAGTGAATGAGTGACTTAGGTATCCAAAGGGGACCAAGTGTGATGGTTCCTTTGGGTACCCAAATACATCGTGTAGGCTTTTGGAGAGATAGTGATGAATGGGCCTTTACAAGTGGAGTTAGTGTTTCATTTTTTATTTTGGGCCTCCATTCATACTTTGGTTGTTTATCTTTTAAATTCATATTATGATTATTTGACATCTTTTTGGAATGATAGTTGTTTGAAAAATAATTCATTTGGGATTTATGTTTATTCAAATTATTTTTCAAAATACATTGATGTTGATAATCATAATGAATTTTTTTATATTGATTCTTTGAGAGTTTATAAGAGTGGTGGTCTTTCTTAAGAATTGAATGTTGAAAAAGTGGGTTACAATATGTTTTAAATGATTGGTTCTTATTTTGATGATTTTCATTTCCACTCTTTCTTATAGACGTGCTCTTATAATATGAAGTTAAGCTTTTAGACTTTTGATAATTTGATAAACTATAGATAAAAGAAGTTTTATTATATGAAAAGTTTTGAATAAACATTTTTAATGATTCTAATTTATCCTTTAAATTATCATTTTCTTTTAACAATTTTTCATTATGCTCTTTTGAAGTTAAAAGACCTTTTTCCAAAACCTTGAGTTCTTCTTCAAATGTATTATAATCAAAACAAGGTTTAGCATTTTCAATTAAAGAGCATGAACAAGAATTTGAAACATCAATATAAGATTCTACTTTAGCGTTTGCTTTTAAAGTTTTATTTTCTAAACGTAATTTGGAATTAGCATGTTTCAACTTTGAAATTTTACGTTTAGCAAATTTAAGCACACGAAATGTAGAAATAGAATTTGTTATGAAAAGAGAAGATTTAGATTTTCTTACCTTACTATAGTTTCCGTCTTCTCTTTTGCTTGATGTTTTGCCATCAATTGAGTCCAATATTGTGACTCTCTTAGATATATCTTCCTCCAAGCATGAGTCCTCATCGGTTTCTTCTCTTGGATCCATAAGGAATTGCTCTTGTTCATCATCTGTGGAAGGAAGACTATAAGTAGTTTCAAGAAATTTCCAAACTTCAAAAGCAGTAGGAAGCGTATAAATAAGTTTGAAAATATTTTGATCTAATGCACAATATTGACTATTCATTGATTTGGCATTTAAAAACATTTCATTTTTATTTAAAATATTTGGGGGCATTTTAATTGTAATATTCCAAACTTCAATATCCAAAGTTTTAAGAAATATTTCCATAAGTGTTTTCCACCCATTATAATTTTCACCCATAAATAATGGTGGACATAATGATTTTTCATTTTCATAAAAATTATCCCCTCTAGAAGATGCGAGATCATGAAGCGCCATTATTCCCGGTTGTGAAGCCGTATTGGAATAACCTGCGCTCTGATACCACGTGTTGGATCTTGTGACGCCCTTAGAGGGGGGGGGGGGGTGAATAAGGGCTAAAAATTACTTTGATATTTTTCTAATATATTATGATAATTTTAACGGATAAACAAGTAGATTTTTAGACAACCCAAATAAGCACTTAGAAAATCATAAGAAATTGGAAATCAAATTTTATTTCCACAAGTGATAAAAACAAAGGATTGTCGATCTTAATAAAGCTTAAAATCAAGGTTATGATAAAAATAAAATTCTTTTCAATTTACCGGTCCTTCAACCAAGGATCGGAAGGCTTTCACTTGTCTCTCCCTAGACCAAGCCCAAGCCTACCCTCTAGATCTTCCCAAGATCTAGACGTAGCACACAAGGCTACGATTTCCTACCAAACCACGCAAGGACTTGGACGCTCCGCACAAGGAAGCAATTTTCCTCTAAGCCACGCAAGGACTTAGACGTCAGGCACAAGGAGACGATTTCCCTACCAATACAAAGTGAAATGTATGTAAATGAAAATACAAATGAAATGAACAACTCCCAAGAAATTCAGATCTCTGAAAGGAAGGTTGAAGCCTCGAGATGATCGTTGATGTAGAAGCGCGTCCGATCTCGTCTTCAATTTCAAACCTTCTAAGCACAAATGAGAGTTGATGAGGTTCTGGAGCTCTCTAGTTCGTATGAACTCAGGAAAGGATTTAGAATCTTCAAAGCTCTGAATGCACGAACAAAACAAACCCATTTATAGATTTTCACTATCGCCTGGGCGACATCGACTGTCGGAATTTCCGACAGCGCTAAACTGTTGTTCATCGTGCTGTCGTGCGGGCAGTTGCTGTAACTTCTGCGCAGTCGCCTGGGCGACATCAATGTTGCCTGGGCGACAGCCCCTCTTCATTTTTGCCGTTCGAAACTTCTCCAGACTGTAGATTGAGTCGTTCTCATCACCGAAATGGGGTGGCACATTCTGTAACTCTTCCTGGATTGAAAGTTATGGCCATTTTAAGATCAGCACACAAAACTCATCCTTTTGCTTTTTCTAATTTGTACACACTCTTGGATCATGCCCATGAACGAGGACTTGCTCCTCATTGAACCTGCACAACCTGGACACTATAAACACACAAAATACTAGATCAAATACAACACGATATTTGTTATTCTCAAACCAAGAGATGCGGAACATAGGCTCCAACATAAACTTCTAACAGCCATATCTTTTGATTTGTATGTTTGATTGTTGTGCACAACACCTTTACGGAATATGCTCGGAGGCATACATCTAATGGAGAACAATTTTAAACCATTCCAGCTCATTTTTGAGGTCAATATACAACCGGTTGCAATGATAATGAGGGATTTTGCTCCTCTTGACACATAAACTGTAATAGCCATAACTTTTGATCTAGTTGTCCGATTTTTGCGCACAACACCTTTTTGGAATGAGCTCGGAGCCCTACATCCAATGGAGAACAAATTTTACGCATTCTAGTTTGTTTAGTGGTCAATATACAGCCGGGTTGATAATAAGGTATTTAGCTCGAAAGGAGACCTAAACTTCAAAGATCCGTAACATTTGATCCGGTTGTCATATTTTCACCCACAATACCTTTTCATAATGAGATAGGAGCCCTAAATCCAATAGAGAACAATTTTAACCCATTCAAGCTCGTTTAGAGGCCGATATACAGTGGGTTCTACTGGTAATGCGAGATTTAGCTCCAAATAACACATAAATTTCAAAATGAAAGAATTTTTTATGCGGTTTGTAGCGAAAGTGAGAGACTTAGCTCCAAATGACACTCAAACTTTAAACAGCAATAACTTTTGATCCGGTTGTCTGACTTTACCCCACAACACCTTTTCAAAATGAGCTCGGAGCACTACATTCCTTGGAGCACAAGTTTTACCTATTCCAGTTCATTTAGTTGTCGATATATAGTCGGTTGAAGCGGTAATGCGAAATTTAGCTCCAAAGGACACATTTTCAGAATGAGATAGGAGCCCTAAATCCAATGGAGAACAATTTTAACCCATTCAAGCTCGTTTAGAGGCCTATATACAGTGCATTCTACTGGTAATGCGAGATTTTGCTCCAAATGACACATAAATTTCAAAATGAAAGAATTTTAAATGCGGTTTGTAGCGAAAGTGAGATATTTAGCTCCAAATGACACTAACTTTAAACAGCAATAACATTTGATTCGGTTGTCTGATTTTACCAACAACACCTTTTCAGAATGAGCGAGCACTACATTCATTTGAGCACAAGTTTTACCCATTCCAGTTTATTTAGTTGTCGATATATAGCCGGTTGCAGCGGTAATGCGAAATTTTGCTCCAAAGGACACCTTTTCAGATTGAGATAGGAGCTCTATATCCAATGGAGAACAATTTGAACTCATTCAAGCTCGTTTAGAGGTCTATATACAGTGGATTCTACTGGTAATGCGAGATTTTGCTCCAAATGACACATAAATTTCAAAATGAAAGAATTTTAGATGCGGTTTGTAGCGAAAGTGAGAGATTTAGCTCCAAATGATACTTAAACTTTAAACAGCAATAACATTTGATCCGGTTGTCTGATTTTACCCCCACAACACCTTTTCAGAATGAGCGAGCACTACATTCATTTGAGCACAAGTTTTACCCATTCCAGTTCATTTAGTTGTCGATATATAGCCGGTTGCGGCGGGTAATGCAAAATTTAGCTCCAAAAGACACCTTTTCAGAATGAGATAGGAGCCCTAAATCCAATGGAGAACAATTTTACCCATTCAAGCTCATTTAGAGGTCGATATACAGTGGGTTATACTGGTAATGCGAGATTTTGCTCCAAATGACACATAAATTTCAAAATGAAAGAATTTTAGATGCGGTTTGTAGCGAAAGTGAGAGATTTAGCTCTAAATGACACTTAAACTTTAAACAGCAATAACTTTTAATCCGGTTGTCTGATTTTACCCCACAATACCTTTTCGGAATGAGCTCGGAGCACTACATTCATTGGAACACAAGTTTTACCCATTCTAGTTCATTTAGTTGTCGATATATAGCCGATTGCAGCGGTAATACGAAATTTAGCTCCAAATTACACCTAAACTTCTAACAGCCATATCTTTTGATTTGTATGTTTGATTGTTGCGCACAACACCTTTACGGAATATGCTAGGAGGCATACATCTAATGGAGCACAATTTTAAACCATTCCAGCTCATTTTTGAGGTCAATATACAACCCGTTGCAATGATAATGAGGGATTTTGCTCCTCTTGACACAAACTGTAACAACCATAACTTTTGATCTGGTTGTCCGATTTTTGCGCACAACACCTTTTTGGATTGAGCTCGGAGCTCTACATCTAATGGAGAACAAATTTTACCCATTCTAGTTTGTTTAGTTGTCAATATACAGCCGGGTTGGTAATAAGGTATTTAGCTCGAAAAGAGACCTAAATTTCAAACGTCCGTAACATTTGATCAGGTTGTCAGATTTTCACCCACAATACCTTTTCATAATGCGATATGAGCCCTAAATCCAACGGAGAACAATTTTAACCCATTCAAGCTCGTTTAGAGGTCGATATACAGTGGGTTCTACTGATAATGCGAGATTTAGCTCCAAATGACACATAAATTTCAAAATGAAAGAATTTTTGATGTGGTTTGTAGCGAAAGTGAGAGATTTAGCTCCAAATGACACTCAAACTATAAACATCAATACTTTTGATCCGGTTGTCTGACTTTACCCCACAATACTTTTTCGGAATGAGACAGGAGCCCTAAATCCAATGGAGAACAATTTTAACCCATTCAAGCTCGTTTAAAGGTCTATATACAGTGGATTCTACTGGTAATGCGAGATTTTGCTCCAAATGACACATAAATTTCAAAATGAAAGAATTTTAGATGCAATTTGTAGCGAAAGTGAGAGATTTAGCCCCAAATAACACTTAAACTTTAAACAACAATAACATTTCATCCGGTTATCTGATTTTACCCCACAATACCTTTTCGGAACGAACTCGGAGCACTACATTCATTGGAGCACAAGTTTTACCCTTTCCAGTTCATTTAGTTGTCGATATATAGCCGGTTGCAGCGGTAATGCGAAATTTAGCTCCAAATTACACCTAAACTTCTAACAGCCATATCTTTTGATTTGTATGTTTGATTGTTTCCCACAACACCTTTATGGAATATGCTCGGAGGCATACATCTAATGGAGCACAATTTTAAACCATTCCAGCTCATTTTTGAGGTCAATATACAACCGGTTGCAATGATAATGAGGGATTTTGCTCCTCTTGACACATAAACTGTATCCGTCATAACTTTTGATCTGGTTGTCCGATTTTTGCGCACAACACCTTTTTGGAATGAGTTCGGAGCCCTATATCCAATGGAGAACAAATTTTACCCATTCAAGCTCGAAAAGAGACCTAAACTTCAAACATCCGTAACCTTTGATCCAGTTGTCAGATTTTCACCCACAATACCTTTTCATAATGAGATAGGAGCCCTAAATCCAACGGAGAACAATTTTAACCCATTAAAGCTCGTTTAGAGGTCGATATACAGTGGGTTCTAATGGTAATGCGAGATTTAGCTCCAAATGACACATAAATTTCAAAATGAAAGAATTTTGGATGCGATTTGTAGCGAATGTGAGAGATTTACCTCCAAATGACACTCAAACTTTAAACAGCAAAAACTTTTGATCCGGTTGTCTGACTTTACCCCACAACACATTTTCGGAATGAGCTCGAAGCACTACATTCCTTGGAGCACAAGTTTCACCCATTCCAGTTCATTTAGTTGGTGATATATAGCCGGTTGAAGCGGTAATGCGAAATTTAGCTCCAAAGGACACCTTTTCAGAATGAGCTAGGAGCATTAAATCCAATGGAGAACAATTTTAACCCATTCAAGCTCGTTTAGAGGTCTATATACAGTGGATTCTACTGGTAATGCGAGATTTTGCTCCAAATGACACATAAATTTCAAAATGAAAGAATTTTAGATGCGGTTTGTAGCGAAAGTGAGAGATTTAGATCCAAATGACACTTAAACTTTAAACAGCAATAATATTTGATCCGGTTGTCTGATTTTACCCCACAACACCTTTTCGGAATGAGCGAGCACTACATTCATTTGAGCACAAGTTTTACCAATTCCAGTTCATTTAATTGTCGATATATAGCAGGTTGCAGCGGTAATGCGAAATTTTACTCCAAAAGAAACCTTTTCAGAATGAGATAGGAGCCCTATATCCAATGGAGAACAATTTTAACCCATTCAAGCTCGTTTAGAGGTCTATATACAGTTGATTCTACTGGTAATGCGAGGTTTTGCTCCAAATGACACATAAATTTCAAAGTAAAAGAATTTTAGATGCGGTTTGTAGCGAAAGTGAGAGATTTAGCTCCAAATGACACAAACTTTTAACAGCAATAATATTTGATCCGGTTGTCTGATTTTACCCCACAACAACTTTTCGGAATGAGCGAGCACTACATTCATTGGGGCACAAGTTTTACCCATTCCAGCTCATTTAGTTGTCGATATATAGTCGGTTGTAGCGGTAATGCGAAATTTAGCTCCAAAAGACACCTTTTCATAATGAGAAAGGAGCCATAAATCCAATGGAGAACAATTTTACCCATTCAAGCTCGTTTAGAGGTCGATATATAGTGGGTTCTACTGGTAATGCGAGTTTTTGCTCCAAATGACACATAAATTTCAAAATGAATGAATTTTAGATGCGGTTTGTAGCGAAAGTGAGAGATTTAGCTCTAAATGACACTTAAACTTTAAACAACAATAACTTTTGATCCGGTTGTCTGATTTTAACCCACAACACCTTTTCGGAATGAGCTCGGAGCACTACATTCATTGGAGCACAAGTTTTACCCTTTCCAGTTCATTTAGTTGTCGATTTATAGCCGGTTGCAGCGGTAATGCGAAATTTAGCTCCAAATTACACCTAAACTTCTAACAGCCATATCTTTTGATTTGTATGTTTGATTGTTGCCCATAACATCTTTACGGAATATGCTAGGAGGCATACATCTAATGGAGCACAATTTTAAATCATTCCAGCTCATTTTTGAGGTCAATATACTGGTTGCAATGATAATGAGGGATTTTGCTCCTCTTGACACATATACTGTAACAGCCATAAATTTTGATCTGGTTGTCCGATTTTTGCGCACAACACCTTTTTGGAATGAGCTCGGAGCCCTACATCCAATTGAGAACAAATTTTACCCATTCTAGTTTGTTTAGTGGTCAATATACAGCCGGGTTGGTAACAAGGTATTTAGCTCGAAAGGAGACCTAAACTTCAAACATCCGTAACATTTGATCCGGTTGTCAGATTTTCACCCACAATACCTTTTCATATTGAGATAGGAGCCCTAAATCCAATGGAGAACAATTTTAACCCATTCAAGCTCATTTAGAGGCGATATACAGTGGGTTCTACTGGTAATACGAGATTTAGCTCCAAATGACACATAAATTTCGAAATGAAAGAATTTTTGATGCGGTTTGTAGCGAAAGTGAGAGATTTAGCTCCAAATGACACTCAAACTTTAAACAGCAATAACTTTTGATCTGGTTGTCTGACTTTACCCCACAACACCTTTTCGGAATGAGCTCGGAGCACTACATTCCTTGGAGCACAAGTTTTACCCATTCCAGTTCATTTAGTTGTCGATATATAGCCGGTTGAAGCGGTAATGCGAAATTTAGCTCCAAATGACACCTTTTCAGAATGAGACAGGAGCCCAAAATCCAATGAAGAACAAGTTTAACCCATTCAAGCTCGTTTAGAGGTCTATATACAGTGGATTCTACTGGTAATGCGAGATTTTGCTCCAAATGACACATAAATTTCAAAATGAAAGAATTTTAGATGCGGTTTGTAGCGAAAGTGAGAGATTTAGCTCCAAATGACACTTAAACTTTAAACAGCAATAACATTTAATCTGGTTGTCTGATTTTACCCCACAACAATTTGTCAGAATGAGCGAGCACTACATTCATAGGGGCACAAGTTTTACCCATTCCAGTTCATTTAATTGTCGATATATAGCCGGTTGCAGCGGTAATGCGAAATTTAGCTCCAAAGGACACCTTTTCAGAATGAGATAGAAGCCCTAAATCCAATGGAGAACAATTTTAACCCATTTAAGCTCGTTTAGAGGTCTATATATAGTGGATTCTACTGGTAATGCGAGATTTTGCTCCAAATGACACATAAATTTCAAAATGAAAGAATTTTAGATGCGGTTTGTAGCGAAAGTGAGAGATTTAGCTCGAAATGACACTTAAACTTTAAACAGCAATAACATTTGATCCGGTTGTTTGATTTTACCCCACAACACCTTTTCAGAATGAGTGAGCACTACATTCATAAGGTCACAAGTTTTACCCATTCCAGTTCATTTAGTTGTCGATATATAGCTGGTTGCAGCGGTAATGCGAAATTTAGCTCCAAAAGACAACTTTTCAGAATGAGATAGGAGCCCTAAATCCAATGGAGAACAATTTTACCCATTCAAGCTCGTTTATAGGTCGATATACAGTGGGTTCTACTGGTAATGCGAGATTTTGCTCCAAATGACACTTATATTTCAAAATGAAAGAATTTTAGATGCGGTTTGTTGCGAAAGTGAGAGATTTAGCTCCAAATGACACTTAAACTTTAAACAGCAATAACTTTTGATCTGGTTGTCTGATTTTACGCCACAACACCTTTTCGGAATAAGCCCGGAGCACTACATTCATTGGAGCACAAGTTTTACCCATTCCAGTTCATTTAATTGTCGATATATAGCCGGTTGCAGCGGTAATGCGAAATTTTGCTCCAAAGGACACCTTTTCAGAATGAGATAGGCGCCCTAAATCCAATGGAGAACAATTTTAACCCATTCAAGCTCGTTTAGAGGTCTATATATAGTGGATTCTACTGGTAATGCAAGATTTTGCTCCAAACGACACATAAATTTCAAAATGAAAGAATTTTAGATGCAGTTTGTAGCGAAAGTGAGAGATTTAGCTCCAAATGACACTTAAAGTTTAAACAACAATAACATTTCATCCGGTTGTCTGATTTTACACCACAACACCTTTTCGAAATGAGCTCGGAGCACTACATTCATTGGAGCATAAGTTTTACCCATTCCAGTTCATTTAGTTGTCGATATATAGCCGGTTGCAGCGGTAATGCTAAATTTAGCTCCAAATTACACCTAAACTTCGAACAGCCATATCTTTTGATTTGTATATTTGATTGTTGCCCACAACACCTTTACGGAATATGCTCAGAGTCATACAGCTCATTTTTGAGGTCAATATACAACCGGTTGCAATGATAATGAGGGATTTTGCTCCTCTTGACACATAAACTGTAACAGCCATAACTTTTGATCTGGTTGTCCGATTTTTGCGCACAACACCTTTTTGGAATGAGCTCGGAGCCCTACATCCAATGGAGAACAAATTTTACCCATTCTAGTTTGTTTAGTGGTCAATATACAGCCGGGTTGGTAATAAGGTATTTAGCTCAAACGGAGACCTAAACTTCAAACATCCGTAACATTTGATCTGGTTTTCATATTTTCACCCACAATACCTTTTCATAATGAGATAGGATCCCTAAATCCAATGGAGAACAATTTTAACCCATTCAAGCTCGTTTAGAGGTCGATATACAGTGGGTTCTACTGGTAATGCGAGATTTAGCTCCAAATGACACATAAATTTCAAAATGAAAGAATTTTTTATGCGGTTTGTAGCGAAAGTGAGAGATTTAGCTCCAAATGACACTCAAACTTTAAACAGCAATAACTTTTGATCCGGTGGTCTGACTTTACCCCACAACACCTTTTCGGAATGAGCTCGGAGCACTATATTCCTTGGAGCACAAGTCTTACCCATTCCAGTTCATTTAGTTGTCGATATATAGCCGGTTGTAGGGGGTAATGCGAAATTTAGCTCCAAAGGTCACCTTTTCAGAATGAGACAGGAGCCCTAAATCCAATGGAGAACAATTTTAACACATTCAAGCTCGTTTAGAGGTCTGTATACAGTGGATTCTACTGGTAATGCGAGATTTTGCTCCAAATGACACATAAATTTCAAAATGAAACAATTTTAAATGCGGTTTGTAGCGAAACTGAGAGATTTAGCTCCAAATGACACTTAAACTTTAAACAGCAATAACATTTGATGCAATTGTCTAATTTTACCCAACAACACCTTTTCGGAATGAGTGAGCACTACATTCATTGGAGCACAAGTTTTACCCATTCCAGTTCATTTAGTTGTCGATATATAGCCGGTTGCAGCCGTAATGCGAAATTTTGCTCCAAAGGACACCTTTTCAGAATGAGATAGGAGAACTATATCCAATGGAGAACAATTTTAACCCATTCAAGCTCGTTTAGAGGTCTATATACAGAGGATTCTACTGGTAATGCGAGATTTTGCTTCAAATGACACATAAATTTCAAAATGAAAGAATTTTAGATGCGGTTTGTAGCGAAAGTGAGAGATTTAGCTTCAAATGACACTTAAACATTAAACAGCAATAACATTTGACCCGGTTGTCTGATTTTTCCCCACAACACCTTTTCAGAATGAGCGAGCACTACATTCATTGGGGCACAAGTTTTACCCATTTAGTTGTCGATATATAGCCGGTTGCAGCGGTAATGCGAAATTTATCTCCAAAAGACACCTTTTCAGAATGAGATAGGAGCTCTAAATCCAATGGAGAACAATTTTACCCATTCAAGCTCATTTAGAGGTTGATATACAGTGGGTTCTACTGGTAATGCGAGATTTTGCTCCAAATAACACATAAATTTCAAAATGAAAGAATTTTAGATGCGGTTTGTAGAGAAAGTGAGAGATTTAGCTCTAAATGACACTTAAACTTTAAACAGCAATAAGTTTTGATCCGGTTGTCTGATTTTACCCCACAACACCTTTTCGGAATGATCTCAGAGCACTACAGTGATTGGAGCACAAGTTTTACCAATTCCAGTTCATTTAGTTGTTGATATATAGCCGGTTGCAGCGGTAATGCAAAATTTAGCTCCAAATTACACCTAAACTTCTTACAGCCATAACTTTTGATTTGTATTTTTGATTGTTGCCCACAACACCTTTACGGAATATGCTCGGAGGCATACATCTAATGGAGCACAATTGTAAGCCATTCCATCTCATTTTAGAGGTCAACATACAGCCGGTTGCAATCGTAATGAAGGATTTTGCTCCTCTTGACACAAACTGTAACAGCCATAACTTTTGATATGGTTGTCCGATTTTTGGGCACAACACCTTTTTGGAATGAGCTCGGAGCCCTACATCCAATGGAGAACAAGTTTTACCCATTCCAGTTTGTTTAGTGGTCAATATACAGCGGGTGGAAATGGTAATGAGGGTTTTAGCTCCTCTTGACACATAAAATGTAACAGCCATAACTTTTAATTTGGTTGTTCGATTTTTGTGCACAACTCCTTTTTGGAATGAGCTCGGAGCCCTACATCCAATGGAGAACAATTTTTACCCATTCTAGTTTGTTTAGTGATCAATATACAGCGGGGTTGGTAATAAGGTATTTAGCTCGAAAGGAGACCTAAACTTCAAACATCCGTAACATTTGATCTGGTTGTCATATTTTCACCCACAATACCTTTTCATAATGAGATAGGAGCCCTAAATCCAATGGAGAACAATTTTAACCCATTCAAGCTCGTTTAGAGGTCGATATACAGTGGGTTCTATTGGTAATGAGAGATTTAGCTCCAAATGACACATAAATTTTAAAATGAAAGAATTTTTGATGCGGTTTGTAGCGAAAGTGAGAGATTTAGCTCCAAATGACACTCAAACTTTAAACAGTAATAACTTTTGATCCGGTTGTCTGACTTTACCCCACAACAATTTTTCGGAATGAGCTCGGAGTACATTATTCCTTGGAGCACAAGTTTTACCCATTCCAGTTCATTTAGTTATCGATATATAGCCGGTTGCAGCGGTAATGCAAAATTTTGCTCCAAAGGACACCTTTTCAGAATGAGATAGGAGCAATAAATCTAATGGAGAACAATTTTAACGCATTCAAGCTCGTTTAGAGGTCTATATATAGTGGATTCTACTGGTAATGCGAGATTTTGCTCCAAATGACACAAATTTCAAAATGAAAGAATTTTAGATGCGGTTTGTAGCGAAAGTGAGAGATTTAGCTCCAAATGACACTTAAACTTTAAACAGCAATAACATTTGATCCGGTTGTCTGATTTTACCCCACAACACCTTTTCGGAATGAGCGAGCACTACATTCATAGGGGCACAAGTTTTACCCATTCCAGTTCATTTAGTTGTCGATATATAGCCGGTTGCAGCGGTAATGCAAAATTTAGCTCCAAAAGACAACTTTTCAGAATGAGATAGGAGCCCTAAATCTATTGGAGAACAATTTTACCCATTCAAGCTCATTTATAGGTCGATATATAGTGGGTTCTACTGGTAATGCGAGATTTTGCTCCAAATGACACTTAAATTTTTAAATAAAAGAATTTTAGATGGGGTTTGTAGCGAAAGTGAGAGATTTAGCTCCAAATGACACTTAAACTTTATATAGCAATAACTTTTAATCCGGTTGTCTGAATTTACCCCACAACACCTTTTCGGAATGAGCTCGGAGCACTACATTCATTGGAGCACAAGTCTTACCCATTCCAGTTCATTTAATTGTCGATATATAGCCGGTTGCAGCGGTAATGCGAAATTTTGCTCCAAAGGACACCTTTTCAGAATGAGATAGGAGCCCTAAATCCAATGGAAAACAATTTTAACCCATTCAAGCTCGTTTAGAGGTCTATATATAGTGGATTCTACTGGTAATGCGAGATTTTGCTCCAAATGAAACATAAATTTCAAAATGAAAGAATTTTATATATACTTTGTAGCGAAAGTGAGAGATTTAGCTCCAAATGACACTTAAACTTTAAACAACAATAACATTTCATCCCGTTGTCTGATTTTACACCACAACACCTTTTCGGAATGAGCTCGGAGCACTACATTCATTGGAGCACAAGTTTTACCCATTCCAGTTCATTTAGTTGTCGATATATAGCCGGTTGCAGCGGTAATGCGAAATTTAGCTCCAAATTACACCTAAACTTCTAACAGCCATATCTTTTGATTGTTGCCCACAACACCTTTACGGAATATGCTCGGAGGCAAACATCTAATGGATCACAATTTTAAACCATTCCAGCTCATTTTTGAGGTCAATATACAACCGGTTGCAATGATAATGAGGGATTTTGCTCCTCTTGACACAAACTGTAACAGCCATAACTTTTGATCTGGTTGTCCGATTTTTGCGCACAACACCTTTTTGGAATGAGCTCGGAGCCCTACATCCAATGGAGAACAAATTTTACCCATTCTAGTTTGTTTAGTGGTCAATATACAGTCGGGTTGGTAATAAGGTATTTAGCTCGAAAGGAGACCTAAACACCTTTTCGGAATGAGCTCGAATCACTACATTCCTTGGAGCACAAGTTTTACCCATTTCAGTTCATTTAGTTGTCGATATATAGCCGGTTGCAGCGGTAATGCGAAATTTAGCTCCAAAGGACACCTTTTCAGAATGTGATAGGAGCCCTAAATCCAATGGAGAACAATTTTAACCCATTCAAGCTCGTTTACAGGTCTATATACAATGGATTTTACTGGTAATGCGAGACTTTCCTCCAAATGACACATAAATTTCAAAATGAAAGAATTTTAGATGCGGTTTGTAGCGAAAGTGAGAGATTTAGCTCCAAATGACACTTAAACTTTAAACAGCAATAACATTTGATCCAGTTGTCTGATTTTACCCCACAACACCTTTTCGGAATGAGCGAGCACTACATTCATTGGAGCACAAGTTTTACCCATTCCAGTTCATTTAGTTGTCGATTTATAACCGGTTGCAGCGGTAATGCGAAATTTTGCTCCAAAGGACACCTTTTCAGAATGAGATAGGAGCGCTATATCCAATGGAGAACAATTTTAACCCATTCAAGCTCGTTTAGAGGTCGATATACAGTGGGTTCTACTGGTAATGCGAGATTTTGCTCCAAATGACACATAAATTTCAAAATGAAAGAATTTTAGATGCAGTTTGTAGCGAAAGTGAGAGATTTAGCTCCAAATGACACTTAAACTTTAAACAGCAATAACATTTGATCCGGTTGTTTGATTTCACCCCACAACACCTTTTCGGAATGATCGAGCACTACATTCATTGGGGCACAAGTTTTACCCATTCCAGTTCATTTAGTTGTCGATATATAGCCGGTTGCAGCGGTAATGCGAAATTTATCTCCAAAAGACACCTTTTCAGAATGAGATAGGAGCCCTAAATCCAATGGATAACAATTTTACCCATTCAAGCTCGTTTAGAGGTCGATAAACAGTGGGTTCTACTGGTAATGTGAGATTTTGCTCCAAATGACACATAAATTTCAAAATGAAAGAATTTTAGATGCGGTTTGTTGCGAAAGTGAGAGATTTAGCTCTAAATGACACTTAAACTTTAAACAGCAATAAGTTTTGATCCGGTTGTCGGATTTTACCAAACAACACCTTTTCGGAATGAGCTCGGAGCACTACATTAATTGGAGCACAAGTTTTACCCATTCCAGTTCATTTAGATGTCGATATATAGCCGGTTGCAGCGGTAATGCGAAATTTAGCTCCAAATTATACCTAAATTTCTAACAGCCATATCTTTTGATTTCTATGTTTGATTGTTGCCCACAACACCTTTACGGAATATGCTCGGAGGCATACATCTAATGGAGCACAATTTTAAACCATTCCAGCTCATTTTTGAGGTCAATATACAATCGGTTGCAAAGATAATGAGGGATTTTGCTCCTCTTGACACATAAACTGTTACCGCCATAACTTTTGATCTGGTTGTCCAATTCTTGCACACAACACCTTTTCGGAATGAGCTCGGAGCACTACATTCCTTGGAGCACAAGTTTTACCCATTCCAGTTCATTTAGTTGTCGATATATAGCCGGTTGTAGGCGGTAATGCGAAATTTAGCTCCGAAGTTCACCTTTTCAGAATGAGACAGGAGCCCTAAATCCAATGGAGAACAATTTTAACACATTCAAGCTCGTTTATAGGTCTATATACAGTGGATTCTACTGGTAATGCGAGATTTTGCTCCAAATGACACATAAATTTCAAAATGAAAGAATTTTAAATGCGGTTTGTAGCGAAACTGAGAGATTTAGCTCGAAATAACACTTAAACTTTAAACAGCAATAACATTTGATCCAATTGTCTAATTTTAACCAACAACACCTTTTCGGAATGAGTGAGCACTACATTCATTGGAGCACAAGTTTTACCCATTCCAGTTCATTTAGTTGTCGATATATAGCCGATTGCAGCCGTAATGCGAAATTTTGCTCCAAAGGACACCTTTTCAGAATGAGATAGGAGAACTATATCCAATGGAGAACAATTTTAACCCATTCAAGCTCGTTTAGAGGTCTATATACAGAGGATTCTACTGGTAATGCGAGATTTTGCTCCAAATGACACATAAATTTCAAAATGAAAGAATTTTAGATGCGGTTTGTAGCGAAAGTGAGAGATTTAGCTCCAAATGACACTTAAACTTTAAACAGCAATAACATTTGATCCGGTTGTCTGATTTTACAACACAACACCTTTTCAGAATGAGCGAGCACTACATTCATTGGGGCACAAGTTTTACCCATTCCAGTTCTTTTAGTTGTCGATATATAGCCGGTTGCAGCGGTAATGCGAAATTTATCTCCAAAAGACACTTTTTCAGAATGAGATAGGAGCTCTAAATCCAATGGAGAACAATTTTACCCATTCAAGCTCATTTAGAGGTCGATATACAGTGGGTTCTACTGGTAATGCGAGATTTTGCTCCAAATGACACATAAATTTCAAAATGAAAGAATTTTAGATGCGGTTTGTAGAGAAAGTGAGAGATTTAGCTCTAAATGACACTTAAACTTTAAACAGCAATAAGTTTTGATCCGGTTGTCTGATTTTACCCCACAACACCTTTTCGGAATGAGCTCGGAGCACTACAGTGATTGGAGCACAAGTTTTACCCATTCCAGTTCATTTAGTTGTTGATATATAGCCGGTTGCAGCGGTAATGCAAAATTTAGCTCCAAATTACACCTAAACTTCTAACAGCCATAACTTTTGATTTGTATTTTTGATTGTTGCCCACAACACCTTTACGGAATATTGTCGGAGGCATACTTCTAATGGAGCACAATTGTAAGCCATTCCATCTCATTTTAGAGGTCAACATACAGCCGGTTGCAATGGTAATGAGGGATTTTGCTCCTCTTGACACATAAACTGTAACAGCCATAACTATGGATATGGTTGTCCGATTTTTGGGCACAACACCTTTTTGGAATGAGCTCGGAGCCCTACATCCAATGGAGAACAAGTTTTACCCATTCCAGTTTGTTTAGTGGTCAATATACAGGGGGTGGAAATGGTAATGAGGGTTTTAACTCCTCTTGACACATAAAATGTAACAACCATAACTTTTGATTTGGTTGTTCGATTTTTGTGCACAACTCCTTTTTGGAATGAGCTCGGAGCCCTACATCCAATGGAGAACAAATTTTACCCATTCTAGTTTGTTTAGTGGTCAATATACAGTGGGGTTGGTAATAAGGTATTTAGCTCGAAAGGAGACCTAAACTTCAAACATCTGTAACATTTGATCTGGTTGTCATATTTTCACCCAAAATACCTTTTCATAATGAGATAGGAGCCCTAAATCCAATGGAGAACAATTTTAACCCATTCAAGCTCGTTTAGAGGTCGATATACAGTGGGTTCTATTGGTAATGCGAGATTTAGCTCCAAATGACACATAAATTTTAAAATGAAAGGATTTTTGATGCGGTTTGTAGCGAAAGTGAGAGATTTAGCTCCAAATGACACTCAAACTTTAAACAGTAATAACTTTTGATCCGATTGTCTGACTTTACCCCACAACACTTTTTCGGAATGAGCTCGGAGTACATTATTCCTTGGAGCACAAGTTTTACCCATTCCAGTTCATTTAGTTATCGATATATAGCCGGTTGCAGCGGTAATGCAAAATTTTGCTCCAAAGGACACCTTTTCAGAATGAGATAGGAGCAATAAATCTAATAGAGAACAATTTTAACGCTTTCAAGCTCGTTTAGAGGTCTATATATAGTGGATTCTACTGGTAATGTGAGATTTTGCTCCAAATGACACATAAATTTCAAAATGAAAGAATTTTAGATGTGGTTTGTAGCGAAAGTGAGAGATTTAGCTCCAAATGACACTTAAACTTTAAACAGCAATAACATTTGATCCGGTTGTCTGATTTTACCCCACAACACCTTTTCGGAATGAGCGAGCACTACATTCATAGGGGCACAAGTTTTACCCATTCCAGTTCATTTAGTTGTCGATATATAGCCGGTTGCAGCGGTAATGCGAAATTTAGCTCCAAAAGACAACTTTTCAGAATGAGATAGGAGCCCTAAATCTATTGGAGAACAATTTTACCCATTCAAACTCGTTTATATGTCGATATATAGTGGGTTCTACTGGTAATGCGAGATTTTGCTCCAAATGACACTTAAATTTTTAAATAAAAGAATTTTAGATGGGGTTTGTAGCGAAAGTGAGAGATTTAGCTCCAAATGACACTTAAACTTTATATAGCAATAACTTTTGATCCGGTTGTCTGAATTTACCCCACAACACCTTTTCAGAATGAGCTCGTAGCACTACATCTATTGGAGCACAAGTCTTACCCATTCCAGTTCATTTAATTGTCGATATATAGCCGGTTGCAGCGGTAATGCGAAATTTTGCTCCAATGGACACCTTTTCAGAATGAGATAGGAGCCCTAAATCCAATGGAAAACAATTTTAACCCATTCAAGCTCGTTTAGAGGTCTATATACAGTGGATTCTACTGGTAATGCGAGATTTTGCTCCAAATGACACATAAATTTCAAAATGAAAGAATTTTATATATAGTTTATAGCGAAAGTGAGAGATTTAGCTCCAAATGACACTTAAACTTTAAACAACAATAACATTTCATCCTGTTGTCTGATTTTACACCACAACACCTTTTCGGAATGAGCTCGGAGCACTACATTCATTGGAGCACAAGTTTTACCCATTCTAGTTCATTTAGTTGTCGATATATAGCCGGTTGCAGCGGTAATGAGAAATTTAGCTCCAAATTACACCTAAACTTCTATCAGCCATATCTTTTGATTGTTGCCCACAACACCTTTACGGAATATGCTTGGAGGCAAACATCTAATGGAGCACAATTTTAAACCATTCCAGCTCATTTTTGAGGTCAATATACAACCGGTTGCAATGATAATGAGGGATTTTGCTCCTCTTGACACAAACTGTAACAGCCATAACTTTTGATCTGGTTGTCCGATTTTTGCGCACAACACCTTTTTGGAATGAGCTCGGAGCCCTACATCCGATGGAGAACAAATTTTACCCATTCTAGTTTGTTTAGTGGTCAATATACAGTCGGGTTGGTAATAAGGTATTTAGCTCGAAAGGAGACCTAAACACCTTTTCGGAATGAGCTCGGAGCACTACATTCCTTGGAGCACAAGTTTTACCCATTTCAGTTCATTTAGTTGTCGATATATAGCCGGTTGCAGCGGTAATGCGAAATTTAGCTCCAAAGGACACCTTTTCAGAATGTGATAGGAGCCCTAAATCCAATGGAGAACAATTTTAACCCATTCAAGCTCGTTTAGAGGTCTATATACAGTGGATTCTACTAGTAATGCGAGACTTTCCTCCAAATGACACATAAATTTCAAAATGAAAGAATTTTAGATGCGGTTTGTAGCGAAAGTGAGAGATTTTGCTCCAAATGACACTTAAACTTTAAACAACAATAACATTTGATCTGGTTGTCTGATTTTACCCCACAACACCTTTTCGAAATGAGCGAGCACTACATTCATTGGAGCACAAGTTTTACCCATTCCAGTTCATTTAGTTGTCGATTTATAACCGGTTGCAGCGGTAATGCGAAATTTTGCTCCAAAGGACACCTTTTCAGAATGAGATAGGAGCGCTATATCCAATGGAGAACAATTTTAACCCATTCAAGCTCGTTTAGAGGTCGATATACAGTGGGTTCTACTGGTAATGCGAGATTTTGCTCCAAATGACACATAAATTTCAAAATGAAAGAATTTTAGATGCGGTTTGTAGCGAAAGTGAGAGATTTAGCTCCAAATGACACTTAAACTTTAAACAGCAATACCATTTGATCCGGTTGTTTGATTTTACCCCACAACACCTTTTCGGAATGAGCGAGCACTACATTCATTGGGGCACAAGTTTTCCCCATTCCAGTTCATTTAGTTGTCGATATATAGCCGGTTGCAGCGGTAATGCGAAATTTATCTCCAAAAGACACCTTTTCAGAATGAGATAGGAGCCCTAAATCCAATGGATAACAATTTTACCCATTCAAGCTCGTTTAGAGGTCGATAAACAGTGGGTTCTACTGGTAATGCGAGATTTTGCTCCAAATGACACATAAATTTCAAAATGAAAGAATTTTAGATGTGGTTTGTAGCGAAAGTGAGAGATTTAGCTCTAAATGACACTTAAACTTTAAACAGCAATAAGTTTTGATCCGGTTGTCGGATTTTACCAAACAACACCTTTTCGGAATGAGCTCGGAGCACTACATTCATTGGAGCACAAGTTTTACCCAATCCAGTTCATTTAGATGTCGATATATAGCCGGTTGCAGCGGTAATGCGAAATTTAGCTCCAAATTATACCTAAACTTCTAACAGCCATTTCTTTTGATTTCTATGTTTGATTGTTGCCCACAACACCTTTACGGAATATGCTCGGAGGCATACATCTAATGGAGCACAATTTTAAACCATTCCAGCTCATTTTTGAGGTCAATATACAATCGGTCGCAAAGATAATGAGGGATTTTGCTCCTCTTGACACATAAACTGTTACCGCCATAACTTTTGATCTGGTTGTCCAATTCTTGCACACAACACCTTTTTGGAATGAGCTCGGAGCCCTACATCCAATGGAGAACAAATTTTACCCATTCTAGTTTGTTTAGTGGTCAGTATATAGCTGGGTTGGTAATAAGGTATTTAGCTTGAAAGGAGACCTAAACTTCAAACATCCGTAACATTTGATCCGGTTGTCAGATTTTCACCCACAATACCTTTTCATAATGAGATAGGAGCCCTAAGTCAAATGGAGAACAATTTTAACCCATTCAAGCTCGTTTAGAGGTCGATATACAGTGGGTTCTACTTGTAATGCGAGATTTAGCTCCAAAAGACACAAATTTCAAAATGTAAAAATTTTTGATGCGGTTTATAGCGAATGTGAGAGATTTAGCTCCAAATGACACTCAAACTTTAAACAGCAATAACTTTTGATCCAGTTGTCTGACTTTACCCCACAACACCTTTTCGGGATGAGCTCGGAGCTACATTCCTTGGAGCACAAGTTTTACCCATTCCAGTTCATTTAGTTGTCGATATATAGCCGGTTGCAGCGGTAATGCGAAATTTAGCTCCAAAGGACACCTTTTCAGAATGAGATAGGAGCCCTAAATCCAATGGAGAACAATTTTAACCCATTCAAGCTCGTTTAGAGGTCTATATACAGTGGATTCTACTAGTAATGCGAGATTTTGCTCCAAATGACACATAAATTTCAAAATGAAAGAATTTTAGATGCGGTTTGTAGCGAAAGTGAGAGATTTAGCTCCAAATGACACTTAAACTTTAAACAACAATAACATTTGATCCGGTTGTCTGATTTTACCCCACAACACCTTTTCATAATGAGTGAGCACTACATTCCTTGGAGCACAAGTTTTACCCATTCCAGTTCATTTAGTTGTCGATATATAGCTGGTTGCAGCGGTAATGCGAAATTTAGCTCCAAAGGACACCTTTTCAGAATGAGATAGGAGCCCTAAATCCAATGGAGAACAATTTTAACCCATTCAAGCTCGTTTAGAGGTCTATATACAGTGGATTCTACTAGTAATGCGAGATTTTCCTCCAAATGACACATAAATTTCAAAATGAATGAATTTTAGATGCGGTTTGTAGCGAAAGTGAGATTTTTAGCTCCAAATGACACTTAAACTTTAAACAGCAATAACATTTGATCTGGTTGTCTGATTTTACCCCACAATACCTTTTCGTAATGAGCGAGCACTACATTCATTGGAGCACAAGTTTTACCCATTCCAGTTCATTTAGTTGTCGATATATAGCCGGTTGCAGCGGTAATGCGAAATTTTGCTCCAAAGGACACCTTTTCAGAATGAGATAGGAGCCCTATATCCAATGGAGAACAATTTTAACCCATTCAAGCTCGTCTAGAGGTCGATAAACAGTGGGTTCTATTGGTAATGCGAGATTTTGCTCCAAATGACACATAAATTTCAAAATGAAAGAATTTTAGATGCGGTTTGTAGCGAAAGTGAGAGATTTAGCTCCAAATGACACTTAAACTTTAAACAACAATAACATTTGATCCGGTTGTTTGATTTTACCCCACAACACCTTTTCGGAATGAGCGAGCACTACATTAATTGGGGCACAAGTTTTACCCATTCCAGTTCATTTAGTTGTCGATATATAGCTGGTTGCAGCGGTAATGCGAAATTTATCTCCAAAAGACACCTTTTCAGAATGAGATAGGAGCCCTAAATCCAATGGAGAACAATTTTACCCATTCAAGCTCATTTAGAGGTCGATATACAGTGGGTTCTACTGGTAATGCGAGATTTTGCTCCAAATGACACATAAATTTCAAAATGAAAGAATTTTAGAGGTGGTTTGTAGCGAAAGTGAGAGATTTTGCTCTAAATGACACTTAAACTGTAAACAGCAATAAGTTTTGATCCGGTTGTCTGATTTTACCAATCAACACCTTTTTGGAATGAGCTCGTAGCACTACATTTATTGGAGCACAAGTTTTACATATTCCAGTTCATTTAGTTGTCGATATATAGCCGGTTGCAGCGGTAATGCGAAATTTAGCTCCAAATTACACCTAAACTTCTAACAGCCATATCTTTTGATTTGTATGTTTGATTGTTGCCCACAACACCTTTACGGAATATGCTCGGAGGCATACATCTAATGGAGAACAATTTTAAACCATTCCAGCTCATTTTTTAGGTCAATATACAACCGGTTGCAATGATAAGGATGGATTTTGCTCCTCTTGACACATAAACTGTAACACCTTTACGGAATGAGCTCGGAGCCCTACATCCAATGGAGAACAAATTTTACGCATTCTAGTTTGTTTAGTGGTCAATATACAGCCGGGTTGATAATAAGGTATTTAGCTCGAAAGGAGACCTAAACTTCAAACATCCGTAACATTTGATCCGGTTATCAGATTTTCACCCACAATACCTTTTCATAATGAGATAGGAGCCATAAATCCAATGGAGAACAATTTTAACCCATTCAAGCTTGTTTAGAGGCCGATATACAGTGGGTTCTACTGGTAATGCGAGATTTAAATCCAAATGACACATAAATTTCAAAATGAAAGAATTTTTGATGCGGTTTGTAGCGAAAGTGAGAGATTTAGCACCAAATGACACTCAAACTTTAAACACCAATAACTTTTGATCCGGTTGTCTGACTTTACCCCACAACACCTTTTCAGAATGAGCTCGGAGCACTACATTCCTTGGAGCACAAGTTTTACCCATTCCAGTTCATTTAGTTGACGATATATAGTCGGTTGAAGCGGTAATGTGAAATTTAGCTCCAATGGATACCTTTTCAGAATGAGATAGGAGCCCTAAATCCAATGGAGAACAATTTTAACACATTCAATCCCGTTTAGAGGTCTATATACAGTGGATTCTACTGGTAATGCGAGATTTTGCTCCAAATGACACATAAATTTCAAAATGAAAGAATTTTAGATGCAGTTTGTAGCGAAAGTGAGAGATTTAGCTCCAAATGACACTTAAACTTTAAACAGCAATAACATTTGATCCGGTTGTCTGATTTTCCCCCACAACACCTTTTCGGAATGAGCGAGCACTACATTCATTTGAGCAAAAGTTTTACCCATTCCAGTTCATTTAGTTGTCGATATATAGCCGGTTGCAGCGGTAATGCGAAATTTTGCTCCAAAGGACACCTTTTCAGAATGAGATAGGAGCCCTATATCCAATGGAGAACAATTTTAACTCATTCAAGCTCGTTTAGAGGTCTATATACAGTGGATTCTACTGGTAATGCGAGATTTTGCTCCAAATGACAGATAAATTTCAAAATGAAAGAATTTTAGATGCGGCTTGTAGCGAAATTGAGAGATTTAGCTCCAAATGACACTTAAACTTTAAACAGCAATAACATTTGATCCGGTTGTCTGATTTTACCCCACAACACCTTTTCGGAATGAGCGAGCACTACATTCATTTGAGCACAAGTTTTACCCATTGATGCGCGTCGGCAAGTGCACCGGTCGCTGTCAAGTAATAATTGTGGAGAATAAATTCCCCGGATGTCGGTCTCTTGAGGAATGCAGGATGGGTGATCGAATCGCGCAGTGAATATTGTTACACAAGCGTTTCACAAACACAAAGAGGGGTTTTTGGTTGGTTTTCCTAATTTTAACAACAATAAAAGAGATGCGGGTCGAGAACACCGCTTCGCAACGTGAGGTGGATGCAACGGCCGCGATGCCGTGCTTCGTGAGGCGAATGAAGTGGACTCAGGCGCGAGAGAGTGAGGGTCGCAAACACCTCTTCACAACCGTCGTTAGCTCTTGCCAACACGGAGCAAACACCTTGCGTGCGTGTGTGAGTGAGTGCGCTTGAACGTGGTGAATCACAACCAACCCATGAATAAGAACACAGAAACGTTCATTCTCATCAAGTAAATATCACAATATTCATTTAGTAAAAGATTCAAAGGGGTACAATCAAGGAAAGAGGAAGGAGATAACCGGTGGTGAAGACTAGCGGCCGTTCACGGCCGAAATGGTAGGTTGTCGGGCTACCTCCGGACTCGGGCGGACGATGCTTCCGGCGTAGAGGGCTGTCACAATCTCCCTACGTGCTCCGTCGTCTTCGACTCAAGGTCTCTTCTTCTTCTCACCGGGCGGAAAGCGAAAATGATTGCTTGGAGGCTTGCGGATGATGGAGAACACTCACGGACGATGGAGGATGTCTAGGAATGGACCGAGGAAGCTTCCCCTTGCGTAGGAGATGAAGTAGGGGCGATCCAAGGGGGCGGTCGGCGGCGTACGGAACAGAAATCCCGCTCCCGAAATGAATAATCCGCCCTAAAATCGCAACAGGCGCTTAAATAGGCGCTGGATTAAACACTGCGCACGATCATTGGCGCACGACCAGTGGTCGTGCGCACTGGAATCCTGCGAACGTGCGCACTGCCTGGACAGAACCTGCAAGAGATGAAATTATAAAATAAAATGTTCGCACGACCAGTGGCGCACGACCGTTGATCGTGCGCACTAGCGTCGGTGGTCGTGCGCAATAGGTGAGACAGAACTCATAAAATTACTATTAAGTGCGCACGGACAGTGGCGCACGACCGGTGGTCGTGCGCACTGGAGTTGATGGTCGTGCGCACTGCACCAGACAGAACTCGTAAAAAGGGGTTAAGTGCGCACGATCAGTGGCGCACGACCGGTGGTCGTGCGCACTAGAACAAGTGATCGTGCGCAGTGTTCCTGTGCAGAATTGCACCGGAAACACTTGCACGCCTCCTATTCCAGCACAAACACAGATCTAGCCACCGAAAGTGGCACTTAACAACATATGAGTACTATGAAAGGAAATAAACACGAAAACACACCAAAGTGGGCCAAAATGTGCACCTAGCATGGGTTATCAATTATAAACTATAATAAGGCTAAAGTGCGTGATATTGACTAAATAATGGCCCGGATGAGTCCATGAAGGTGTATATAATCAGGACTCATCACACCCCCAGACTTAACTGTTTGCGCGTCCCGAGCAAACGAATCCGGCGGAAGTTGAAAAAGATAATTAAAATAGCGAATTACGCAGGGGAGTACAGTGCGAAGTAACAAATGCATGCGAGTAGGAATTCTAGTAGAAGAAGATTCTAGCTATGCTAACTAATTTACGTAAGTACTAAAGCGTAATCAAAGATTTAATTGTACTCAGTGGGTGAATTATGAAGAATTTGACGATCATGCCCGGTATGAAAGTGACGAGACGCTGAGGCGGGTGTTGCAAAAGATCGGGACTTAGGAATAACTCCGCTGAAATCCATCAACGTCGTGAACCATACGCTTGCCCGGTCACACTCTCTCCACGGCGCTAGCAAACTCGCAAGTCAAATCAGTAGGACTTATAGGATTAAAACGGGGCTTAGGTTACGGAATGATATGCAAAGATAAACATGACGGCTACGCGACCCAAATGAGCCAACGGCACACTGCACCTTACAAAACCAAACAACTATGCTCGTGTGACACACCCCCAGACTTATCATGAAAACCAGGTGTGCACACAGCCTACTTTACAAATACCAACAGATTTTTCTCTTTAGCTTGGGAGGATTATTTTCAGGATACTCTTCTTTTTTTTTTCTTTTATATATTTTTCTTCTTTCAAGCAACCTCCAGTTGGTTCAAAATCAGCGGAAAGACATTATTTTCTCTTCAAAACACAATGATACCACACACCACACAAGTTGGAAATTATGAGCACAGTTAAAACATTTTTTTGGTTGCGGGCGTAGGATAGGCTTCAGGCTTTGGTGGATGAGGAGGAGCTGAACATAAAAATGGTAGGCACAAATTTGGCTTGCAAAGGTGAATGAAAGGGGCATGGAATAGCAAAGCTCAAACTAGCCAAATGGTGGCCTACATCATGCTTGACTCAACAAGTAGCTCTCACCCATGCTTCAAGAGTCGCTTGGGGCAAGTTCTTAGCTCACGAGAAAGATAAACCTTCCTCCCGACTCGAGCAACACACGTTTAGCGACCGCACACACACAACACCGGGTTATCATCAATTTCATTCGAATTCACCACTTGAGTACATTAAATCTAAATTTACGCAGAGATACTACACATAAATTAAATGCATAAAGAAAATCTAATTCTACTCAGGTTCTACTATAGCATGCGAAGCGACTAGAACACTACATGAGTCGACACCGCGCTCCAAATAATAATTCCTGTGTTAATAGCCTATTTCACATTCCAACCAAACTAGTTTAAACGGAACAACACAAAAGAAAGCACGCACTCAAGTGGGTGAAGTGGTGTGTGAAGATGAACGAAACTAAATAACTGAAATTAAAATACTTCTAGTATGCAAATGAGATGAGCATGTGCAGTGGGTGACAAAGAAACGGCTCTCCCCCAGACTTAATCAAAACCATACAACATAATGATATGACAGTGAAAATCAAAATTGAAAGCTAGGGAAGAAGTTACCCAATGCTCAACACGTGAGCATACCAGAAGAATGGCGTTTAAAATCAAAAATAGTCCGCAACATCCACCATCGAACACAAAACCTGCAAGCAAAACTCAAAACAACAAAAGCAAAAACAAAAACTGAACTAGGAAAGGTTAGATAAAAGGAAATATATAAAAAAAAAATGGAAATCTGGGTTGTCTCCCAGTAGCGCTTTCATTTAACGTCCTTAAGCTGGACCAAATACCTGTATTAGCATTGTTTATAAAGAGTGCAGGAATTAAGAAGACATACTCAAAAATAGTTCATTACAGCAATTAAAAACACGCATCAACTAAAAGCGCTCTTGTGGTGCGCATCTCTCGTAGCATGTAGGCGGGAGGTGAAGGCTTTAGGGCCAGCACTGGTATTACCCAATGCTCCCCTAACCTCTGCCATCTTGCTACGAAGAGCGGCAGCACGAGCGTCACGCAGAAGTTTTTCTTTTTTCAGTTTGGTGACGGTTGGAGATCGCCACCGTTGTGAACTCTCAGATTTTTCCTCCTTAGAATCAGGTGGCGTCACTTCCGGTGTCACTGTGACCACCGGATCGGCCCAAGAGACGGAACGCTTAAACAGTTTATTACACGATTCATCACAAGAAGAAAAATAATCAGCATTTCCCGGACAGCCGTCATCCTCCTTCTCGGCGTCGAATTCTTTCCGAAAGTCAATCACTTCCTCCTCATCAGATTTGAGCTCCTCCATTTCCCCTTCACCTGTTTCTTGGAAATGCGTCTTCCCTGCACAACTCAGAAGTTCATCAGAAATAACAAGAGGGGGAGGAGTGGATGTGTTGGCTCTAGCTTCGAGATGAATGGGCTGCAGCGCCGTGTTAGGTAAGATGACACACCCCGTGGCAAAGTCAAGGGTGGTGCCGCTCTCTTTCAAGAACGGCACCCCCAAGATAGGGATGGATTGATTTTCCCGGGGGCCCAACACCTGAAAGTCCGCGACCACAGTTGTCCCCTCAACTATTACTTCCACGTTTCTCACCTCTCCCTCGGATTGAATAATGGTGCCGTTAGCGAGAATCAGCGATTTATTTTCCTCTGTGTTAATCTCCAATTGAAGTTTCGCAACATCTTGCAGCGCAATAACATTGCGAGAGGAACCGGAGTCGCATAGAGCCTTTGTTTCAACCTGATTGATGGAACACGAGATTATCAGCTCACTCGGATTGGCATCCACCACATCCCCCAGACTTTTCCCTTGATCAATGGGATTCTTTTCCGTATTACTGGGAAGGGACCCCTGCGAACGCTCAGTTAGCGCTTGGGCCAATTGGCCCAAATGCGTCTCCAAGTTTTGCATAGATGCAGTTTGGTTTGCCATATTCGAGTTAGCTACAAGCATGAATTTTTCCATCATTTCTTCTAAATTACTCTTCTTTTGAGTAGGGGGTGCTTGGTTGTAATCCGGGTGCGGCGGCCTCGGTTGGCTCCCGGAGGCGTAAGCATCATTTTGATGCTGCCCCGGTGACCATCGTTGGCCAGGCGTGTTGGGATTCCACGAGAAGTTCGGATGACTTCTCGCTCCCGGATTATAAGTGTTATTATACGGCGCCCCCTTGGACTGATTTCCAACATAATTCACAGATTCATTTAAAGATAAGTGCACGAAATCACCTACCACTTGGTTCCCCGAGCATACGTAAGCATGGTGGCCTCCACCTCCACATCCTTCACAAGTAATGATGGCAGCAGATGGAGACGGAGAAGGAAGAGAATCAACCATGAAGAGTCCTCGGCTGCTTCTTGGAGCGTTTCTCCCTGCAGTCCAGAAGGTACTGTGGGAGGCAGTGTCACGCAAAATCCGCAGGGCATCTTCAGGGGTGTGGTTCATCAAGGTACCACCGGCCGCAGCATCGATCATTGCCCTATAATTGGGCTCGATCGCGAAGTAGAACAATTCAACCACGTTCCATGGCTGGAGCTCGTGGCCAGGGCAACGGCGAAGGAGTTCATTGAGGCGCTCCCAAGCTTCCGCAAGAGTCTCTTGATCCAACTGCCGAAATGTGGCGATTTCACGCCGCAAGCTTACAATCTTATCCACCGGGTGGAATTTAGCCAGGAATTTGGATGCAAGGGCATCCCATGTTGCAGCAGTCCCGGGCGGGATGGAATGAAGCCATACTTTTGCTTTATCACGGAGGGAGAAGGGGAATAGTCTCAGTTTGACTGTGTCATCAGCAATGCCCGCATAGCGGAAAGTTCCGCAAATATCAGAGAATTCTGCCAGATGCAGATGCGGGTCTTCGCTAGCCATCCCCGAAAACTGAGCATGGTTTCGGATAATGTTCAAGATCGCCGGCTTTATCTCAAACTGATTGTTCATGATATTGGGCCCAAAGCCCGGATACACGCTTCCAGCAGTGGGGGTGGTATAATCTCTCATAGTACGAGGCCGAGGTCTCTCCGCCTCCTGTTCATCAGTGGCCGGATTTTGCCCCTCATCGTGCACTCGCGCATCAGCATCATTCGGGTTCACATGATCACCCATGGCTGCTTGCAGAGCCGCAGCATGCCTTCGCGCGCGAGCGGTTCGTTCGATTTCTGGGTCAAAAGGTGCAAGTTCACCTGCAATCTGCCTCTGCATGCACTGTCAACAACAAGAAGAAAATGAAAAGATCAAAAACAACTGCTCGTGTAACGAGAGTCACGACACAAGACGATACACGCCTGCGTTCCCCGGCAACGGCGCCAAAAACTTGATGCGCGTCGGCAAGTGCACCGGTCGCTGTCAAGTAATAATTGTGGAGAATAAATTCCCCGGATGTCGGTCTCTTGAGGAATGCAGGATGGGTGATCGAATCGCGCAGTGAATATTGTTACACAAGCGTTTCACAAACACAAAGAGGGGTTTTTGGTTGGTTTTCCTAATTTTAACAACAATAAAAGAGATGCGGGTCGAGAACACCGCTTCGCAACGTGAGGTGGATGCAACGGCCGCGATGCCGTGCTTCGTGAGGCGAATGAAGTGGACTCAGGCGCGAGAGAGTGAGGGTCGCAAACACCTCTTCACAACCGTCGTTAGCTCTTGCCAACACGGAGCAAACACCTTGCGTGCGTGTGTGAGTGAGTGCGCTTGAACGTGGTGAATCACAACCAACCCATGAATAAGAACACAGAAACGTTCATTCTCATCAAGTAAATATCACAATATTCATTTAGTAAAAGATTCAAAGGGGTACAATCAAGGAAAGAGGAAGGAGATAACCGGTGGTGAAGACTAGCGGCCGTTCACGGCCGGAATGGTAGGTTGTCGGGCTACCTCCGGACTCGGGCGGACGATGCTTCCGGCGTAGAGGGCTGTCACAATCTCCCTACGTGCTCCGTCGTCTTCGACTCAAGGTCTCTTCTTCTTCTCACCGGGCGGAAAGCGAAAATGATTGCTTGGAGGCTTGCGGATGATGGAGAACACTCACGGACGATGGAGGATGTCTAGGAATGGACCGAGGAAGCTTCCCCTTGCGTAGGAGATGAAGTAGGGGCGATCCAAGGGGGCGGTCGGCGGCGTACGGAACAGAAATCCCGCTCCCGAAATGAATAATCCGCCCTAAAATCGCAACAGGCGCTTAAATAGGCGCTGGATTAAACACTGCGCACGATCATTGGCGCACGACCAGTGGTCGTGCGCACTGGAATCCTGCGAATGTGCGCACTGCCTGGACAGAACCTGCAAGAGATGAAATTATAAAATAAAATGTTCGCACGACCAGTGGCGCACGACCGTTGATCGTGCGCACTAGCGTCGGTGGTCGTGCGCAATAGGTGAGACAGAACTCATAAAATTACTATTAAGTGCGCACGGACAGTGGCGCACGACCGGTGGTCGTGCGCACTGGAGTTGATGGTCGTGCGCACTGCACCAGACAGAACTCGTAAAAAGGGGTTAAGTGCGCACGATCAGTGGCGCACGACCGGTGGTCGTGCGCACTAGAACAAGTGATCGTGCGCAGTGTTCCTGTGCAGAATTGCACCGGAAACACTTGCACGCCTCCTATTCCAGCACAAACACAGATCTAGCCACCGAAAGTGGCACTTAACAACATATGAGTACTATGAAAGGAAATAAACACGAAAACACACCAAAGTGGGCCAAAATGTGCACCTAGCATGGGTTATCAATTATAAACTATAATAAGGCTAAAGTGCGTGATATTGACTAAATAATGGCCCGGATGAGTCCATGAAGGTGTATATAATCAGGACTCATCACCCATTCCAGTTCATTTAGTTGTCGATATATAGCCGGTTGCAGTGGTAATGCGAAATTTAGCTCCAAAAGACACCTTTTCAGAATGAGATAGGAGCCCTAAATCCAATGGAGAACAATTTTACCCTTTTAAGCTTGTTTAGAGGTCGATATACAGTGGGTTATACTTGTAATGCGAGATTTTGCTCCAAATGACACATAAATTTCAAAATGAAAGAATTTTAGATGCGGTTAGTAGCAAAAGTGAGAGATTTAGCTCCAAATGACACTTAAACGTTAAACAGCGATAACATTTGATCCGGTTGTCTGATTTTACCCCACAACACCTTTTCGGAATGAGCTCGGAGCATTGCATTCGTTGGAGCACAAGTTTTACCCATTCCAATTCATTTAGTTGTTGATATATAGCCGGTTGCAGCGGTAATTCAAAATTTAGCTCCAAATTACACCTAAACTTCTAACAGCCTTATCTTTTGATTTGTATGTTTGACTGTTGCCCACAACACCTTTACGGAATATGCTCGGAGGCATACATCTAATGGAGCACAATTTTAAACCATTCCAGCTCATTTTTGAGGTCAATATACAACCGGTTGCAAATGATAATGAGTGATTTTGCTCCTCTTGACACATAAACTGTAACAGCCATAACTTTTGATCTGGTTGTCCGATATTTGCACACAACACCTTTTCATAATGCGATATGAGCCCTAAATCCAACGGAGAACAATTTTAACCCATTCAAGCTCGTTTAGAGGTCGATATACAGTGAGTTCTACTGGTAATGCGAGATTTAGCTCCAAATGACACATAAATTTCAAAATGAAAGAATTTTTGATCCGGTTTGTAGCGAAAGTGAGAGATTTAGCTCCAAATGACACTTAAACTATAAACAGCAATAACTTTTGATCCGGTTGTCTAACTTTACCCCACAACACTTTTTTGGAATGAGCTCGGAGCACTACATTCCTTGGAGCACAAGTTTACCCATTCCAGTTCATTTAGTTGTCGATATATACCCGGTTGCAGCGGTAATGCGAAATTTTGCTCCAAAGGACACCTTTTCAGAATGAGATAGGAGCCCTAAATCCAATGGAGAACAATTTTAACCCATTCAAGCTCGTTTAGAGGTCTATATACAGTGGATTCTACTGGTAATGCAAGATTTTGCTCCAAATGACACATATATTTCAAAATGAAAGAATTTTAGATGCAATTTGTAGCGAAAGTGAGAGATTTAGCTCCAAATGACACTTAAACTTTAAACAACAATAACATTTCATCCAGTTGTCTTATTTTACCCGACAATACCTTTTCGGAACGAGCTCGGAGCACTACATTCATTGGAGCACAAGTTTTACCCATTCCAGTTCATTTAGTTGTCGATATATAGCCGGTTGCAGCGGTAATGCGAAATTTAGCTCCAAATTACACCTGAACTTCTAACAACCATATCTTTTGATTTGTATGTTTGATTGTTTCCCACAACACCTTTACGGAATATGCTCGGAGGCATACATCTAATGGAGCACAATTTTAAAACATTCCAGCTCATTTTTGAGGTCAATATACAACCGGTTGCAATGATAATGAGGGATTTTGCTCCTCTTGACACATAAACTGTATTCGCCAAAATAGCCGGGTTGGTAATAAGGTATTTGGCTCGAAGGGAGACCTAAACTTCAAACATCCATAACATTTGATCCGGTTGTCAGATTTTCACCCACAATACCTTTTCATAATGAGATAGGAGCCCTAAATCCAACGGAGAACATTTTTAACCCATTAAAGCTCGTTTAGAGATCGATATACAGTGGATTCTACTGGTAATGCGAGATTTAGCTCCAAATGACACATAAATTTCAAAATGAAAGAATTTTTGATGCGGTTTGTAGCGAAAGTGAGAGATTTAGCTCCAAATGACACTCAAACTTTAAACAACAATAACTTTTGATCCGGTTGTCTGACTTTACCCCACAACACATTTTCGGAATGAGCTCGGTGCACTACATTCCTTAGAGCACAAGTTTTACCCATTCCAGTTCATTTAGTTGTCGATATATAGCCGGTTGAAGCGGTAATGCGAAATTTAGCTCCAAAGGACACCTTTTCAGAATGAGCTAGGAGCCCTAAATCCAATGGAGAACAATTTTAACTCATTCAAGCTCGTTTAGAGGTCTATATACAGTGGATTCTACTGGTAATGCGAGATTTTTCTCCAAATGACACATAAATTTCAAAAAGAAAGAATTTTAGATGCGATTTGTAGCGAAAGTAAGAGATTTAGATCCAAATGACACTTAAACTTTAAACAGCGATAACATTTGATCCGGTTGTCTGATTTTACCCCACAACACCTTTTCGGAATGAGCGAGCACTACATTCATTTGAGCACAAGTTTTACCCATTCCAGTTCATTTAGTTGTCGATATATAGCCAGTTGTAGCGGTAATGCGAAATTTTGCTCCAAAAGACACCTTTTCAGAATGAGATAGGAGCCCTATATCCAATGGAGAACAATTTTAACCCATTCAAGCTCGTTTAGAGGTCTATATACAGTGGATTCTACTGGTAATGCGAGATTTTGCTCCAAATGACACATAAATTTCAAAGTAAAAGAATTTTAGATGCGGTTTGTAGCGAAAGTGAGAGATTTAGCTCCAAATGACACTTAAACTTTAAACAGCAATAACATTTGATCCGGTTGTCTGATTTTACCCCCACAACACCTTTTCAGAATGAGTGAGCACTACATTCATTGGGGCACAAGTTTTACCCATTCCAGTTCATTTAGTTGTCGATATTTAGCCAGTTGTAGCGGTAATGCGAAATTTAGCTCCAAAAGACACCTTTTCAGAATGAGATAGGAGCCCTAAATCCAATGGAGAACAATTTTACCCATTCAGTCTTATTTAGAGGTCGATATATAGTGGGTTCTACTGGTAATGCGAGATTTTGTTCCAAATGACACATAAATTTCAAAATGAATGAATTTTAGATGTGGTTTGTAGCGAAAGTGAGAGATTTAGTTCTAAATGACACTTAAACTTTAAACAACAATAAATTTTGATCCGGTTGTCTAGTTTTACCCCACAACACCTTTTCGAAATGAGCTCGGAGCACTACATTCTTTGGAGCACAAGTTTTACCCATTCCAGTTCATTTAGTTGTCGATATATAGCCGGTTGAAGCGGTAATGCGAAATTTAGCTCCAAAGGACACCTTTTCAGAATGAGCTAGGAGCCCTAAATCCAATGGAGAACAATTTTAACCCATTCAAGCTCATTTAGAGGTCTATATACAGTGGATTCTGTTTACCCGGAAAACCGCTTCTCGGGTTGGGTCATTCTCGGACCGGGCGAACTGCTGGGTCAGGCCGCTGGGTTCCAGGATCAATGGCTCTCAGCTCAATTTAAACCAGGCCGGGTGGTCTGATGTCATTTTTCGGACCGCCCCCAAGAGTGAAGGTCGCCAAGGGCCAAAGCAAGAAGGCCATCCGTGGTCTCAGGTAGGAGACCGCGCGGGTTGTGCCATAGAGATTCAAGGTTCTTACCCGGAGAACAAGCCGCGGTTTCAGATCAGAGACTATCCGGGTTACCTCATGAAGATCAGCCAAGCCATGCCCAGAAGACAGACCGCGGTCTCAAGCCAGAGGCCGCTCGGTCTGGATCATTGACTTGGTCCCGGTATCTTCAGCCTCAGGTCAGACAGGTCGGAGAAGCAAGCCGCCAAGCCACGCGGCTACTTTCTTTTTTCTTCTTTGTGCATCCCGTCACCGCCTGCCCATTTCTCCTGTACCCGGGCAGGTGGTTATTCTATCCCTGCCCATTCGGGCAGGCCCCCAAGCCTATAAATAGGGGGCGTCACTGTTCATAAGGCGCGCACTCTCGAATCCAGGAGCTCGCTTATTTGGGCTGCGGTCTCGAGTTTCACGTCTTGCGGACTGTCTGACCTGCCGGCTTCTCTTTTTCTGCACTTGCAGCCCACTGTAACCACTTTTTTCTAATCAAAGGAAAGCCCGTCGCAGGAGTGGCATTTGCCGCGGCGGGCGAAGTCTGGCCTTGACCGCTGCTAGCGGTCTCATTCTTCTACACAAAAAGTAACCGGCAACCCGCAGCCTCCGGTTTCCCTCGGAGGTGCGATCTCGGACTCAACAGAAACACGCGACCTTCAGATCGCGGATTGTCGGTGAAATACCTTTTCGCCATAATGTCAGACCGTCAGTTCCCCTTGGAGACCACTCCGATCATAGCGAGGACTCCTTGTGGGAAGCCCTGGAGCAGTCAAAGAGAGAAGCCGAGCGGGCTCAGAGGGCCACTGATCAGCGACTTGAAGAGATCAGTCGGACTTTAGCAATACTAACTGAGCGACTGGTTCCGCAACAAGTGCGGTTAATCAGGCGATGACCCCGGTCCTTCCTCCACCTCCTCCCTACTCGCTACCGCACGCCGCTAATTTCCAGCTCCATCAAGAAGACCCTGCGGCTAGGAAAAACTTCTATCAGGAAGCCACGCACAACATGCCAGCTCGAGTCCTCGACTTCCAGGGGGTGACTTCTCACGCTGCCCATCTTTCCTACCCGCAGGAGGGCGCGGCCCATCTCTCCTATCCGCCTGAAGTTCCTATTCATCACTCCTACCCGCCAGAAGCAGCCGCCCGGTCTTCTTATCAGGCGGCTTGTCCGCGAATAGCCGCAGCTCCAGCGGCTTATTACTCTACTCCTCTATATGAAGACATGGAAGAAACCTCTCCCTTTGTGGACGAAGTCAGAGGGGAGCCTGCCCCTAATAATTTCAGGGAACCTCGCCTGCCAGCGTTCAATGGAGAGACTGATCCCACGGTTCATTTACAAGCTTTCGAGTCAGCCATTGCTCTCAGAACCTTAACTGATGCAACCAAGTGCAAGCTTCTTGTAACCTCCTTTGAAGGACAAGCGAGGGAATGGTTTTACGGTTTGCACCCCAGGTCGATCCGTTGTTTCACGGAGTTGCGAAGAGAATTCCTGCTGAGATTCTCCACCTCAAGGAAAAGAAAGAGCGGCCCGACGGCCCTTTTCGATATAAAACAACGGGAAGGCGAGACATGGGCTCGTTTTGTGGATCGATTTCAGAGAGAGATCATGGAAGTCCAAAATGTGGACCCGGAGCTGTATAGGGTTGCCCTCATCCATGGCCTAAGGGAGGGCCCCCTAAAGTTCGAAGCAAATATAAGGGAGCCTAAGACTTATCAGGAAATGATAAGTTTGGCAAATATGTTTATCAGAGGAGAGAAGAGCAATCCAGACTACATTGCGAAGCTGGTAAGCGACAAGGAGCCATCGAATCTATCCTTCCGTCATCCACCATCGAATCAGTCCCACTTCGAACCCCGTTCCCAAAGGGGGAGGAACTACAAGAATAAGCAACCATTTATGGGCCATCAACGGTTTCAAGATCAGAAACCACCGTTGGCCGTCGCTCCCGCTCCATCCGCTCCCCTTCCGCAAATCATGCCGGTATATTTACAATAGTATGCCACGCAGCCACCTCCAGTCATTCCATCAACTCAATACGATGATTCGCAAGAGTCATTCACTCCCCTAAACGTCACCATGGATGAAGTAGTTCAGATTCTGCAAAAGAGGACAGATTTCAAAAGGCCTGCTCCTCTGAAGTCGGATCTTCGCAATCGAAATCCGAACCTTTATTGTGAATATCATAAAGAGGGGGGACATCAAACTGAAGACTGTCGAGCTCTTCGTCTGCTTATAGAAAGACTCCTGGGAGAAGGAAAGCTCCGGGGTCTAGTTCGAAAAGATAAAATTGCTGAGCCAACTACTGAGAAGAAAAAGGAGAAGGAAACAGTAGAAGTAACCTGGTAATGCGCCGACGTCGAGGACGCCGGCTACTATGGTGACATCCATCCTTCTACCGAATGCGTCAAAGTCAATGATGTGGGCCCCTTAGGGGACATCTATTGTATCCATGGGGGAGCTGGAGCAGAATCATCTCGCAAATCCAGCATTGCGAGGGTTCTAAAGCAGGAAGTGGCAGCCACTACAAGTTCTCCTCACGAAAGTACTATCGTCACGTTTGGTCAGGATGACCTTCCCCCCAATGCTAATCCTTTCGATGATGCTGTGGTTATCAAGGCCATCATCGAAAACTATACAGTCCACAAGATTCTGATTGATACCGGCAGCTCTGTCAATCTCCTTTTCCGTCCAACTTTCGAGGCCCTGAAGACTGGAAAGCATCTGCTCTCCACCGATGGACCCCTCTACGGTTTTTCTGGGGAGAAGAAGTAAGTAGAGGGTTCAGTGAAGCTCCTGGTCTCTCTTGGAGGAATAATAAAGTTGATCAATTTCGTGGTAGTAGATGCTCCGAGCAACTACTGTGCTATCTTCGGGAGGCCGATTCTTAATGCGTATAGGGCGGTAGTGTCCACCTTTCATCTTGCCCTCAAGTTCGCTGCTGAAGGAAAACAGTATCGGGTCAGAAGCAACCCAAAGGTAGCTCGGGAGTGCTACGTCCGAACTGTCAACATGGTCACCGACGCTCCACTTCCCGAGATCATGGATGAGTTTTTGGAGGTTGCTGAGTCTCCAGAGGACGCCGAGGAAGGAAAAGATCGAGAAGGGGCTCACTTGGAACCTGCCCAAGCGACCCAAGAAGTTCCTATTGCTGAGGGTGCAGAAAAGAAGCTGGTCATCAACGCTGAATTGTCAGAAGAGGAGAAAGTGGAGCTAATCTCATGTCTGTTGGGAAATCTGGATATCTTCGCTTGGTCAGCGGAGGATATGCCAGGAGTGGATCCAGACGTGGCTTGTCATCATCTAAACGTATCTCTTGAGTTCAAGCCCGTCCAACAAAAGAAGAGAGAAGTGGCGACCAAGCTGGCGTTGCCCATCAGAGAGGAGGTTTCCAAACTCCTAAAAGTGGGTTTCATTTCTGAGATTCAATATCCCACGTGGATGTCGAATGTTGTAATGGTTAAGAAATCTTGTGGGAAGTGGCGCATGTGCGTGGACTTCACCAAACTTAATAAAGCGTGCCCTAAAGATTGTTACCCTTTGCCTCGGATAGATGTCTTAGTTGATTCCGCGGTTGGGTATGGTTTTATGAGTTTCCTCGATGCCTTCTCCGGGTGCCATCAAATTAAAATGCACAAACCTGACATCCCGCATACCTCATTTATCACAAACGATGGGTGTTACTGCTATCTCGTAATGCCCTTCGGTCTTAAAAACGCGGGTGCAACATACCAAAGAATGATGGATACCGTCTTTAAACATCAAAAGGGCAGGAATCTCGAAGTTTACGTTGATGACCTTCTTCTCAAAAGTAAAACATTCTCATTGCACTTGGAAGACCTCGTAGAGACGTTCGCTACTCTACGGAGGTCCAAGTTAAAATTAAACCCATTGAAATGTGTGTTTAGGGCAAGCAAAGGAAAATTTCTTGGGCATCTCTTAACTCCTGATGGCCTTGCACCAAATCCAGATAAGGTGAAGGCCATCCTTGATATGACCCCTCCTCGAAATACTAAAGAAGTTCAACAACTTGGGGGAGATTAGCAGGATTGAGCAGGTTTATCTCCAAATCCGGAGATAAAAGTGCCCCATTCTTTAAAACATTACGAGGGGGATCAAAGTTTGAATGGAGCGAGGAGTGTAACAAGGCTTTCGAGCAGCTGAAGGGACAGTTAACTTCGACTCCACTACTCCAAAGCCCCCGTGAGGGGGAAAAACTATTCTTATATCTGGGAGTCGGGCCAGAAGCGGTGAGTTCTGTCCTCGTTCGGGAAGAGAAGAGGAGGCAGTTTCCAATATACTATGTCAGCCACATCCTTAAGGATGCAGAAACCAGATATTCGATCCTGGAGAAACTGGCCTTGGCTTTGGTTATGTCTGCGCGAAGGCTTCGCCCTTATTTTCAGGCTCATTCTGTCCAAGTTATTACAGATCATCCTCTAAAAAGTATTCTTGAAAAGCCAGATCATTCGGGAAGGTTGGCAAAATGGGCTATTGAACTAAGTGAATTTGAGATATCGTACATCCCCCGAACAGCAATTAAAGCGCAAATCTTGGCAGACTTCCTGGTAGATACAACAGAGCTTAATCCTGAACAGGTGGTACGATCTCCTCTGGCTTGGATCATTTATGTGGATGGGGCTTCTGGCAGAAACTCCGCGGGAGCCGGAGTAGTGTTGATCAGCCCAAATGGCATCAGGCTGGAGCAAGCTATCAAGTTCTTCTTTCCAGTTAGAAATAACCAGGCAGAATACGAAGCACTTCTGGCTGGGCTAAGGCTTGCAAAGGAGTTGGGCATAGAATATGTACATGTTAGAACCGATTCACTGGTGATGTCCTCCCAGGTCTTGGGAAATTATGAGACAAGGGAGCCAATTCTGCGAAAATATCTGCTATTAGCCAAAAAGGAAATCGGAAGATTCAAGTCATTTATTATCGAGCACATCCCAAGAACGCAAAATGAGGAGGCAGATGAATTATCGAAGTTCGGTCTTCCATCGGGGGGAGTGACCTTTGAACTTTTTCATCCGGCAATAGATGAGGCAGAACTCATGCAAATTGATCATAATCCTTCATGGAAGGATCCTTACGAGTTATTCCTATCAAAGTGGGAGTTCCACCATTCCATTAAAGATCGAAGAAGATTCAAAAGGAAGGCGGCATATTATTATCTAATAGCAGGAGTACTCTACAGAAAAACTTTGATTTCCCCCTCAGCACGATGTGTTTCAGAAGAAGAGATTCCTATCATACTTCAGGAAGTTCATTCTGGGGAGTGTGGTAGCCATTCAGGGGCAAAAACCTTAGAAAAGAGGATCCTGCGGCAAGGATATTTTTGGCCGACTATGAGAAAGGATGTTGAAGCATTTGCCAAGCGGTGTGCGCAGTGCCAAAAGTTCGCTCTTCTTCAGCATCTGCCCGCTCAGTTGCTTAGGTCAATAACTGCACCCTGGCCCTTTGCAGTTTGGGGGATGGATCTCATCGGACCCTTTCCAATGACTAGCGGTCAGCGCCGCTTTATCATAGTGATGATTGACTACTTCAGCAAGTGGATCGAGGCTAAGGCACTGGCAAGAACTACTACCCAAATCATCAGAAACTTCATCTGGGGAGAAATAGTCTGCCGACACGGAATTCCGCTGGCAATTGTCACTGATAATGGTCCACAATTCAATAATCCCGAGATGATAAAATTTTGCGATCAGGTTGGAATTGACCTGCGGTTCTCCTCAGTACATCATCCAAGGACCAATGGTCAGGTAGAAGCAGCCAACAAGTGAATCCAGCAGCTCCTGATGAAAAGGGTTTGGAATCAAAAAGGAAACTAGGCGGATCAACTTCCCTCCATCCTTTGGACTCTTCGTACTACTCCATCTTCAGCTACAGGGGAGACACCATTCAAACTGTCTCATGGCTCGGAGGCTGTTGTTCCTGTGGAGTTTGAGGTGGTCACTCCAAGAGTTGTGTACGGAAAAGAAGGAGGAGAAGCGTGGGTAGACTACAATGACGAGGCTATCAAGTATAGTCTGGATCTAATCGAAGAACTTCAGGACGAGGCAACAATCAGGCAAGAAGAAGTTAAAAGGAGGATGGCAAAGTACTTTGACAAAAATGTCAGGGTAAAGCATTTCGCGGTCGGCGACGTTGTACTAAAAAAGGTTGATGCAGCAGCCCGAACAGGTAATGTCGGGAAGCTAAATCCTAATTGGTCTGGACCTTTCATCATCAAGGAGGCATTAAAAAATGGGGCTTATCGCCTCCAAACAAGTGAAGGAGAAGAAATCCCGCGCACCTGGAGTGGCGACGATCTCAAACGGTTCTATCCTTGAAATTTCTTCCTTACTTTTCTGCAGTTTTTTGAGATATTTTAATAAGAAGCTCCATACTGACACTTCTCCATGTCTGATGTTTCTTTTCTGCATTTTCTCATATATCAAACTCACTGAACCACGGAGACATCGCCAAGTTCTGCTCGAACCCCCTCGGATTGTAGTCATTAGCGTAAAACCATGAAGATCATGTGTAGCGGGGAGTTTTCGCACACGTGTAGTGGTAGCTTGCCAATTCCCGTGCGGTGGTCTTCAGAACCTTGGATCCCGGCAGATATCTGACACACCCCTGCATCAAGGGAGGTCTACGTGAATGTTGGCTCTATCATGCCCCGAGGGGGATATAATTACAGCTTTGATGATCCTTCTGAGGAAAGCAATGTCGGTATAGCCCCCGCGGCATAACCACACCTGCCCAACTGATCATCTTAGTCTGTGACTATCGAATACTCCAAGGTACTCTCGAGCGATGCCTAAGCGGGACCCACAACTGAGTTGATCACTCTGAGGAAAGCAATGTTCGCCGCCTAGGCCCACCTGCCCAATTGATCAACTCGGCTTGTAGCCCTAGGCAAGAGAGCAGTCGAGTCGCTTACAGCCCTTATGACCACTTGAGGAAAGCAATGTTCGCCGCCTAGGCCCACCTGCCCACTTGGTCATCTGGGTCTGTACTTGTTTCTCTTTATTTCTACAGCTCTTATGACCACTTGAGGAAAGCAATGTTCGCCGCCAAGGCCCACCTGCCCACTTGGTCATCTGAGCCTGTAGATTATCCTTTTTCCCTACAGGAAGGTATTCACCTCTTGTGGTTTTTTGTATAAAACCATTCGGGGAAGATATTATTAGAGCAGGTACAGGTGTTCTTCTACCCTAATAAAGGGTTGCGATATCTAGATCGGGCGGTCTGAACTTTCAAACCGAACGGTCTGATTGTGTATAAGTTGGGGTATTTCTAGATAATTACATGGTTGCTCGGGTTGTATTCTAACCGGGTGGTCCTGACAATCTTTTACAGGTTGGGCATTTTTGAACAATTATATGACTGCCCGGATTATATTTTAACCGGGCAGGTTTATTCATCCATTATAAATTTGATATTTATGGAGCTAATTATATGATTGCCCGGATTGTGTTCTGACCGGTCGGGTTTATCTATCCCTCCATTCTGTTGAATTGGATATTTCTGGATCTGAATATATTACTCGGGTTGTATTCTAACCGGGCGGGCATTATCTATCTTTTACAATTATTTAAGTTGGATATCTCAAGATCTAAGTATCTGATCGCCCGGATTATTCTTCAATCGATCGAGTTGAACTATTTCTTGAAGCAAAAAGTTATCTCTAAGATGTAGTGTATTACTTGCCGAGATAGAATTCGAACCGCGCAAAGTTATGATTTGTTATTTACATCGGCAAGGATAAAATATCTCTGAATGATAAGAAGCCGCCCGGTCTAAATTATAGTCGCATGAGTCTATATGTTATGGTTCATATTATCAGAAATCAGACGTCCTGAGACCTAAATGAGTAATCGCACGGTTCGAATATAGATCGTCCAAGATCATCAAATCATCACTTATGCTCAGATCAGGATAACCGCACGGCTAGATCATAAAAGGCAAAAGGTAAAAAGAAAGAAAAGAAACAAGACATCAGTCACAAGTAAGTAATACTAGAAGGTCAATCAAACAGGTAAAATTTCTATTCATTTCTTCAAATGTTTTGACAAAAATTTAACCGCCCGGCTAACAAAAGAAAGACCGGCGATTGTACAAAAATGAAGCTTAAAACGAGGGCATTATTCTGCCGACTTCTTCTTCTTCTTCTTGACAGGAGAAATCGAGTCCACATCAACGTCGGGCAAATAACCTTCACTTGACGTGGAAGAATAATCCGATGAATCGCTACCACTAGACCGCCCGGTCTTACTAGCAGAGCCAGTTGTTCCAGAGGACAAGCTGTCCTCATCATCATCATCATCAGCATCATCATCCGTGTCGACCTCCTCAGCGGCTCCAGCACTTCCATCACCTCCTTGATGGAGTACGATCTCTGTGCCCGCATCGGCTTCAGCCTCCTCACCCACCTTAGCTTTTCCCTTCTGCCTTCGGCGGATCTCATCAAGTTGAACCTCCAGGGTAGGGAAGAGGTCGGAGAAGGTAGTGCCCCCGAATCCTTCGCACAGACCGCCCCGGTCTTCCATAAGACCCAAAGCTTTGTTGATCCCTTGGGCCACATGAGGCAACACCTCGTCTTGGAAGGCCGGGTTGGTCATCTCATATTGTTTCTGCAAAAAAGAAAAGAAAAATAATAAATCAGGTCGCTCGGTCTGAATAAAAGAAGCCGCGTCATCATTTGCCAAACTCACCGCCATGACTTCTTGAAGCCGCGCATTCTCTTCTTGAAGCCGCGCATTCTCCGCGACCTGCTCCTCGTACTTCTTCTCCAGAAATTTCTGGACAGAAACCAGCCTCCTGTGCGACAAGGCCATGAAGTGATTGGCCGCGAACCCCCATGCGCCGGCTTGCGCCGCTAGCCGGGGAAGCTCTTCTTCCGGAGTCTTCCTCAGCTTCTTCAAAGTCTTTCGGCCATACATAGCGGTCCCGGCGGCTAGCGCATGGCGGTTAATTTTGTCACTTCCCCATGGGGGAAGTGCAGTGGACACCCGGATGCGGCTCCCATCCCTATGCCAGTGGACAGTCGGGTTGCCCTGCAGGTCGGGCGGGTTTCCGCAGGAACGAAGAAGCTCATATTCATCGGGGGACGCCGGGCCCTCTTCCTCTGATGATGGCGATGGAGTTCGGTGGAAGTTGGCCGGGTACAACCCCGTAATGGTCGAAAATGGCTATGACTTCAAGTGGCAGCAGAAATTTGAAGCCATATTCGAAGTGGTCGACCGGGACGGCTATTTGGTGCGGATTGGAAGAGTTAATCCGCTCGTCGCGCAAAGGAAGCCGTGCGAGCAGGTTACTCCCTTCCATGTGTTTTGCGATGAATTCATCCAGTTCGCTCTGGGTGAGTCGGCACTCTGGGTGGTCCGCCGAATGAAAGGCTAAGGCCGCATCCGCTCGAACGGCTTTAACCTTAACAGGCCGCTGTGACATGTTCTTAGATCGCGCCATCTGGAAATCATAAAAATGACTTTGAAGAGTCCCTACTTATAGATTTTTACGATCTGCGAATAGTAAAATTATGCCACGGCTATACGTTTCTAACCGCGCGGTCAATTGCCTGCATGGTTAGGTTCACCAGAAAAACAAAAGAAGCAAAGAAAGCAGAAGCAAGCATACATCACAGATCCTGCGACCTGAAATCAGTTCGGATAAAGCACAGAAGAAACAGGACACAAACACAGCGGCTAAACAAGAACCCGCACGGGTCATTCAAATAAAAGACAAAATAAAAAGAAGCATTGTTTAAACAAAGGCCGAATCAACAAGCCGCATTCATAATACAAATTATTTTCAAAAGCCGGTCACGGATGACGGTGTTCAGGGGAGACGTCTTCTCTGTGAAGTCGCGCGACCTGGTCGCTGGTGGTGTTCAGAAGGGAATAAATCTGGCTGGTATGATAATGGAGATGGTTCATTATGCTATGAAGCCGCCCGGCATCCCTTTCAACCCGCGTAGCGGCGATCATGCGGGGGGTTGCGGTGGCCTCATCAATCATAGGATCAGCCGCCCGAACCGGGGGAGGATTTGAGCCCGCCCCAACAGTCGGGCGGCTAACAACCTGCATTCCATCATTCATACTTCGCCGGCCCGCAGCGATTTCCCTGGTTAACCGCAGGAATTTATCCTGGTAGTACTTCGAATCATCCTCGAACTTAGCCGATGTTTTCTTCTCCTTCTCGAGCTGAGCGGTCAGAGTGGCGACTTGCGCCACCTTAGCTCTCTTCTCGGCCTCCACCGTAGCTCGCGCGGCCTCAACCTGCGCCTTCAGCGCCTCTTCAGCCTTCTTCCTCGCCATTCGCTCGGCCTCCAGAGCAGTCCGAGTGCCGGCCTCCCGGTCTTCTATCTCCTTCAAGCGGGCCCTCAGATTCACCAGATCCTCCTCGAGATGCTCGAACAGTTGCGGCCCTTCTTGCGAAGTCGTCGCGCAGGTTGATATTAGGGGGACTAATGGAGGCAGGCTGGCCTCAAGGTCACCCGGCTTCACAATCTGCTCCTCGCTATCTGCAAGAGGCCGATTGGGTTATAAGAAGCAAGAGCATACAACGCCATATACATACAAAATGGACATAAATATAAGATCAATGCCTGGGCGCACAAGCCGCTTAGACCGTTCCGGGTCCATCCTCCGACGTTGCTCACGCCAGAGTCTCTCCGTTTTCTGCCTAGCGGAAGGGGAACAGGCCGCTAAGGGAAAGAAGCTCGGCGGCGGGTTCAGTAATTTATTACGACGAGGCCGCAGGATGAAGAAGCGGACAGCTTTATAATCCATGGGGCGCTTACCTGGCGCAAAAGGATCAGGCCACAGCGGTTTATCTAAAACCCGCTCCGCTCCTTCCTTCTTCACCATCATTATCTCCTCCCCGGTCATCACCGAGGGGACCTCCGCCTGCGCTTTCAACACTTCTCCGAGTTCCCTCGCTCTTTCTTCAACCTCCAGGGCGGCCCGGGCAGCAGCTTCTCGCTCTTCGGCCTCCGTCTGAGCGGTCTCCTCAGGCTGGGCTGTGTTATCTGTAATGGAAGCAGCTCGCTTTGAAGACATCGGGCTGTCAAGAAGTTTATCTCGCCCCATCAGCTCATCCATTTCCTGAAAGATCCCATTAAGTGATAGGCTACTCGCCGAGTCCGGAGGCAGGTCGCCCGGTTTCGCATCAGGGGTAGCAGGCGAGTCGTTTACCTTAGCGGGTGGAGAAGTCACTAGGCCGGGCTCCTCTTTTTGTCGCGGATTGTTCTGGAGGAGGGACTCGGCCGGTTTCTTAAAAGCCGCCCTTTCCTTGGAGGCTAGCCTCTTGACCTTCTTGGTTATTCGCTCGGTCACTGACCCGGTCTTTTTCCTTTTCTTCTCTTTCTTACCCGGAGCTGGGCTAGCTTCTTTTGGGGGATTGGGATAGTCGTCCACGGATAAAGGGGCACTCAGTTCGCCCGGCCTTGGAGAGTTAACCGCCTCCTCCCCCAAATCTCTGACTAGCAGGTGAGGATTCCCGGATGGGGTGATTTCAATGTCAAACGAGTCGGCCTCGTCGACCTTCTTCGAAGGGCTATTGGAGTCAACTTTTCCAGAAGGGGCGGCCTCCCCTTTATTCAGCGGGCTAGCAGCCAGTTGGCCAAGATCTCTGGGAGGAATCAACAAGTCGCTGGGGGGAGGCCCCGAACTGTCCGCTGCGGGCTCCGCAGGAGTCTTGGGAGTTGTTGAGTCTACTACTGACTTGGAATTATCCGCCGCGGCTTTCTCAGCCCGCTTCCTCTTTTTCCGGTCTTTTCGGTCCTGCTGTTCTTTCTCCTTTTTTGACCTCTCCGTCGATACGCGCCTTCTACCTTCCACCTTCTTCTGATCTCCGGCGGGATCCACGCGGCCTAACACGGTGTCCAGAAAGTCCATTATTGAAGAGTTACCGGTCTTAAAAATTTCAACCGCAACTGGCAAGCAAAATCCCGAGATTTCAGAAAAAACTCTACAGAATGAATTCTCTGGCTCTCTTATAGAATTCAGGGTAAGTCGGAGCGGTCTCCCGGCTAAGGTTTATATTTTCGAAACCCTCTTGAGATTTGAAAATATGCGGGGATTATGTTTACCCGGAAAACCGCTTCTCGGGTTGGGTCATTCTCGGACCGGGCGAACTGCTGGGTCAGGCCGCTGGGTTCCAGGATCAATGGCTCTCAGCTCAAGGTAAACCAGGCCGGGTGGTCTGATGTCATTTTTCGGACCGCCCCCAAGAGTGAAGGTCGTCAAGGGCCAAAGCAAGAAGGCCATCCGTGGTCTCAGGTAGGAGACCGCGCGGGTTGTGCCATAGAGATTCAAGGTTCTTACCCGGAGAACAAGCCGCGGTTTCAGATCAGAGACTATCCGGGTTACCTCATGAAGATCAGCCAAGCCATGCCCAAAAGACAGACCGCGGTCTCAAGCCAGAGGCCGCTCGGTCTGGATCATTGACTTGGTCCCGGTATCTTCAGCCTCAGGTCAGACAGGTCGGAGAAGCAAGCCGCCAAGCCGCGCGACTACTTTCTTTTTTCTTCTTTGTGCATCCTGTCACCGCCTGCCCGTTTCTCCTGTACCCGGGCAGGTGGTTATTATATCCCTGCCCATTCGGGCAGGCCCCCAAGCCTATAAATATGGGGCGGCACTGTTCACAAGGCGCGCACTCTCGAATCTAGGAGCTCGCTTGTTTGGGCTGCGGTCTCGAGTTTCACGTCTTGCGGACTGTCTGACCGGCCGGCTTCTCTTTTTCTGCACTTGCAGCCCGCTGTAACCACTTTTTTCTAATCAAAGGAAAGCCCGTCGCAGGAGTGGCATTTGCCGCGGCGGGCGAAGTCTGGCCTTGACCGCTGCTAGCGGTCTCATTCTTCTACACAAAAAGTAACCGGCAACCCGCAGCCTCCGGTTTCCCTCGGAGGTGCGATCTCAGACTCAACAGATTCTACTGGTAATGCGAGATTTTGCTCCAAATGACACATATATTTCAAAATGAAAGAATTTTAGATGCGGTTTGTAGCGAAAGTGAGAGATTTAGCTCAAAATGACACTTAAACTTTAAACAGCAATAACATTTGATCTGGTTGTCTGATTTTACCCCCACAACACCTTTTCGGAATGAGCGAGCACTACATTCATTGGAGCACAAGTTTTACCCATTCCAGTTCATTTAGTTGTCGATATATAGCCGGTTGCAGCAGTAATGCGAAATTTTGCTCCAAAGGACACCTTTTCAGAATGAGATAGGAGCCCTATATCCAATGGAGAACAATTTTAACCCATTCAAGCTTGTTTAGAGGTCTATATACAGTGGGTTCTACTGGTAATGCGAGATTTTGCTCCAAATGACACATAAATTTCAAAATGAAAGAATTTTAGATGCGGTTTGTAGCGAAAGTGAGAGATTTAGCTCCAAATGACACTTAAATTTTAAACATCAATAACATTTGATCAGGATGTCTGATTTTTCCCCACAACACCTTTTCGTAATGAGCGAGCACTACATTCATTAGAGCATAAGTTTTACCCATTCCAGTTCATTTAGTTGTCGATATATAGCCGGTTGCAGCGGTAATGCAAAATTTAGCTCCAAAAGACACCTTTTCAGAATGAGATAGGAGCCCTAAGTCCAATGGAGAACAATTTTACCCATTCAAGCTCGTTTAGAGGTCGATATACAGTGGGATCTACTGGTAATGCGAGATTTTGCTCCAAATGACACATAAATTTCAAAATGAAAGAATTTTAGATGCGGTTTCTAGTGAAAGTGAGAGATTTAGCTCTAAATGACACAAACTTTAAACAACAATAACTTTTGATCCGGTTGTCTGATTTTACCCCACAACACCTTTTCGGAATGAGCTCGGAGCACTACATTCATTGGAGCACAAGTTTTACCCATTCCAGTTAATTTAGTTGTCGATATATAGCCGGTTGCAGCGGTAATGCGAAATTTAGCTCCAAATTATACCTAAACTTCTAACAGCCATATCTTTAGATTTGTATGTTTGATTATTGCCCACAACACCTTTACGGAATATGCTCAGAGGCATACATCTAATGGAGCACAATTTTAAACCATTCCAGCTCATTTTTGAGGTCAATATACAAACGGTTGCAATGATAATGAGGGATTTTGCTCCTCTTGACACATAAACTGTATCCGCCATAATAGCCGGGTTGGTAATAAGGTATTTGGCTTGAAAGGAGACCTAAACTTCAAACATCCGTAACATTTGAACCGGTTGTCAGATTTTCACCCACAATACCTTTTCATAATGAGATAGGAGCCCTAAATCCAACAGAGAACAATTTTAACCCTTTAAAGCTCGTTTAGAGATCGATATATAGTGGGTTCTACTAGTAATGTGAGATTTAGCTCCAAATGACACATAAATTTCAAAATGAAAGAAATTTTGATGCGGTTTGTAGCGAAAGTGAGAGATTTAGCTCCAAATAACACTCAAACTTTAAACAGCAATAACTTTTGATCCGGTTGTCTGACTTTACCCCACAACACATTTTCGGAATGAGCTCGGAGCACTACATTCCTTGGAGCACAAGTTTTACACATTCCAGTTCATTTAGTTGTCGATATATAGCCGGTTGAAGCGGTAATGCGAAATTTAGCTCCAAAGGACACCTTTTCAGAATGAGCTAGGAGCCCTAAATCCATTGGAGAACAATTTTAACCCATTCAAGCTCCTTTAGAGGTCTATATACAGTGGATTCTACTGGTAATGCGAGATTTTGCTCCAAATGACACATAAATTTCAAAATGAAAGAATTTTAGATGCGATTTGTAGCGAAAGTGAGAGATTTAGATCCAAATGACACTTAAACTTTAAACAGCAATAACATTTGATCCGGTTGTCTGATTTTACCCCACAACACCTTTTCGGAATGAGTGAGCACTACATTCATTTGAGCACAAGTTTTACCCATTCCAGTTCATTTAGTTGTCGATATATAGCAGGTTGCAGCGGTAATGCAAAATTTTGCTCCAAAAGACACCTTTTTAGAATGAGATAAGAGCCCTATATCCAATGGAGAACAATTTTAACCCATTCAAGCTCGTTTAGAGGTCTATATACAGTGGATTCTACTGGTAATGCGAGATTTTGCTCTAAATGACACATAAATTTCAAAGTAAAAGAATTTTAGATGCGGTTTGTAGCGAAAGTGAGAGATTTAGCTCCAAATGATACTTAAACTTTAAACAGCAATAACATTTGATCCGGTTGTCTGATTTTACCCCACAACACCTTTTCGGAATGAGCGAGCACTACATTCATTGGGGCACAAGTTTTACCCGTTCCAGTTCATTTAGTTGTCGATATTTAGCCGGTTGTAGCGGTAATGCGAAATTTAGCTCCAAAAGACACCTTTTCAGAATGAGATAGGAGCCCTAAATCCAATGGAGAACAATTTTACCCATTCAAGCTCGTTTAGAGTTCGATATATAGTGGGTTCTACTGGTAATGCGAGATTTAGCTCCAAATGACACATAAATTTCAAAATGAATGAATTTTAGATGCGGTTTGTAGCGAAAGTGAGAGATTTAGCTCTAAATGACACTTAAACTTTAAACTGCAATAACTTTTGATCCGGTTGTCTGATTTTACCCCACAACAACTTTTCGAAATGAGCTCGGAGCACTACATTATTTGGAGCACAAGTTTTACCCATTCCAGTTCATTTAGTTGTCGATATATAGCCGGTGGCAGCGGTAATGCGAAATTTAGCTCCAAATTACACCTAAACTTCTAACAGCCATATCTTTTGATTTGTATGTTTCATTGTTGCCCACAACACCTTTACGGAATATGCTCGGAGGCATACATCTAATGGAGCACAATTTTAAACCATTCCAGCTCATTTTTGAGGTCAATATCCAACCGGTTGCAATGATAATGAGGGATTTTGTTCCTCTTGACACATAAACTGTAACAGCCATAACTTTTGATCTGGTTGTCCTATTTTTGCGCACAACACCTTTTTGGAATAAGCTCGGAGCCCTACATCCAATGGAGAACAAATTTTACCCATTCTAATTTGTTTAGTGGTCAATATACAGCCGGGTTGGTAATAAGGTATTTAGCTTAAAAGGAGACATAAACTTCAAACATCCGTAACATTTGATCCGGTTGTCATATTTTCACCCACAATACCTTTTCATAATGAGATAGGAGCCCTAAATCCAATGGAGAACAATTTTAACCCATTCAAGCTCGTTTAGAGGACGATATACAGTGGGTTCTACTGGTAATGCGAGAATTATCTCCAAATGACACATAAATTTCAAAATGAAAGAATTTTTGATGCGGTTTGTAGCAAAAGTGAGAGATTTAGCTCCAAATGACACTCAAACTTTAAACAGCAATAACTTTTGATCCGGTTGTCTGACTTTACCCCACAACACCTTTTTGGAATTAGCTCGGGGCACTACATTCCTTGGAGCACAAGTTTTACCCATTCCAGTTCATTTAGTTGTCGATATATAGCCAGTTGCAGGCGGTAATGCGAAATTTAGCTCCAAAGGACACCTTTTCAGAATGAGACAGGAGCCCTAAATCTAATGGAGAATAATTTTAACCCATTCAAGCTCGTTTAGAGGTCTATATACAGTGGATTCTACTGGTAATGCGAGATTTTGCTCCAAATGACACATAAATTTCAAAATGAAAGAATTTTAGATGCGGTTTGTAGCGAAAGTGAGAGATTTAGCTCCAAATGACACTTAAACTTTAAACAGCAATAACATTTGATCCGGTTGTCTAATTTTACCCCACAACACCTTTTTGGAATGAGTGAACACTACATTCATTGGAGCACAAGTTTTACCCATTCCAGTTCATTTAGTTGTCGATATATAGCCGGTTGCAGCGGTAATGCGAAATTTTGCTCTAAAGGACACCTTTTCAGAATGAGATAGGAGCCCTATATCCAATGGAGAATAATTTTAACCCATTCAAGCTCGTTTAGAGGTCTATATACAGAGGATTTTACTGGTAATGCGAGATTTTGCTCCAAATGACACATAAATTTCAAAATGAAAGAATTTTAGATGCGGTTTGTAGCGAAAGTGAGAGATTTAGCTCCAAATGACACTTAAACTTTAAACATCAATAACATTTGATCAGGATGTCTGATTTTACCCCCACAACACCTTTTCAGAATGAGCGAGCACTACATTCGTTGGGGCACAAGTTTTACCCATTCCAGTTCATTTAGTTGTCGAAATATAGCCGGTTGCAGCTGTAATGCGAAATTTATCTCCAAAAGACACCTTTTCAGAATGAGATAGGAGCCCTAAATCCAATGGAGAACAATTTTACCCATTCAAGCTCGTTTAGAGGTCGATATACAGTGGGTTCTACTGGTAATGCGAGATTTTGCTCCAAATGACACATAAATTTCAAAATGAAAGAATTTTAGATGCGGTTTGTAGCGAAAGTGAGAGATTTAGCTCTAAATGACACTTAAACTTTAAACAGCAATAAGTTTTGATCCGGTTGTTTGATTTTACCCCACAACACCTTTTCGGAATGAGCTCGGAGCACTACATTTATTGGAGCACAAGTTTTACCCATTCTAGTTCATTTAGTTGTCGATATATAGCCGGTTGCAGCGGTAATGCAAAATTTAGCTCCAAATTACACCTAAACTTCTAACAGCCATAACTTTTGATTTGTATTTTTGATTGTTGCCCACAACACCTTTACGGAATATGCTCGGAGGCATACATGTAATGGAGCACAATTGTAAGCCATTCCAACTCATATTAGAGGTCAACATACAGCCGGTTGTAATGGTAATGAGGGATTTTGCTCCTCTTTACACATAAACTGTAACAGCCATAACTTTTGATATGGTTGTCCGATTTTTGAGCACAACACCTTTTTGGAATGAGCTCGGAGCCCTACATCCAATGGAGAATAAGTTTTACCAATTCCAGTTTGTTTAGTGGTCAATATACATCGGGTGGCAATGGTAATGAGGGTTTTTGCTCATCTTGAAACATAAACTGTAACAGCCATAACTTTTGATCTGGTTGTTCGATTTTTGCGCACAACTCCTTTTTGGAATGAGCTCGGAGCCCTACATCCAATGGAGAACAATTTTTTCGCATTCTAGTTTTTTTAGTGGTCAATATACAGCGGGGTTGGTAATAAGGTATTTAGCTCGAAAGGAGACCTAAACTTCAAACATCCGTAACATTTGATCCGGTTGTCATATTTTCACCCACAATACCTTTTCATAATGAGATAGGAGCCCTAATTCCAATGGAGAACAATTTTAACGTATTCAAGCTCGTTTAGAGGTCGATATACAGTGGGTTCTACTGGTAATGCGAGATTTAGCTCCAAATGACACATAAATTTCAAAATGAAAGAATTTTTGATGCGGTTTGTAGCGAAAGTGAGAGATTTAGCTCCAAATGACACTCAAACTTTAAACAGTAATAACTTTTGATCCGGTTGTCTGACTTTACCCCCACAACATTTTTTCGGAATGAGCTCGGAGTACTACATTCCTTGGAGCACAAGTTTTACCCATTCCAGTTCATTTACTTATCGATATATATCCGGTTGCAGCGGTAATGCGAAATTTTGCTCCAAAGGACACTTTTTCAGAATGAGATAGGAGCCCTAAATCAATGGAGAACAATTTTAACGCATTCAATCTCGTTTAGAGGTCTATATATAGTGGATTCTACTGGTAATGCGAGATTTTGCTCCAAATGACACATAAATTTCAAAATGAAAGAATTTTAGATGCGGTTTGTAGCGAAAGTGAGAGATTTAGCTCCAAATGACACTTTAACTTTAAACAGCAATAACATTTGATCCGGTTGTCTGATTTTACCCCACAACACCTTTTCAGAATGAGCGAGCACTACATTCATAGGGGCACAAGTTTTACCCATTCCAGTTCATTTAGTTGTCGATATATAGCCGGTTGCAGCGGTAATGCGAAATTTAGCTCCAAAAGACAACTTTTCAGAATGAGATAGGAGCCCTAAATCCAATGGAGAACAATTTTACCCATTCACGCTCGTTTATAGGTCGATATATAGTGGGTTCTACTGGTAATGCGAGATTTTGCTCCAAATGACACTTAAATTTTTAAATAAAAGAATTTTAGATGGGGTTTGTAGCGAAAGTGAGAGATTTAGCTCCAAATGACACTTAAACTTTAAACAGCAATAACTTTTGATCCGGTTGTCTAATTTTACCCCACAACACCTTTTTGGAATGAGCTTGGAGCACAACATTCATTGGAGCACAAGTTTTACCCATTCCAGTTCATTTAATAGTCGATATATAGCCAGTTGCAGCTGTAATGCGAAATTTTGCTCCAAAGGACACCTTTTCAGAATGAGATAGGAGCCCTAAATCCAAGGGAGAACAATTTTAACCCATTCAAGCTCGTTTAGAGGTCAATATACAGTGGATTCTACTGTAATGTGAGATTTTGCTCCAAATGACACATAAATTTCAAAATGAAAGAATTTTAGATACAGTTTGTAGAGAAAGTTAGAGATTTAGCTCCAAATGACACTTAAACTTTAAACAACAATAACATTTCATCCTGTTGTCTGATTTTACACCACAACACCTTTTCGGAATGAGCTCGGAGCACTACATTCGTTGAAGCACAAGTTTTACCCATTCTAGTTCATTTAGTTGTTGATATATAGCCGGTTGCAGCGGTAATGCGAAATTTAGCTCAAGTTCATTTAGTTGTTTGATTGTTGCCCACAACACCTTTACGGAATATGCTCGGAGGCATACATCTAATGGAGCACAATTTTAAACCATTCCAGCTCATTTTTGAGGTCAATATACAATCAGTTGCAATGATAACGAGGGATTTTGCTCCTCTTGACACATAAACTATTACAGTCATAACTTTTGATCTGGTTGTCCGATTCTTGCGCACAACACCTTTTTGGAATGAGCTCAGAGCCCTACATCCAATGGAGAACAAATTTTACCCATTCTAGTTTGTTTAGTGGTCAATATACAGCTGGGTTAGTAATAAGGTATTTAGCTCGAAAGGAGACCTATACTTCAAACATCCGTAACATTTGATCCGGTTGTCAGATTTTCACCCACAATACCTTTTCATAATGAGATAGGAGCCCTAAATCCAATGGAGAATAATTTTAAGCCATTCAAGCTCGTTTAGAGGTCGATATACAGTGGGTTCTACTGGTAATGCGATATTTAGCTCCAAAAGACACAAATTTCAAAATGTAAGAATTTTTGATGCGGTTTATAGCGAATTTGAGAGATTTAGCTCCAAATGACATTAAAACTTTAAACAGCAATAACTTTTGATCTGGTTGTCTGACTTTACCCCACAACACCTTTTCGGAATAAGCTCGGAGCACTACATTCCTTGGAGCAGAAGTTTTACCCATTCTAGTACATTTAGTTGTCGATATATAGCAGGTTGCAGCGGTAATGCGAAATTTAGCTCCAAAGGACACCTTTTCAGAATGAGATTGGAGCCCTAAATCCAATGGAGAACAATTTTAACCCATTCAAGCTCATTTAGAGGTCTATATACAGTGCATTCTACTAGTAATGCGAGATTTTGCTCCAAATGACACATAAATTTCAAAATGAAAGAATTTTAGATGCGGTTTGTAGCGAAAGTGAGAGATTTAGCTCCAAATGACACTTAAACTTTAAACAACAATAACATATGATCTGGTTGTCTGATTTTACCCCCACAACACCTTTTCATAATGAGTGAGCACTACATTCATTGGAGCACAAGTTTTACCCATTCCAGTTCATTTAGTTGTCGATATATAGCCGGTTGCAGCGGTAATGCGAAATTTAGCTCCAAAAGACACCTTTTCAGAATGAGATAGGAGCCCTAAATCCAATGGAGGACAATTTTAACCCATTCAAGCTCGTTTAGAGGTCTATATACAATGGATTCTACTGGTAATGCGAGATTTTGCTCCAAATGACACATAAATTTCAAAATGAAAGAATTTTTGATGCGGTTTGTAGGAAAAATGAGAGATTTTGCTCCAAATGACACTCAAACTTTAAACAGCAATAACTTTTAATCCGGTTGTCTGACTTTACCCCCACAACACCTTTTCGGAATGAGCTCGGAGCACTACATTCCTTGGAGCACAAGTTTTACCCATTCCAGTTCATTTAGTTGTCGATATATAGCTGGTTGCAGCGGTAATGCAAAATTTAGCTCCAAAGGACACCTTTTCAGAATGAGATAGGAGCCCTAAATCCAATGGAGAACAATTTTAACCCATTCAAGCTCATTTAGAGGTCTATATACAGTGGATTCTACTGGTAATGCGAGATTTTGCTCCAAATGACACAAATTTCAAAATGAAAGAATTTTAGATGCGGTTTGTAGCGAAAGTGAGAGATTTAGCCCCAAATGACACTTAAACTTTAAACAGCAATAACATTTGATCCGGTTGTCTGATTTTATCCTACAATACATTTTCGGAATGAGTGAGCACTACATTCATTGGAGCACAAGTTTTACCCATTCCAGTTCATTTAGTTGTCGATATATAGCCGGTTGCAGCGGTAATGCGAAATTTAGCTTCAAAAGACACCTTTTCAGAATGAGATAGGAGCCCTAAATCCAATGGAGAACAATTTTAACCCATTCAAGCTCGTTTAGAGGTCGATATACAGTGGGTTCTACTGGTAATGCGAGATTTTGCTCCAAATGACACATAAATTTCAAAATAAAAGAATTTTAGATACAGTTTGTAGCGAAAGTGAGAGATTTAGCTCCAAATGACACTTAAACTTTAAACAGCAATAACATTTAATCCGGTTGTCTGCTTTTACCCCACAACACCTTTTCGGAAATAGTGAACATTACATTCATTGGGGCACAAGTTTTACCCATTCCAGTTCATTTAGTTGTCGATATATAGCCGGTTGCAGCGGTAATGCGAAATTTAGCTCCAAAAGACACCTTTTTAGAATGAGATAGGAGCCCTAAATCTAATGGAGAACAATTTTACCCATTCAAGCTCGTTTAGAGGTCGATATACAGCGGGTTCTACTGGTAATGCGAGATTTTGCTCCAAATGACACATAAATTTCAAAATGAAAGAATTTTAGATGCGGTTTGTAGCGAAAGTGAGAGATTTATCTCCAAATGACACTTAAACTTTAAATAGCAATAACATTTGATCCGGTTGTCTGATTTTACCCCACAACACCTTTTCGGAATGAGCGAGCACTACATTCATTGGGGCATAAGTTTTACCCATTCTAGTTCATTTAGTTGTCGATATATAGCCGGTTGCAGCGGTAATGCGAAATTTAGCTCCAAAAGACACCTTTTCAGAATGAGATAGGAGCCCTAAATCCAATGGAGAACAATTTTACCCATTCAAGCTCGTTTAGAGGTCGATATATAGTGGGTTCTACTGGTAATGCTAGATTTCGCTCCAAATGACACATAAATTTCTAAATGAAAGAATTTTAGATGCGATTTGTTACAAAAGTGATAGATTTAGCTCTAAATGACACTTAAATTTAAACAGCAATAAGTTTTGATCCGGTTGTCTGATTTTACACCACAACACCTTTTCGGAATGAGCTCGGAGCACTACATTCATTGGAGCACAAGTTTTACCCATTACAGTTCATTTAGTTGTCGATATATAGCCGGTTGCAGCGGCAATGCAAAATTTAGCTCCAAATTACACCTAAACTTCTAACAGCCATATCTTTTGATTTGTATGCTTGATTTTGCCCACAAAACCTTTACGGAATATGCTCGGAGGCATACATCTAATGGAGCAAAATTTTAAACCATTCCAGCTCATTTTTGAGGTCAATATACAACCGGTTGCAATGATAATGAGGGATTTTGCTCCTCTTGACACAAACTGTAACAGCCATAACTTTTGATCTGGTTGTCCGATTTTTGCGCACAACACCTTTTTGGAATGAGCTCGGAGCCCTACATCCAATGGAGAACAAATTTTACCCATTCTAGTTTGTTTAGTGGTCAATATACAGCCGGGTTGGTAATAAGGTATTTAGCTCGAAAGGAGACCTAAACTTCAAAAATATGTAACATTTGATCCGGTTGTCAGATTTTCACCCACAATACCTTTTCATAATGATATAGGAGCCCTAAATCCAAAGGAGAACAATTTTAACCCATTCAAGCTCGTTTAGAGGTCGATATACAGTGGGTTCTACTGGTAATGCGAGATTTAGCTCCAAAAGACACATAAATTTCAAAATGAAAGAATTTTTGATGCGGTTTGTAGCGAAAGTGAGAGATTTAGCTCCAAATGACACTGAAACTTTAAACAGCAATAACTTTTGATCCGGTTATCTGACTTTACCCCCACAACACCTTTTCGGAATGAGCTCGGAGCACTACATTCCTTGGAGCACAAGTTTTACCCATTCCAGTTCATTTAGTTGTCGATATATAGCCGATTGCGGTGGTAATGCGAAATTTAGCACCAAAGGACACCTTTTCAGAATGAGATAGGAGCCCTAAATCCAATGGAGAACTATTTTAACCCATTCAAGCTCGTTTAGAGGTCTATATACAGTGGATTCTACTTGTACAACCCCGATGTTCGCCACTCGCGCTCGAGGGGGCGAGCCCAGCGGAGGGGAGTTAACCAGCTTCTTTGAAGCTCGCCGAGGTAGCGCAGGCTCGCGAGCTCCACTCGCGAGGAAGGCTGTCTTGGGGTACAGTTAGCCATTTTGGGGTGCGGATAGCCATCCTGGGATTCGCCGAGGTGGCGCAGGCTCGCGAGCTCCACTCGCGAGGAAGGCCGTCTTGGGGTACAGTTAGCCATTTTGGGGTGCGGATAGCCATCCTGGGATTCGCCGAGGTAGCGCAGGCTCGCGAGCTCCACTCGCGAGGAAGGCTGTCTTGGGGTACAGTTAGCCATTTTGGGGTGCGGATAGCCATCCTGGGATTCGCCGAGGTAGCGCAGGCTCGCGAGCTCCACTCGCGAGGAAGGCTGTCTTGAGGAACAGTTAGCCATTTTGGGGTGCGGATAGCCATCCTGGGATTCGCCGAGGTGGCGAGGCTCGCGAGCTCCACTCGCGAGGAAGGCCGTCTTGGGGTACAGTTAGCCATTTTGGGGTGCGGATAGCCATCCTGGGATTCGCCGAGGTAGCGCAGGCTCGCGAGCTCCACTCGCGAGGAAGGCTGTCTTGGGGTACAGTTAGCCATTTTGGGGTGCGGATAGCCATCCTGGGATTCGCCGAGGTGGCGCAGGCTCGCGAGCTCCACTCGCGAGGAAGGCCGTCTTGGGGTACAGTTAGCCATTTTGAGTTGCGGATAGCCATCCTGGGATTCGCCGAGGTGGCGCAGGCTCGCGAGCTCCACTCGCGAGGAAGGCCGTCTCGGGGTGTTAGCCATTTTGGGATGCGCCGAGGTGGTGCGGGCGAGCGAGCCAGGCAATGTGGCGATAGTAATTCGGGGGCTCACTGACCCAGAGGCTTGCGAGCTCCTCTCGCGAGGAAGGCCTCGGGGCAGGCCGGTTCGCCCAGTAAAAGTCCGGGAAGGGATTTTTACCAAGAGGCCCCTGGTGGTCTGCGGTTAGCTTCCTCAAACAGCGGAGTTTGGCTGTTAGCAGACCAATCCGGTGTGCGGATAGTAAGATGGGACAGCGGGATTTGGCTATTGACAGACCACAAAACTAAAATCTATAAATAGACCTCAAAGGGCACCTTGGAAGAGAAGACCGGTTCATTATCTGAGCTCTACTCTCCCTAGGTCGCTTTGGTTTGGGCTCTCCAGCTCTCCAAGGTGCCCGAGTCTTAGCTTTGGCTTGGGAGGGGAAGCGCTCAACGATCTTCCGGGTTAGTGGAGGGACCTCCTCGCTGAGACTAGGGTCTTTGTTCTTCGCTCGAGTCGTCAACCTTACCTCTCCCGAGGGACCGGTAAGGGCCAGCTGCCCCTCATCTCGGTGAGGGCCCCGAGCTCCACACGAGGCCGAGAAATCGGTTTCAACATTTTGGTGCGGTGAGCGTGGAGCGCGGCTGGTTCAAGAAAGTCCCAAGGAAGAGTTATGGCTGGGGATGAAGAGCAGGGCGAGGAGTTCGGCGAGATCCCTCAGGAAGCAATGGCTAGGATGTTCGCGGATTTCAGGAAGGAGGTGCTTGACACCTTGGGGTTCACGATCACGGCTCTGCGGAGTGAGTTCGCGACCCCGGCACCTCAGGCGACCACTCCCCCAACAGCAGTCGGCGAGAGGGCACCAGGAGGAAGGGCTGGAAAAGAAATTGCCATTGAACCAGGACATGACAGGGAAGGGCGAGTGTTGTTCGCCAGTCCGGCGAGCCCGGTGTTAGCGAGCTCCGCACCGACGAATTCGGTGCCGACGAGCTCTGCCCCAGCGAGCACGACACAGGCGAGCGCACGCCAGGAAAACGCGACGACAGTCGGGGCGGTTCAGGCGAGCGTCGCCCTCGCGAGTGCGATCCCAAGCTTGGCGAGCGAGCTGGGTCCGCGAGCCGAGCGAGAGAAGATGGTAGGAGGGGGAAGCCCCTTCTGCGAATTAGTGTTGTCTGCACCCGTTCCGGCGGGATTCGGAGAATGGGATAGAGTGTACTACAATGGCAGAGATGACCCAGTTCAGCATCTGCAGTCTTTCGAGGACTCGGTCTCCATCAGGCCGATGTCCGATGCCTTCAAATGTCGGCTCTTCGCCGTCACTCTCAAGGAGAAGGCCAGGGACTGGTTTCACTCACTTCCGGCAGGCTCCATCTACGCGTTCGAGGACCTGCGCCGTAGTTTCTTGTTGAGATTTTCAACTTCAAAGAGGAGGAAGAAGGACGCTGATTCCCTCTTCGCGGTGAAGCAGGAGTCCAGGGAGACGTTGGCTCAGTACGCGGATCGGTTCCAGGAGGAAGTGCAGCTCACTCAGGAGGTGCCCGGGTTTGCACTTCAACTCGCCTTCACGGTCGGGTTGAAGGAAAGTTTCTTCAAGATGGCATTGAAAAGAAAGGCCCCCGTCTCCTATGAGGAGCTGATGGAGAGGGTGGCGGAGGAAGTAGCAAGCGAAGAAGCCAACCCAGAGCTCACCAAGAGGCTGGCCAAGCTCGGTGAGCCGGAGGTGAGGCAGCAAGAGGTCAGAAGAAGAGAAGAGCCCCGGGCCCCGGAGGGGGGATGGAGGCCGCAGGGTGGAGGAGTGCAGGGGCAAGGAAGGGGTTATGGCCCAGGAAGGGGTAACCGTTTCGAGGGACAATGGAGACCCCCCCAGTTGGGGTGGAGGCAAGGCCCAATGCAGTTGCCTCCCCCACCTCAACAGGCCATGGCAATTGGCCGGGGAAGAGCAAGGGGAAGAGGAGAAGCGGAGGCGGTGGCCGCTAGGAGAAGAAGGAACAGGATAGCAGAGACCGGGGCAAGGGAAGCGGCGGTGCCCTATTGCATCTTCCACGATGTGGAAGGCCACTCCACAGACACCTGTCCGGAGTTCCTGGAGGTGAAGAGGGGCCGAGCACCCGCGCCACCACCGCAGCAGCCATTAAGGATCGTGGAGGTGGAACCTCGGGAGGAGGATGAAAGATGTGAGGATAGAGCAGATCTGGGGAACAGAGGAGGGATCGGAGTGATCCATGGGGGGGGGTAGGGGTGGAGGCGACCCGCAAGGCTAGTCTCCATACCATCTACCGCCGGAGCGTGGCGTCAACATCCACCGCTCCACCCCCGACCGAGAAAATTATTTTCACCCAAAAGGACATGCCGAGCTACGAAGACCCGTTCTGCGACGCGCTGGTCATCCAAACGGCGATCGAGAACTTCACCGTCTCCCGGATCCTAGTGGACAATGGGAGTTCGGTCAATGTCATCTTCAAGAAGGCATTCGACAAGATGGAGGTGGAGCCTAGAAGGGTGTTGGCCTCGGATGGCCCTCTGTTCGGATTTTCGGGAGAGAGGAAGGAAGTAGAAGGAGGGGTAGGGCTCCATGTGACCCTGGGGGGGCAGTCTCGGAACTGTCGCTTTGTCATAGTGGACGCCCCGAGCAGTTACAGCGCCATCTTCGGACGGCCACTCATCAGCGCGTTCCGTTGCGTCCCCTCCACTTTTCATCAGTGCCTCAAGTTCAACGACGGAGGGGTCCAGGTGCGGGTCCGGGGGGATCCCAAGGTAGCAAGACAGTGCTACGTGACGGCCGTCAACACCATCTCCTGGATGGGAGAAGCCGAGGAGTGGGATAAGGTGATGGAGGAGGTAGCCGAAGCCGGAGGTCTGGAGGTGGATGAAGAGAAGAAGGGAGGTGAAGTTCATGCCCAGGAAGGGGTGGCTGAGATACCCCGGGCGGAGAGAAAGGAAGAAGAGGAGAAGGCCCAGGAGGAAAGGGCGGAAGAGCTGATGGTGTTAGGGGAGGGAGTCGAGGAAGAGATCCCGGCTCCCGCTCGTGCCGAGGAAGAGAAGGCTTGGGGGGAGCAGTCCCGGTTGGAGGCCGTGGACGAGGTCGTGGAGCTCGAGGTCGTCACCTGGCTGGGGGTGGTGGAAAAAGTCCGGGTCAGCGGAGGACTCAGCCCAGGAGATCAAGCGGAGATTCTGGCTTGCGTGCAACAGAACGTGGACGTCTTCGCTTGGAGCGCCGCCGAAATGCCCGGGATCGATGCAGATGTGGCGTGCCATCGCCTCAACCTCGACCCCGGTGCCTGCCCCATCCGCCAGAAGAGGAGAGTTGTCGCGGACAAGCTAGAAGGGCCCATCCGCGAGGAGGTGGGAAAACTCCTGCAGGCCGGATTTGTATCGGAGATCCAGTATCCAGGCTGGGTCTCCAATGTCGTTATGGTGAAGAAGGGTGGAGGTAAGTGGCGTATGTGTATCGATTTTTCACTTCTTAATAAAGCATGCCCGAAAGATTGCTACCCCTTGCCCAGAATCGACGCGCTGGTTGACTCAGCCGTCGGTTTTACTGTAATGTCCTTCTTAGATGCTTTTTCAGGTTACCATCAAATCCGCATGCATCCCCCGGACATTAAGGACGTTTCCTTCATCACGGGGGATGGATGTTATTGCTATAAGATGATGCCCTTCGGGCTCAAGAACGCAGGGGCAACATACCAAAGGATGATGGATAGGGTCTTCCGCGAACAGAAAGGAAGAAATTTAGAGGTCTATGTCGACGACCTCATGGTTAAGAGCCGAGACCTCGGGACCCACCTCCGAGACCTCGAAGAGACATTCGGGACCCTGCGGCGGTACAAGATGAAGCTCAATCCGTTGAAGTGTGTCTTCGGGGCAAGCCGAGGGAAGTTCCTGGGCCATTTGCTCACCCCCACGGGAGTGGAGCCCAACCCGGACAAAGTTAAAGCGGTGATGGAGTTAGAGTCGCCGAGGAACCCGAAGGAGGTCCAGAGCCTCACAGGGAAACTGGCTGGGCTCAGTAGATTCCTCTCCAAGGCGGGAGAAAAATGTGCACCTTTTTTCAAAGTACTGCGTGGAAACAAGAAGTTCGAATGGACCCCGGAGTGCGAGAGGGCCTTCCAAGCCCTGAAAGAACAGCTCACTCAAACCCCTCTACTCCAGGGACCGAGACCAGGAGAGGACCTATCTCTATACCTAGGGGTAGGATCCGAGGCAGTAAGTTCCGTGCTAATCCGGGAGGAGGGGAAGAAACAGTTCCCAATCTACTATGTTAGTCGAGTGCTGAAGAAGGCGGAACTCCGATACCCAATCCTAGAAAAGTTAGCCTTCGCCTTGGTGGTATCGGCCCGGAGGCTCCGGCCTTACTTTCAAGCCCATTCAATTAAAGTAGTGACCGACCATCCGCTCCGCAAAATCATGGAAGGGGTGGAACACTCAGGAAGGTTGGCAAAGTGGTCCGTGGAGTTAAGCGAGTTCAATATCACCTTCGTACCCAGGACATCCATCAGGGCTCAAGAAGTGGCAGACTTCATGGCCGACTACGCGGCCGAAGTAGGGGAGCACGAGCCACCTCCCCCGGAAGCATGGAAGATGTTGGTGGACGGAGCGTCGGGAAAACACTCCTTCGGGGGGGAATAGTCCTAGTGAGTCCTCAGGGGACTCGGATTGAACAAGCCTTAAGCATCCATTTCCCAATTACCAACAACCAGGCGGAGTACGAAGCAGTGATAGCGGGCCTTCGGCTGGCCCGGGAACTGGGTGTGCAGGACGTGGAGGTCTCCACAGACTCCATGGTGGTGGCATGCCAGATCAAAGGCGAGTTTGAAGCAAAGGATCCAACCCTCCTACTATACCTGGAGAAGGTTAAGGGAGTCATCGGGCAGTTCCGCACCTTCTCAATCAAACATGTGCCGAGGGAGGAGAGCACCCAGGCGGACCTCCTAGCCAAGTTCGGTCCTCGAGCGGGGGGAACGACTTCGGAACTCTTCCGGCCCTCCATCGAGGAGGGAGAGTCGATGGAAGTGGATCAGCAGGCCTCATGGATAGATCCATTCATCACCTTCCTATCCTCCGGACAGTTCCCTGGAGAGGATGTGGACAAGAGGCGCTTCAGGTACAAGTCCGCCTATTACTCTTTGCATGCAGGGGGGCTATATAGAAAGACTCTCTCAGGACTTCTGGCTCGTTGTGTCTCCGAGAAAGAGGTCCCGAGGGTGCTGGAAGAAATCCACTCCGGGGAGTTCGGCAGTCACTCCGGGAGTCGGACCCTGGAAGGGAGGGTGTTGAGACAAGGCTACTTCTGGCCCACTCTCAGCAAGGATGCAGCAGAGTTCACAAGAAAGTGTCAGAAGTGCCAACTCTATGCTCCGCTCCAACTCCTCCCCGCTCAGAGGCTCCGATCCATCACGGCTCCCTGGCCTTTCGCCATATGGGGGTTAGACCTGGTCGGCCCCTTTCCCCAATCCAGCGGTCCGAGGAAGTTCCTGCTAGTCATGATCGACTACTTCTCCAAGTGGGTAGAGGTGAAGGCGCTAGCTAAGGTGACCTCTCAGGTTGTAAGGAATTTTGTGTGGGGGGAAATAATCTGCAGACATGGGCTCCCTCTAGCCATAGTAACGGACAATGGGCCACAGTTTGCGAGTGAAGAGTTTGTCGACTTTTGCACTCAGCTCGGCATTAACCTCAGGTTTGCTTCAGTCCACCACCCGAGGAGCAATGGGCAAGTGGAGGCGGCGAACAAGATAATCGTCAACCTGCTAAAAAAGAAAGTGGAGAACCTACGAGGAAGTTGGGTGGAACAACTACCCTCCGTCCTCTGGGCCATGAGGACTACTCCGAATACCGCCACCGGGGAGACTCCGTTCAGGCTCTCCCACGGGTCCGAGGCCGTTCTCCCCATAGAGTTCGAGGTAAAGACCCCCCGGGTGACCGCTGCATGCGAGGGGGATGAAGAGTGGCTAGAAGGTAATAGTGCCGAGCAGAGGCTATCCCTGGACCTGGTGGAAGAACTCCGAGACTTGGCCACCATCAGGCAGGAAGAGGTCAAGAGGCGGATGGCTCGATATTTTGACAAACATATCCGGGTCAAACACTTTCAGAAGGGGGACCTAGTCCTGAAGAAGGTCGATGCGGCCGGCAGAGGGGCCACAGTGGGTAAGCTTAACCCCAACTGGGAAGGCCCATATATCGTAAGCGAGGTGCTCAAGTCGGGGGGGTATCACCTCCGAGATGTGGAAGGGATACCCCTTGACCGAGCTCGAAGTGGGGATGATTTGAAACGATTCTACCCTTAAAAACTTTATTATGTCATTCAATCAATATCTTACTTTCGTTTGTTGTGTTTTTGACTGCTGCGGTGCCAAGGTTGGATATGTTGGTGCTGGAATGCCCCAGATCGATTCCGCTCCCGGGCTTTCACCTAGACGGGGGGTTCTGGTTCATCTCTGGAGAGGCTGGCAAGGTTGGATATGTTGGTGCTGGAATGCCCCAGATCGATTCCGCTCCCGGGCTTTCACCTAGACGGGGGGTTCTGGTTGATCTCTGGAGAGGCTGGCAAGGTTGGATATGTTGGTGCTGGAATGCCCCAGATCGATTCCGCTCCCGGGCTTTCACCTAGACGGGGGGTTCTGGTTGATCTCTGGAGAGGCTGGCAAGGTTGGATATGTTGGTGCTGGAATGCCCCAGATCGATTCCGCTCCCGGGCTTTCACCTAGACGGGGGGTTCTGGTTGATCTCTGGAGAGGCTGGCAAGGTTGGATATGTTGGTGCTGGAATGCCCCAGATCGATTCCGCTCCCGGGCTTTCACCTAGACGGGGGGTTCTGGTTGATCTCTGGAGAGGCTGGCAAGGTTGGATATGTTGGTGCTGGAATGCCCCAGATCGATTCCGCTCCCGGGTTTTCACCTAGACGGGGGGTTCTGGTTAACCCCTGGAAAGGCTGGCAAGGCTAGCAATAAGGGTCAAGGACTAAGATAACAGGCTGGAATACTAGTCAGGGAATCTCAGCTCACGGGATGACTATCCATACTCACCAAAGTTAGGCTCGTCGGGCAGTGCTCGCGGGCGGTGATAACCCGGGCTCGCGAGACCCATTGAAAAGAAAACCTCGGCGAGGCGAGCCCAGGCACGCGCGCTCGCAAACTCTCCGGGAGCACCACCACGTGACGATTAGTTATGAGGTTGGAAAAGAAATCCACGAGAAGAAATAAACACAAGCATGATCATAAAGGTTAACAAAAAGTTATAACTATATGTTCGGCATCAATCTCGCCAGCCCAAAAAATGATATACATTTGCGAAAAGGGGGAAAGAAGAAAAGAGTTCATCCTAGGGGGCCCTCGCCGTCTTTGCGAGTCCCCAACCAGGGCGCCATGGCGAAGAGGTCCGGACAGACGTCTTCCGCTGTGAACTCCATCGCGTCCTCGGCAAGCAGGCTTGCATCCTTAAGGGTCGTGAAAACAAGGTTGGCGACCTCCTGTGCATCCCGCCGCCTCTGCTCCTCACTTTCGGCAGCCCTCTGTTGAGAGCCGACTCGCCCAGGAGAGGGAGGTAGCACGCCGCGAACCAGCTCATCCACTCGAGCCTTCAACATGATATTCTCCAACTCCAGCTCGCCGTTGCGAGCGAGGAGCTTGGTGGCCACATCGGCATCCTGAGCATCAAACGAGTTAGGGGAAGGCCAGAGATCGTAAACAGCAAAGAAAAGAAACCCGGGGGTCGCGTACCATCTTGCCCTGCATCCCGGCGAGAAGGGTTTCCGTCACTTCTTCTTTCTCCTGGAGGCCCTTGATTTCCTCGCGAGCCTTCTTCAGCTCTTCCCTGTACGCGCGGATGTCCCTGTCCGCCTGCAGATATCGGCGCCCCGCCATATGTGCGAGCTCCGTCGAGCGGAATTGGGCTCGCATTTCTTCATAGACCAACTGTCTGGGCCCCATCTCTTTGTAGGCGGCGGCGTCCTCGCGGCCATATAAGCCGAAGGAGATGGAGAACGCCTCCTCCCCGGCCTTACCAAGCTCCACCCAGGAAGGGTGAAGGGTGGAGCAGGAAATTCGGTTGGCATTGGGGTCCCAGGCGAGCAGGGGCTCGCCAAGGAGGTCGGAAACTTTCTCGCCTAGACCAAAGTTCCTGTGACCTTTGGGTTGAGGGGTCACGGAGGAACTCCCGGCACCCTGGTTCACCGGGGGGTCAAGCTTTTCCGCAGGGGAAGGAGGCGAGCCGTCGGTCTCGCTCAGATAGACGACTGCGCTCCTATCCTTAACAGCGGAGGTCTTTCCTTTCAGCTTCTTGGAGGACCGCGAACTCGGCTGACTCGCAGAAGGGGGCCGCTTCTTGCCGGACCCGACGGCGGGAAGGTCGCGGCAAGCCTCTGCCGCCGCGGTCGCGAGAGTATCCACCGTGAGGGTGATGCCCTGCGCGTGCGGGGGGATTGACGGGGACCTCGCGCTCACCTGTAAAGTAAGCGTTATACGATGAAAAAAGGGAAAAGAAAGTGAGGCGCGAGCGAATCCTACCTTCCCCTTGAGGAACGGAGAGTAACGAATCGACGTTGCGCCGCAGATAGGCGACTTCGAAGTTCTTGCCGGAGAGGTATTGGAGGAGTTTGGCGTCGGCGCCGCCCAGCGAGCTCGGAGGGCGGTAAGTGGCGTCATCCCGCTGGATGGGGGTGAAGTGGAGGTTGCCGAAGGGTCCTTTCACTAGGAGGAACTTCTGGGTCCAATAGTGGCTCTTGTTCACCGTCTCGCAGACGGTGACGTGCTGGCTCGCGAAATAGGTAGTCCCATCTCGGAAGGCGCGGAAAGAAAATACCTTGCGGAAGACGAGGAGGCTGAACTCGATCCTCTCTTCCCGCAGATAACAGGCGAACGCGACAATGTCCGCGATCGCATTTGGGGTCAACTGGCTCGGCAACACCCCATAATATCGCAACACCTACAAAGAACGATGAGAAAGTTGCGATAGCGAACACGAGGCAGCGAGAAGGTCAGGCGAAATACCTGACGGATTTCAGGCCACAGAGGGAGTCGCAACCCATTCTCAAAGTGCGCGATGGGGATCGCGAGCTCGTCAGCCTCGGTCTCGTTTAAGGTGGATTTCTCGCTTGGACAGTGAGCCGAGTAACCCTCCGGGAGATAGCGGTCCACCGCGAGCTTATACTCCTCGGCTGTGATGTTCGCGCAGTAGAACTCGTGGGCTTGAAACGCTGAGGCGCATTTTGACCGCCCCTCGCTCTCGCCATCCGCTCCCACTTGCTGATTCGTCCGCATCGAGTCAGGAAAAGACAGCCTACGAGTAGCGAACGCGAACACGATCTTGCGAGAACGGAGATGAGCGTAGGCGCGAGAAGACGGGAGAAATAAATGCGACGGGTAGAAGATTGAATCCAAACTATTTATAGAGGGCTCTGATGGGCACGGGAATCGAAGCGCCAGGAGTGCGGATAACGGAAATAAAGTAAAATCCTACCCGATGGTACAGTAGTCTTGCGAACCCAAGCTCGCCGCGGCCAGCCTGCGAGGAAAAAGGGTCTATGCCTAGTGTTGCATAAAAACTCAAACGCTCCACGAGGGCGAACGTATCAAACACAGCGAACGAACTAAACAAACCACAGGCACACCGCCGAAACAAATAGAAGAATAAAAGAAAAACGATAAAAGGCGAGTCACGATAGACTCGCGAGTATTACCACACCAAATATTGTTCATACAGACGTCATAAAAGAAGCAAAAACAGCGGGATAGTAGCATTCAACCCGCGGCGGTCTCAGGGGTAAGGAAGCCACTTCCAGCGACCCCGGCCTCGCTTCCCCGCACGCGGCGGCACTCTCGGATAATGGTAGTCGCGAAGCGCTTTAAACTCGCGCAGGATCAGGTGCGCTTGATCCTCGCCCCGCGAGATGTGCACGCCGGGTGAGGTAACATCGGCGCGAGGCACCGGCTCCGCCTCGGCGATCAAGCGCGCATTCGCGTCCTCCAACACGGCGAATCTCTCGTCAAAGGCAGCCCGATCCGCGTCATACCGCTCTTCCAACTCGCGTAACATCATGCCGTGCTTCTGAAGCACCTCGGACACCCGACTCTTCATCCGCACGGGGTCGCCGGGGTCACCCAAGAAATCTTCAATCTGGCTGGGCGAAGGCGGTGGTGACATCTCCATCCTCCCGTGCTCTGACTCAGGGGTGGCTCCTGGGATTTCAGCGGAGAGAGTTAGTAGGATCTGAAGGCAAGCAAGAGATGGGAGCTCGCGAAAACATGCCAACCTGGCGAGGAGGGGGACTCGCGATGGGGCTTGCACGAGGACTCCGGCCGACCCCGGAAGTTTTCGCGGAATCCCGAGACGTGGGGTTTCCCCAGACCAGGAGGGTATACCACTCTCTCCGCGACTTTGACACCGTCGAGAAGCGAGCCGCCTGGACTTCGCTTCCCCATCAGACCGAAGCCAAGGGTCACCACGCTAACCTTAGGCGGGACCGGCGAGTTCGCCGGTGTAGAGCCTTTCTCCTTGGGGCTCGGCGATGGGGTACCTACATGGACCACAAACGCGTAGATACCGCCTGGACTTATGCAGGAATAATGGAGGAGGCGAGCGACTTACGAGGTTGCGAGAGAGGCGCTTGTTGGGACGAGGTCCCGACCCCAGCATCTAGCGATCCCAGCTTCGCGGGGGACGAAGCATGGGAAGTTGTCAGCGCGAGGCTCGCCATGCGGTCCTCGGGTGGAAAATTCTGCGAAAAGGAAGAGAATGAGCAAGGAGTCGATGTAAAGGCTTTAGGCAAAGGATACCTGTTGTGCAAGCTCGGTATTCGGCGGAGGGGACGAGTCAAGTGGCGATGTCCCGTCCTCCCCCGGCGACCTCCTAACCGACTTAGCTTTCTTAGTCTGGGGGGGAGAAGAGGCGGCAGGGTTGAATATCCAGGCGTTGTGCCATCTCCCTGGAAGCCTTCAGCCGTTCCAACGCGCTCTGCTTGGTAGACATCCTAAAGAAAGAGGGATTTCGGCGAAGAGGAAGGGGAAGGAAAGGCTCGACCACTAGCCACGGTGGATGGTATTTATAATTTCAGGCATGGGGCCCACCGGAAAGATTCCCGCCACGTCAGCAGAATCAGCGAACATCATGGGTTGGATGTATCTTCGCGAGCTTAGAATAACCTCGCGAAGAGCGGGGATTGTGTACAACCCCGATGTTCGCCACTCGCGCTCGAGGGGGCGAGCCCAGCGGAGGGGAGTTAACCAGCTTCTTTGAAGCTCGCCGAGGTAGCGCAGGCTCGCGAGCTCCACTCGCGAGGAAGGCTGTCTTGGGGTACAGTTAGCCATTTTGGGGTGCGGATAGCCATCCTGGGATTCGCCGAGGTGGCGCAGGCTCGCGAGCTCCACTCGCGAGGAAGGCCGTCTTGGGGTACAGTTAGCCATTTTGGGGTGCGGATAGCCATCCTGGGATTCGCCGAGGTAGCGCAGGCTCGCGAGCTCCACTCGCGAGGAAGGCTGTCTTGGGGTACAGTTAGCCATTTTGGGGTGCGGATAGCCATCCTGGGATTCGCCGAGGTAGCGCAGGCTCGCGAGCTCCACTCGCGAGGAAGGCTGTCTTGAGGAACAGTTAGCCATTTTGGGGTGCGGATAGCCATCCTGGGATTCGCCGAGGTGGCGCAGGCTCGCGAGCTCCACTCGCGAGGAAGGCCGTCTTGGGGTACAGTTAGCCATTTTGGGGTGCGGATAGCCATCCTGGGATTCGCCGAGGTAGCGCAGGCTCGCGAGCTCCACTCGCGAGGAAGGCTGTCTTGGGGTACAGTTAGCCATTTTGGGGTGCGGATAGCCATCCTGGGATTCGCCGAGGTGGCGCAGGCTCGCGAGCTCCACTCGCGAGGAAGGCCGTCTTGGGGTACAGTTAGCCATTTTGAGGTGCGGATAGCCATCCTGGGATTCGCCGAGGTGGCGCAGGCTCGCGAGCTCCACTCGCGAGGAAGGCCGTCTCGGGGTGTTAGCCATTTTGGGATGCGCCGAGGTGGTGCGGGCGAGCGAGCCAGGCAATGTGGCGATAGTAATTCGGGGGCTCGCTGACCCAGAGGCTTGCGAGCTCCTCTCGCGAGGAAGGCCTCGGGGCAGGCCGGTTCGCCCAGTAAAAGTCCGGGAAGGGATTTTTACCAAGAGGCCCCTGGTGGTCTGCGGTTAGCTTCCTCAAACAGCGGAGTTTGGCTGTTAGCAGACCAATCCGGTGTGCGGATAGTAAGATGGGACAGCGGGATTTGGCTATTGACAGACCACAAAACTAAAATCTATAAATAGACCTCAAAGGGCACCTTGGAAGAGAAGACCGGTTCATTATCTGAGCTCTACTCTCCCTAGGTCGCTTTGGTTTGGGCTCTCCAGCTCTCCAAGGTGCCCGAGTCTTAGCTTTGGCTTGGGAGGGGAAGCGCTCAACGATCTTCCGGGTTAGTGGAGGGACCTCCTCGCTGAGACTAGGGTCTTTGTTCTTCGCTCGAGTCGTCAACCTTACCTCTCCCGAGGGACCGGTAAGGGCCAGCTGCCCCTCATCTCGGTGAGGGCCCCGAGCTCCACACGAGGCCGAGAAATCGGTTTCAACACTACTGGTAATGCGAGATTTTGCTCCAAATGACACACAATTTTCAAAATGAAAGAATTTTAGATGCGGTTTGTAGCGAAAGTGAGAGATTTAGCTCCAAATCACACTTAAACTTTAAACAGCAATAACATTTGATCCGGTTGTCTGATTTTACACCACAACACCTTTTCGGAATGAGCGAGCACTACATTCATTGGAGCACAAGTTTTACCCATTCTAGTTCATTTTGTTGTCGATATATAGCTGGTTGCAGCGGTAATGCGAAATTTTGCTCCAAAGGACACTTTTTCAAAATGAGATAGGAGCCCTATATCCAATGGAGAACAGTTTTAACCCATTCAAGCTTGTTTAGAGATCGATATACAGTGGGTTCTACTGGTAATGCGAGATTTTGCTCCAAATGACACATAAATTTCAAAATGAAAGAATTTTAGATGCAGTTTGTAGCGAAAGTGAGAGATTTAGCTCCAAATGACACTTAAACTTTAAACAACAATAACATTTGATCCAATTGTCTGATTTTACCCCACAACACCTTTTCGGAATGAGCGAGCAATACATTCATTGGGGCACAAGTTTTACCCATTCCTGTTCATTTAGTTGTCGATATATAGCCGGTTGCAGCGGTAATGCGAAATTTAGCTCCAAAAGACACCTTTTCAGAATGAGATAGGAGGCCTAAATCTAATGGAGAACAATTTTACCAATTCAAGCTCGTTTAGAGGTCGAAATACAGCGGGTTCTACTGGTAATGCGAGATTTTGCTCCAAATGACACATAAATTTCAAAATGAAAGAATTTTAGATACGGTTTGTAGCGAAAGTGTGAGATTTAGCTCCAAATGACACTTAAACTTTAAACAGCGATAACATTTGATCCGGTTGTCTGATTTTACCCCACAACACCTTTTCGGAATGAGCTCGGAGCATTGCATTCGTTGGAGCACAAGTTTTACCCATTCCAGTTCATTTAGTTGTCGATATATAGCCGGTTGCAGCGGTAATTCAAAATTTAGCTCCAAATTACACCTAAACTTCTAACAGCCTTATCTTTTGATTTGTATGTTTGACTGTTGCCCACAACACCTTTACGGAATATGCTCGGAGGCATACATCTAATGGAGCACAATTTTAAACCATTCCAGCTCATTTTTGAGGTCAATATACAACCGGTTGCAAATGATAATGAGTGATTTTGCTCCTCTTGACACATAAACTGTAACAGCCATAACTTTTGATCTGGTTGTCCGATATTTGCACACAACACCTTTTTGGAATGAGCTCGGAGCCCTACATCCAATGGAGAACAAATTTTACCCATTCTAGTTTGTTTATTGGTCAATATACAGCCGGGTTGGTAATAAGGTATTTAGCTCGAAAGGAGACCTAAACTTCAAACATCCGTAACATTTGATCCGGTTGTTAGATTTTCACCCACAATACCTTTTCATAATGAGATAGGAGCCCTAAATCCAACAGAGAACAATTTTAACCCATTTAAGCTCATTTAGAGGTCGATATATAGTGGGTTCTACTGGTAATGCGAGATTTAGCTCCAAAATACACATAAATTTCAAAATGAAAGAATTTTTGAGGCGGTTTGTAGCGAAAGTGAGAGATTTTGCTCCAAATGACACTCAAACTTTAAACAGCAATAACGTTTCATCCGGTTGTCTGACTTTACCCCACAACACCTTTTCGGAATGAGCTCGGAGCACTACATTCCTTGGAGCACAAGTTTTACCCATTCCAATTCATTTAGTTGTCGATATATAGCCGTTTGCTGCGGTAATGCGAAATTTAGCTCCAAAGGACACCTTTTCAGAATGAGATAGGAGCCCTAAATCCAATATAGAACAATTTTAACCCATTCAAGCTCGTTTAGAGGTCTATATACAGTGGATTCTACTGGTAATGCGAGATTTTGCTCCAAATGACACATAAATTTCAAAATGAAAGAATTTTAGATGCGGTTTCTAGCGAAAGTGATAGATTTAGCTCCAAATGACACTTAAACTGTAAACAGCAATAACATTTGATCCGATTATCTGATTTTACGCCACAACACCTTTTCGGAATGAGTGAGCACTACATTCATTGGATCACAAGTTTTACCCATTCCAGTTCATTTAGTTGTCTATATATAGCCGGTTGCAGCGGTAATGCGAAATTTAGCTCCAAAAGACACCTTTTCAGAATGAGATAGGAGACCTAAATCCAATGGAGAAGAATTTTAACCCATTCAAGCTCGTTTAGAGGTCGATATACAGTGGATTCTACTGGTAATGCGAGATTTTTCTCCAAATGACACATAAATTTCAAAATGAAAGAATTTTAGATGAGTTTGTAGCGAAAGTGAGAGATTTAGCTCCAAATGACACTTAAACTTTAAACAGCAATAACATTTGATCCGGTTGTCTAATTTTACCCCACAGCACCTTTTCGGAATGAGCGAGCATTAAATTCATTGGGGCACAAGTTTTACCCATTCCAGTTCATTTAGTTGTCGATATATAGCCGGTTGCAGCGGTAATGCGAAATTTAGCTCCAAAAGACACCTTTTCAGAATGAGATAGGAGCCCTAAATCTAATGGAGAACAATTTTACCCATTCAAGCTTGTTTAGAGGTCGATATACAGCGGGTTCTACTGGTAATGCGTGATTTTGCTCCAAATGACACATAAATTTCAAATTGAAAGAATTTTAGATGCGGTTTGTAGCGAAAGTGAGAGATTTAGCTCTAAATGACACTTAAACTTTACACTGCAATACATTTTGATCCGGTTGTCTGATTTTACCCCACAACACCTTTTCGGAATGAGCTCTGAGCACTACATTCATTGGAGCACAAGTTTTACCCATTCCAGTTCATTTAGTTGTCGATATATAGCCGGTTGCAGCGGAAATGCGAAATTTAGCTCCAAATTACACCTAAACTTCTAACAGCCATATCTTTTGATTTGTATGTTTGATTGTTGCTCCTCTTGACACATAAACTGTAACAGCCATAACTTTTGATCTGGTTGTCCGATTTTTGCGCACAACACCTTCTTGGAATGGGCTCGGAGCCCTACATCCAATGGAGAACAAATTTTACCCATTCTAATTTGTTTAGTGGTCAATATACAGCCGGGTTGGTAATAAGGTATTTAGCTCGAAAGGAGACCTAAACTTCAAACATCCGTAACATTTGATCCGGTTGTATCCTCAATACCTTTTCATATTGAGATAGGAGCCCTAAATCCAATGGAGAAAATTTTTAACCCATTCATGCTCATTTAGAGGTCGATATATAGCCGATTCTATTGGTAATGCGAGATTTTGCTCCAAATGACACATAAATTTCAAAATGAAAGAAATTTTGATGCGGTTTGTAGCGAAAGTATGAGATTTAGTTCTAAATGACACTCAAACTTTAAACAGCAATAACTTTGATCCGGTTGTCTGACTTTACCCCACAACACCTTTTCGGAATGAGCGAGCAAACATTCCTTGGAGCACAAGTTTTACCCATTCCAGTTCATTTAGTTGTCGATATATAGCCGATTGCAGCGGTAATGCGAAATTTAGCTCCAAAGGACACCTTTTCAGAATGAGATAGGAGCCCCAAATCCAATGGAGAACAATTTTAACCCATTCAAGCTCGTTTAGAGGTCGATATATAGTGGGTTCTACTGGTAATGTGAGATTTTGCTCCAAATGAAACATAAATTTCAAAATGAAAGAATTTTAGATGCGGTTTGTAGCGAAAGTGAGAGATTTAGGTCCAGATGACACTTAAACTTTAAACAGCAATAACTTTTGATCTGGTTGTCTGATTTTACCCAGTTGACCTTTTTGGAATGAGCTCGCAGCACTACATTAATTGGAGCACAAGTTTTACCCATTCCAGTTCATTTAGTTGTCGATATATAGCTGGTTGCAACGGTAATGCGAAATTTACCTCCAAAGGACACCTTTTCAGAATGAGATAAGAGCCCTAAATCCAATGGAGAACAATTTTAACCCATTCAAGCTCATTTAGAGGTTAATATACAGTGGGTTCTACTAGTAATGTGAGATTTTGCTCCAAATGACACATAAATTTCAAAATGAAAGAATTTTAGATGCGGTTTGTAGCGAAAGTGAGAGATTTAGCTCTAAATGACACTCAAACTTTAAACAGCAATAACTTTTGATCTGGTTGTTTGATTTTACCCCACAACACCTTTTTGGAATGAGATCGGAGCACTACATTCATTGGAGCACAAGTTTTACCCATTCCAGTTCATTTAGTTGTCGATATATAGCCGGTTGCAGCGGTAATGCGAAATTTAGCTCCAAATTACACCTAAACTTCTAACAGCCATATCTTTTGATTTGTATGTTTGATTGTTGCCCACAACACCTTTACGGAATATGCTCGGAGGCATACATCTAATGGAGCACAATTTTAAACCACTCCAGCTCATTTTTGAGGTCAATATACAACTAGTTGCAATGATAATGAGGGATTTTGCTCCTCTTGACACATAAACTGTAACAACCATAACTTTTGATCTGGTTGTCCGATTTTTGCGCACAACACCTTTTTGGAATGGGCTCAGAGCCCTACATCCAATGGAGAACAAATTTTACCCATTCTAGTTTGTTTAGTGGTCAATATACAGCCGGGTTGGTAATAAAGTATTCAGCTCGAAAGGAGACCTAAACTTCAAACATCCGTAACATTTGATCTGGTTGTCAGATTTTCACCCACAATACCTTTTCATAATGAGATAGGAGCCCTAAATCCAATGGAGAACAATTTTAACCCATTCAAGCTCGTTTAGAGGTCGATATACAGTGGGTTCTACTAGTAATGCGAGATTTAGCTCCAAATGACACACAAATTTCAAATTGAAAGAATTTTTGATGCGGTTTGTAGCAAAAGTGAGAGATTTAGCTCCAAATGACACTCAAACTTTAAACAGCAATAACTTTTGATCTGGTTGTCTAAATTTACACCACAACACCTTTTCGGAATGAGCTCGGAGCACTACATTCCTTGGAGCACAAGTTTTACCCATTCCAGTTCATTTAGTTGTCGATATATAGCCGATTGCGGTGGTAATGCGAAATTTAGCACCAAAGGACACCTTTTCAGAATGAGATAGGAGCCCTAAATCCAATGGAGAACTATTTTAACCCATTCAAGCTCGTTTAAAGGTCTATATACAGTGGATTCTACTGGTAATGCGAGATTTTGCTCCAAATGACACACAATTTTCAAAATGAAAGAATTTTAGATGCGGTTTGTAGCGAAAGTGAGAGATTTAGCTCCAAATCACACTTAAACTTTAAACAGCAATAACATTTGATCCGGTTGTCTGATTTTACACCACAACACCTTTTCAGAATGAGCGAGCACTACATTCATTGGAGCACAAGTTTTACCCATTCTAGTTCATTTTGTTGTCGATATATAGCTGGTTGCAGCGGTAATGCGAAATTTTGCTCCAAAGGACACTTTTTCAGAATGAGATAGGAGCCCTATATCCAATGGAGAACAGTTTTAACCCATTCAAGCTCGTTTAGAGATCGATATACAGTGGGTTCTACTGGTAATGCGAGATTTTGCTCCAAATGACACATAAATTTCAAAATGAAAGAATTTTAGATGCAGTTTGTAGCGAAAGTGAGAGATTTAGCTCCAAATGACACTTAAACTTTAAACAACAATAACATTTGATCCAATTGTCTGATTTTACCCCACAACACCTTTTCGGAATGAGCGAGCAATACATTCATTGGGGCACAAGTTTTACCCATTCCTGTTCATTTAGTTGTCGTTATATAGCCGGTTGCAGCGGTAATGCGAAATTTAGCTCCAAAAGACACCTTTTCAGAATGAGATAGGAGCCCTAAATCTAATGGAGAACAATTTTACCAATTCAAGCTCGTTTAGAGGTCGAAATACAGCGGGTTCTACTGGTAATGCGAGATTTTGCTCCAAATGACACATAAATTTCAAAATGAAAGAATTTTAGATGCGGTTTGTAGCGAAAGTGTGAGATTTAGCTCCAAATGACACTTAAACTTTAAACAGCGATAACATTTGATCCGGTTGTCTGATTTTACCCCACAACATCTTTTCGGAATGAGCTCGGAGCATTGCATTCATTGGAGCACAAGTTTTACCCATTCCAGTTCATTTAGTTGTCGATATATAGCCGGTTGCAGCGGTAATTCAAAATTTAGCTCCAAATTACACCTAAACTTCTAACAGCCTTATCTTTTGATTTGTATGTTTGACTGTTGCCCACAACACCTTTACGGAATATGCTCGGAGGCATACATCTAATGGAGCACAATTTTAAACCATTCCAGCTCATTTTTGAGGTCAATATACAACCGGTTGCAAATGATAATGAGTGATTTTGCTCCTCTTGACACATAAACTGTAACAGCCATAACTTTTGATCTGGTTGTCCGATATTTGCACACAACACCTTTTTGGAATGAGCTCGGAGCCCTACATCCAATGGAGAACAAATTTTACCCATTCTAGTTTGTTTATTGGTCAATATACAGCCGGGTTGGTAATAAGGTATTTAGCTCGAAAGGAGACCTAAACTTCAAACATCCGTAACATTTGATCCGGTTGTTAGATTTTCACCCACAATACCTTTTCATAATGAGATAGGAGCCCTAAGTCCAACAGAGAACAATTTTAACCCATTTAAGCTCATTTAGAGGTCGATATATAGTGGGTTCTACTGGTAATGCGAGATTTAGCTCCAAAATACACATAAATTTCAAAATGAAAGAATTTTTGAGGCGGTTTGTCGCGAAAGTGAGAGATTTTGCTCCAAATGACACTCAAACTTTAAACAGCAATAACGTTTCATCCGGTTGTCTGACTTTACCCCACAACACCTTTTCGGAATGAGCTCGGAGCACTACATTCATTGGAGCACAAGTTTTACCCATTCCAATTCATTTAGTTGTCGATATATAGCCGTTTGCTGCGGTAATGCGAAATTTAGCTCCAAAGGACACCTTTTCAGAATGAGATAGGAGCCCTAAATCCAATGTAGAACAATTTTAACCCATTCAAGCTCGTTTAGAGGTCTATATACAGTGGATTCTACTGGTAATGCGAGATTTTGCTCCAAATGACACATAAATTTCAAAATGAAAGAATTTTAGATGCGGTTTCTAGCGAAAGTGATAGATTTAGCTCCAAATGACACTTAAACTGTAAACAGCAATAACATTTGATCCGATTATCTGATTTTACGCCACAACACCTTTTCGGAATGAGTGAGCACTACATTCATTGGATCACAAGTTTTACCCATTCCAGTTCATTTAGTTGTCTATATATAGCCGGTTGCAGCGGTAATGCGAAATTTAGCTCCAAAAGACACCTTTTCAGAATGAGATAGGAGACCTAAATCCAATGGAGAACAATTTTAACCCATTCAAGCTCGTTTAGAGGTCGATATACAGTGGGTTCTACTGGTAATGCGAGATTTTTCTCCAAATGACACATAAATTTCAAAATGAAAGAATTTTAGATGAGTTTGTAGCGAAAGTGAGAGATTTAGCTCCAAATAACACTTAAACTTTAAACAGCAATAACATTTGATCCGGTTGTCTAATTTTACCCCACAGCACCTTTTCGGAATGAGCGAGCATTAAATTCATTGGGGCACAAGTTTTACCCATTCCAGTTCATTTAGTTGTCGATATATAGCCGGTTGCAGCGGTAATGCGAAATTTAGCTCCAAAAGACACCTTTTCAGAATGAGATAGGAGCCCTAAATCTAATGGAGAACAATTTTACCCATTCAAGCTTGTTTAGAGGTCGATATACAGCGGGTTCTACTGGTAATGCGTGATTTTGCTCCAAATGACACATAAATTTCAAATTGAAAGAATTTTAGATGCGGTTTGTAGCGAAAGTGAGAGATTTAACTCTAAATGACACTTAAACTTTACACTGCAATACATTTTGATCCGGTTGTCTGATTTTACCCCACAACACCTTTTCGGAATGAGCTCTGAGCACTACATTCATTGGAGCACAGGTTTTACCCATTCCAGTTCATTTAGTTGTCGATATATAGCCGGTTGCAGCGGAAATGCGAAATTTAGCTCCAAATTACACCTAAACTTCTAACAGCCATATCTTTTGATTTGTATGTTTGATTGTTGCCCACGACACCTTTACGGAATATGCTCGGAGGCATACATCTAATGGAGCACAATTTTAAACCATTCCAGCTCATTTTTGAGGTCAATATACAACCGGTTGCAATGATAATGAGGGATTTTGCTCCTCTTGACACATAAACTGTAACAGCCATAACTTTTGATCTGGTTGTCCGATTTTTGCGCACAACACCTTCTTGGAATGGGCTCGGAGCCCTACATCCAATGGAGAACAAATTTTACCCATTCTAGTTTGTTTAGTGGTCAATATACAGCCGGGTTGGTAATAAGGTATTTAGCTCGAAAGGAGACCTAAACTTCAAACATCCGTAACATTTGATCCGGTTGTACCCTCAATACCTTTTCATATTGAGATAGGAGCCCTAAATCCAATGGAGAAAATTTTTAACCCATTCATGCTCATTTAGAGGTCGATATATAGCCGATTCTATTGGTAATGCGAGATTTTGCTCCAAATGACACATAAATTTCAAAATGAAAGAAATTTTGATGCGGTTTGTAGCGAAAGTATGAGATTTAGTTCTAAATGACACTCAAACTTTAAACAGCAATAACTTTGATCTGGTTGTCTGACTTTACCCCACAACACCTTTTCGGAATGAGCGAGCAAACATTCCTTGGAGCACAAGTTTTACCCATTCCAGTTCATTTAGTTGTCGATATATAGCCGATTGCAGCGGTAATGCGAAATTTAGCTCCAAAGGACACCTTTTCAGAATGAGATAGGAGCCCCAAATCCAATGGAGAACAATTTTAACCCATTCAAGCTCGTTTAGAGGTCGATATATAGTGGGTTCTACTGGTAATGTGAGATTTTGCTCCAAATGAAACATAAATTTCAAAATGAAAGAATTTTAGATGCGGTTTGTAGCGAAAGTGAGAGATTTAGGTCCAGATGACACTTAAACTTTAAACAGCAATAACTTTTGATCTGGTTGTCTGATTTTACCCAGTTGACCTTTTTGGAATGAGCTCGCAGCACTACATTAATTGGAGCACAAGTTTTACCCATTCCAGTTCATTTAGTTGTCGATATATAGCTGGTTGCAACGGTAATGCGAAATTTACCTCCAAAGGACACCTTTTCAGAATGAGATAAGAGCCCTAAATCCAATGGAGAACAATTTTAACCCATTCAAGCTCATTTAGAGGTTGATATACAGTGGGTTCTACTAGTAATGCGAGATTTTGCTCCAAATGACACATAAATTTCAAAATGAAAGAATTTTAGATGCGGTTTGTAGCGAAAGTGAGAGATTTAGCTCTAAATGACACTCAAACTTTAAACAGCAATAACTTTTGATCTGGTTGTTTGATTTTACCCCACAACACCTTTTTGGAATGAGCTCGGAGCACTACATTCTTTGGAGCACAAGTTTTACCCATTCCAGTTCATTTAGTTGTCGATATATAGCCGGTTGCAGCGGTAATGCGAAATTTAGCTCCAAATTACACCTAAACTTCTAACAGCCATATCTTTTGATTTGTATGTTTGATTGTTGCCCACAACACCTTTACGGAATATGCTCGGAGGCATACATCTAATGGAGAACAATTTTAAACCATTCCAGCTCATTTTTTAGGTCAATATACAACCGGTTGCAATGATAAGGATGGATTTTGCTCCTCTTGACACATAAACTGTAACACCTTTACGGAATGGGCTCGGAGCCCTACATCCAATGGAGAACAAATTTTACCCATTCTAGTTTGTTTAGTGGTCAATATACAGCCAGGTTGGTAATAAGGTATTCAGCTCGAAAGGAGACCTAAACTTCAAACATCCGTAACATTTGATCTGGTTGTCAGATTTTCACCCACAATACCTTTTCATAATGAGATAGGAGCCCTAAATCTAATGGAGAACAATTTTAACCCATTCAAGCTCGTTTAGAGGTCGATATACAGTGGGTTCTACTAGTAATGCGAGATTTAGCTCCAAATGACACACAAATTTCAAATTGAAAGAATTTTTGATGCGGTTTGTAGCAAAAGTGAGAGATTTAGCTCCAAATGACACTCAAACTTTAAACAGCAATAACTTTTGATCTGGTTGTCTAAATTTACACCACAACACCTTTTCAGAATGAGCTCGGAGCACTACATTCCTTGGAGCACAAGTTTTACCTATTCCAGTTTATTTAGTTGTCGATATATAGCGGGTTGCAGCGGTAATGCGAAATTTAGCTCCAAATGACACCTTTTCAGAATGAGATAGGAGCCCTAAATCCGAAGGAGAATAATTTAAACCCATTCAAGCTCGTTTAGAGGTCTATATACAGTCGATTCTACTGGTAATGCAAGATTTTGCTCCAAATGACACATAAATTTCAAAATGAAAGAATTTTAGATGCGGTTTGTAGCAAAAGTGAGAGATTTTGCTCCAAATGACACTTAAACTTTAAACAACAATAATATTTGATCTGGTTGTCTGATTTTACCCCACAACACCTTTTCGGAATGAGCGAGCACTACATTTATTGGGGCACAAGTTTTACCTATTCCAGTTCATTTAGTTGTCGATATATAGCCGGTTGCAGCGGTAATGCGAAATTTAGCTCTAAAACACACCTTTTTAGAATGAGATTGGAGCCCTAAATCCAATGGAGAACAATTTTACCCATTCAAGCTCGTTTAGAGGTCGATATACAGTGGGTTCTACTGGTAATGCGAGATTTTGCTCCAAATGACACATAAATTTCAAAATGAAAGAATTTTAGATGCGGTTTGTAGCGAAAGTGAGAGATTTAGCTCTAAATAACACTTAAAGTTTAAACAGCAATAACTTTTGATCCGGTTGTCTGATTTTACCCCCACAACACCTTTTCGGAATGAGCTCGGAGCACTACATTCATTGGAGCACAAGTTTTACCCATTCCAGTTCATTTAGTTGTCGATATATAGCCGGTTGCAGCGGTAATGCGAAATTTAGCTCCAAATTACACCTAAACTTCTAACAGCCATATCTTTTGATTTGTATGTTTGATTGTTGCCCACAACACCTTTATGGAATATGCTCGGAGGCATACATCTAATGGAGCACAATTTTAAGCCATTCCAGCTCATTTTTGAGGTCAATGTACAACCGGTTGCAATGATAATGAGGGATTTTGCTCCTCTTGACACATAAACTGTAACAACCATAACTTTTGATCTGGTTGTCCGATTTTTGCGCACAACACCTTTTTGGAATGAGCTCGGAGCCCTACATCCAATGGAGAACAAATTTTACCCATTCTAGTTTGTTTAGTGGTCAATATACAGCCGGGTTGGTAATAAGGTATTTAGCTCGAAAGGAGACCTAAACTTCAAACATCCGTAACATTTGATCCGGTTGTCAGATTTTCACCCACAATACCTTTTCATATTGAGATAGGAGCCCTAAATCCAATGGAGAACAATTTTAACCCATTCAAGCTCGTTTAGAGGTCCATATACAGTGGGTTCTATTGGTAATGCGAGATTTAGCTCCGAATGACACATAAATTTCAAAACAAAAGAATTTTTGATGCGGTTTGTAGCGAAAGTGAGAGATTTAGCTCCAAATCACACTTAAACTTTAAACACCAATAACTTTGATCTGGTTGTCTGACTTTACCCCACAACACCTTTTTGGAATGAGCTCGGAGGACTACATTCATTGGAGCACATGTTTTACCCATTCCAGTTCATTTAGTTGTCAAAATATAGCCGGTTGCAGCGGTATTGCAAAATTTAGCTCCAAAGGACACCTTTTTAGAATGAGATAGGAGCCCTAAATCCAATGGAGAACAATTTTAACCCATTCAAGCTCGTTTAGAGGTCTATATACAGTGGATTCTACTGGTAATGCGAGATTTTGCTCCAAATGACACATAAATTTCAAAACGAAAGAATTTTAGATGCGGTTTGTAGCGAAAGTGAGAGATTTAGCTCCAAATGAAACTTAAACTTTAAACAGCAATAATATTTGATTCGGTTGTCTGATTTTACCCCAAAACACCATTTCGGAATGAGAGAGCACTACATTAATTGGAGCACAAGTTTTACCCATTCCAGTTCATTTAGTTGTCGATATATAGCCGGTTGCAGCGGTAATGCGAAATTTTGCTCCAAAAGACACCTTTCCAGAATGAGATAGGAGCCCCAAATCCAATGGAGAGCAATTTTAACCCATTCAAGCTCGTTTAGAGGTCGATATACAGTGGGTTCTACTGGTAATGCGAGATTTTGCTCCAAATGACACATAAATTTCAAAATGAAAGAATTTTTGATGTGGTCTGTAGCGAAAGTGAGAGATTTAGCTCTAAATGACACTTAAACTTTAAACAGCAATAACTTTTGATCTGGTTGTCTGATTATACCCCACAACACCTTTTCGGAATGAGCTCGGAGCACTACATTCATTGGAGCACAAGTTTTACCCATTCCAGTTTATTTAGTTGTCGATATATAGCTGGTTGCAGCGGTAATGCGAAATTTAGCTCAAAAGGACACCTTTTCAGAATGAGATAAGAGCCCTAAATCCAATGGAGAACAATTTTAACCCATTCAAGCTCGTTTAGAGGTTGATATATAGTGGGTTCTACTGGTAATGCGAGAGTTTGCTCCAAATGACACATAAATTTCAAAATGAAAGAATTTTAGATGCGGTTTGTAGCGAAAGTGAGAGATTTAGCTCCAAATGACTCTCCAACTTTAAACAGCAATAACTTTTGATCTGGTTGTCTGATTTTCCCCCACAACACCTTTTCGGAATGAGCTCGGAGCACTACATTCATTGGAGCACATGTTGAGTCTGAAATCGCACCTCCGAAGGAAATCGGAGGTTGCAGACTGCCGGTTACTTTTTAGGTGGAGAAAACACGACCGCTAACAGCGGTCAAGGCCAGACTTCGCCCGTCACGGCGAATGCCACTCCTGTGACGGGCTTTCCTTTGATTAAGAAGAAGCGGTTACAGTGGGTTACAAGTGATGGAAAGCAGAAGCCGGCCGGTCAGATAGTCCGCAAGACGGGAAACTCGAGACCGCAACTAAAACAAGTGAGCTCCTGTATTCGAGTGTGCGTGCCTTGGAAATCATGTCGCCCCCTATTTATAGGCTTGGGGGCCTGCCCGAACGGGCAGGGATAAGATAACCCCCTGCCCGGGTACAGGAGAATCGGGCAGGCGGTGATGGGATACAAAGAGGAGGAAAGAAGGAAGCCGCGCGGCTTGGAGGCTTGCGCTTGCGGTCTGTCCCGTAGATGGGATGGAGATGCTCCGGACAAGGCGATGAGGTCACCCGAGCGGTCTCCTACTTGAGACCGCGGCTTGTCTTCTTGGACTTGATCCTTGCTGGGCTTCATGGCACAATCCGGGCAGGCTCTAACTTGAGACCGTAGCTTGCCCGTGAGAATGTGGCCTGTTGCCCGGACTTGAGCTTTTCTCAGCCTTCAAGATGCAACCCGAGCGGTTTCCAACTTGAGACCGCGGGTTGCCTTCTTGACCCGGACCATGATAGCTTTCGTGGCACAACCCGGGCGGTCTCCGACTTGAGACCGCGGTCTTCCGTTTTGGTGATCTTCAACCTTTGGAGGCGACCTGAATGCTCGGACCGCCCGGTCTGTATGGGTGGATGTTGGTGGACCTCGTAAAACCTGAACCGGGCGACTTGTATCCGCAGATAGCCCGATCTGTGAATAATCACTACTCGGAAGCGGTCTTCTGGGTAAACATAATCCCCGCATATTTTCAAATTCTGAAGTGATTTCGAAAATATCAGTTCTAGCCGGAGACCGAGCCGATCTTGCCCTGTGGGTTATAAATGTTCTGGAAGCTTCTGTTTTCACATAACTGCAACGCTATCACGAGTCACTACTCGCCTCTTGCGGTTAGAACTTTCAGATTGAACAGCCCAAAAAAGATGGTGGATTTAATGGACCAGTTCGAAGGTCGTCAGAAACCTGGTAAAGACCGCGAGGGAGACCGTCCGAAGGATAAGAAGAAGAAGACGCAGCCCGATAATACAGTGACGATTGCTTCCATGAGTAAGCCAACCAGCCCGCTTCCCAAGCTGACAATCGACTTGTCAACCAAAAATGAGGCGAGTTGCCCGAACCTGCCCCCAACTAATCCTCCTGCTGTCTCTGATAAGGGAACCAACCTGCCCCCTCCTCCGGACAAGACGGACTCGGAAGCTGCCGTCCCAAAGGGCGATGGGGACGATTCTTTTAAAGTGGAGGTCACTCCCTCCGGCGTATTCCATCTGAAGATAATAGATGAAGTGGGAGAAGCGGTTGATTCTCCCAAGCCGAGCGACCAGCAGGACCTGGTAGTGAATATTGAAGATAGCCCGATTTCCCCAAAACAAGCTGGCCTGAAGTCGACCAAGAAGAGGAAAAAAGATGAATCCACGGCGGACAGGGTTCTGAAAAAGGTGAAGAGCCTGAAGGCCAAGAACAAGGCGGCTTCCAAGAAACCGGGAGCGGGTTGTCTACAAGGCAAATCACGCGAGAAAGAAGTTTCGGAGGGCGTGATTACTCCTTCACCTAAGCTGAACGAACAGATCCAAACCGATGCGCACAGCATCTCTGTAAGTGACATCATCAGAGACTTGGATTCCCTCCAGAAACAAGATGACCTACTGAGATCTTCTTCCGACCTGCAGGCTGCTAACCCGCCTGGAGAGAAAGAGGCCGCCCTGGCTGAGGATGCGACTAGCAATAAGAAGGCAGTCCTACCTGAGGTTGCGACTAGAATTGAGAAAACCGCACCGGCCCCTGAAGATTCTGTGATGGCCGGGCTTCGGTTTGTGCAGGTGAAGTCGGAGAAAGTAAGGGATCAGCTTAGCAGACCGCCACCGCCACCACCCAATCTTCTTTTACAAGGTAAACGGGTCGCGGATTACCGCCCTGTTCATTTTTTCAAGACGAGGTCTCGAAACAAGTCGCGCAACTTGTTGTTGAACCCGTCCCCAAGCTTCTTTCCCTCTGCCGCTCAATTTTCCGTTGTCAAGCGGAGGCAAAGCGAGAGATCGTGGAGAGAACAACGCCGAAAGATCGATACCGGGCAAGCAAAGCGATCTATCCGTACGAATTTTACTCGAACTGCAGCGGCTTGTAAGCGAGGAGAATTTGGAAAGAGCGGTTTTCTTTTGATAATTCTCTTATCACATGAAGTTATATGCGGCCGACCTTTTTGACTGTTTTTCTTACTTGCAGATGATCGTGATTCCATTCCTAAACTGGGCGAAATGGTGACTTACCTTCCTCCACTTGATCCACCTTTGCCGAGTTCCTCGGTTATACCGGATACCCAAATGGAGGATGAGATGACCAAGCTTCAAAGGAACTTCGAAACCCTTTCGAAGCAGCTGAAGGACCTTGACGGGCGAGAGAAGGCGGCTCAAGAAGAAAAAGCTGCGCTGCGAGCTGAGATGGAAGCAGAGAGGAAAGAGAGTCGGGCCGCACTGGAGGTTGAACGGAGAGAGCGCCGCGAGCAGGAAAAAGTGCATCAAGACCAGGTGGCTGCCCTGTCCGCCCGACTTGATCGAGGAAAGAAAGAGATCCATAAGCTTGAAGGGGATTGCGCTTACTTCAGGGAGAAGTACCTTCGTCTGACAAGGGAGGCCGGCGGGAGCCGTCGCCCTGTTAATGTTGCTGAGGAAGGTCGGCGTGGATCACACCGCCCGGCCGTCGGAACGAGCTCGACTCTTCCAGTAGTTGGGACGATCCATCCTGTTGCTGGTGCAAATGAGGTCGCGGCGACCTTACCTAATCGCGTGATTCCTGCAATGCGAGTTGAAAGGGATGTCGCGCGACTTCATAGCATGATCAACCACCTCAATCACAGCATGAATCAGATGCAAGGAACTATCCTTCAGATCGGCGACCATGTCGCGCGACTTCACAGGAAGGATGCACCGAGTGATACTCGCCAGTGATAAGCGGTTTTAAGATGGTTATTTGTAATAATACTTCTATTCGGTCCTTCGGACAACTCTAACTGCTCGAGCTTGTTTTTTATGATATTTGATCTATCTTTCAGACCGCTCGGTCTGTATATTTGAATATGCTTTATACTCTTCTCTCGTATGTTGATTGATGCCTGCGAATTATTTTATAAGCCGAGTGGCTTGTTTCTGTTGCTTTTTTAATTTGAATTGTACTTGTGATCTAATGTGGAAATGTACCCGCGCGGGTTGATTGGTCTAGCCGCGATTTGACCTTTGCTAAATGCAAATCACCCGTTCTTATAAGTAGCGCCTTTCCGAAGGTTTTTCTACCAGAAGCTCAAGATGGGAGTAAAGCGCCAACCGAAGCGACCTGCGAAAACCTCTGCTACCAGCTCCGAAGACGCTCTAGCATTTCATTCGGCTGATCTCGAGGAATGCCATTTGACAAAGGCCGAATTGGATGAATTTGTTGAGAAGCATATGGTTGATAGACCGCTGCTCGCGCGGCTTCCGCTCCGTGATGAGCGGATGAATTCTTCTGGCCCGAACCAAATCGCTATCCCAATCGATCATTTCAATTGCAGTTTTAAGTTCCCCATATCCATCGAGCTCGCCACGGTCTTCGACCACTATGGAGTTGTCCCCGGCCAAATCTCCCCTAACTCGATGGCCGGGATTTGCAGCTTTATTTCATACCTGCGGTCTGAGAGAGTCCACTTCTCTATGGACCTTTTTAGAAAGATATTCTCGGTGCGGGCTATCCCAGACTCCGAGTCAAATGTGTTCAAAGGCCATCTCTACTTCGGCTGCCGGGGTTTGAAGATGGTCAACCTTGTGAACAAGGTCATGACCTGGTCGGAGAGGTATTTGATTTTCGAAGGCCGACTCGGCCTACTGAACACGAACCCGCAAGTGCGGCCGGAAGAGGCCTTTCAACAGGTCGCTATAAGCGAGATCGAGAAGAAAACCTGCAAGCTTCTCCAGGATGAGCGGCTTAACGTAAGCTACTACCTTCCGCTGCTCGCCGAGTTAGAGAGTGTTCGGCCTGAAGATAGTAAGTTTTCCTTCAACCTGCTTCTGACTTCAACGTTGACCGCACGACCTCTTGTGCTGATTCTTCCTTTTTGTAGCTGAGGCCATTGTCCCTGCTAACAAGCCGGTCGGCCCGGCCGGTTTGATCTTAACCCAGACGGAGAAGAGAAAACTACAGGTCAGGAAAAAGCTGCTGCTATCCGATGGGGAGGATTCGACCTCCTCAGGCGACTTCTCCGCCCTCCGTTCCTTCAGCAAGGTGAAGGACTTAAAAGGTCGTACGGTCTTGACCTGGCATCCGGACGGTGATAGCGTCCAGGTCTCTACTGCTCTTCCCCACTGGGCGAATGAGAAGTCGGGCCGGCATGCTGAGGCTGCCAGAATTGCCATGTTTGGCCGACGAAATTTCAGGCGATTGAGGAAGATCCCTGAGGAAGAGCTTGCCCGGGAGGCCGCGCGGGTTGGAGCTGAAAGCCTTATTACCAACGTCTTCATGGGGATGATCTTTAAAAGATTGATCAGAGCAAATGATCATCTAAAGAAGGAAATTGCCGAACTGAAGAAGGAAAACGTGCGGCTAAAGGAGGCCGAGTTGGTAAGTCATGACCTGGCTAGCCATCTTTCTGTTTTTTTTTTCCAAACCGTGCGGTTTCTTACCTTTACTCTTTCTTCGCAGGCAAAGTATGATGAGACCGATCCGGTCTATCAAGAAGAACTTTTCCCTCATGTTGCCGAGGGAATTGACAATGCTTTTAACCGCCTGCGAGAGCTTGGAGGGTTCGCAGCTGGTTTTGAGCATTTCACCTTTTCCGATGTCTACCCGTCTTTGCAGAAGAAATTAGAGAAAATCAGGCGGAAAGCCAAAGGGAAGAACAAAGTCGATGGGTCTAGCTCGGAGGAAAGTGACGACGAGGATGATGAAGCCGAAGAGCCCGCTGTGGTTAAAGAGGGAGAGAGCGGCTCGGACTCCGAGTCCACTGACTCTGACGAAGGGAGCGGGCGCAAGTCGGACGAACTGAGCAGCTCATCTTCGCCGAGTAGCGAAGGCTATTCCCCCGATGTTTCGATTGGAGGCAGCGAACATTCTAGTGCTCCTACATCTAAGAAGCTCAATTCGGGTGACGAATAGCTGTATTTTGTTTTTATTTCGAATGACCGACGGTTTGATTTTGTTAACCGGTCGGTTAGAACATAATGTAAGAACATTTTGAAAATGAAATGAAATGGAAAGTTTTTACCTGTCCAGTTGTCTACTTTCTGCGACTTACTTGTGATTGTTTGCGATCTCTTTCTACTTTGGATAATTGACTCTTCTAATCAAGCCGTGCGACTTAGTATTAACCCAACCGGTCAGAACACTGATCTTTATGGAATTTCAGTTAAGTAATCATTAGAAAAAACTTGTTCGCATAGCTTGTTTCTTCAATCCGGATCAAGTGAACTTGATTCATCCTGAAAAAGTGGCAACTATAATGTTTCGCTATGTAGTTGATACAGTTTGGATATATAATCGAGTGGACAGAAATCCAAGTTCTGCCTCATCTTATTTTGGATGCCTTGTAATAACCAGGAAATCGAACATAACCAAGCCGCGCGACTATTACTAGGTTCTGCATACTTGCTTTCCAGGATAAAGAATGCCAAGTCATAAGAACAATCAACAGGTCGAGCGGTCAGCATTTTAACACGAGCGACTTACAACTCGGATTGTTGACTTTATATACAGGATAAAGAAGGCCAAGTCATAAGAACAATCAACAGGTCGAGCGGTCAGCATTTTAACACGAACGACTTACAACTCGGATTGTTGACTTTATATACAGGATAAAGAATGCCAAGTCATAAGAACAATCAACAGGTCGAGCGGCCAGCATTTTAACACGAGCGACTTACAACTCAGATTGTTGCAAGCCCTATCCCTGTGAATATAGTTGATAACAGGAAATTGTCATAACCAAGCCGCGCGATTATGACCCAGCTTTTTATGATTGCTTCACAAGATAGAATATCAGGTCATAAGAAGACCATTGGTAGGCCGCGCGATTAATATTTAACCTGAACGATTTATGTGACATATCATCGACTGATAAATCCGCGCGGACTATACATATTTTGAGCGACCTAGTAGCTTGATACTTGCAATGAGAATTATAATTGCCTGATTGTGAAGAGTCCGTTATTAATCGAACGGATTGAATTGAAATCCATAAAAAATGATAGGTTCATAAACCGAATGATGAGATCGGCTGATCAGAATTATGCTTGGTCCTTCGATATTTTCCTTGTGTCATTCTATGATAACCTGTATATTCCAAATCGTGCGGTCTGAAGACCAGACCGCATGATATCTTTGATACCTGCTTATTCCAAACCGTCCGGTTTTAAAAACCAGACCGCATGATATTTTTGGTGTCCGCTTGTTTCAAACCGTCCGGATTAAATAACAAACCCACCGGTTTGTGATGCACCCATAAGAATCCTTTTTTTTCTCCCAAATGGTCTAGAGTGACAATATAGGATGAGATAATTTCCTGTAATCCAACAAGAGATGGCTACAGACTCAGATGACCAAGTGGGCAGGTGGGCCTAGGCGGCGAACATTGCTTTCCTCAAGTGGTCATAAGAGCTGTAGAAATAAAGAAAAAGATAAGTACAGAACCAGATGACCAAGTGGGCAGGTGGGCCTAGGCGGTGAACATTGCTTTCCTTAAGTGGTCATAAGGGCTGTATGCGACTCAACTGCTCTCTTACCTAGGTCTACAAGCCGAGTTGATCAATTGGGCAGGTGGGCCTAGGCGGCGAACATTGCTTTCCTCAGAGAGATCAAATTAGTTGTGGGTCCCGCTTAGGCATCGCTTGAGAGTACCTAGGAGTATTTGATGGTCACAGACTAGGATGATCAGTTGGGCAGGTGTGGTTATGCCGCGAAGGCTATACCGACATTGCTTTCCTCAGAAAGATCGTCAAAGCTGAAACTATATCCCTCTCGGGGTATGATAGAGCCAACATTCACCCGGACCTCCCTTGATGCAGGGGTGTGTTGGATATCAGTCGGGATCCAAGGTTCTGAAGACCACCGCACGGGAATTGGTAAGCTACCACTACATGTGTGCGAAAACTCCCCGCTACACATGATCTTCGGGGTTTTATGCTAATGACTACAATCCGAGGGGGTTCGAGCAGAACTTGGCGATGTCTCCGCGGTTCAGTGAGGTTGATATATAAGAAAGTGTAAGGAAACATCAGACATGGAGAAGTGTCAATATAGGGCTTCTCATTAAAATATCCAAAGAAGGCAAGAAAGTAAAAAGGACATTTTTAAGGATAGAACCGTTTGAGATCGTCACCGCTCCAGGTGCATGAGATGTCTTCTCCTTCACTCTTCTGGAGGCGGTAAGCCCCACTTTTTAGTACTTCCTTGATGATGAAAGGTCCAGCCCAATTAGGATTTAACTTCCCAACGTTGCCTGCTCTGGCTGCTGCATCAACTTTCTTTAGCACAACGTCTCCGACTGCAAAATGTTTTACCCTAACATTCTTGTCAAAGTACTTCGCCATTCTCCTTTTAACGTCTTCTTGTCTGATGGTTGCCTCGTCCTGAAGCTCTTCGATCAGATCCAGACTATACTTGACAGCCTCGTCATTTTCATTTATCCATGCTTCTCCTCCTTCCTTTGCATATACAACTCTTGGAGTGAACACCTCAAATTCTACAGGAACAACAGCTTTCGAGCCATGGGATAATTTGAATGGTGTCTCCCCCGTAGCTGAAGATGGAGTGGTACGAAGAGTCCAATGAATGGAAGGAAGTTGGTCTGCCCAATTTCCTCTTTGATTCAAGACCCTCTTCATCAGAAGTTGCTGGAACTGCCGATTTGCTGCTTCTACCTGACCATTTGTCCTTGGATGATGCACCGAAGCAAACCGAAGATCAATTCCCACCTGATCGCAAAAGTGTATCATCTCCGGATTGTTAAATTGCGGACCATTGTCAGTGACGATTGCTAGCGGAATTCCATGCCGACAGACTATCTCTCCCCATATGAAGTTCCTGATAATTTGAGTTGTAGTTCTTGCTAATGCCTTTGCCTCAATCCACTTGCTGAAGTAGTCAATCATCACGATGATAAAGCGACGCTGGCCACTGGCTACTGGGAAGGGTCCGATAAGATCCATCCCCCAAACTGCAACGGGCCATGGTGCAGTTATTGATCTGAGTGACTGAGCAGGCAAATGCTGAAGAAGAGCGAACTTTTGACACTGAACACATCGCTTGGAGAATGCTTCAGCATCCTTCCTCATGGTTGGCCAGAAATATCCCTGCCTTAAGATTCTCTTCTCCAGAGTCTTTGCTCCTGAATGGCTACCACACTCCCGGGAATGAACTTCTTGAAGTATGGTTGGGATTTCTTCCTCGGAAACACATCATGCTGAGGGAGAGATCAAAGTCTTCCTGTAGAGAACTCCTGCTATCAGATAATAGTATGCCGCTTTCCTTCTGAATCTTCTTCTATCTTTGATGGAATGATGGAACTCCCCTTTTGACAGAAACAGCTCGTAAGGATCCTTCCACGAAGGATTATGATCAATTTGCATGAGTTCCGCTTCATCTGTTGCTGGATGAAAAAGTTCAGAGGTCACTCCCCCGGATGGAAGACCGAACTTTGACAATTCATCTGCTTCCTCGTTTTGCGTTCTTGGAATATGCTCGATGATGAATGACTTGAATCTTCTGGTTTCCTTTTTGGCTAACAGCAGATATTTCCTCAGAATTGGCTCCCTTGTCTCATAATTCCCCAAGACCTGAGAGGCCATTACCAATGAATCGGTTCTAACATGTGCATGTTCTATCCCCAGCTCTTTTGCAAGTCTCAGCCCAACCAAAAGTGCTTCATATTCTGCCTGGTTATTTGTAACTGGAAAGAAGAATTTGATAGCTTGTTCCAGCCTGATGCAATTTGGACTGATTAAAACTACTCCGGCTCCCACAGAGTTTTTGCCAGAAGCCCCATCCACATAGATGACCCAAGCTAAAGGAGATTGCACCACCTGTTCGGAACTAGGTTCTGCTGTATCCACCAAGAAGTCTGCCAAGATTTGTGCTTTGATTGCTGTTCTGGGGATGTACGATATTTCAAATTCACTTAGTTCGATAGCCCATTTAGCCAACCTCCCTGAATGGTCTGGCTTTTCAAGAATATTTCTTAAATGATGATCTGTAATCACTTGGACGGGATGAGCTTGGAAATAAGGACGAAGCCTTCGTGAAGACATAACCAAGGCCAAGGCCAGTTTCTCCAAGATTGAATATCTGGTTTCCGCATCTTTGAGAATGTGGCTAACATAATATATTGGAAACTGCCTCTTCTTTTCCTCCCGAACGAGGACAGGGCTTACCGCATCTGGGCCGACTCCCAAATATAAGAATAATATTTCCCCCTCACGGGGACTTTGGAGTAGCAGAGTTGAAGTCAACTGTACTTTTAGCTGCTCGAAAGCCTTGTTGCACTCCTCGCTCCATTCAAACTTCGATCCTCCCCGTAGTATTTTAAAGAATGGGGCACTTTTATCCCCGGATTTGGAGATAAACCTGCTTAATCATGCCAATCTTCCTCCAAGCTGGTGAACTTCCTTGGTATTTCGAGGAGGGGTCATATCAAGGATGGCCTTCACCTTATCTGGATTCGGTGCAAGGCCATCGGGGGTTAAGAGATGCCCGAGAAACTTTCCTTTGTTTGCCCCAAACACACATTTCAATGGGTTTAATTTTAACTTGAACCTTCGTAGAGTAGCGAACGTCTCTACGTGATCTTTCAAGTGTAATGAAAATGTTTTACTTTTCAGAAGGAGATCATCAACGTAAACTTCGAGGTTTCTGCCTTTTTGATGCTTAAAGACGGTATCCATCATTCTTTGATATGTTGCGCCCGCATTTTTAAGACCGAAGGGCATTACGAGATAGCAGTAACACCCATCGTTTGTGATAAATGAGGTGTGCAGGATATCAGGTTTGTGCATTTTAATTTGATGGTACCCTGAGAAGGCATCGAGAAAACTCATAAAGTCATACCCAACCGCAGAATCAACTAAGGCATCTATCGGAGGCAGAGGGTAGCAATCTTTGGGACACGCTTTATTATGTTTGGTGAAGTCTACGCACATGCGCCACTTCCCACCAGATTTCTTAACCATTACAACATTCGACATCCACGTGGGATATTGAATTTCATAAATAAAGCCTGCTTTCAGGAGTTTGGCAACCTCCTCTCTGATAGGCAATGCCAGCTTGGTTGCTACTTCTCTCTTCTTTTGCTGGACGGGCTTGAACTGTTGGGTTTTTCTACAACCATACATCGTATGTAGGCGCAGCGGAAATAAAGAGAAACAACCCAAAAAGATTCGGATCGGCCATGAACATTGAATCAAGAAGTAATGAAAACTACTAGGCATAAATTATCTTAGTGGAGTTGGATCGAATCCAACCTAGGTGCTCCAAGAAGATGAATCCTGTCAGCGGCTATGCGAGAGTCCTCACGTAGAATGATGTCTACATCTCTACAGTGATCCACACGAGCCGGGAGAAGAACGACTGCACCTTGCACTTCCACGAACTGCTAGGTTAAATCCAGGAAGAACAATCATGGCGACGATCGCCGGAAGGAGGTCTGCGTAGACGAGCGAAACGGCGGAACACTTCCGTCGGCTAGGGTTCGTGAGGCGGAACTCTTCCGTCGGGTCTTCTTCCAGGAGGCGTAAGAAGAACATCCTGAACCCTTAAAACAGGTCCTATTTATACCCGAAGTATAAAAAGACCTAGACAAATCGCTATCCGCAGTCCATACAGAAGAACTTGAGGTTTCTGTCAGCATTCGTCGAGTTTGCATGGAACAATCCGACGAATCCAATGAATCATATTAGACGGCAACATTTGCCGAGTTTATAGTTTCTGTAACAATTCGTCGAGTTTCCACGGAACAATCCGACGAATTCCGACGAATTCCGACGAACTCCGACGAATCATATCAGACGGCAATATTTCCCGAGCTTAGGGTCTCTGTAATAATTCATCGAGTTTCCACGGAACGATCCGACGAATTCCGACGAATCCGACGAATCATATCCGACGAATTCCGACGAATTCCGACACCAACATTTGCTTTACCTCCCCGATTCTATATGGTGATTGGTAACCTTTACCAACACAGTCAATCTTCCAACTTCTCCACATGATCTTATGTGCGACCCTGCAGGCTCATATCGCGTTGGCAGTGAGATTACATGTTTGACCACTTCTAGATCACAATGGTAACTCCAACATGAACTCGGGAGATACGTTCAGATGATGACAAGCCACGTCCGGATCTACTCCTGGCATATCCTCCGTTGACCAGGCGAAGACCCCTAAGTTAGTTTTGTCTTGACTTGGTCATGACAAAACCATAGGAAGAACCCAAGACCTTGTGAGCTTAGGAAAGAAGAAGAAAACCACCTTGGTCTGCAAATAGCAATTTCTAGTTACCAAGCTTAGGGTTGGACTTTAGGGCCTCAACTTAACCATTTGACCCCACCATAGTATCGCTAACCCTTTAGGGGTCCCCTTAGAGCACCAAGGGCCCATTAGGGTCAACCAAAGAGGCCAGATTAACCAAAGTCAACCCTAACCCCAAATTGGTCAAAAGTAGCCTAATTAGAGTCAATTGACCTCCACCATGCCAAGTTGACCACACATTTAGGTCTAAAATATCATAAGAGATCTAGTAGACCTAAAAGCCCCATCATGGGACCCCCAGTGGTGCAAATTGACCTATATGCCCTTATAGGTCAAAATGGCAATTCTTCACTAAGTACCCTAATTGACCACCACCATATTAAATTGACCCTACCCATAGTGTTACAATATCATAGGGGACCCAGTGGATCAAAAAGCCCCATGACTGGGTCAACCCTAGAGCTCAATTTGACCAAAGTCAACTTAGCCTGTTTTGGTCAAATCAACTTATATTGGGTCAACTAAGGCCCATGTGACCAAATTGACCCCACCAGTAGTTTCTAAATTTAATTTGGAGTCCAATGGACCCAAAAGCCCCATCCTAGGGTCAGCCAATTGGTCAATTTGACCAAAAGTCAAACTTGCCCAAATTAGGTCAAATCTCTTAAACCTAGCCCAATCCCTTTTGGGCTAGCTCAATTTAGTGGTCAACCAGCCTAGTAGGCTAACATTAAACACAGGAGGGAGTGAAAAATCGGCCATGGTGAGTAGGAGAGAGAAAATGGGGGTTTTCCCCAATTTTGGGAAAGAAAAAGAGGCCATTCATGGCCATTAAAGAGATACACCCCTTGGCATCCCTCATTTACACCCCCATTCATCTTCTCTGATGAAATTGATAAGATTCCAGCCGTTTCTAGGGGGAATTAAGGCAGGGGGGATGCATAGGGTCGGTCATGGGGAGGGAGGTGAAGAGGCCATTAATGGCACAAGGGGTTAAAACCACCACCACCCTCAATTAAACCCCCTATCACCTTCAGAAGTCGGAGAGGAGTGAAACCCCCAAGGATTCAGAAGAAATCGTGCACTCTAGGCTAGATCGGCATGGAACCAAAAGCTCCACCACCGGCCATGGCCAACCGCTGGAGCACGCACCACCAGGCCCCCACACAGGTCCGATCCTCCTCCTCCCTCTCAGTGCTTAGATCTTAATCTAACTGGGGCTTGATTCGAGTTCAATGGGCTCGAATCATGCACCCAAAGGTGCTCGTTTTCGAGCACTTTTCCCCTCCCTGAAACCCCTACTCCGGCCACCACCGGCCGGCAAACGACCTCCTATCGCCGGCCACCACCTCAACGGAGGTGGTGGTGGCACTTGTCGGCCGGGGGGATGTGAGGGTGGCCGGGAAAACAAGGTTGAAGGCGGCCCAGGCGCGGGCTATCGCAGCCGTCGATTCGCTGGAGAAGACGACCCGATGCCGTCCAAGATGCTTCAAGATTCGTGCAGGAATCATTCATATGAATGAAATGAATGTTATTATTATGTGTATTTTGTCACATATCTGGCAGCATTTTGAATTAAATATTAAAAATACCTAGGCCCTTCAAATGAAAAAGTGTTCAACACCAATGTTGTAGTCCTCGATGTCTAGTTTATTACAAAATTTAGTTCACTCAGTTTGGAACCCTGGTTAGGTCACAGCACTCATTTTGGTGGGGTCTGTCCATAGGGCTGGCCAGAGATTGATTTGGATGCCCACATTAATCCAGAACTCCAAATGACTTGAAATTTGGCGTGTAGGCTATTCTTATGTATATATAGGACATATCCAAAAATCAGAATTTTTGGAGGGTATTTTTCTATAGTTTTTGAAAAAATTTAATAATCCATGTGTGATTTAATTAGGTGTCTTAAACACCTAAAAATCCTCCCAAATTTGATTGTGTGAACTTAGAGAGCATGTTAGGTCTCTGGTAAAAATATCAACCCATTTGGAGTTGATTTGATAGGGCAATTCACAAAGTCAACCCTAGGCTCCCTAGGTTAGGGAAAAATTTTGGGTGAGTGCCCCCACTCTCCCACAAAGCCAATTGGTCTCAAATTTGGGGTTCACATCACCCTCACTCATGCCAACCCTTGGTCCAAATTTGGTGGTCATTCGAGGTGGTTTACCCTAGTAAATTGCAAAGAGGCTAATTGCTAAATGCACCCCAATTAGGCACCCTAAAGAACCCTAATCCTCACCAAATTTTGGTGGGACCTTGGGTGACCATTCACTGACCTCTGGCCAAAGTTTTGGGTTGGTTGGACTTGGACAAGATAGGGAATTTCCCTTGGACATATGTATGCTTAAGTGTTAAATTAGGGTAAAGATGGACCTAGGCTAACTATGGAGTGTGGAGGGGCTTCCTCCCACTTATTGAAGGAGTGACATTGGTCACTGACTTGGGGTGTATGGGACACCCAAAGGAGCCAATTATGGAGGAGTTGGGCTTGGTGTGCCCTTAAACCCTAGGGTAAACCCTAAGGGGTGCATTTAAAGGTCAATGAAGGAAGAGGGGTCAAACCTTTATGGTTTAACCTAAAATTTTGGGGAGATGGTCATGGTGACCAGAGAGTCCTCCTATGAGAAATTGGTGGGGTTTGAAGTTGCCAACCCTAGGGAATAAATCCTTGGGTAGATTTGTAAATATTTAGGTTTTTGGGATTTAGGAAAGATTAATACCTAGGGATTAACCAACTTCTGTCACCAACTTAGTTTTGATGTTATCAATCCCTGGAGATTCTATTAGAACCATTGGAAGACCTTTGGAAGTCCAAATTATAATTATTCGTATTGTTGGCAATTTTTGGGATGATTAATTTTAGGGTGTTAGTTTTCTGTGATTTCATGAAACTTTGTTGGATGTCATTTCATACCATTATGATTTCACAGTAATTTTCTCATAATTTTTGGATTGATATGTTTGGTACTTCTAGTTCAAATTGGAATTAATTGTAAATATGACCTTTGTGGAAATTAGAAATGTAACCTCTATGGAATATGGTCAAATTTTGTAGGACTAGATATTTTAGTATGATTCACCTCTGTAAAAATTTGCATAAGGTTTGGAGTTCATATGAGGGTACCTCCTTTGGAAATAATTGAAAATTAATGGGTTTAGGAATTTTTATTAATTATAAACCTTGCTGTAAATTCCAAAAAAAATCATATTTACTGATTACTAGGTACCCTTGATTTATGTAGAAATTTTAGTAGGCATTGAAAGTCAGAAAAGTGCACTTGTAGTTCAAACCTTAGGAAGTTGTATTTTGGAAAAAATTGTTTTAATTATTAATAATATTGGGAAAAATGTGATTCTCTGGAATTTGCCTTATAATATCATGGTAGACCTCCAATAAATAGCTTGGCTCAGTTGGATGAATATTTGAAGTACCTCTAGTTGTAAGTTTCATGTAGTCAACTTGGTCTGTGTATAGTAAAACTGTGAAACTTAGGAATTTAGTGACATACTAGGTGGAAATAGGGTGCAGGTGGTGCACATGGGTGGATTAGACAGTTGTGAGTCCACCCAAGGAAGTGTACGTGAGGAAAATGTACTTGGTGGGTTAAGAGTAAGGTTGTCCTGGGGATTGACGAAAGATTATCTTTCCCCTAGTGTGTCTTAAGCACTTAAGTCTAACTCAAGTGAAACGGTAGAAGGGAATTCTTAAGGGTAGATACCAATAACAGTAAGTATCTTGAGAAAGGGAACTTTGGGGTGTCAACACATTACAGTTCCTAGTACCGTAGCGAGCCCCTTACAGGGTAACCCTCGGGGAGTCCAAGATTAACCATAAGTCGTTGGAGTATAGAAGATGCTCAAGACTAACAAATAACACATTCACTCACACTCCGTGGTCACGGGAGTTTGGATGGTTTGGTACCCCGAGTTGTAGGCTCGGTGGGGGTTGGTGCGGATTGTTGATCCGGGAGTTTGTGACTCAGTTTGGTACTTGGTTGGGCAAGTTAAGCCCATGTGGTTTATGTTAGAGTTCGTAGATAAATAGTAGAACATGTTGCATGTGCACAAGGTGGTGGGTCCTTAGTGTTAGCGGTCGTTGCACCGACGTTGATGCTCGGGCTCGGCAAGTGTGGAATTTGCACTTAGCCATAAAAGTCTGGTGGTCCAGCCAGTAAGAGTACGCAGATGCTCTGCGGTTTTGCATTGAGGCGTACGATAGGTCTAGGTTAGGTAGTGCATATACCAACCTAGAGGTGGGCGAGGCCCAACCCACCGCTTCCGTTTGCCACTACGGGAGTATCCTGGGAGTCTTGCACGCTCCAAAAAGGGGGAACTAAAGGTCTATGCGCATAGAGTCGTAGTGAGTGAGTTGCACTTGTATGAACATAACATAACAGCATACCTTGCATGTCATAGCATAAAACATTGCATTTCAACCTACCCCTAACGTATAAGTCGGTTATGGGACTTCTTATACGGTAGGCCTTGCTAAACGACCCCATGGTCTATAGGTTTGTGTGTACATTCCTATAAATCAATGGTTAATTTCTTATACTTATCTTTGTACCCCTGTTTACGTTACCTGTTCGCACCTTACTTTGCTTACTGCTTCAGTTTATTATATATACACACTTATGTAGTGGTAGATCTTTCCATAACTAGTTTCCCTAGCACCTGCATTTGTTTACCCCTTTGTTTGCCTCCGCTTCGTCCTCCCGCTCGGTGCCTAGGAGTCACTGGGGGAGAGGTGGAGGATTGGCTGAGTCTAGTTTGACTGACGGTCGGTGGACCATATCATTTTAGGTGACCGCGGAGACGGAGCAGCACCAGAGGCCGGTGCAGATGGAGGCGGGGCAGTGTAGCACTAGAGCACCGATGATAGGATCCGTGAGTGTTAGTTATAGTTGTTTTGCTTCCGCGAGTGAATTTTGTAGTGAGGCTTGATGTATCGGGCAGGAGCCCGTGTGATCTCTTTCCTTATTTCAGTTATATTTATGTGGACATCTCTTCGTGGATGTATTACTTTTCTATGTGATGTGGACTTTGCTTTCTTTTAGCTTATTTCTCTTTGCTTCTTCGCGATCGATTTGGCCGGCAGGATCGGCGTTTTGTAGTGGTGACCTTCCCGAGCGAGGGTGTCACCGCAAACGGCGGTTCTGGGCCTAAGACCCGGTGTTTTACAAAAAAAGGAGTCTTATAAGTGGTATCAAAGCGAAACCTCGATCCGAAGAAAAGAAGTCCACAAACCTTGGGCCACCCCGTGCGAGCTTAGTTTGAGGACAAACTAGCAGCGGAAGCAATGGTGTGCCCATAAGGGGAAATCACATGAAAAGGTCCACTTATAACTGAATGTCCCTTTAGCAAAGTCTCTCATGAGTGTAATTTTTCTTGTGTAGCCCGTGACGAACCCTACTCCGCAGCATGGAGTCCCACCGACTCCAGACGTCGTCCCACCACCACCGGCTCCTACCCCGTTCCAGCAGACAGAGTTGGGACAGACACTGACTGCCATTCTGGAGACTTTCAGGGCACAACAGGCACCGGCTCCTCAGCAAAACCCCGGGTCCAACTGGCTGAGCATCTTTTGAGGTCTCTCCCCACCTGCATACATTGGAACAGAGACTGCCGTGAGGACTGAGGAATGAGTAGACATCATGGAGGAGATGTTGACAGGAATCCAGTGCCCGGCAGATATGGAGGTGCCATTGGTGGTTTCGTGCTTGGAGTCCCATGCCAAGAGATGGTGGAAGAGGTTCCTGGCTACAGCTTATCCGGGACTGGAGGCAGCAGACGTTTCGTGGGATGATTTCAAGGCGGCACTGCTGGAGCATTTTGTGTCGCAGTCTGCAAGAGATGAACTGGAGGACAGGTTTTTGCAGTTGCGACAGGGGAGTAGGACAGTTCTGGAGTATCACCGGGAGTTTACCAACCTATCCTGGTTTGCGGTATCGTATCAGCTGGATGACGCGGGATATGCAAGGAGGTTCTATAAGGGCCTTCGTGATGAGCTGAGGCAGGCCCTCCTCGTCGTCTCCGACGGCAGTATGACGAAGATCCTAGAGATGGCCAAGAAGATGGAGGGAGACCAGCAACAGTTCGTGGGAGAAAGAGGCCGATGGAGGAACAAGGACGAAGTGGCAGAAGGGACCAGCCGAGAGGCCGAGACGCGGGGGAAGGAAAGTCGGAGGTCTGACCCCGCCAGGAGGAGAGACAGGTGCAAAGGGAGCCGGTAGTGCTGGCTCCTCAGCCTCTGCAGATGCGGGAGATGCCGAGGATTGGAGGAGGTGGGCCACCTCCGGAGTGCTATCACTGCCACCAGACCGGCCACATCAAGAGAAACTGCCCTCAGAGGAATGCACTACCAGTACTACGGGCAGCACCACAGGGCCAGCATTTCGGGGGCCGAGGACGTGGACGGGGTCGTGGATTTCAGGGCGACGACCGGAGACAATACAGGGAGCAGGCATACGCCCTAGACTTGGCAAGGCCCAGGGACCCAGCAAGGGTCATCGCAGGTACTTTGATGCGTTTCTTTTAATTGTTTACACCTTATAAATTTTAGTTTTACCTTAGCATTGAACCAAACAATAAAACCCTCAGGTTTAATACGCGTTTACGGCAAACCCGCGTTTACCTTGTTCGATACGGGTGCCTCGCACTCATTCGTCTCCGCTAAGTTTATCAAGGACCTAGACCAAGTCGAACACTTCAGGAGCGATTACAGGAGGGTGCGATTTCCGGACGGATCGGAGGTTCTAACAAATGCCACGTGCAGCATGAGGGTGGAGATTGGAGGAAGATTGTTCGAGGTTCCGGCAACTGTGCTGAAGATGAAAGACTACGACCTGATCTTGGGCATGAGCTGGTTGTTCGGGAACCAGGCAAAGATCGACTGCCCGTCAAGGCTGATCGTGCTAAAGCATAGAGACGGTGAAGTAGTATTCGAAGGTACTCAATCCACCTCTCGTCTCTTCTTATCATCTATTCAGGCCGTCAAGGCCCACCTGTAGGGAGATTAGGTATATCAGGTGCTCTTCGAGGCGACTGAAGTCAAGGACTCAGTGTCAAGTATCCCGGTCGTACTGGATTTTGCTGATGTTTTTCCGGAGAAGCTTCCCGGACTGCCACCGCATCGCGAGAAGGATTTCCAGATCCAGCTAGTGCCGGGGGCTAAGCCGGTATCTAGGGCCCCTTATCGGATGGCCCCGAAGGAGTTGGTGGAGTTTCGGAGCCAGCTGCAGGAGCTGGTGGAAGGGGGGTTCGTTAGGCCGAGTTCCTCACCCTGGGGAGCTCCGGTATTGTTCGTGAAGAAGAAGGATGGCACGCTCAGATTGTGCATCGACTACAGAGCTCTGAATAGGCTGACGGTGCGGAACACGTACCCTCTGCCAAGGATCGACGGGTTGTTTGACCAGCTGGAGGGAGCGCACTGCTTCTCGAAGCTGGATCTGAGGTTAGGATATTATCAGCTGAGGATCCAGGAGGAGGATATCCCAAAGACGTCCTTCAACAGCCGATATGGATTGTATGAGTTCACAGTGATGCCGTTCGGGCTCACAAATGCACCATCAACATTTATGAGCCAGATGAACCGGGTGTTCGAGCCTTATCTCGACATCTTTGTCATTGTGTTCATTGACGACATCCTCATCTACTCGAGGACGGAGGAGGAGCATGCACGGCATCTGGCACTAACCTTGGAGAAGCTTCGGGAGCACCATCTGTATGCGAAGTTCAGCAAGTGTCAGTTTTGGTTGAAAGAGGTGGCCTTCCTAGGCCATATCATCAGTGGAGCTGGCTTAGCAGTGGATCCAGCAAAGATTCATGCAGTACGGGATTGGCCGCCGCTGAAGACGGCCACCGACGTGAGGAGTTTCTTGGGACTTGCCGGCTACTACCGGAAGTTCATTCAGGGGTTTTCTCAGATAGCCCTCCCGCTCACATCCCTGACGAAGAAGGATGCTGCTTTTACTTGGACGCCACAGTGTGAGGCAGCCTTCCAGGAGCTGAAGGGTCGGCTTACTTCGGCCCCCATCCTTGCCCTTCCGTCGGGGAAGGAAGGATTTCAGGTGTATACGGATGCGTCATACCAGGGGATGGGTGCCGTTCTGATGCAGAACGGGCATGTGATAGCTTACGCATCCCGCCAGTTGAAGAATCACGAGCGGAATTACCCGGTGCATGACTTGGAGATGGGGGCAGTCGTATTCGCTCTCAAGATCTGGCGACACTACCTCTATGGTGTCCACTGCGAAATATTCTCAGATCACAAGAATCTGAAGTATGTAGATACGCAGAAGGAGCTGAATATCCGGCAGAGGCGATGGGTGGAGTTCTTATCGGACTACTAGTACACGATGCATTACCACCCAGGGAAGGCGAATGTAGTAGCAGACTCGTTGAGCAGGAGAGCTACTACGTTAGGAGCAGAGCTTAAGTTGATGGCCATGGAGTTAGTGCGGATGTTCGAGGACATGCAGATCTCCCTAGTATCTGAGGATGATCCGGAGCTGTACGAGGAGTACTTAGCAGCGATGGGTACCACTTACGACATTCGAGACCGCATCCGAGAAGGGCAGAGGCAGGATGCCAAGCTGGAGCCGATATTCAGAGCCTTGGAGGCAGGCTCAGCCGGAGATTTTTCGCTGAAGGACGGCCTTTTGAGTTTTAGAGGTCGAGTGTATATACCGGCAGGGGATCAGATTCGGGAGGATATTATGGCAGAGGCTCATTGCAGTAGATATTCTGTGCACTCGGGTATTACCAAGATGACGGCGGATTTGAAGAAGACCATGTACTGGCCGGGTATGAAGAGAGACATCGTCTATTTTGTGACCCACTGCGAGACCTGCCAACTCGTGAAGGCGGAGTGCCGGAACCCAGCAGGATTGTTGCAGCCACTTCCGGTGCTGGAATGGAAGTTCGACGACATTGCGATGGACTTTATACACGGTCTTCCCCGATCTCGTGCGGGAAATGACTCGATTTGGGTGATCGTCGACAGACTGATGAAGGTGGCCAGGTTTATTCCGATCAGGAAGGATGATTCTGTCAGAGTTTTGGTACGGAAGTTTGTGGAGCAGTTTGTCCGATATCATGGTGTGCCGAGGACGATCGTGTCGGATCGAGATGGACGTTTTACGTCAAGGGAGTGGAGAGCGGTGCAGGACAACCTAGGCAATCGGTTGACCTTTAGTACAACATTTCACCCCCAGACAGACGGGCAAACAGAGCGCACAAACCGGACCCTGGAGGATCTTTTACGCCTTTGCATTCTGGACCGCGGGGAGCCATGGGAGAGACTGTTACCGTTAGTCGAGTTCTCGTACAACAACAGTCACCAGGCTAGTATAGGCAGAGCGCCTTACGAGGCATTATATGGATGGAGGTGCAGGACACGATTGTCTTGGATTCAGGATGAGGATCCCAAGGCTCTTGGCTCAGAGTTTGTGGAGGACACGGAGGCCCAGGTGAGGCTGATTCGAGATAGGATGCTGGAGGCCCAGAGAAGGCAGGCCAAGTATTACGATGCGCGTCATCGTATGGTGGAGTTCCAGGTGGGAGATCGGGTTTTCTTGAAGATACGTCCGATGCATGGAGTCTAGCGGGTTCGCGGGCGGAAGAAGCTCAATCCGAGGTATATGGGGCCTTATAGGATCCTGGAGCGGATCGGTCCCTTGGCGTACAGACTGGAGCTACCGCCGGAGTTGGAGGGACTGCACGACGTATTCCACGTCTCCTCACTTAGGAAGGCTCTACTTCGGCCAGAGCAGTAGGTATCTACTTCAGAGGGGCCAGTAGCTACTGATCGTTCGATTCACCTGGAGCCGGTTCGGATATACGACACGGAGCTACGAGTCTTGCGGCGCAAGAAGGTTCCGTTGGTCAAGGTCCTGTGGAGGAGTCATGGACAGGAAGAGCATACTTGGGAGCAACTGGACTTGATGCAACAAAAGTACCCGTAGCTTTTTACGACAGGAACAATTTAATTTTTCCTGGGACGTTACATTTTCTTCTATTAGTAGAAACCCCACAGGCTTGCCTGAATTTCGAGGACGAAATTTTTATTTTTATGTATTGGGATTTGTAACATCCCACAAACTGCTAGACCCCTAAGTTAGTTTTGTCATGACTAGGTCATGACAAAACCATAGGAAGAACCCAAGACCTTGTGAGCTTAGGAAAGAAGAAGAAAACCACCTTGGTCTGCAAATAGCAATTTCCAGTTACCAAGCTTAGGGTTGGACTTTAGGGCCTCAACTTAACCATTTGACCCCACCATAGTATCGCTAACCCTTTAGGGGTCCCCTTAGAGCACCAAGGGCCCATTAGGGTCAACCAAAGAGGCCAGATTGACCAAAGTCCACCCTAACCCCAAATTGGTCAAAAGTAGCCTAATTGGAGTCAATTGACCTCCACCATGCCAAGTTGACCACACATCTAGGTCTAAAATATCATAAGAGACCTAGTAGACCTAAAAGCCTCATCATGGGACCCCTAGTGGTGCAAATTGACCTATATGCCCTTTTAGGTCAAAATGACAATTCTTCACTAAGTGCCCTAATTGACCACCACCATATTAAATTGACCCTACCCATAGTGTTACAATATCATAGGGTACCCAGTGGCTCAAAAAGCCCCATGACTGGGTCAACCCTAGAGCTCAATTTGACCAAAGTCAACTTAGCCTGTTTTGGTCAAATCAACTTATATTGGGTCAACTAAGGCCCATGTGACCAAATTGACCCCACCAGTAGTTTCTAAATTTAATTTGGAGTCCAATGGACCCAAAAGCCCCATCCTAGGGTCACCCAATTGGTCAATTTGACCAAAAGGCAAACTTGCCCAAATTAGGTCAAATCTCTTAAACCTAGCCCAATCCCTTTTGGGCTAGCTCAATTGAGTGGTCAACCAGCCTAGTAGGCTAACATTAAACACAGGAGGGAGTGGAAAATCGGCCATGGTGAGTAGGAGAGAGAAAATGGGGTTTCCCCCAATTTTGGGGAAAGAAAAAGAGGCCATTCATGGCCATTAAGGAGATACACCCCTTGGCATCCCTCATTTACACCCCCATTCATCTTCTCTGATGAAATTGAGAAGATTCCAGCCGTTTCTAGGGGGAATTAAGGCAGGGGGGATGCATAGGGTCGGTCATGGGGAGGGAGGAGAAGAGGCCATTAATGGCACAAGGGGTTAAAGCCACCACCACCCTCAATTAAACCCCCTATCATCTTCAGAAGTCGGAGAGGAGTGAAACCCCCAAGGATTCAGAAGAAATCGTGCACTCTAGGCTAGATCGGCATGGCACCCAAAGCTCCACCACCGGCCATGGCCAACCGCCGGAGCACGCGCCACCAGGCCCCCACACAGGTCCGATCCTCCTCCTCCCTCTCAGTGCTTAGATCTTAATCTAACTGGGGCTTGATTCGAGTTCAAACGAGCTCGAATCGTGCACCCAAAGGTGCTCGTTGTAGAGCACTTTTCCCCTCCCCGAAACCCCTACTCCGGCCACCACCGGCCGGCAAATGACCTCCTATCGCCGGCCACCACCTCAACGGAGGTGGTGGTGGCACTTGCCGGCCGGGGGGATGTGAGGGTGGCCGGGAAAATGAGGTTGAAGGCGGCCCAGGAGCGGGCTATCGCAGCCGTCGATTCGCTGGAGAAGATGACCCGATGCCGTCCAAGCTGCTTCAAGATTCGTGCAGGAATCATTCATATGAATGAAATGAATGTTATTATTATGTGTATTTTGTCACATATCTGGCAGCATTTTGAATTAAACATTAAAAATACCTAGGCAATTCACAAAGTCAACCCTAGGCTCCCTAGGTTAGGGAAAAATTTTGGGTGAATGCCCCCACTCCCCCACAAAGCCAATTGGTCTCAAATTTGGGGTGCACATCACCCTCACCCATGCCAACCCTTGGTCCAAATATGGTGGGCATTGGAGGTGGTTTACCCTAGTAAATTGCAAAGGGGCTAATTGCTAAATGCACCCCAATTCGGCACCCTAAAGAACCCTAATCCTCACCAAATTTTGGTGGGACCTTGGGTGACCATTCACTGACCTCTGGCCAAAGTTTTGGGTTGGTTGGAATTGGACAAAATAGGGAATTTCCCTTGGACATATGTATGCTTAAGGGTTAAATTAGGGTAAAGATGGACCTAGGCTAACTATGGAGTGTGGAGGGGCTTCCTCCCACTTATTGAAGGAGTGACTTTGGTCACTGACTTGGGGTGTATGGGACAACCCAAGGAGCCAATTATGGAGGAGTTGGGCTTGGTGTGCCCTTAAACCCTAGGGTAAACCCTAAGGGGTGCATTTAGAGGTCAATGAAGGAAGAGGGGTCAGACCTTTCTGGTTTAACCTAAAATTTTGGGGAGATGGTCATGGTGACCAGTGAGTCCTCCTATGAGAAATTGGTGGGGTTTGGAATTTCCAACCCTAGGGAATAAATCCTTGGGTAGATTTGTAAATATTTAGGTTTTTGGGATTTAGGAAAGATTAATACCTAGGGAATAACCAACTTCTGTCACCAACTTAGTTTTGATGTTATCAATCCCTGGAGATTCTAGTAGAACCATTGGAAGACCTTTGGAGGTCCAAATTATAATTATTCGTATTGTTGGCAATTTTTGGGATGATTAATTTTAGGGTGTTAGTTTTCTGTAATTTCATGAAACTTTGCTGGATGTCATTGCATACCATTATGAACCCACCGTAATTTTCTCATAATTTTTGGATTGATATTTTTGGTAGTTCTAGTTCAAATTGGATTTAATTGCAAATATGACCTTTGTGGAAATTACAAATGTAACCTCTATGGAATATGGTCAAATTTTGTAGGACTGGATATTTTAGTATGATTCACCTCTGTACAAATTTTCATAGGTTTGGAGTTCATATGAGGGTACCTCCTTTGGAAATAATTGAAAATTAATGGGTTTAGGAATTTTTAATAATTATAAACCTTGCTGTAAATTCCAAAAATATTCATATTTACTGATTACTAGATACCGTTGATTTATGTAAAAATTTTAGTAGGCATTGAAAGTCAGAAAAGTGCACTTGTAGTTCAAATCTTAGGAAGTTGTATTTTGGAAAAAATTGTTTTAATTACTAATAATATTGGGAAAAATGTGATTCTCTGGAATTTGCCTTATATTATCATGGTAGACCTCCAATAAATAGCTTGGGTCAGTTGGATTAATATTTGGAGTACCTCTAGTTGTAAGCTTCATGTAGTCAGTTTGGTCTGCGTATAGTAAAACTGTGAAACTTAGAAATTTAGTGACATACTAGGTGGAAATAGGGTGCAGGTGGTGCACATGGGTTGATTAGACAGTTGTGAGTCCACTCAAGGAAGTGTATGTGAGGAAAATGTACTTGGTGGGTTAAGAGTAAGGTTGTCCTGGGGATTGATGAAAGATTGTCTTTCCCTTAGTGTGTCTTAAGCACTTAAGTCTAACTCAAGTGAAACGGTAGAAGGGAATTCTTAAGGGTAGATACCAATAACAGTAAGTATCTTGAGAAAGGGAACTTTGGGGTGTCAACCCATTACTATTCCTAGTACCGTAGCGAGCCCCTTACAGGGTAACCCTCGGGGAGTCCAAGATTAACCATAAGTCGTAGGAGTATAGAAGATGCTCAAGACTAACAAATAACACATTCACTCACACTCCGTGGTCACGGGAGTTTGGATGGTTTGGTACCCCGAGTTGTAGGCTCGGTGTGGGTTGGTACGGATTGTTGATCCGGGAGTTTGTGACTCAGTTTGGTACTTGGTTGGGCAAGTTAAGCCCAGGTGGTTTATGTTAGAGTTCATAGATAAATAGTAGAACATGTTGCATGTGCACAAGGTGGTGGGTCCTTAGTGTTAGCGGTCGTTGCACCGACTTTGATACTCGGGCTCGGCAAGTGTGGAATTTGCACTTAGCCATAAAAGTCTGGTGGTCCAGCCAGTAAGAGTACGCAGATGCTCCGCGGTTTTGCGTTGAGGCGTACGATAGGTCTAGGTTAGGTAGTGCATATACCAACCTAGAGGTGGGCGAGGCCCAACCCACCGCTTCCGTTTGCCACTACGGGAGTATCCTGGGAGTCTTGCACGCTCCAAAAAGGGGGAACTAAAGGTCTATGCGCATAGAGTCGTAGTGAGTGAGTTGCACTTGTATGAACATAACATAACATCATACCTTGCATGTCATAGCATAAAACATTGCATTTCAACCTACCCCTAACGTATAAGTCGGTTATGGGACTTCTTATATGGTAGGCCTTGCTAAACGACCCCATGGTCTATAGGTTTGTGTGTACATTCCTATAAATCAATGGTTAATTTCTTATACTTATCTTTGTACCCCTGTTTACTTTACCTGTTCGCACCTTACTTTGCTTATTGCTTCAGTTTATTATATATACACACTTGTGTAGTGGTAGATCTTTCCATAACTAGTTTCCGTGTCACCTGCATTTGTTTACCCCTTTGTTTGCCTCCGCTTCGTCCTCCCGCTCGGTGCCTAGGAGTCACTGGGGGAGAGGTGGGGGATTGGCTGAGTCTAGTTTGACTGACGGTCAGTGGACCATATCATTTTAGGTGACCGCGGAGACGGAGCAGCACCAGAGGCCGGTGTAGATGGAGGCGGGGCAGTCTAGCACTGGAGCACCGATGACAGGATCCATGAGTGTTAGTTATAGTTGTTTTGCTTCCGCGAGTGAATTTTGTAGTGAGGCTTTATGTATCGGGCAGGAGCCCTTGTGATCTCTTTCCTTATTTCAGTTATATTTATGTGGACATCTCTTCGTGGATGTATTACTTTTCTATGTGATGTGGACTTGGCTTTCTTTTAGCTTATTTCTCTTTGCTTCTTCGTGATCGATTTTACCGGCAGGATTGGCATTTTGTAGTGGCGACCTTCCCGAGCGAGGGTGTCACCGCAAACGGCGGTTCTGGGCCTAAGACCCGGTGTTTTGCAAAAAAAAAGGGGTCTTACAGAGGGGGCCTTCGAACATGGCATATCGTTCAGACCAACTCGCAACCTTGTTCGCGAGGTTAATGACTTTCATCCCCCAGCATCCAAAATAAATATGACCTCTGAAAACGGAGGTTCCGGCGTCCGGAGTGGACCGCACGGAGAAGAATTTTCGAAACAAAGAAATCGAAAACTTAACTCGCTCTGACCGCAGATACGAGATAAAGCTATAGATAGAGGTGATGGAATTCGGCGGGAGTTGTCCGGGCACAACCCCATAGTGGTCGAAAATAGCAATGACTTCAAAAGGAGGAGGAAATCGGAAGCCATACTTGAAGTGGTCAATGGGGATGGCAATTTTCGTAGAAGATGAGGAGTTTATCCGCTCATCACATAAAGGAAGCCGAGTGGATATATTACTTCCAACCAGGTATTCCTTAATGAAGTCATCCAAGTCGCCTTGGGTTAAGCAGCACTCTTTGTGATTAGCTGATCGGAAAGCGGAAGCCGCGTCAGTTCGGACCGCGTGAATCTTCTCAGACCGCGACAAATTCCTCTTAGCTCGCGCCATTTCAGAAAGCATAGACGGATCTCCGTAATAGCTACTACTTATAGAGACAACGATCTACAAATAACAAAATTATCGCACGGATATGACATCAAGTCGCGCGGGTTATGTCGCAACACTAGCCTAAGTAATACAGATAGCAGGAATATATAATGGCTTGCGCATTGACGAGTCAGATCGATTGGACAGAAACCTTCGATCAGCATGTTAGTAAAATTCAACAAAAAATCTCAAGCATTTAGCGCAGGTCGCACGACCTGCATAACAGTCCGAAGCATGAAGACAAGCACAGGATATTTTAACACAAATCACACGAGTTATAGGCACATCAAAAAGTACTAAAGGAAAATATCATCCAGAACAAACCCGATCATCAGACAGTCTAAAGAAGCGAACAGAGAAATATTACAAATATTGTTCTTAAAGTTAAAAAGCCATTCACGGCTGATGATATTCTTGAGGGGGATCCTCCCGATGAAGTCGCGCGACCTGGTCGCCGGTCTGAATAAGGAGGCCATAGATTTGGCTCGAGTGATAATGAATATGATTGAGCGTGCTATGAAGCCGTGCAGCATCCCGTTCTACCCGAGCGGCAAGAATTGTACGAGCAGAAGGGGCCCCGGCGGACTCATTAGCAGCAGGATTGGATGCCCTGACCGGCGGGGGATTTGAGCCCGCCCCAGCAGCCGGGCGGTTCTGCATCCTCAACCTTCATCATTAGCGGGACGCCGGCTTCTGCAGACTTCCCAGGTCAGGCGGAGGTATTTGTCCTGGAAGTATTTACAGTCCTTTTTGAACTTCAAGGACATTTTCCTCTCCCTATAAAGGCGCGCGGTTATAACGGCGATCTGGTCTACCAGTATTTTCTCCTTGTCAAGCCGCGCTTTCTTCTCGATTTCAAGTTGGGCCTCCAGCGCCTTTTCTCTTTCCGGTCGTTCTTTCTTCTCGACCTCCATCTCAGCTCGCGCGGCCTCCAGTTGGGATCTAATCATCAGAGATTCTTCTCGCCGCTCTTTTTTCTCTGCTTCCAGCGCAATTCGGGCGGCCTGTTCTTTCCCTTCCATTTCCCTTACCGACACCTCCAAGTTGTTGAGATAAAGTTGAAAATTGGCCAACTCCTCCTGTCCAGAATTTGGTCTCGGCACGAGGCTTGACATCTGGGACAGAGGCGGAAGGCTAGATATAAGGTCGCCCGGCCTTACTCTGTCTTCCGGTTTGTCTACAAATAAAAGTTATAATTAGCACAGCCAAAGTCGAATAGAGGAACTAAAGGATTATAAGATTAAATGCCTGAATGGACAGGCCACTTCGACTGTTCCGGGTCCATTCTCCGGCGTTGTTCTCGCCGGATACTTTCATTATTTCTTCGTCTAGTGGCTAAGGTTTGAGTCATGGGCGGGAAGAAGCTCGGCGGCGGATTCAATTACAATTTGTTTTGCTTTTTCCGAGGACGCGGAATGAAGAAACGGATATTTTCGCAACTCGCATTGGACTTACCTGGGGCAAATGGGTCCGGCGACTTGCCCTGACTCCGTATCTTTTCCGCCTTTATCCCCATCAAACAAAACCCGACCATTGTTTGGTCGTTCACCTCTCGTACGACTTTTTCAGAATCTCCCATATTCTCGCCAAAGGAGACGGCAGGCCTCAAGGTCGCGGGACTATCGAGTAGCTTATCTTGGTTGAGAAAGTCATCCATCCCTCTGAGGATACCGCCAATCGATACACTAGTTGCAAAATCCGGGACAAGACCGTCCGACTTAACGAGAGGGGTATTGGTGGCGTCGATCTCCTCCTTCACACGCGGGTTACTCTGAAGACAGGCCGCGTATGCTTTCTTAAAGGCTTTATTCTTGGCCTTCAGTTTTTGAAGTTTTTTGGCAATTCGCTCTGCCGACGAATGGCCCCTTTTTCTTTTCTTCTTTCCCGACTCCGGGCTGACCTGCTTTGAAGGGCTGGAGTCATCAAAAATCAGCACCGACGAAGTTGATAGCCCGTCCGGTTTAGAAGAAACAACTTCTCCCTCTTCAACATTCAGTTTAATATGAGGAGTCCCCGACGGAGTGAACTCCATGTCAAAGGATGGTGTAGAATGACCTGCACCAAGTTCTAACGACTTCCTCTCCAAGATCTTCTCCTCAGATGGTGGGACCTCTGCGCATTTAGCCTTGACTGCTTCGTCTTCGGCGGCTTTTACCTTGGCCGCCTCTTCTTCGACGTTTTTTGCCTTGGCTGTCTCTTATTCAATGGCTTTGTTCTTGGCCACCTCTTCTTCGACGGCTTTGGCCTTGGCCGCTTCGTCTTCGGCGGCTTTAGCCTTGGCCGTCTCTTCTTCAACGGCTTTGGTCTTGGCCGCTTTTTCTTCAGCGGCTATGGCTTTGGCCGCTTCTTCTTCGGCAGCTTTAGCCTTAACCGCCTCTTCCGTTGCGGCTTTGGCCCTGATCGCCTTTTCTTTCACGACCTTAACTTTGGTCGCCTCTTCTTCCACAGCCCTCTTCCTGGCCGACAACACTTCGGCGGCCTTCTCCCCTTCCGAAATTTTTCCTCCAGGATTCTTCTTAGCACTGGATGGTTCCACCTTTGGAGACCGACCGGTCTTGTCAGTCTTGTCAGACCGATGACTCTTCTTTCTTTTCCGGGCATCCTTGTCTTTCCGTTCTTCACCCTTCTTCCGGTCATTACCCTTATCCACGCAGGTTTGAAGGGAATCAAGGAAATCCATCCTTATCAGAGGGGTGACAACCTGAAAAATCTTAACCGCGATTGGCGAGTAGTGTCCCATGATTTTAGAAGAGTTATGCAAAGCAGAGAACTCTCAGGAAACTTTATAGGCTTGAACACAAGTTGGGCGTGGTCTTGTGGCTAGAACTAATATTTTCGAAATCTCTTCGGAATTTGAAAATATGTGGGGATTATGTTTACCCAGAAGACTGCTTCCGAATAGCATTATTCGCGGACCGGCCGGTCTGCGGATACAAGTAGCCCGGTTCAGGTTTTACGAGGTCCATCAGCATTCAAGTCGCCCCCAAAGATTGAAGATCACTAAGGCCCAAGTCCAAACGGCAGACCGCGGTCTCAAGTCGGAGACTGCCCGGTTTGTGCCATGAAAGCTATCAGGGTCCTAGTCCAGAAGGCAACCCGCCGTCTCAAGTTGGAGACCGCTCGGGTTGCATCTTGAAGGCTAAACAAGGCTCAAGTCTAGGCGACAGGCCACGTTCTCAAGGGCAATCTGCGGTCTCAAGTCAGAGATCGCACGGATTGCGCCATGAAGACCAGCATGGACCAAGTCCAAGAAGACATGTCGCGGTCTCAAGGCGGAGACCGCCCGGGTGGCATCATCGCCTTGGTCGCAGCATCTCCAGCTCCTCTACGAGGCAGACAGCAAGCGCAAGCCGCCAAGCCGCGCAGCTTCATTCTTTTCTCCTCTCTGTATCCCGTCACCGCCTTCCCGATTCTCCTATACCCGAGCAGGCGGTTATTTTATCCCTGCCCGTTCGGGCAGGCCCCCGAGCCTATAAATAGGGGGCGGCAACGTTCCCAAGACACGCACACTCGAATCCAGGAGCTCGCTTGTTTGAGCTGCGGTCTCGAGTTTCCCGTCTTGCGACCTGTCTGACCGGTTGGCTTCTGCTTTCCTGCACTTGTAACCCGCTGTAACCGCTTCTTCTTAATCAAAGGAAAGCCCATCACAGGAGTGGCATTCGCCGTAACGGGCGAAGTCTGGCCTTGACCGCTGCCAGCGGTTTTGTTTTCTCCACCTGAAAAGTAACCGGCAGCCCGCAGCCTCCGATTTCCTTCGGAGGTGCGATTTCGGATTCAACAGGCGTCTACCGATCCAACAGGTTCTACTGGTAATGCGAGATTTTACTCCAAATGACACATAAATTTCAAAATAAGATAATTTTAGATGTGGTTTGTAGCGAAAGTGAGAGATTTAGCTCCAAATGACACTTAAACTTTAAACACCAATAACTTTTGATCGTGTTGTCTGATTTTACCCCACAACACCTTTTTGGAATGAGCTTGGAGCACTACATTCATTGGAGCACAAGTTTTACCCAGTCTAGTTCATTTAGTTGTCGATATATAGCCAGCTGCAGCGGTAATGCAAAATTTAACTCCAAATGACACCTTTTCAGAATGAGATAGGAGCCCTAAATCCAATGGAGAACAATTTTAACCCATTCAAGCGCGTTTAGAGGTCAATATACAGTGGATTCTACTGGTAATGTGAGGTTTTGCTCCAAATGACACATAAATTTCAAAATGAATTTTAGATGCGGTTTGTAGCGAAAGTGAGAGATTTAGCTCCAAATGACACTTAAACTTTAAACAGCAAAAACTTTTGATCCGGTTTTCCGATTTTACCCCACAACACCTTTTCGGAATGAGCTCGTAGCACTACATTCATTGGGGCACAAGTTTTACCCATTCCAGTTCATTTAGTTGTCGATATATAGCCGGTTGCAGCGCTAATGCGAAATTTAGCTCCAAAGGACACCTTTTCAGAATGAGATAGGAGCCCTAAATCCATTGGAGAACAATTTTAACCCATTCAAGCTCATTTAGAGGTCGATATACAGTGGGTTCTATTGGTAATGCGAGATTTTTCTCCAAATGACACATAAATTTCAAAATAAAAGAATTTTAGATGCGTGTTGAATCCAAAATTTTCCCTACGCCCTCGGCACTCAATCCCAGAGGAAAGATAGGGGGTAGTGGTCGAGCAACTGGTTACTTGAGTCGCAAATGAAGAGCTGAGTGAGAGAGAAGAGGAGAGGGCCGCTAGCTTGCGACGAGGCCGGACTTCGCCCGCCGCGACAAATGCCACTCCTGCGGCGGGCTTTCCCTTTATTTAATAATCTGTATTACAGCTTTGTGTGTTTAGTACATGGAAAAGAATAAATAAAAGAGAGTTGCGGGTGAGAAAAGAAAGCCGTTCGGGCTGTTCGCCGAGGCCGCCCGGGCTATTCACTAAGGCCATTTGGGCTGTTCGCCGAGGCCGCCCGGGCTGTTCGCTGATGCCGCTCGGATAGTTCGCTGAGGTCGCCCGGACAGGTCACTGAGGTCGCCCGGATAGGTCGCTGAGGTCGCCCGGACAGGTCGCTGAGGTCGCCCGGATAGGTCGCTGAGGTCGCCCGGACAGGTCGGTGATAGGAGCGGTCTGGCTGTTTCTAGCCGCCAGTTCTGCCCCCAACTTGTCTGTCCTCCTGTTCATGTCGAGGGTCCTATTTATAGGCTCTGGGTCGATGTCGTCACCTCCGGTGAGCCGGTGACTGGAGTTCTACCCCCGCGGTCTGATGGAGGAGGCCACCAACCCGCGCGGTCTGAAGGAGGAGGCCTCCTACCCGCGCGGTCTGAAGGAGGAGGCCGCCTACCCGCGCTGTCTGAAGGAGGAGGCCGCCTACCCGCGCGGTTTGAAGGAGGAGGCCGCCTACCCACGCGGTCTGAAGGAGGAGGCCGTCTACCCGCGCGGTCTGAAGGAGGAGGCCGCCTACCCGTGCTGTCTGAAGGAGGAGGCCGCCTACCCGCGCTGTCTGAAGGAGGAGGCCGCCTACCCGTGCGGTCTGAAGGAGGAGGCCGCCTGTAAGATCCCTCTCCCGCACCAGGAGAGTTCCCGGATCTTATGCCCAGAACCGCCGCCTTACGGTGACGCTAACACACGAGTTAGCCGTTTCCGCAAGACGCCGATCCTGCCGGCAAGAACGGTCATCTAGGCCAACAAGAATAAGAAGAAAATAAGTAAACAAGTCCACAATCACACGCATCTGTATATATACATCCAAATGTAAATTGTCCATCAATGAGTACAATAAATGAAAGAGTAAAAGGGCTTATGCCCGGTACATATCCAAAGTAGAACAAAATCTCACTCCCTCACTCTACATCTATGCGGAAGCTAAACAAACTCTCAAATCTTCAAACACCTGTCTTGTGGCAGAAGTACTGCGCGACTTCTGCTCTCCAGATCCTGCCATCATGTCCTGACTGGTCGTGCGGCTGCTCCAGCTCCTCAAACACCTACGGTCACAACCGACCGTTAGTCATAAAGACTAAGCCGATTTTGTCCCCGCCTCCCCCCGCGACTCCTAGGCACCGAGCGGGAGGAAGAAGCGGAGGACAACAAAGTGGAGTAAACAAAAGCAGGTGACAGGGAAAACTATGCTAGCAGTGTATATATAGGCAAGCACTACTCTAAAAGTATAAACAAGTTAGAGAGCAGTAAAGAGCAGTAAAAGAAGTAAATGGTAAAGCAATGCGCGCAAGTACAACAAGTAAACAAATAATTCTACACTACCATCACATGAGTACCTTAACTTATATGAATGCCCATACAAACTTATAAGTTAAGGTTTCCGGAAATATAACTTATCATATAAAAGAGCCCATACTAATTTATATGATAAGGGTCTGCAATTATGTTCTAGGTTTATGTATGATATGATATGCATGCTATGATATGATTCATACAAGTGCAACTCACCCACACGACTCTGTGATCACAGACCTTTAGTTCCCACTTTTCGGAGTTAGCTAAACTCTCTGGTACCGCCGTTGTGGCTACGACAGCGGTGGAGCGGGCGTCTCCACCCCTAGGCGGGTATACATAATACCAGGCCTAGACCTCCCATACGCCTCTGTACACGTCCTAGGTGCACTCTAGAGCCTTGCGTACTCATTCCTGGAACCTACCAGTCTTAAAGGCCGAGTGTGCGTCCTATTGGGGATCGTCCTCCAGACCGCAGTATAAACAACCTACTGGCCCCTCAACCTCACACCCGCCTAAGTCAACGTACTGCCGTCGGTGTGACGACCGGCCCGTACCGAAGACCCGCCACTAAATGTTTTTATGCACATGCAATTTGTCACCACCCGAGCCTCCAGCTCGCAGGACTAACCCGTCCTGAATAAAACTATCACCCGAGCCTCCAGCTCGCAGGACAATCCCATCCTGATATACAATCTATCATCACCAACTCAGGATGTGGTCTACCATGTCATTTAACCACCTAATTAGACTACTCTAGTCTAGTTATTGTTATACTTGGAAGTTTAGGGTGAATCCTGGACTTCCCGAGGGCTACCCGGTGAAGGGTTCGCAAGGTACTAGGGTATATGATGGGATGATGCCTAACCCCTTTCCAGCACAATTAATATGGTTGGTGACTATCCTAACCTAAAGTTCCATCCTCTTATTACTCTTTATGATTTAGGTGTTTTCATGATTTATGTTTCTCCCATTTCTAAGCAACCATTCTCTTGAATGGTGCTCAACTCTCAAGAATCTTCATCTTCTAAGTGGTCTATTCTCATCTCTTGTTATAATCCAATTCTCACTGATTTCCTATGTGATTTTATTGACCTAATCATCATAATGAGTTTTCACTATCCGCAGACCACGACATATAACTAACTTAGATTCCTATGATGGAACCTTGGTCAAATTGCTTCCAAATGACTTCCAATTTTTATCATAGATTCATAATGGATGTAATAAGGAATGGTCAGAATCCAAGCATGTTTCATATAATTTTGACCTCTATAAAAATTCATTAATTAATAATCTGAATCTCAAATGTGAAGGAGGTATCATGCTAGTGAATTCAAACTTGTTAAATATCCTTCCAGAGGTGAAATGTGACATGATAACAAGATTTCCAATGTTTCATATTTTTCCAGCAATTATATAACCATGATTCCTAATTTTCAATAAATGTGAAAATATAATTTTACACATCAAGTACAATATTTTGAATTCCTAAAATTCTGGAAAAATTACAGTAGCATCAAAATGACATAAAAACACTATTTCCAGAAGATCACAATTTTCCAACCATTTTAAACCCACAATTTCTATTTATCTTTAAAGGGGTGATAAAATGACTTTACACTACAAGTACTGAAATTTGAATTCCTAAAATTCTGAGAAAATTACAGTAGCATCATATTGACATAAAAACACTATTTCCAGAAGATCACAATTTTTCAACCATTTTAAACCCACAATTTCTATTTATCTTTAAAGGGGTGATAAAATGACTTTACACATCAAGTACTAGATTTCGATTTCCTAAAATTCTGATAAAATTACAGTGGCACTATAATGACATGAAATCACTAATTCCAGAAGATCATAATTTTCCAATGAGTTTAAACCCACAATTTCTTTTTATCATAAAAGGGGTGACAAAATGAATAAAGGGTATTTCAACATGAATAATGTCTCTAAAAATTCTATCAAAAATCCCAGAGATTTATAATTGTTTTCCTAACTATCTTCCATAGTTTCACAATTATCTCATGCATATAATTCAGTGAAACCCTAGTATTCAGATTTTTGACCTAAGGGTATTTTTGTCATTTACTAAATGTAAAGCCTCTGAATTTTTCTACAAAACTTTTCAGAGGTCTTGCATGCTATATAAATAAATTCTCCAGAGCCTTATAATTTTCTACACGGTGTTTGTCATGAAAATCTCATGACTACTCATATGTGGCTTAATCCACATTAGTTCAAAATGTCGGGTTTTTGCTCTAAAAAACCCCAATATTCTTTAAGGTGGTATGTTTTGATATAAGGAAGGTTCCGCCAAAGTTTCAGAGGCTAACTCCTAGCCAGTTGGGCAAAATAAACAAAATATCATTTTTGCTATTGGCACATCGTTGTGCTTTAGGGTGGAGATATGCAAGTGGAAAATACCCTACATGCAGAGATCCATTTGGCCTCAAATTTTAACCATAGTTTACTATTGTCGAAATGAAGGTGACACCCAAGTTTGGGGACATTTGGAGTTATATAACTATAAATATTTTATTTATTTATTTTTCTAAGTTTTGAACAAAACTATAGAAAAATTATCTCCTAAAAATCTGATATTTAAACCTAAGCTAGGTATAGGGCTCATGCATGCATGGCCAAAATGGCAAGTCCATCAGATCTACCATTTGGGAGATATACACATTTTAATATCTGGATTCTATTTTGACCAGTCTCACTAAAGTGAGTGTTGGGGGTTCTACAATGCTCCAAATGAGCTGATTCAAATTTCTAATTAAAGTACACATCTAGATCTACAACAGTTATCTCTGGTCACTTTTCATGAAATGGCTTCTAAAGGCCTCAAATAATTTGTACAATATACTGAAATAAATATGACAGAATTAATAAAACTATATAACATTCCATTAATAACACTATTCATCATCTTCCTCTTAACAACCCGAAAATGGCAGTTGCAGGGATGATTTCGACGGCAATTTCCCGGCTACCTGGTCACCCCCTATGCCGTAAACCACCACCACCTCCATCGTGGATGTGGGGGCTATGGATTCCCGGCGAAACCGCCGCCGGAGGCGGCCCGTACGGCAGTTTTAGCATGGACTAAAACACCATTAAATTTCGAAAAAATCCATTTTTCTCACCATGGATCGGGCTAATTTGAGCCCGATGTCTCTCCTAATGGATCTAGGATGCTAGCACAAGGGGAGAGGAGGAGAAACCGGACCTTAATGGAGGTTGGCGGCGGCAATTGCGGCGGGCGGCCATGGCGGTGATCTCCTCCGACGAGCTTGCTCCCGATCTCATTTCTCCACCAAATGTAATGATCTAACAGTCAATTTCAGCTCTCTTCAAGCTTCTAAAGCTAATGAAAATGAGTAAATGGGGTGAGGAGGGCTGTATGAGGAGTTATCATAGGGGGAATTTCGGCCTCCAACATTGGAAGCTCCTCCTTGGCTCCATGTGTCCCCCATCCCAGTAAATCAGCTGCTAAAGTTCTGGGGAGATCAGTTGGAAGCTTGGGAAGAGAGGAGAAGAGCCACTTGGCTTGTATTCCCTCTTTTCCTCACTTTCTCTCTCCTAAAAATTGGGGATTTTACCCTCCTACCCCCATGCATGTCTCCACCATTCAAAATCAGAGGGCATGGGAGGTCTTTGTGCATGTGGGCTGCTGGATGGGCTGGGTTTGGGTCTTGACTCAAGTTAATTGAGTTAGCCCACTTGATTTTCATGTTTTAGGCCATTTTGACCTATGTTGACTATGATTGACTTGGGGGTTTGACTCAGTCAACTGAGGGGTGGCTTGGTCCAATGTGTTGGTTTTGAACCTAGTGACACCACCCAATGTGGGTTAGGTCATGGTGATGCCCTAATTGGGCCAATTTAGCCAATAAGTGTGATTTTGACCAAAATTGGGGACAGTTTGACTTTGGTCAATTTGACCAATTTGATGATCACATGATGGGGCTTTTGGGTACTTGAGTTTCTCTTAGGGTTATGAGCCTATTTGCAAGCTCAGTTTGAGTTGGTGAGTTCAATTTGAGGTAATTTGGGCAAGGTTGACTTTTGCATTTTTGGGGTGCTTATAGCAATTTTCCTAAGTTCGGGTTGACGTAGGGTCATACTATGAGCTCTACTCACAACTCCAACCCTACACCTGACCCAAAGGGTCTAGAAGGAAATGAGATGTTACAAATCCCAATAAATAAAAAAATTAATTTCGTCCCCGAAATTCAAGTTCGGGTCCACGGGGTTCCTTGCTCCTGAAAATGAAAAAGTCTTAAGATGGTCTAAAAAGATATCACAAGACTATCTTGTAATTGTTATATTATCTCATCATCAATACTTCAACATATTCATCCTTCATATTATATTCCAAGGTTCCACTTTGGGAAGTAAGTACGATGTCTTCTCAATAATTAATTCCAACAATATTTCCAGATTTTCCTACTGATATAAAAGAAAGGTCTATATACAAAATTCTATAACAACCCATCAACAATAATTCATTATATGAATTCTTCCAATTATGCGTTCAAATTCTACTTCGTGAAGGAAGTATCAAAATGTGTAACCATAAATTCCATCAAAATTTTCAGAAGTTCATATTGTTATCAAAAGTTCATGCACAAGTTTACATAGGTATTCTGTATCAATAATTCACGATCCGAGTTTCCTAAGTTATAACCTCAAACACTACATTGTGAAGGAAGTACCGTATATATGGATATAAATTACAGGAAAATTACCTGAGGTGTATAATATTATCACAAAGTTATGTCCAGATTTCTAGAATATTCCTAGTATAAATTATTCCAGGTATGAATATTCTAAGTTATAACTCCAAATATCCAGTCCACGCAGCTTTAAGTTCATTAGCTTACTTGATTGTGGGATGAAGCAAATCGGGATAATTGAATAATTAATGATTAATGAACTATATTTTCATCAAAAATTCCACAAAGAATCTATAGAGTATAATCTCACTCTATTAAGCGAGTCCCATAACTTTATGTCTTTTCCTAATGTTCTGACCTAAAAAAAATGCTCTTTTAAGGTCTGTGTGACAATTTATATAAACTCCAATTCTCATGTAATTTCATCGTATATGCTCTTGACATTAAAAATCTGTTCCCCATTGTTTCAAATATTCTTAATGGTGATTATGCTGACTTTTAACATGTGTTCCGGTCCTTGATGCTATCCGGGTGAAGAATCATACATGATGTACAAGCCTTCGATATATTGTTCATCAATTTCAAATTCTCTGGGTTATTATACCTTTGATATCATGTCACAGCAATTTAATCTTGGTCGTTCAACATCCTGAAGTCCTTATCTGTCTTTTAGTATGAAGTCTGCAATTACTCTACTTAATTCAATCTACAAGTTTCCAATATAATGAATCGCTCAAATTGAAATGGTTTGGCTTTTGATTGAGGAAGCCAACTATGAACCACCTCCTAATGCCCAAAAGATGCAAAAATCCTTGTTATAACTCTAACTTACAGGGACCTAATTCTAGTCCACATATTCCAAAAGGTGATTTGCTTGTCCCAAGCAACTAGCTTGACCATCCTATGTTTCTAACCAATCGACTAAAATCAGATTTTTATCTGACCAATTGTATTGCACTGTTTTACCTTGAACGTAAAACAGATCATCGTTTCTGAATTGAGGAGGTAAATCCAAGGTACTGTTGGAGTTACCATTGTGATCTAGAAGTGGTCAAACATGTAATCTCACTACCAACGCGATATGAGCCTGCAGGGTCGCACATAAGAGCATGTGGAGAAGTTGGTAGATTGACTGTGTTGGTAAATGTTACCAATCACCATATATAGAATGGGGAAATCCAGCAGGTTGTTGCTGTCTGAATTCGTCGGGTTTACACGGATAGAATTCGTCGGATTCGTTGGGATTCGTCGGATTGTCCCGTGAACACTCGACGAATTATTACAGAAACCCTTCAGTCGGCAAAATGTTGCCGTCTGATCTGATTCGTCGGATTCGTCGGATTGTCCCGTGAAATCTCGACGAATGCTGTTCCGTGGAATTCCGACGAATCGTAACAGAAACCCCAATTCTGATGTGTGGTCTGCGGATAGCGATTCTTCTAGAAGCTGTTTATCCTTTGGGTATAAATAGGACTTCGTTTTAGGGTTCTCAAAAAAAATGAAATAGAAGCCGACGGAAGGAGTTCCGCTCGAACCCTAGATGGAAGGAGTTCCGTCTGAATCGCCTCCGCCGACCTCCTCTCCGGCGATCGTCGCCGTGTGTGTTCTTCCTGGAGCGAACCTAGCAGTTCGTGGAAGTTCAAGGTGCAGTCATTCTTCTCCCGGCTCGTGTGGATCACTGTAGAGACGTAGACATTATTCTACGTGAGGACTCGCATAGTCGACGACAGGAATCAACTCGTGGAGCATCAAGGTTGGATTTGATCCAATCCCGCAAAGGTAATTTCATACCTAGCATTTTCTTAACTTCTTGATTCAACATTCATGGCCGATCCAAACTCTTTTGGGTTGTTTCTGTTTATTTCCGCTGCGCCTACATTTGATGTATGGTTCAAGAAAAACCCAACAGTGGTATCAGAGCTAGGTTTAGGTCATGAATTTTGTTTCAGAAGTTTGGTTGTTCCAGTACGTGCAAATCTAGGTATTTAGAAGCGTTCTAAATGTCAAGATTTCTTCTTGGAATATCACATTTGATGTGAGACCACCGCCAGGGGCGCTGCCCCTTGGACCCCGTTAGGGGCTCTGCCCCTAAGACCCCGCCAGGGGCGCGGCCCCTTGGAACCCCGCCAGGAACGTCTGGGATTTCATGGTAATTTCTAATTGTTAGAAATTATTGTCTCCTTAGGAGTAACCGTCCCTCAAGTGGTTAATGAACCCTTGTTCTGTTTTGGATTTTGAATCCAACGATGAGAGACGAGCTTGTCTACTGCTTTAAATCGAGTTGTCTTTGCCTTTGTCCAATGCATGTAAATCTGAAGATTTGGAAGAGTTCTAAATGTCCAGATTTAGCCCTTTCGTCTATCAAAGGTTGATAGTCTTATGAAGTGCACATAAGGGATGCATGACGATTTTAGATAGCTTGTTTTTCTGTGGATGTGCACATTGATCAAATGTTGATCATGGTTAAGTGTTAACCTATTATTAAAAATTAAAATCCCTTCATCAAATATTAAATGTTCGGATGCCTTCCGATGGATGACACTCTTCCTGCCTCGATCGATGAAGTGTGGGCTTGCCAAAGCAAGGTGCATTAATCTATCTTGGTAAGGGTGCGAGCGGATAATTGTGATATCCCACTGTCGACATCGGGTCTAACTTAACTAGGTGACCTCAAAGGTTGAGTGCCTAGAGGCATAGGGTTGGCATGCTCCATATGATGGATGCGAATAAGGAGTTATTCACCAGCCATACAAGAATTGCATGAGGATGCAATTGGCAAGCGTTGCCTACCTAAATAACCGCATTATGAGAGGAACGCCAAAGCGGACTCGTGGTGTTGGTGAAATACGGATCTTGTCCACTAAGAGAGTAGCTCGCATGGACTCTCCGAATTGATAGTGAGGGCTATCAATTTGAATAAAATAGTGGGAGTATTTAATTGAAGTTCAAATTAAAATAAATTGTATTTTGAAATTAAGGTGCTAATTAAATTCTGCATGAATTCTTATAGAATTCCATGGCAAGTGGTTCACATTCCACCTTGTCCCTGAGAGCTATCCTTGAGAAGGACAAGCTAAGTGGGACGAATTACATGGACTGGTATAGGAACCTGAGAATTGTTCTCAGGCAAGAGCGAAAGCTCTACGTCTTGGAAGAAGAAGCCCCCGAGGTGCCGACCGGGAACTCGTCCCGTGTTGATAAGGATGCTTATAAGAAGTATACCGATGACGCCTTAGACGTCGAGTGCCTTATGCTTGCCACCATGAACTCTGAGCTTCAGAAGCAACACGAGAACATGGGGTGCAAGGAGATTGACGAGCACCTAAAGAAAATGTTTCAAGGGCAAGCTCGTCAAGAGAGGTTCGATGTCACGAAGGCCTTACTTCAGTGCAAAATGGGAGCTCGAGACTCAGTTGGTACTCACGTACTCAAGATGATTGGGTATATAGAGAACCTGGAAAGACTGGGTTTTCCTCTGGGTCAAGAGTTGGCCACAGATCTTATCCTGCAATCGTTGCCGGATAATTATGAGCAGTTCGTCTTGAACTACAACATGAATGAAATAGACAAGACACTGCCCGAGCTCCTAGGCATGTTGCGAACTGCCGAAATAAACATGAAGAAGGCCAAGCCTGCTAGTCCCATATTGATGGTACATAAAGGCAAGGGTAAGGCCAAGGGCTTCAAGAAGACGAAGGTGGGACCTAAGTCACATCTTGAGCCCAAATCTTCTGCGCTGAAAAAGAAGAGCACCGTGAAGGAAGGAAAATGCCACCACTGTGGCAAGGCTGGTCATTGGAGGAGGAATTGTCCTTCGTACATTGACGGTCTGCGGAAAATGAAGGGAGGTATGACTTCCGCTTCGAATATTTACGTTATAGAGATAAACCTTTCTGCTCCTTCATCTTGGGTATTGGATACCGGATGTGGTTCTCACATTTGTACAAATGTGCAGGAACTGGGAAGGAGGAGATTGGTGAGTAAAGGAGAGGTGGACCTACGCGTCGGCAATGGAGCAAGAGTTGCTGCTGTAGCCATAGGGGTTTACCGTCTTTCTTTGCCCAGTGGGCTTGTAATAGAACTTAATAATTGTTATTTTGTTCCGGCCATAACTAGAAACATTATATCCATTTCATGCTTAGACATGATTGGATTTTCTTTTATAATTAAGAACAATTGTTGTTCTATATTTAAGAATGATGTTTGTTATGCTGTAGCTCAATTGTTTAATGGTCTTTATGTTTTGAACCTGGACCATCCGATCTATAATGTAGATAATAATAAAAGACTAAGAACAAATGACTCAAATCCTACATATCTCTGGCATTGTCGTTTGGGCCATATAAACGAGAAGCGCATATCCAAGCTCCATAAAGATGGACTATTGGACTCATTTGATTATGAATCATTTGAGCGATGCGAGTCTTGTTTGTTAGGCAAGATGACTAAAGCCCCTTTCACTGGTTATACTGAGAGGGCTGAGGATCTCTTGGGTGTTGTACATAGTGATGTATGCGGGCCCATGAGTTCTATGGCTAAAGGTGGGTATTTCTACTTCGTTACATTTACTGATGATTTCAGTAGATACGGATACGTGTATCTTATGAAGTGCAAATCCGAAACTTTTGAAAAGTTCAAAGAGTTTAAGAATAAAGTGGAGAACCAGTTGGGTAAAAAGGTTAAAGCACTCCGATCTGATCGAGGTGGCGAATACCTGAGTCATGAGTTCCGTGATCATCTGAAAGAGTGTGGTATTGTATCACAGCTCACTCCACCTAGGACACCGCAGCATAATGGTGTGTCTGAGAGGAGAAATCGTACTCTGTTAGACATGGTACGGTCGATGATGAGTCATGCAGACTTGCCTGTTTCCTTTTGGGGTTTTGCTTTAGAGACTGCTGCAATGACACTGAATCGCGCTCCGACGAAAACGGTTCTAAAGACACCATATGAGATATGGACTGGGAAGCGTCCTAGTATGTCGTTCATTAAAATTTGGGGCTGTGAGGCATACGTACGACGTCAAATGCCTGACAAGCTGGAACCCAAATCAGATAAGTGTTATCTGGTGGGATATCCTAAGGAAACGAAAGGATATTACTTTTACCTACCGTCTGAGGGCAAAGTGTTTATCGCAAGGACGGGCGTCTTCTTGGAGAAAGAGTTCTTATCAAGAAAGACGCAAAAGGTAGAACTTGAAGAAGTTCAAGAACCATAAATAGTGAATGAACCAGAGTTGGATTCTGAGCCAGGACTACAAGATGTTGTAGCTAGAGAACCTGCTCACGAAACACAAGTCCTACGTAGATCTGGTAGACCAAGATTTGAGCCTGAGAGATATGGATTTCTCGTGTCTCAAATAGGTAATGTGTTGCTTATGGATCATGATGATGAACCAGCGACCTACCAAGAGGCTATGAATGGACCGGACTCCGACAAATGGCTTGAGGCTATGAAATCCGAAATGGACTCCATGTATATAAACCAAGTTTGGAACTTGGTGGAACCACCTGAAGGGGTACGACCCATAGGGTGCAAGTGGGTCTTCAAGAAGAAGACTGACATGGATGGGAATGTACAGACATTCAAAGGGCGACTGGTAGCTAAGGGTTTCAAGCAAATTCATGGTGTTGACTATGATGAGACCTTTTCCCCTGTTGCCATGGTAAAGTCCATTAGGATATTGCTTGCTATTGCTGCGTATTATGACTACGAGATCTGGCAGATGGATGTCAAAACGGCTTTCCTAAATGGAAACCTCCTTGAGGAAGTGTACATGACACAACCCGAGGGTTTTGTATCCCCAAATGAAGCCACTAAAATATGCAAGCTGAATAAGTCCATCTATGGATTGAAACAGGCCTCTAGAAGTTGGAATCTTCATTTTGATGAGAAAATCAAAGAGTTTGGTTTTGTCAAGAATGAAGATGAACCATGTGTTTACAAGCGAATCAATGGGAGCATTGTTGTCTTCCTGATATTGTATGTGGATGACATACTGTTGATCGGGAATGACATACCTACCCTGAAAGTTGTTAAGAACAACCTAGGGAACTGCTTTTCTATGAAGGACTTGGGTGAAGCGACTTACATACTCGGTATTAAGATCTATAGAGATAGATCAAAGAAGTTGCTGGGTCTGACCCAGAGTACGTACATTGACAAGGTGTTGAAGCGGTTCAACATGCTTGAGTCCAAGAAAGGATTTTTGCCCATGTCTCATGGTGTGAATCTCTCTAAGGACCAGTGTCCAAAATCTTGCGAAGATAAGGACCGCATGAAGTCGATTCCATATGCTTCGGCAATTGGGTCAATCATGTATGCAATGTATGTACTCGACCCGATGTATCTTTTGCTTTGAGCATGACTAGCAGGTATCAGTCTGATCCCGGTGAATGTCACTGGATAGTCGTAAAGAATATCCTGAAGTACTTGAGAAGGACTAAGGATGTATTCTTGGTGTATGGTGGAGAGGAAGAGCTCGTTGTAAGTGGTTACACGGATGCCAGCTTCCAAACTGATAGGGATGATTCGAAGTCTCAGTCAGGGTTTGTGTTTTGCCTGAATGGAGGAGCTGTGAGCTGGAAGAGTTCCAAGCAAGAGACAGTTGCTGATTCTACAACTGAGGCCGAGTATATCGCTGCGTCTAACGCAGCGAAGGAGGCTGTATGGATTAGGAAATTCATCGGCGAGCTAGATGTATTTCCTAGCATTGTTGGTCCCGTAGTTCTCTACTGTGATAACAATGGTGCAATTGCACAATCTAAGGAACCTAGATCCCATCAGCGCTCCAAGCACATACTTCGGCGGTTCCATCTTATTCGTGAGATTGTCGAACGAGGAGATGTGAACATTTGCAGAGTGCCGACTGAGGAGAATATTGCAGATCCACTGACAAAGCCTCTCGCGCAGAGAAAGCATGATGGTCATACTAGATCAATGGGTATACGATACCTGAATGATCAACTCTAGTGGGAGTCTTGTGGGTTGCATGTAAAATAAATATTCTGTTGGCTGTTTATTATTTATACATATGATGAATTGTGTACCAATTATTTCCTTTTACAATTAATGGCAGGTTCTTTTATTACGATATACTGTTTCTATATGATAGAATAAAATTCGTAATAAATACCCTTAGAATGTTCGCTTCCATAGGACATCAAGTACGTGACTTGAATGTGAGAGCCTATGATTTCGAAGCTTCATTCTTAAAAGGTCCCTGGTCGAGGTATCATCGTAGAAGCTAAGGGTGATGATGATACATTAAGACTAGCATGTGTGTTGACTGATGACCGGTTCTCACAGGTCATGATATTGTGATATCAAGTCATCACGTGGGTACTTGTTAGTGAACAAGTTGTACTGGACAGACCCAACCTGAGACTACTTTGTGGATTGTTAATTAAAAGTGTCATAAGTAGGTCTCATTTGACAATGGTGTTGTGGTCCTTTGACCTGAAGTCACAGCATTCACCGAGTGAGGAAGAGCGTGCTTTGATGTCATCTAAAGTCTTCCTTGAAGAAGGTTGATGATAAGGGTGGTCGTTGGGTACGTTACGAATCATTTGGGTGTTTGGGTGTGAGCAGATATGGGATTTGTCCTCCTATATAACAGGAGTTGCATCCATGGGCCCCTTGATGGAATTGGACTGAGAAATGCATGGCCATGCTTGGTAGAGTCAATATGTGATATTGAGCTCACCATTCTCTGGAAGTCCGTTCTAGATCAAGAAACTTGGATTGAGCTATTATGAGGGTGACACGGTCCATGCCTCTAGTTCTTTCCGGATGTAAGGTACAAAGGGACAAAGACACCGCTGGAACATTGGTCATAAAGGCTTATGAGTTATGAACTCTTATTGCTTGGGGAGCAATGATGCATTGCTAGATGCCGCTCATTGTTTGTGAGGTTTTTGGTTTGATACTTTCAAGATCAAGTGGGAAACTGTTGGAGTTACCATTGTGATCTAGAAGTGGTCAAACATGTAATCTCACTGCCAACGTGATATGAGCCTGCAGGGTCGCACATAAGAGCATGTGGAGAAGTTGTTAGATTGACTGTGTTGGTAAATGTTACCAATCACCATATATAGAATGGGTAAATCCAGCAGGATGTTGCTGTCTGAATTCGTCGGGTTTACACGGATAGAATTCGTCGGATTCATCGGGATTCGTCGGATTGTCCCGTGAACACTCGACGAATTATTACAGAAACCCTTCAGTCGGCAAAATGTTGTCGTCTGTCTGGATTCGTCGGGATTCGTCGGGTTGTCCCGTGAACACTCGACGAATTGTTACAGAGATCATTTTCTCGGCAAATGTTGCCGTCTGATCTGATTCGTCGGATTCGTCGGATTGTCCCGTGAAATCTCGACGAATGCTGTTCCGTGGAATTCCGACGAATCGTAACAGAAACCCCAATTCTGATGTGTGGTCTGCGGATAGCGATTCTTCTAGAAGCTGTTTATCCTTTGGGTATAAATAGGACTTCGTTTTAGGGTTCTCAAAAAAAACGAAATAGAAGCCGACGGAAGGAGTTCCGCTCGAACCCTAGACGGAAGGAGTTCCGTCTGAATCGCCTCCGCCGACCTCCTCTCCGGCGATCGTCGCCGTGTGTGTTCATCCTGGAGTGAACCTAGCAGTTCGTGGAAGTTCAAGGTGCAGTCATTCTTCTCCCGGCTCGTGTGGATCACTGTAGAGACGTAGACATTATTCTACGTGAGGACTCGCATAGTCGACGACAGGAATCAACTCGTGGAGCATCAAGGTTGGATTTGATCCAATCCCGCAAAGGTAATTTCATACCTAGCATTTTCTTAACTTCTTGATTCAACATTCATGGCCGATCCAAACTCTTTTGGGTTGTTTCTGTTTATTTCCGCTGCGCCTACATTTGATGTATGGTTCAAGAAAAACCCAACAGGTACCACACCTATCATGAAATTATTTACATTTATTCGTCTCTTAAGATCATGAGGGTCTATTGTTTGTTTCGTTCTTATCCAGTCTGTATCTGACCTGGGCCCGCACTAAGTCTATAGTTCATGTCGGGTCTCTCTTGTGTTCTTCATGAATTTGTTAATTCAATTCCTTAACCGGCAATATACTTACCAATGGTGCATTACGATATTAGAGTTAAGTTGGTGAAGTATCTAGGGGTATATTTTGTTGAGGCAATAAATATCGCAACATGGGGTGAATAATCAATCAAGGCCATGTGCTCATATTTCGATTGCAAGTTTATAACGGTCTCATCGTAGTATTGATAATTCACATTTCTTAAGATAAAGGAGTTCTTCAATGGTCTCGACTTTTAGGAAGTGATGGTTATCAGACCAATTATGCATGCTTCAGAATCTCCTCTTAAGCCGAGTAACGTTTGAATACTTCAAGATTGTTTACATTTTTGATGAAAAATTCCAAAAGTAAGGTCTAAGGAACTCGAATTGGTACCTAATCTGGCCCCAATAAACAAAAGGGTTAGCCACCATACATTTTGGGCTAAGTTTCTTTGATTTCCTTATGATATATTCATCCCAGACACGTAATCAATCCTTAGGGCGCACAACTCTAGACTTGGAGTTCCAATCTGAGACCTATTGATATTCTACCTACTTTAGCCCCCAAAGTTACCAATTACCACCACCTTCTTAATCTTTGGGCAATCTACAAACGGGCCGTTTTATGAACTCGAATCCTTATCCGACCTCCGATATTTGTCAAGATGATCATTTCGGTGCAACGTAGTTGTTGGTTTAGATATTAAGTTTACGAGTCTCCTACTATCCACTAATGGTTTTTGTGCACTGGATCTCTTAAGGCGGTCCTATCCTTTGGGTGCGAAGTGATAATATCACTTGGTAGGAGAATTAGGGACATCAAATTTTAAGCCTTAAGCAACTATTTCCCCATAAGGTTCTCCTCCTAGTCACTTTGGGTGTCACCGTGCCTTAATCGGTTTATACCCGAGGTCGGTTTGGATTAGTGTACGCTATAAAATCGTCTTGGTGCGTCAAACTAGAAATATGTCCTAGCTGGGTTGGCCTAACTTATTGATTAATGGACTATTTTGTGTGATTTTTACACATGGGCACACCACTGCTTCCGCTGCTAGTTTGTCCTCAAACTAACTCGAGCGGGGGTGTCCCAGTTTTTGTGGACTTCTTTCTCGTTGGATCGTTTGTGCTCTGATACCAGTTGTAAGATCCCTCTCCCGCACCAGGAGAGTTCCCCGATCTTATGCCCAGAACCGCCACCTTACGGTGACGCTAACACGCGAGTTAGCCATTTCCGCAAGACGCCGATCCTGCCGGCAAGAACGGTCATCTAGGCCAACAAGAATAAGAAGAAAATAAGTAAACAAGTCCACAATCACACACATCTGTATATATACATCCAAATGTAAATTGTCCATCAATGAGTACAATAAATGAAATAGTAAAAGGGCTTATGCCCGGTACATATCCAAAGTAGAACAAAATCTCACTCCCTCACTCTACATCTATGCGTAAGCTAAACAAACTCTCAAATCTTCAAACACCAGTCTTGTGGCAGAAGTACTGCGCGACTTCTGCTCTCCAGATCCTGCCATCATGTCCTGACTGGTCGTGCGGCTGCTCCAGCTCCTCAAACTCCTACGGTCACAACCGACCGTTAGTCATAAAGACTAAGCCGATTTTGTCCCCGCCTCCCCCCGCGACTCCTAGGCACCGAGCGGGAGGAAGAAGCGGAGGACAACAAAGTGGAGTAAACAAAAGCAGGTGATAGGGAAAACTAAGCTAGCAGTGTATATATATGCAAGCACTACTCTAGCAGTATAAACAAGTAAGAGAGCAGTAAAGAGAAGTAAAAGAAGTAAATGGTAAAGCAATGCGCGCAAGTACAACAAGTAAACAAATAATTCTACACTACCATCACATGAGTACCTTAACTTATATGAATGCCCATACAAACTTATAAGTTATGGTTTCCGGAAATATAACTTATCATATAAAAGAGCCCATACTAATTTATATGATAAGGGTCTGCAATTATGTTCTAGGTTTACGTATGATATGATATGCATGCTATGATATGATTCATACAAGTGCAACTCACCCACCCGACTCTGTGATCACAGACCTTTAGTTCCCACTTTTCGGAGTTTGCTAAACTCTCTGGTACCGCCGTTGTGGCTACGGCAACGGTGGAGCGGGCGTCTCCACCCCTAGGCGGGTATACACACTACCAGGCCTAGACCTCCCATACGCCTCTGTAAACGTCCTAGGTGCACTCTAGAGTCTTGCGTACTCTTTGCCGGAACCTACCAGTCTTAAAGGCCGGGTGTGCGTCCTGTTGGGGATCGTGCTCCAGACCGCAGTATAAACAACCTACTGGCCCCTCAACCTCACACCCGCCTAAGTCAACGTACTGCCGTCTGTGTGACGACCGGCCCGTACCGAAGACCCGCCACTAAATGTTTTTATGCACATGCAATTTGTCACCACCCGAGCCTCCAGCTCGCAGGACTAACCCATCCTGAATAAAACTATCACCCGAGCCTCCAGCTCGCAGGACAATCCCGTCCTGATATACAATCTCTCATCCCCAACTCGGGATGTGGTCTACCATGTCATTTAACCACCTAATTAGACTACTCTAGTCTAGTTATTGTTATACTTGGAAGTTTAGGGTGAATCCTGGACTTCCCGAGGGCTACCCGGTGAAGGGTTCGCAAGGTACTAGGGTTTGTGATGGGATGATGCCCAACCCCTTTCCAGGACAATTAATATTGTTGGTGACTATCCAAACCTAAAGTTCCATCCTCTTATTACTCTTTATGATTTAGGTGTTTTCATGATTTATGTTTCTCCCATTTCTAAGCAACCATTCTCTTGAATGGTGCTCAACTCTGAAGAATCTTCATCTTCTAAGTGGTCTATACTCATCTCTTGTTATAATCCAATTCTCACTGATTTCCTATGTGATTTTATTGACCTAATCATCATAATGAGTTTTCACTATCCGCAGACCAAGACATATAACTAACTTAGATTCCTATGATGGAACCTTGGTCAAATTGCTTCCAAATGACTTCCAATTTTTATCATAGATTCATAATGGATGTAATAAGGAATGGTCAGAATCCAAGCATGTTTCATATAATTTTGGCCTCTATAAAAATTCATTAATTAATAATCTGAATCTCAAATGTGAAGGAGGTATCATGCTAGTGAATTCAAACTTGTTAAATATCCTTCCAGAGGTGAAATGTGACATGATAACAAGATTTCCAATGTTTCATATTTTTCCAGCAATTATATAACCATGATTCCTAATTTTCAATAAATGTGAAAATATAATTTTACACATCAAGTACAATATTTTGACTTCCTAAAACTCTGGAAAAATTACAGTAGCATCAAATTGACATAAAAACACTATTTCCAGAAGATCACAATTTTCCAACCAATTTAAACACACAATTTCTATTTATCTTTAAAGGGGTGATAAAATGATTTTACACTGCAAGTACTGAAATTTGAATTCCTAAAATTCTAGTAAAATTACAGTAGCATCATACTGACATAAAAACACTATTTCCAGAAGATCACAATTTTTCAACCATTTTAAACCCACAAATTCTATTTATCTTTAAAGGGGCGATAAAATGACTTTACACATCAAGTACTAGAATTTGAATTCCTAAAATTCTGGGAAAATTACAGTAGCATCATATTGACATAAAAAAACTATTTCCAGAAGATCACAATTTTCCAACCATTTTAAACCCATAATTTCTATTTATCTTTAAAGGGGTGATAAAATGACTTTACACATCAAGTACTAGATTTTGATTTCCTAAAATTCTGATAAAATTACAGTGGCACTATAATGACATAAAATCACTAATTCCAGAAGATCATAATTTTCCAATAAGTTTAAACCCACAATTTCTATTTATCATAAAAGGGGTGACAAAATGAATAAAGGGTATTTCAACATGAATAATGTCTCTAAAAATTCTATCAAAAATCCCAGAGATTTATAATTGTATTCCTAACTATCTTCCATAGTTTCACAATTATCTCATGCATATAATTCAGTGAGACCCTAGTATTCAGATTTTGACAAAAGGGTATTTTTGTCATTTACTAAATGTAAAGCCTCTGAAATTTTCTACAAAACTTTTCAGAGGTCTTGCATGCTATATAAATAAATTCTCCAGAGCCTTATAATTTTCTACATGGTGTTTGTCATGAAAATCTCATGAATACTCATATGTGGCTTAATCCACATTAGTTCAAAATGTGGGGTTTTTGCTCTAAAAAACCCCAATATTCTTTAAGGTGGTATGTTTTGATATAAGGAAGGTTCCACCAATGTTTCAGAGGCTAACTCCTAGCCATTTGGGCTAAATACACAAAATATCACTTTTGTTATTGGCACATCATTGTGCTTTAGGGTAGAGACATGCAAGTGGAAAATACCCTACATGCAGAGATCCATTTGGCCTCAAATTTTAACCATAGTTTACTATTGTCTAAATGAAGGTGACAACCAAGTTTGGGGTCATTTGGAGTTATATAACTCTAAATATTTTATTTATTTAATTTTCTAAGTTTTGAACAAAACTATAAAAAAATTATCTCCTAAAAGACTGATATTTAAACCTAAGCTAGGTATAGGGCTCATGCATGCATGGCCAAAATGGCAAGTCCATCAAATCTACCATTTGGGAGATATACACATTTTAATATCTGGATTCTATTTTGATCGGTCTCACTAAAGTGAGTGCTGGGGGTTCTACATTGCTCCAAATGAGTTGATTCAAATTTCTAATTAAAGTAAACATCTAGATCTACAACAGTTATCTCTGGTCACTTTTCATGAAATGGCTTCTAAGGGCCTCAAATAATTTGTACAAGATACTGAAATAAATGTGACAGAATTAATAAAACTATATAACATTCCATTAATAACACTATTCATCATCTTCCTCTTAACAACCCGAAAATGGCAGTTGCAGGGCTGATTTCGACGGCGATTTCCCGGCTACCTGGTCACCCCCTCTGCCGTAAACCACCACCACCTCCATCGTGGATGTGGGGGCTATGGATTCCCGGAGAAATCGCCGCCGGAGGCGGACCGCACGACAGTTTTGAGAATGGCCTAAAACACCATTAAATTCCGAAAAAATCCATTTTTCTCACCATGGATCGGGCTCATTTGAGCCCGATGTCTCTCCTAATGGATCTAGGATGCTAGCACAAGGGGAGAGGAGGAGAAACCGGACCTTAATGGAGGTTGGCGGCGGCAATTGCGGTGGGCGGCCATGGCGGTGATCTCCTCCGACGAGCTTGCTCCCGATCTCATTTCTCCACCAAATGTAATGATCTAACAGTCGATTTCAGCTCTCTTCAAGCTTCTGAAGCTAATGAAAATGAGTAAATGGGGTGAGGAGGGCTGTATGAGGAGTTATCATTGGGGGAATTTCGGCCTCCAACATTAGAAGCTCCTCCTTGGCTCCATGTGTCCCCCATCCCAGTAAATCTGTTGCTAAAGTTCTGGGGAGATCAGTTGGAAGCTTGGGAAGAGAGGAGAAGAGCCACTTGGCTTGCATTCCCTCTTTTCCTCACTTTCTCTCTCCTAAAAATTGGGGATTTTACCCTCCTACCCCGATGCATGTCTCCACCATTCAAAATCAGAGGGCATGGGAGGTCTTTGTGCATGTGGGCTGCTGGATGGGCTGGGTTTGGGTCTTGACTCAAGTTAATTGAGTTAGTCCACTTGATTTTCATGTTTTAGGCCATTTTTGACCTATGTTGTCTATGATTGACTTGGGGGTTTGACTCAGTCAACTGAGGGGTGGCTTGGTCCAATGTGTTGGTTTTGAACCTTGTGACACCACCCAATGTGGGTTAGGTCATGGTGATGCCCTAGTTGGGCCAATTTAGCCAATAAGTGTGATTTTGACCAAAATTGGGGAAACTTTGACTTTGGTCAATTTGACCAATTTGATGATCACATGATGGGGCTTTTGGGTACTTGAGTTTCTCTTAGGGTTATGAGCCTATTTGCAAGCTCAGTTTGAGTTGGTGAGTTCAATTTGAGGTAATTTGGGCAAGGTTGACTTTTGCATTTTTGGGGTGCTTATAGCAATTTTCCTAAGTTCGGGTTGACCTAGGGTCATACTATGAGCTCTACTCACAACTCCAACCCTACACCTGACCCAAGGGGTCTAGAAGGAAATGGCATGTTACACCGCCTACCCGCGCGGTCTGAAGAAGGAGACCGCCTACCCGCACAATCTGAAAGAGGAGACCGCCTACCCGCACGGTCTGAAAGAGGAGGCTGCCCGACCTGGGCGGTTTGAAGGAGGAGACCACCTGACCTGGGCGATTTAAAGGAGGAGACTGCCCCTGCTGGGCGGACAGGAGGTCCCTAGCCGCATGACCTGCAGGAGAAACGTTGAAAAACCTCCTCGGAGAGGATCGCCGATTTCTGGGTAAACAATGTGGTTTGTAGCGAAAGTGAGAGATTAAGCTCCAAATGACACTTAAACTTTAAACAGCAATAACTTTTGATCCGGTTGTTTGATTTTACCCCACAACACCTTTTCGAAATGAGCTCGGAGCACTACATTCATTGGAGCACAAGTTTTACAAATTCCAGTTCATTTAGTTGTCGATATATAGCCGGTTGCAGCAGTAATGCAAAATTTAGCTCCAAAGGACACCTTTTCAGAATGAGATAGGAGCCCTAAATCCAATGGAGAATAATTTTAACCCATTCAAGCTCGTTTAGAGGTTGATATACAGTGCGTTCTACTAGTAATGTAGGATTTAGGTCCAAATGACACATAAATTTCAAAATGAAAGAATTTTAGATGCGGTTTGTAGCGAAAGTGAGAGATTTAGCTCCAAATGACACTTAAACTTTAAACAACAATAACTATTGATCCGGTTGTCTGATTTTACCCCATAACACATTTTCGGAATGAGCTCGGAACACTACATTCATTGGAGCACAAGTTTTACCCATTCCAGTTCATTTAGTTGTCGATATATAACCGGTTGCAGCGGTAATGCAAAATTTAGCTCCAAAGGACAACTTTTCAGAATGAGATAGGAGCCCTAAATCCAATGGAGATCAATTAACCCATTCAAGCTCGTTTAGAGGTCCATATACAGTGGATTCTACTAGTAATGCGAGATTTTGCTCTAAATGACACATAAATTTCAAAATAAAAGAATTTTAGATGCGGTTTGTAGCGAAAGTGAGAGATTTAGCTCCAAATGACACTCAAACTTTAAACAGCAATAACTTTTCATCTTGTTGACCCAGAAATCGGCGATCCTCCCCTGGGAGGCCTCTTTTACTACATTTTTGCAGATTACGCGCCCGGGAAGGATTAGACCTCACGCAAGGCTTTTTTTACACCCAAAGTGGTAAGAAGGGGGGGCCTCCTCCTTCAAACCACCCAGGTGAGGCGGTCTCCTTCTTCAAACCGCCCGGGTAGGTGGCCTCCGTCTTCAAACCGCCCGGGTAGGCGGTCTCCTTCTTCAAACTGCCCGGGTAGGTGGCGTCCATCTTCAAACCGCCCAGGTAGGCGACCTCTCCCTTCAAACCGCCCAAGTGGGGCGGCCTCTCCATTCAAACCGCCCAAGTGGGGCGGCCTCTCCCTTCAAGTTGCCCAGGTGGGGCGGCTTCTCCCTTCAAGTCGCCCAGGTGGGGCGGCTTCTCCCTTCAAGTTGCCCAGGTGGGGCGGCTTCTCCCTTCAGGTCTCCCAGGTGGGGCGGCTTCTCCCTTCAAGTAGCCCAGGTGGGGTGGCTTCTCCCTTCAAGTCGCCCAGGTGGGGCAAGCTTCTCCCTTCAAGTCGCCCAGGTGGGGCGGATTCTCCCTTTAAGTCGCCTAGATGGGGCGGCCTCCCCCTTCAAACCGCCCAAGGCGGGCGGTCTCCTCCTTTAGACCGCCCAAGGAGGGAGGCCTCCTCCTTCAGACCGCCCAAGGCGGGCGGTCTCCGCCCTCAGGCCGCCCAGCAGGGCGGTCTCCGCTTTCAAACCGCCCAAGGTGGCGGTCTCCATCGTTTAGACCGCGCGGGTAGGGATCCAGTCACCGGCTCACCGGAGGTGACGACATCGACCCAGAGCCTATAAATAGGACCCTCGACCATGAACAAAGGACAGGCAAGTTGGGGAGCAAAACTGGCGGCTAGAAACAGTCAGACCGCACCTAGCTGCGACCTGTCCGGGCGACCTCAGCGACCTGTCCGGGCGACCTCAGCGACCTGTCCGGGCGACCTCAGCGACCTGTCCGGGCGACCTTAGCGACCTGTCCGGGCAACCTCAGCGATTAGTCCGGGCGGCCTCGGCGAGTAGTCTGGGCGGCCTCGGCGAGTAGTCCGGGCGGCCTCCGTGAACAGCCCTTGGTGGCTTTCTTTTCTTACCCGCAACTCTCTCTTATTTATTCTGTTTCCATGTACTAAACACACCAAGCTGTAATACAGATTATTAAATAAAGGGAAAGCCCGCCGCAGGAATGGCATTTGCCGCGGTGGGCAAAGTCCGGCCTCGCCGCAAGCTAGCGGCCCTCTCTTCTTCTCTCTCACTTAGCTCTTCATTTGCGACTCAAGTAACCAGCTGATCGACCACTACCCCCTCTCTTTCCTCTAGGATTGAGCGTCAAGGGCATGGGGACAATTTTGGATTCAACAGAAACACGCGACCTTCATATTGCGGGTGGTTGATGAACAACAGTTGCGATGAAGATGCGAGATTTGGCCTAAAATACACTCAATTTTAAAACGTCCATAAATTTTGATCTGGGTGTCGAAATTCAAAAATTCGATGCACTTTTTAGCCCTAAGATTTCAAAAATTCGGCACTGTTTGAAAGTTATTTCAGTTTTTCTCTTTCAGCATTTCCTGTTTTCATGGATCATCCGTCAAAGGGCCTCGGGCATCCCTTCGATCATCCAGAAATGTGTGTGCAAAACAACGACATCCATCACCTGTTAGCAGAGAACATTCCACTCAAAAGACAAGTGGATTCCCAACTTCATACTGCAACAACTACTAATGACGAGCTTTCCAGCAATCATATAGAACATTTGCCGCAACTTGAAGCAGAAGAGCTCTCTATTCCTCACCATGAGTTCTATGAGGTGGGTATAAGTAATTCTCCATATCAAGTTGATAGGCTAACTTTTCTTGCAGGATAATAGCGAGAGCCTTCCCATTATCAAACAAAATTTGTTGAGAGGTACTTCCGAGTCGAACTGAGGCTACCAGTCTATTTTGGGATAAGTGATCCAGTTTTTCATCTACAAGCATTTGAGGCGGCTACTTCACTAAGAACTTCAGTTCAAGATGAAGCAACTATCAGACTTGTGATGGTGAAGACGTCTCTCATACTTGGAGCGGCGACGATCTCAAAACGGTTCTGTCCTTAATGATAATGCTCTCATTTGTTTGCATTTTGATATCGAATGAAGTGGATACAATACTGACACCCTTCCTTGTGACTTGACTATTCCTTTTTTACTTATTATCAAACTCACTAAACCACGGAGACATCGCCAAGTTCTGCTTGAACCCCCTCGGATTGTAGTCATTAGCGTAAAACCACGAAGATCATGTGTAGCGGGGAGTTTTCGCACACATGTAGTGGTAGCTTGCCAATTCTCGTGCGGTGGTCTTCAGAATCTTGGATCCCGGCTGATATCTAACACACCCCTGCATCAAGGGAGGTCTAGGTGAATGTTAGCTCTATCATGCCCCGAAAGGGATATAGTTACAGCTTTGATGATCTTTCTAAGGAAAGCAATGTCGGTATAGCCTCCGCGGCATAACCACACCTGCCCAACTGATCATCTTAGTCTGTGACCATCGAATACTCCTAGGTACTCTAAAGCGATGCCTAAGCGGGACCCACAACTGAGTTGATCTCTTTGAGGAAAGCAATGTTCGCCGCGTAGGCCCACCTGCCCAATTGATCAACTCGGCATGTAGCCCTAGGCAAGAGAGCAGTTGAGTCGTTTACAGCCCTTATGACCACTTGAGGAAAGCAATGTTCGCCGCCTAGGCCCACCTGCCCACTTTGTCATCTGGGTCTGTACTTACTTTTTCTTTTTTTCTACAGCTCTTATGACCACTTGAGGAAAGCAATGTTCGTCGCCTAGTCCCACCTGCCCACTTGGTCATCTGGGTCTGTACTTACTTTTTCTTTATTTCTACAGCTCTTATGACCACTTGAGGAAAGCAATGTTCGCCGCTTAGGCCCACCTGCCCACTTGGTCATCTGGGTCTGTACTTACTTTTTCTTTATTTCTACAGCTCTTATGACCACTTGAGGAAAGCAATGTTCGCCGCTTAGGCCCACCTGCCCACTTGGTCATCTGAGTCTGTTGCCATTCCTTTTTCTTTACAGGAAAATTATCTCTCTTATGATCCTTGATCATTTGGAGAGAAAGTAGTATCTAACAGGTACAAATATTGGCCCACTTGGTCATTTAAAAGGTGAAAAACTTTTAGACCGGGCGGTCTTACCTATCAAGCCGGTTGTTTTGAAAGAGTACTACAGGTTATGAAAAATGGCTGCATAATATGCTAGCCAAGTGGGTAAAATGTGTCTGGCTTTAAAGCTGGAAAGCGGGCTATTACAGGAAGCCACAAGGAAATATTTTCGACTCGAGATAATCGAGTCAAGGCTTTCACTATAATAGTCGGGAAATGGACTTATTAATCCTCTGGATTGTATTCTAACTGCACGAATCATTGCTTACAATCAGAGCTTATGAAGATATAATCTCTGGCAGTTTCAGGCCGCGATTCATCTTCACTGAGTAAATCAGGATCTACTTTAGAACTAAAACGATAAACCGTCATGGAAACATTTCATGATAATTGGGCAATTATTCTTTTAGAGATATCTTTTCCCTGGAGGTTTTTTCAGAAAGGATTTGAAGTTTTATAAGGAATAACGCTAAAAACAGAAGATCGCGTATGAATAACCACAAGTAAGTAAAATAGCAAAGACTAACAATTATGAATTCATTTATACCTGCTTTAAGCTCTGTTTTTGTAGAGATTGGCAGGTATTCGCGAGTTCTCTTCAGGTACTCACGTTAGAGATTATTTTATACCTACTTTAAGTTCTGTTTTTGCAGAGATTAGCAGGTATTCGTGAGTTCACGTCAGGTACTCGCATTATAGATTGTTTTATACCTGCTTTAAGTTCTGTTTTTGCAGAGATTAGCAGGTATTCGCGAGTTCTCTTCAGGTACTCGCGTTAGAGATTGTTTTATACCTGCTTTAAGTTCTGTTTTTGCATAGATTAGCAAGTATTCACGAGTTCTCTTCAGGTACTCGCGTTATAGATTGTTTTATACCTGCTTTATGATCTGTTTTTGCAGAGATTAGCAGGTATTCGCGAGTTCTCTTCAGGTACTCGCATTATAGATTTTTTTATACCAGCTTTAAGTTCTGTTTTTGCAGAGATTAGCAGGTATTCACGAGTTCTCTTCAGGTACTCGCGTTATAGGTTGTTTTATACCTACTTTAAGTTCTGTTTTTGCAGAGATTAGCAGGTATTCACGAGTTCTCTTCAGGTACTCGCATTATAGATTGTTTTATACCTGCTTTATGTTCTGTTTTTGCAGAGATTAGCAGGTATTCGCGAGTTCTCTTCAGGTACTCGCGTTATAGATTGTCTTATACCTGCTTTATGTTCTGTTTTTGCAGAGATTAGCAGGTATTCGCGAGTTCTCTTCAGGTACTCGCGTTATATTTTATACCTGCTTTGAGTTCTCTTTTGCAGAGATTAGCAGGTGTCGCGGGTTCTCTTCAGGTACTCGCATTATGTTTTATACCTGCTTTGAATCCTCTTTTTGTAGAGATTAGAAGGTGTTAGCGAGGTCTCTTCAGGTACTGGCGTTATATTGTATATTTGCTTTGAGTTCTCTTTTGCAGAGATTAGCAGGTATTCGCGAGTTCTCTTCAGGTACTCGTGTTATATTTTGTACCTGCTTTGAGTTCTTTTTTTTGCCGAGATTAGTAGGTGTCGCGAGTTCTCTTCAGGTACTCGCGTTATGTTTTATACCTACTTTGAATTCTCTTTTTGTAGAGATTAGCAGGTGTTCGCGAGGTCTCTTCAGGTACTCGCGTTATATTGTATACTTGCTTTGAGTTCTCTTTTGCAGAGATTAACAGGTATTCGCGAGTTCTCTTCAGGTACTCGCGTTACATTTTATACCTGCTTTGAGTTCTCTTTTGCAGAGATTAGCAGGTGTCGCGAGTTCTCTACAGGTACTCGCGTTATGTTTTATACCTGCTTTGAATTCTCTTTTTGTAGAGATTAGCAGGTCTTCGCGAGGTCTCTTCAGGTACTCGCGTTATATTATATACTTGCTTTGAGTTCTCTTTTGCAGAGATTAGCAGGTATTCGCGAGTTGTCTTCAGGTACTCGCGTATTAGATTGTTTTATACCTGCTTTAAGTTCTGGTTTTGCAGAGATTAGCAGGTATTCACGAGTTCTCTTCAGGTACTCGCGTTATAGATTGTTTTATACCTGCTTTATGTTCTGTTTTTGCAGAGATTAGCAGGTATTCACGAGTTCTCTTCAGGTACTCGCATTATATTTTATACCTGCTTTGAGTTCTCTTTTGCAGAGATTAGCAGGTGTGGCGAGTTCTCTTCAGGTATTCGCATTATGTTTTATACCTGCTTTAAGTTCTCTTTGCAGAGATTAGCAGGTGTTCGCGAGGTCTTTTCAGGTACTCGCGTTATATTGCATACTTGCTTTGAGTTCTCTTTTGCAGAGATTAGCATGTATTCGCGAGTTCTCTTCAAGTACTCGCGTTATATTTTATACCTGCTTTGAGTTCTCTTTTGCAGAGATTAGCAGGTGTCGCGAGTTCTCTTCAGGTACTCGCGTTATGTTTTATACCTGCTTTGAATTCTCTTTTTGCAGAGATTAGCAGGTGTTCGCGAGGTCTCTTCAGGTACTCGCGTTATATTGTATACTTGCTTTGAGTTCTCTTTTGTAGAGATTAGCAGGTATTCGTGAGTTCTCTTCAGGTACTCGCGTATTAGATTGTTTTATACATGCTTTAAGTTCCGTTTTTGCAGAGATTAGCAGGTATTCGCGAGTTCTCTTCAGGTACTCGCATTATAGATTGTTTTATACCTGCTTTATGTACTGTTTTTGCAGAGATTAGCAGGTATTTGCCAGTTCTCTTCAGGTACTCGCGTTATATTTTATACCTGCTTTGAGTTCTCTTTTGCAGAGATTAGCAGGTGTCGCGAGTTCTCTTCAGGTACTCGCATTATGTTTTATACCTGCTTTGAGCTCTCTTTTGCATAGATTAACACGTGTTCGCGAGGTCTCTTCAGGTACTCGCGTTATATTGTATACGTGCTTTGAATTCTCTTTTGTAGAGATTAGCAGGTGTTCGCGAGGTCTCTTCAGGTACTCGCGTTAAAGATTTTTTACCTTCTTTAAGTTCTGTTTTTGCAGAGATTAGCAGGTATTCGCGAGTTCTCTTCAGGTACTCGTATTATAGATTGTTTTATACATGCTTTATGTTCTGTTTTTGAAGAGATTAGCAGGTATTCGCGAGTTCTCTTTAGGTACTCGCGTTATAGATTGTTTATACCTGCTTTATGTTCTGTTTTTGCAGAGATTAGCAGGTATTCGCGAGTTCTCTTCAGGTACTCGCGTTATATTTTATACTTGCTTTGAGTTCTCGTTTGCACAGATTAGCAGGTATTCGCGAGTTCTCTTCAGGTACTCGTGTTATAGGTTGTTTTATACCTGCTTTAAGTTCTGTTTTTGTAGAGATTAGCAGGTATTTGCGAGTTCTCTTCAGGTACTCGCGTTATATTTTATACCTGCTTTGAGTTCTCTTTTGCAGAGATTAGCAGGTGTCGCGAGTTCTCTTCAGGTACTCGCATTATATTTATACCTGCTTTGAGTTCTCTTTTGCAGAGATTAGCAGGTCTTTGCGAGGTCTCTTCAGGTACTCGCGTTATGTTTTATACCTGCTTTGAATTCTCTTTTATAGAGATTAGCAGGTGTTCGCGAGGGCTCTTCAGGTACTCGCGTTAAAGATTCTTTTACCTGCTTTAAGTTCTGTTTTTGCAGAGATTAACAGGTATTCGCGAGTTCTCTTCAGGTACTCGCGTTATAGATTGTTTTATACCTGCTTTATGTTCTGTTTTTGCAGAGATTAGCAGGTATTCGCGAGTTCTCTTCATGTAAACGCGTTATATTTTATACCTGCTTTGAGTTCTCTTTTGCAGAGATTAGCAGGTATCGCGAGTTCTCTTCAGATACTCGTGTTATGTTTTATACCTGCTTTGAATTCTCTTTTGTAGAGATTAGCAGGTGTTCGCGAGGTCTCTTCAGGTACTTGCGTTATGTTTTTACCTGCTTTGAATTCTCTTTTGTAGAGATTAGAATGTGTTCGCGAGGTCTCTTCAGGTACTCGCGTTAAAGATTCTTTTACCTGCTTTGAGTTCTCTTTTGCAGAGGTTAGTAGGTATTCGCGAGTTCTCTTCAGGTACTCGCGTTATAGATTCTTTTACCTGCTTTAAGTTCTCTTTTTGCAGAGGTTAGCAGGTATTCGCGAGTTCTCTCCAGGTACTCGCATTATTGATTCTTTTATACCTGCTTTGAGTTCTCTTTTTCAGAGATTAGCAGGTGATCGCGAGTTCTCTTCAGGTATTCGCGCTATATTTTTCCTGCTTTGAGTTCTCTTTTGCAGAGATAAGCAGGTGTTCGCGAGTTTTCTTCATGTACTCGCGTTATATTCTTTTATACATGCTTTGAGTTCTCTTTTTGCAGAGGTTAGCAGGTATTCGCGAGTTCTCTTCAGGTACTCGCGTTATTGATTTTGTAATACCTGCTTTGAGTTCTCTTTTGCAGAGATTAGAAGGTGATCGCGAGTTTTCTTCAGGTACTCGCGTTAAATTCTTTTATACATGTTTTAAGTTCTCTTGTGCAGAGATTAGCGGGTGTTCGCGAGTTCTCTTCAGGTACTCGCGTTATGTTTTATACCTGCTTTGAGTTCTGTTTTGCAGAGATTAGCAGGAGCTCGCAAGGTCTCTCAGGTACTCGCGTTATGTTTTATACCTGCTTTGAGTTCTCTTTTGCAGAGATTAGCAGGTGGTTGCGAGTTCTCTTCAGGTACTCTCGTTATGTTTTATACCTTCTTTGAGTTCTCTTTTGCAGAGATTAACTGGAGCTCGCGAGGTCTCTTCAGGTAATCGCGTTATGTTTTATACCTGCTTTGAGTTCACTTTTGCAGAGGTTAGCAGGTGCTCGCGAGGATTCTTCAGGTACTCGCGTTATGTTTTATACCTGCTGTGAATTCTCTTTTATAGAGATTAGCAGGTGTTCGCGAGGTCTCTTCAGGTACTCGCGTTATGTTTTATACCTGCTTTGAGTTCTCTTTTGCAGATATTAGCAGGTGTTCGCGAGGTCTCTTCAGGTACTCGCGTTATGTTTTATACCTGCATTGAATTCTCTTTTGTAGAGATTAGCAGGTGTTCGCAAGGTCTCTTCAGGTACTCGCGTTATGTATTATACCTGCTTTGAGTTCTCTTTTTCAGAGATTAGCAGGTGTTCGCGAGTTCTCTTCAGGTACTCGCGTTATGTCTTATACCTACTTTGAGTTCTCTTTTGCAGAGATTAGCAGGTGTTCACGAGTTCTCTTCAAGTACTCGCATTATGTTTTATACCTGCTTTGAGTTCTCTTTTGCAGAGATTAGCAGGTGTTCGCGAGTTCTCTTCAGGTACTCGCATCATGTTTTATACCTGCTGTGAGTTCTCTTTTTCGGAGATTAACAGGTGTTCGCGATTTCTCTTCAGGTACTCGCGTTATGTTTTATACCTGCTTTGAGTTCTCTTTTGCAGAGAATAGCAGGTGTTCGCGAGTTCTCTTCAGGTACTCTCGTTATGTTTTATACCTACTTTGAGTTCTCTTTTGCAGAGATTAGCAGGTGTTAGCGAGGTCTCTTCAGGTACTCGCGTTGTAGTTTGCTTTGCACCTGTTTTAAGTTCTCTTGTGCAGAGATTAGCAGGTGTTCGCGAGTTCTCTTCAGGTACTCGCGTTGTAGTTTGTGTTACACCTGTTTTAAATTTTCTTGTGCAGAGATTAGTTGTTGTTCGCTAGTTCTCTTCAGGTACTCGCGTTGTAGTTTGCTTTACACATGTTTTAAGTTCTCTTGTGCAGAGATTAGCGGGTATTCGCGAGTTCTCTTCAGGTACTCGTGTTATAGTTTCACTTATACCTGCTTTGTGTTCTCTTTTGCAGAGGTTATCAGGTATTCGTGAGTTCTCTTTAGGTACTCGCGTTATAGTTTCTCTTATACCTGCTTTGAGTTCTCTTTTGTAGAGGTTAGCAGGTATTCGCGAGTTCTCTTCAGGTACTCGCGCCACGTTTTTTCTTTACCTATCGAGTTCTCCTAAGAGACTAGTAGATGATTACTAGTCTACCTCAGAGGACAAAGTGAGCCGATGTTCGCAAGTTCCCTTCAGGTACTTGTGAATTGTGTTTTATATTTGCTATGACTCTCCTCCCTCGCAGGAGAAATAATAAGCATTCACTAGTTCCTTTGTGGAGAGGCATCAGGTACTCGTTCCCTCTTTGTCTTTCCCACTCTTTTGATAGTTTACCAGTAGCGGATCACGATTTTTGTGGGTCAATACCTACTTTTTTGAAGTTTCTTGGAAATTTGAAAAAGTGCGGGGATTATGTTGACCCAGAAATCGGCGATCCTCCCCTGGGAGGCCTCTTTTGCTATATTTTTGTAGATTACGCGCCCGGGAAGGATTAGACCTCACGCAAGGCTCTTTTTACACCCAAAGTGGTAAGAAGGGGCGGCCTCCTCCTTCAAACCGCCCAGGTGAGGCAGTCTCCTTCTTCAAACCGCCCGGGTGAGGCTGTCTCCTTCTTCAAACCGCCCGGGTAGGAGGCGTCCATCTTCAAACCGCTCGGGTAGGCGGTCTCCTTCTTCAAACCACCCGAGTAGGTGGCCTCCGTCTTCAAACCGCCCGGGTAGGCGGCCTCTCCCATCAAACTGCCCAAGTGGGGCGGCCTCTCCATTCCAACCGCCCAAGTGGGGAGGCCTCTCCCTTCAAGTCGCCCAGGTGGGGCGGCTTCTCCCTTCAAGTCGCCGAGGTGGGGCGGCTTCTCCCTTCAAGTCGTCCAGGTGGGGCAGCTTCTCCCTTCAGGTCGCCCAGGTGGGGCGGCTTCTCCCTTCACGTCGCCCAGGTGGGGCGGCTTCCCCCTTCAAGTAGCCCAGGTGGGGCGGCTTCTCCCTTCAAGTCGCCCAGGTGGGGCGGCTTCTCCCTTCAAGTCGCCCAGGTGGGGCGGCTTCTCCCATCAAGTCGCCCAGGTGGGGCTGCTTCTCCCTTTAAGTCGCCCAGATGGGGCGGCCTCCCCCTTCAAACTGCCCAAGGTGGGCGGTCTCCTCCTTCAGACCGCCCAAGGCGGGCGCCTCCTCCTTCAGACCGCCCAAGGCGGGCGGTCTCCGCCCTCAGGCCTCCCAGCAGGGGCGGTCTCCGCTTTCAAACTGCCCAAGATGGCGGTCTCCATCGTTTAGACCGCGCGTGTAGGGATCCAGTCACCGACTCACCGGAGGTGACGACATCGACCTAGAGCCTATAAAAAGGACCCTCGACCATGAACAAAGGACAGGCAAGTTGGGGAGCAAAACCGGCGGCAAGAAATAGTCAGACCGAACCTAGATGCGGCCTGTCCGGGCGACCTCAGCGACCTGTCCGGCGACCTCAGCGACCTGTCCGGGCGACCTCAGCGACCTGTCCGGGCGACCTCAACAACCTGTCTGAGCAACCTCGGCGAGTAGTATGGGCAGCCTCGACGAGTAGTCCGGGTGGCCTCCATGAACAGCCCTTGGCGGCTTTCTTTTCTTACCCGCAACTCTCTTTTATTTATTCAGTTTTCATGTACTAAACACACCAAGCTGTAATACAGATTATTAAATAAAGGGAAAGCCCGCCGCAGGAGTGGCATTTGCCGCGGCGGGCGAATTCCAGCCTCGCTGCAAGCTAGCGGCCCTCTCTTCTTCTCTCTCACTAAGCTCTTCATTTGCGACTCAAGTAACCAGCTGCTCGACCACTACCCCCTCTCTTTCCTCTGGGATTGAGCGTCGAGGGCGTGGGGACAATTTTGGATTCAACAGATCTGGTTGTCTGATTTTACCCCACAACACCTTTTCAGAATGAACTCGGAGCACTACATTCATTGGAGCACAAGATTTACCCATTACAGTTCATTTAGTTGTCGATATATAGCCGGTTGCAGCGGTAATGCAAAATTTAGCTCCAAATTACACCAAAACTTCTAACAGCCATAACTTTTGATTTGTATGTTTTATTGTTGCCCACAACACCTTTACGGAATATGCTCGGAGGCATACATCCAATGGAGCACAATTTTAAACCATTCCAGCTCATTTTAGAGGTCAATATACAGCCGGTTGCAATGGTAATGAGGGATTTTGCTCCTCTTGACACATAAACTGTAACATCCATAACTTTTGATCTGGTTGTCCGATTTTTGCGAACAACACCTTTTTGGAATGAGCTCGGAGCCCAACATCCAATGGAGAACATTTTTTACCCATTCTAGTTTGTTTAGTGGTCAATATACAGCCGGGTTGGTAATAAGGTATTTAGCTCGAAAGGAGACCTAAACTTCAAACATCCGTAACTTTTGATCTGGTTGTCAGATTTTCACCCACAATACCTGTTCATAATGAGTAGGATTCCTAAATCCAAAGAAGAACAATTATTCAAGCTCGTTTAGAGGTCGATATACAGTGGGTTCTACTAGTAATGCGAGATTTTTCTCCAAATGACACATAAATTTCAAAATGAAAGAATTTTAGATGCGGTTTGTAGCGAAAGTGAGAGATTTAGCTCCAAATGACACTCAAACTTTAAACAGCAATAACTTTTTATCCGGTTGTCTGACTTTACCCCACAACACCTTTTCGGAATGATCTCAGAGCACTACATTCATTGGAGCACAAGTTTTACCCATTCAGTTCATTTAGTTGTCGATATATAGCCGATTGCAGCGGTAAAGCAAAATTTAGCACCAAAGGACACCTTTTCAGAATGAGATAGGATCCCTAAATCCAATGGAGAACAATTTTAACCCATTCAAGCTCGTTTAGAGGTCGATATACAGTGGGTTCTACTGGTAATGCAAGATTTTTCTCCAAATGACACATAAATTTCAAAATGAAAGAATTTTAGATGCTGTTTGTAGCGAAAGTGAGGGATTTATCTCCAAATGACACTTAAACTTTAAACAACAATAACTTTTGATCCGGTTGTCGGATTTTACCCCACAACACCTTTTCGGAATGAGCTTGAGCACTACATTCATTGGAGCACAATTTTTACCCAGTCCTGTTCATTTAGTTGTCGATATATAGCCGGTTGCAGCGGTAATGCGAAATTTAGCTCCAAAGGACACCTTTTCAGAATGAGATAGGAGCCCGAAATCCAATGGAGAACAATTTTAACAAATTCAAGCTCGTTTAGAGGTCGATATACAGTTCGTTCTACTAGTAATGTAAGATTTAGGTCCAAATGACACATAAATTTCAAAATGAAAGAATTTTAGATGCGGTTTGTTGCGAAAGTGAGAGATTTAGATCCAAATAACACTTAAACTTTAAACAACAATAACTTTTGATCCGGTTGTCTGATTTTACCCCACAACACCTTTTCGGAATGAGCTCGAAGCACTACATTCCTTGGAGCACAAGTTTTACCCATTCCAGTTCATTTAGTTGTCGATATATAACCGGTTGCAGTGGTAATGCGAAATTTAGCTCCAAAGGACACCTTTTTAGAATGAGATAGGAGCCCTAAATCCAATGGAGAACAATTTTAACCCATTCAAGCTCGTTTAGAGGTCGATATACAGTGGGTTCTACTAGTTGTTTATCCAGTAGACCGCTGTCGAATAGCGTTACTCGTAGACCGGTTTGCTGATACTAGTCGCCCGGTTCAGGTTTTACGAGGTCCATCAGCACCAACCCACACAGACCGGGCAGTTTAAACATTCAGGTCGCCCACAAAGATTGAAGATCACCAAGGCCCAAGTCCAAACGGCAACCCGCGGTCTCAAGTCGGAGACCGCCCGGGTTGTGCCACGAAAGCTATCAAGGCTCAAGTCCAGGCAACATGCCACGTTCTCAAGGGCAAGCTGCGGTCTCAAGTCGGAGACCGCCTGGGTTGTTCCCTGAAGACCAGCAAGGACCAAGTCCAAGAAGACAAGCCGCGGTCTCAAGTCAGAGACCGCCTGAGTGGCGTCATTGCCTTGGTCACAGCATCTCCGGCCCCTCTATGAGGCAGACCGCAAGCGCAAGCCGCCAAGCCGCGCGGCTTATTTCTTTTCTCCTTTCTGTATCCCTTCACCGCCTGCCCGATTCTCCTGTACCCGGGCAAGCGGTTATTTTATCCCTGCCCGTTTGGGCAGGCCCCCGGGCCTATAAATAGGGGGCGGCAACGTTCCCAAGATACGCACACTCGAATCCAGGAGCTCGCTTGTTTGAGCTGCGGTCTCGAGTTTCCCATCTTGCGGACTGTTTGACCGGCCGGCTTCTGCTTTCCTGCACTTGTAACCCGCTGTAACCGCTTCTTCTTAATCAAAGGAAAGCCCGTCACAGGAGTGGCATTCCCGTGACGTGCGAAGTCTGGCCTTGACCGCTGCCAGCGGTCTCATTTCTTCTACCTAAAAAGTAACCGGCAGACCGCAGCCTCCGTTTTCCTTCGGAGGTGCGATTTTGGATTCAACAGAAACACGCGAGCAGAGAAATATTACAAATATTGTTCTTAAAGTTAAAAAGCCGTTTTACGGCTGATGATACTCTTGAGGGGGATCCTCCCGATAGAGTCGCGCGACCTGGTCGCCGGTTTGAATAAGGAGGCCGTAGATTTGGCTCGAGTGATAATGAATATGATTGAGCGTGCTATGAAGCCGCACGGCATCCCGTTCTACCCGAGCGGCAAGAATTGTACGAGCAGAAGGGGCCCCGGCGGATTCATTAGCAGCAGGATTGGATGCCCTGACCGGCGGGGGATTTGAGCCCACCACAGCAGTCGGGCGGTCCTGCATCCTCAACCTTTCATCATTTACGTGACACCGGCTTCCGCCGACTTCCCTGGTCACGCGGAGGTATTTGTCCTGGAAGTATTTTCAGTCCTTTTCGAACTTCAAGGACATTTTCCTCTCCCTATCAAGGCATGCGGTTATAGAGGCGATCTGATCTACTAGTATTTTCTCCTTGTCAAGCCGCGCTTTCCTCTCAGTTTCAAGTTGGACCTGTAGCACCTTTTCTCTTTCCGGTCGTTCTTTCTTTTCGACCTCCAGCTCAGCTCGCGCTGCCTCCAGTTGGGCTCTAATCATCAGAGATTCTTCTCGCCGCTCTTTTTTCTCTGCTTCCAGCGCAATTCGGGCGGCCTGTTCTTTTCCTTCCATTTCCCTTACCGTCACCTCCAAGTTGTTAAGATAAAGTTGAAAATTGGCCAACTCCTCCTGTCCAGAATTTGGTCTCGGCACGAGGCTTGACATCTGGGACAGAGGCGGAAGGCTGGATATAAGGTCGCCTGGCCTTACTCTGTCTTCTGGTTTGTCTACAAATAAAAGTTATAATTAGCACAGCCAAAGGCGAATAGAGCAACTAAAGGATTATAAGATTAAATGCCTGAATGGACGGGCCGCCTCGACTGTTCCGGGTCCATACTCCGGCGTTGTTCTCGCCAGATCCTTTCATTATTTCTTTGTCTGGTGGCTAAGGTTTGAATCATGGGCGGGAAGAAACTCGGCGGCGGATTCAATAACAATTTATTTTGCCTTTTCCGAGGACGCGGAATGAAGAAACAGATATTTTCACAACTCGCATTGGACTTTCCTGGGGCGAATAGATCAGGCAGTTGCGGCTTTGTTGGGGAAATGATTTCTCTTAACCCCTAGAAATGAGTTAAAGAAAGAGTTTTATGAATGAAAAACAAGACTAAGTAAATATGCGTCGAATAGTATTCGACGCAACGTCGAAATGTAGTCGACGTTTTCTTCAGGTTATGTCGAAGTAACTTTAGGAAGATTTCGACGTATGTGTTGTCGACGCCACTCTGATTTCTAGTCGACGCATCTAATGAAGTCGACGCACCTTAGTCGACGCACCTTCCTTATTCTTCTCTCGACGTCCAGCCAGGATGAATTCGACGCTTACGTCGAATAGTAATCGACGCACGTCGATTTATATGACAGATTTAAATATGCGCCAGATCTCTTTCCTTCTTTCAGTAGATCTAATTTATATGGAATAATGTTAATGTTTTATAGCCATTCTGAATCATTCCTTCCTTCTATTTGATTCTTGGCTAATCTGATAAAACTCATTATGGATATTATTTGAATTTGGAATGAATTCTTTCCTTCGATTGGTATGCTAATTATAGAAACATTTCTATTTTTTCAAATTCTCTGACTGCTAATTAATTATCCTCCTATAGCATTATTTTGAATACATAGAGCTATAAATAAAGAGGAGGCCGGCAGAAAATAATGAGTTGAGTGATCTACCACATACATTTTGAAATAGAGGAAAAGCTCCCAAGAGAAAAGAGAGAAATTGAGAAAAAGCTCTGCAGCAATATTCAACCATTTCTTCTTCTGCTTCTGAAATCTCACTGCTGCAAAATCTGATTGCTCTCACTAAAAGAGAGAAAGGCTACAAATCTTCTTCTCTCTATAGAAGAAAGATTTAATTCACTTCTTGTGCTTCCAATCTTCTTGCTAGGAAGAAGATTCATTATTGTTTCTTTCTTTCTTTCTTTCTTACTTAAATATTGTAAAAAAGTTTTTAGAATCTCTCTTCAAAAAATTCAGTGTACTGGTTCTAAGAGTCTCCTTGTCAAAAGACTCAGTTGGTTCTAAGAGTCTCCTTGTCAAAAGACTCAGGGTGGTTCTAAGAGTCTCCTTATCAAAAGACTCAGTGCAAGATAGTGAATTCCTACCAAGGGGGTAGAAGAGTGGACTACCCAAAGTTTGGGGAACCACTATATTTTCTTGTGTTGTGCTGTGATTTTCTCTCTTGCATTTACTTTAATTACTTGTCTAATTCTTGTTGGTGTGTGGGAAGCTCTAATCTGTGATCATACACATATATATATATTAACTTAGCACAAAATATTTTAAATCTCTATTCACCCCCCTCTAGAGAATTCTAGTGAGGTTAACTGTGCACTTTCAATTGGTATCAGAGCTAGGTTGATCTAAAAAGGATAACTCCTTGATCAAAAGATTCTACCTCTCATATATATATATATATATCTTCAAAACTATTTTTCACATGGCACAAATAAAAGATTATGCTTCCACCAGACCACCAATGTGCAATCTTGAAAAGTTTGCAGTTTGGAAAACAAGAATCAGAATCTATATGAATTCCATTGATGCTGACTTGTTCAATATTACTGTAACAGGTCCCCCAAAGCCTTACAGAAAGGATGCAAATGGCAATATCACACAAACACTTGTTCCAAGATCTGAATGGACAGAAGATGAGAAGAAGGCAAGAACTCATGATCTAAAGGCCATGAACATACTTGTCTCAACTCTCTCAGATGACATCTTTCAAAAGGTTGTTGACTGTGAATCATCCAAAGAAATTTGGGATGCCCTCACAAAGATGGTGGAAGGAACTGCTGATGAAAAGAAAGACAAGAAGGCCATATTGATCTCTCAATATGAGAACTTTCAAAAGAAGGCTGAAGAAAGCATCTCTGAAATGTATGACAGATTCAGTCTGATCATTAATCAACTAAGAGACTTGGATAGAGAAATCTCTCTCACTGAGATTAATGACAAATTGCTAATGAGTCTCCCTAGTTCATGGGACTCAAGAATATGGGCAATAAGAGACACAAGAGGACAAAAAGAGATCTCAACAGATGCTCTCTTAGGAAAACTCAGATCCTATGAGCAATTGCTGAAAACTAGAGAAGAGAAGGAAAGAAGAGAAAACACCTCAACTTCCTCAAAAGACAGGAACATTGCCTTAAAGGCAACAGAAGAAGGGACTCCTGTCACTGAAGAAGAACTATTCAGTTTCCTAGCAAGAAGATTTAAGAGATGGGTCAAGACTGATGGATCAAAAAGGAGGGAGTCAAAACCAAGGTATGACAAAACCCCCACTAAAGAAATTATTTGCTATTCTTGCAGGAAACCTGGACACATTGCCCCAGAATGTCCAGAGAATGCTGAAACAGGAAGGGATCTGAAAAAGAAAGATCTGAATAAAAAGGGGAAGAAGAAAGAAAGAGGCTTCATTGCAGAAGTCTGGAGTGAAACAAACTCTGAAGATAGTTCATCCTCTAAGAGTGATAATGAAGAATCTAGGCAAGAAGACCTATGCTTGATGGCCTTTGAAGACTCAAAGAATGATGATAAATCATGGAGTGAAACAGGATCAGAAGAAAGCATATCTTCTGATGATGAAAAAGAAAAGAACCTCATTCTCATTGAGGAATCTGAGGATGAGGATGAGGTAAGCATGTTTGATGAAATAGATTTTCAATGTGATGACTTTAGAAATGATTTTATGGGAATGTACATAGATCAACTAAAAACAAAACAAGAAATCATAGATCTAAAAGAACAAATTAACATGGTTAAGAACCAAAGTGATAAAGAGAAAATATGATCAAAAGATTATGCACTAAAAGCTAAAGAAATAGAAAGGGCTAAAATAGAAAACCAGTTCCTTAAAGATAAGGTAATCCAGGCAAAGGCCTTTGAAGAATCAATAAAAATGAGAAGCCAAACTCTTAAGGAAATCATTGAAAAACAAAAACTAAGACACAAGAATCTTGGGCTTGGGGCTGATCCCTTAATCAGCCTAATTCCATCCAACAAACCTGCTTGGATGAGCCCTGTAAAATTCACTAAACCTATTAATTTGTTAAACCCAGAAAAAGACCCACAGGAAGAAAACTCCTTCAAAGAAATAAAAGAATTGGATGAAACATCTTATTATTCAGCTGATGACTCACAAACTTCATCTGAAGAAACAATCAATCCGAGAAAAACAACACATAAAGGAGTAAAAACAGAGAAAGGCAAAATGAAAATTTGTGAAGGCACAGATGCGTCGACTTCATATCGACGCATGCACGATAGTGCGTCGACTTCTACTCAACGCAATCTTTTAGATGCTTCGATCTGTTCTAGATGGCTGAACAAAAGCACGTCGACTTCCAATCGACGCAACTTTTTTTATGCGTCGAAATCAGATCGACGCCATCTGGAGAAAGCGCCGAATACAAATCGACGCGACTATCAACATGCGTCGAATGGATATCGACGCAAAAAAGTTTAGAGCAACTTAAATACCTTTCATCTAAAAACCTTTCACCCTAACCTCCATTCAGGACCCATTCATCCTGATCATGATCAACATCTCTATTCTAACCAAAATTTCTACCCAAAACTTAGTAAACAAAATTCTCATCCTAATTTTTTTCATAACCATAGTTTCTATCCAAAACAAAACTTCCATCCTAACCAAAGATTCTATCAAAATCAAGACTCTTATTCTAATCAATACCACCATCCCTATCTAAACTCAAACTTTCAAAATCTCAAAATACTCAAATGTTGTATATGCAACAAAAATGGCCACCTTGCCAAACAATGTTGGTATAATCAATCAAACCATCTGTAAAATCTAGTCCTAGGCTGACTGAGAAAATTTTAGGATTAGGAAGAGACAACAAGAAATAAGAACATAGAGTGGTTCTGAAAACCCAAAAGTCACGTCGACTTCTAATCGACGCACCGTCGATGACTCAGATCAACAGGTGTAATCGACGCATGCGTCAACTACTATCGACGCATACGTCGATAGGAAACCCTATCATACCAAATCATACCATATCGACGTTCACGTCGAATTCCACTCGCCGTAATGTCAACTTCATTATAAAGAGCGGCAACATTAGAATATTTTCGGTCACATCCACTGGAGTACCGAAAAAGCCTCGAATTGAGCCTTGTCTCGACGTTTCACCTGACTTAAAAAGACTCTTCAGAAACCTCCACTACTCTGCATCTTTTATCCTCCGTGCTCCTTTGTCCAGCTGATTCTTCTTGCTCCTCTCTCACTGATCTTCAATGGCTCCCAAAATAAATTCTGGGTTCGACATCGATCTCGAATCCTTCCAAGCAGCAGCAGAGAACTATAAAAGCATCATTGCTCTCTTCACTAAAGCAGGACTGAACAAGCTCATCTCCACTAGGTGCAAGCTCCTGGAAACTGAGCTCACTGAGCTCATAACTCATGTTCAGATTTCTGAACAAGGAGAAATCCAAGGAACACTCTATGAGACACTAGTCTCAATCTCAGCAGACCACATTAGGGCCACCTTTGACCTCCCATCAGGTATATCCTAATGTCATCTTCATTTCAATAAAATAGGAAAAGAAAATGAGCCTCTCATGAATGACTCAACTAGTATAAATTATTCCCCTATTAGGTGATGAATCCATTGAACTCACACCTGATGAAGTCAAGCATTTTCTTACCACCATGAAATTCTCAAAAGATAGACCAATCCATCTGAAAAAGGTAGACTTTTCTGATGAATATAGGCTGCTGGCTGATATAGTAGGGAAAGTTCTACTGTGCAAGATCTCAGCACATGATGCAGTACCAAAACAACAACTGAACATCATGGGGGCCCTTGTGTTGAAGAAGAAGGTAGACTGGGCCACATGGCTACTCAAGATGATAGGCTCTAAATACTCTCACAAAGAGAATGCCTACATGAGAATGATGAGTCAAGTACTGTTCCATTCCTTCCCTGACCTATGTAGGTCAAAAGGAATTACCATCCCTCCAGGAAAAAGGATGTCCATAGCCCTATTTTCTAAATGGGCCAGGCAAATCCCTAAGCCTGGTTCCATTCCTGAAAGGACTCCATCTCCTCCTATCTCTCCTGCTCATCCTACTCCTCCTCCTCCTTCTCAAACAGTCACATCTTCTGTACCTTCTTCATCCACACAAATACCATCTCAACCACATGCCCAATTCTCATATATTCCTCCACCTCCTCCATCAAATATACCTCCTCAAGATGATAGAATCCCCTCTCCACATTCATCATCTCCTCACTCTCCACCATCTGCATCCACTGAGGCTCTACTCACTCAGTGCATCCAATCTGCAGCTCAAAAATTCCAGGCAATGCTAGATGAGCATTGCTCCCAGATTCATTCCTCCATCCTTCACATGCACACCCAAATAGATGGGGTCAGTGCCTCTGTGCAAGATCTAAAGTCATCTCTCTCTTCCTCTAGAGTGACTAGGTCTTTCTTAACCTCCTTGGCCAAGAAGGTCAAGAAGGGGGAGAATCTAGATGAAGATCAGCTCTCCAATCCTAAATCTCCTTCTCACAAATCCCTTCCTACCTCAAAAACTGACAGTCTAGCACTGCTCAAAACCCTTGGGAATGAGATAGTACCTGAGCTCCATATTGATGAACAAACAATAGAGATACTCAACATAGTAAGAGATGCTGCAAATCAAATGACACCACTACAGGGGGAAGGAAGCAGAGTAGTGAATGAGGATGAAAATGAAGTTGGTACAAATCTAGATGGAAATGAACCAGCTGATGTCATTGAGAAAGGAAATGAAGCTGATACTGGAAAAGAAAAAGAGACAGATATTCTGTTGGCTGAAGAAGAAGAAATAAAAGGAGCTCTATCCCAGGGGGAGCTACCTGCTCAGGGGGAGCTAAATGAACTTCTTACAAGTGGGAAAGAGAAATCCTCCTCTCCTCAAACATTAGTATTCAAGAGAAAAAGAAAGACTCCTCCTACCCCACTTGAGTAGTATTTGAAAACATTGCTGATATATCTCATCCTATAGTTGAAAATGAATTGGTATGAAAATGAAATCTGTTTATATGATTCTGTAATATTTGATCTCCTTATCTAAATTTCACTTTTTAAAGTGACATACTTCTTATGCTAATACAATTTCTCTCTAAATAGGGTTAAGACAAATAGGGGGAGATTGTTGGGGAAATGATTTCTCTTAACCCCTAGAAATGAGTTAAAGAAAGAGTTTTATGAATGAAAAACAAGACTAAGTAAATATGCGTCGAATAGTATTCGACGCAACGTCGAAATGTAGTCGACGTTTTCTTCAGGTTATGTCGAAGTAACTTTAGGAAGATTTCGACGTATGTGTTGTCGACGCCACTCTGATTTCTAGTCGACGCATCTAATGAAGTCGACGCACCTTCCTTATTCTTCTCTCGACGTCCAGCCAGGATGAATTCGACGCTTACGTCGAATAGTAATCGACGCACGTCGATTTATATGACAGATTTAAATATGCGCCAGATCTCTTTCCTTCTTTCAGTAGATCTAATTTATATGGAATAATGTTAATGTTTTATAGCCGTTCTGAATCATTCCTTCCTTCTATTTGATTCTTGGCTAATCTGATAAAACTCATTATGGATATTATTTGAATTTGGAATGAATTCTTTCCTTCTATTGGTATGCTAATTATAGAAACATTTCTATTTTTTCAAATTCTCTGACTGTTAATTAATTATCCTCCTATAGTATTATTTTAAATACACAGAGCTATAAATAAAGAGGAGGTCGGCAGAAAATAATGAGTTGAGTGATCTACCACATACATTTTGAAATAGAGGAAAAGCTCCCAAGAGAAAAGAGAGAAATTGAGAAAAAGCTCTGCAGCAATATTCAACCATTTCTTCTTCTGCTTCTGAAATCTCACTGCTGCAAAATCTGATTGCTCTCACTAAAAGAGAGAAAGGCTACAAATCTTCTTCTCTCTATAGAAGAAAGATTTAATTCACTTCTTGTGCTTCCAATCTTCTTGCTAGGAAGAAGATTCATTATTGTTTCTTTCTTACTTAAATATTGTAAAAGAGTTTTTAGAATCTCTCTTCAAAAAATTCAGTGTACTGGTTCTAAGAGTCTCCTTGTCAAAAGACTCAGTTGGTTCTAAGAGTCTCCTTGTCAAAAGACTCAGGGTGGTTCTAAGAGTCTCCTTATCAAAAGACTCAGTGCAAGATAGTGAATTCTTACCAAGGGGGTAGAAGAGTGGACTACCCAAAGTTTGGGGAACCACTATATTTTCTTGTGTTGTGCTGTGATTTTCTCTCTTGCATTTACTTTAATTACTTGTCTAATTCTTGTTGGTGTGTGGGAAGCTCTAATCTGTGATCATACACATATATATATATTAATTTAGCACAAAATATTTAAAATCTCTATTCACCCCCCCCCCCCCCCCCCCCCCCTCTAGAGAATTCTAGTGAGGTTAACTGTGCACTTTCAGGCTTGCCCTGCGCCCGTATCTTTTCCGCTTTAATACCCATTAGACGTAGCCCGGCCAGTGTTTGGTCTTTCTCTTCTCGTACAGCTTTTTCAGAATCTCCCGTATTCTCGCCAAGGGAGACGGCATGCCTCGAGGTCGCGGGACTATCGAGTAGCTTATCATGGTTGAGAAAGTCATCCATCCCTCTGAGGATACCGCCAATCGATACACTAGTTGCAAAATCCGGGACAAGACCGTCCGACTTAATGAGAGGGGTATTGGTGGCGTCGATCTCCTCCTTCACACGCGGGTTACTCTGAAGACAGGCCGCGGATGCTTTCTTAAAGGCTTTATTCTTGGCCTTCAGTTTTTGAAGTTTTTTGGCAATTCGCTCTGCCGACGAATGCCCCCTTTTTGTTTTCTTCTTTCCCGACTCTGGGCTGACCTGCTTTGAAGGGCTGGAGTCATCAAAAATCAGCACCGGCGAAGTTGATAACCCGTCTGGCTTGGAAGAAACAACCTCTCCTTCTTCAACATTCAGCTTTATATGGGGAGTTCCCGACGGAGTGAACTCCATGTCAAAGGAGGGTGTAGAATGACCCGCACCGAATTCTGACGATTTACTCTCCAGGATCTTCTCCTCAGATGGTGGGACCTCTGCGCATTTAGCCTTAGCCGCTTCGTCTTCGGCGGCCTTAGCCTTGGCCGCTTCTTCCTCGGCAGCTTTGACCTTGGCCGCTTCTTCTTCAGCAGCCTTAGCCTTGGCCGCTTCTTCCTCGGCAGCTTTGGCCTTGGCCGCTTCTTCCTCGGCAGCTTTGGCCTTGGCCGCTTCATCTTCAGCAGCTTTAGCCTTGGCCGCTTATTCCTCGGCAGCTTTGGCCTTGGCCGCTTCTTTTTCGGCAGCTTTAGACTTAGCCGCCTCTTCTTTTACAACCTTGGCCTTGGCCGCCTTCTCTTTTGCGGCCTTGATCTTGATCGCCTCTTCTTCGACAGCCCTATTCCGGGCCGACAACTCTTCGGCGGCTTTCTTCTCTTTGGTAGTCCTCTCTCTGGCATTCTTCTTAGATCCGGAAATTTCCACCTTCGGAGACCGGGCGGACTTGTCAGATCGATGACTCTTTCTCTTTTTCCGGCATCCTTTTCCTTCTGTTCCTCATCCATCTTCCGGTCATTTCCCTTATCCACGCGATTTTGAAGAGAATCAAGGAAATCCATCCTGATCAGAGGCGCGTCGATCTGAAAAATTCTAACCGCAATTGGCGAGTAGCGTCCCGTGATTTCAGAAGAATTATGCAGAACAGAAAGATCTCAGGCAATTTTATAGATGTGAGTACAAGTCGGGCCGGCCTTATGGCTAGAACTAATATTTTCGAAATTCCTTCGGAGTTTGAAAATATGCAGGGATTATGTTTATCCAGAAGACCGCTTCCGAATAGCATTACTCGCAGACCGGCCGGTTTGCTGATACTAGTCGCCCGGTTCAGGTTTTACGAGGTCCATCAGCACCACCCCACACAGACCAGGTGGTTTAAACATTCAGGTCGCCCCCAAAGATTGAAGATCACCAAGGCCCAAGTCCAAACGGCAACCCGCGGTCTCAAGTCGGAGACCGCCCGGGTTGTGCCACGAAAGCTATCAAGGCTCAAGTCCAGGCAACAGGCCACGTTCTCAAGGGCAAGCTGCGGTCTCATGTCGGAGACCGCCTGGGTTATGGCATGAAGACCAGCAAGGACCAAGTCCAAGAAGACAAGCCGCGGTCTCAAGTCGGAGACCGCCCGAGTGGCTTCATCGCCTTGGTCGCAGCATCTCCGGCCCCTCTACGAGGCAGACCGCAAGCGCAAGCCGCCAAGCCGCGCGGCTTCTTTCTTTTCTCCTTTCTGTATCCCGTCACCACCTGCCCGATTATCCTGTACCAGGACAGGCGGTTATTTTATCCCTGCCCGTTCGGACAGGCCCCCGGGCCTATAAATAGGGCGCGGCAACGTTCCCAAGATACGCACACTCGAATCTAGGAGCTCGCTTGTTTGAGCTGCGGTCTCGAGTTTCCCGTCTTGCGGACTGTCTGACCGGCCGGCTTCTGCTTTCCTACACTTGTAACCCGCTGTAACCGCTTCTTCTTAATAAAAGAAAAGCCCGTCATAGGAGTGGCATTCGCCGTGACGGGCGAAGTCTGGCCTTGACCGCTGCCACCGGTCTCGTTTCTTCTACCTAAAAAGTAACCGGCAGCCCGCAGCCTTCGATTTCCTTTGGAGGTGCGATTTCGGATTCAACACTGGTAATGCGAGATTTTGCTCCAAATGACACATAAATTTCAAAATAAAAGAATTTTAGATGCGGTTTGTAGCGAAAGTGAGAGATTTAGCTCCAAATGACACTTAAACTTTAAACAGCAATAACTTTTGAACCGGTTGTCTCATTTTACCCCACAACACCTTTTCAGAATTAGCTCGGAGTACTACATTCATTGGAGCACAAGTTTTACCCAGTCCAGTTCATTTAGTTGTCGATATAAAGCCAGTTGCAGCGGTAATGCAAAATTTAGCTCCAAAGGACACCTTTTCATAATGAGATAGGAGCCCAAAATCCAATGGAGAACAATTTTAACCCATTCAAGCTCAAATAGAGGTCGATATACAGTGGGTTCTACTGGTAATGCGAGATTTTGCTCCAAATGACACATAAATTTCAAAATGAAAGAATTTTAGATGCGGTTTGTAGCGAAAGTGAGAGCTTTAGCTCCAAATGACTCTCAAACTTTAAACAGCAATAACTTTTGATCTGGTTGTCTGACTTTACCCCACAACACCTTTTTGGAATGATCTCGGAGCACTACATTCATTGGAGCACAAGTTTTACTCATACAAGTTCATTTAGTTGTCGATATATAGCCGATTGCAGCGGTAATGCAAAATTTAGCACCAAAGCACACCTTTTCAGAATGAGATAGGAGCCCTAAATTCAATGGAGAACAATTTTAACCCATTCAAGCTCGTTTAGAGGTCGATATACAGTGGGTTCTACTGGTATTGCGAGATTTTGCTCCAAATGACACATAAATTTCAAAATGAAAAAATTTTAGATGTGGTTTGTAGCGAAAGTGAGAGATTTAGCTCCAAATGACACTTAAACATTAAACAGCAATAACCTTTGATCCGGTTGTCTGAATTTACCCCACAACACCTTTTCGGAATGAGCTCGGAGCACTACATTCATTGGAGCACAATTTTTACCCAGTCCAATTCATTTAGTTGTCGATATATAGCCGGTTGCAGTGGTAATGCAAAATTTAGCTCCAAAGGACACCTTTTCAGAATGAGATAAGAGCCCTAAATCCAATGGAGAACAATTTTAACAAATTCAAGCTCGTTTAAACGTCAATATATAATGCGTTCTACTAGTAATGTAAGATTTAGGTCTAAATGACACATAAATTTCAAAATGAAATAATTTTAGATGCGGTTTGTAGCGAAAATGAGAGATTTAGATCCAAATGACACTTAAACTTTAAACAACAATAACTTTTGATCCGGTTGTCTGATTTTACCCACAACACCTTTTCGGAATGAGCTCGGAGCACTACATTCCTTAGTGCACAAGTTTTACCCATTCCAGTTCATTTAGTTGTCGATATATAACCGGTTGCAGCGGTAATGCGAAATTTAGCTCCAAAGGACACCTTTTCAAAATGAGATAGGAGCCCTAAATTTAATGGAGAACAATTTAAACCCATTCAAGCTCGTTTAGAGGTCGATATACAGTGAGTTCTACCGATAATGTGAGATTTTTCTCCAAATGACACATAAATTTCAAAATAAAAGAATTTTAAATGCGGTTTGTAGCGAAAGTGAGAGATTTAGCTCCAAATGACACTTAAACTTTAAATAGCAATAACTTTTGATCCGGTTGTCTGATTTTTCCCCACAATACCTTTTCAGAATGAGCTCGGAGCACTACATTCATTGGAGCACAAGTTTTACCCAGTCCAGTTCATTTAGTTGTCGATATATAGCCAGTTGCAGCGGTAATGCAAAATTTAGCTCCAAAGGATACCTTTTCAGAATGAGATAGGTGCCCTAAATCCAATGGAGAATAATTTTAACCCATTCAAGCTCGTTTAGAGGTCAATATACAGTGGATTCTACTGGTAATGTGAGATTTTGCTCGAAATGACACATAAATTTCAAAATGAAAGAATTTTAGATGCGGTTTGTAGCGAAAGTGAGAGATTTAGCTCCAAATAACACTTAAACTTTAAACAACAATAACTTTTAATACGGTTGTCCGATTTTACCCCACAACACCTTTTCGGAATGAGCACAGAGCACTATATTCATTGGGGCACAAGTTTTACCCATTCCAGTTCATTTAGTTGTCGATATATAGCCGGTTGCAGCGGTAATGCGAAATTTAGCTCCAAAGGACACCTTTTCAGAATGAGATAGGAGCCCTAAATCCAATGGAGAACAATTTTAACCCATTCAAGCTTGTTTAGAGGTCGATATACAATGGGTTCTACTGGAAATGGGAGATTTTTCTCCAAATGACACATAAATTTCAAAATGAAAGAATTTTTGATGCGGTTTGTAGCGAAAGTGAGAGATTTAGCTCCAAACGACACTTAAACTTTAAACAGCAATAACTTTTAATCTGCTTGTCTGATTTTACCCCACAACACCTTTTCGGAATGAGCTCGGAGCACTACATTCATTGGAGCACAAGTTTTACCCATTCCAGTTCATTTAGTTGTCGATATATAGCCGGTTGCGGCGATAATGCAAAATTTAGCTCCAAAGGACACCTTTTCAGAATGAGATAGGAGCCCTAAATCCAATGGAGAATAATTTTAACCCATTTAAGCTCGTTTAGAGGTCGATATACAGTGGGTTCTACTGGTAATGCGAGATTTTGCTCCAAAATGACACATAAGTTTCAAAATGAAAGAATTTTAGATGCGGTTTGTAGCGAAAGTGAGAGATTTAGCTCCAAATGACACTCAACCTTTAAACATCAATAACTTTTGATCTCGTTGTCTGATTTTACCCCACAACACCTCTTCGGAATGAGCTCGGAGCACTACATTCATTGGAGCACAAGATTTACCCATTCCAGTTCATTTAGTTGTCGATATATAGCCGGTTGCAGTGGTAATGCGAAATTTAGCTCCAAATTACACCTAAACTTCTAACAGCCATAACTTTCGATTTGTATGTTTTATTATTGCCACAACACCTTTACGGAATATGCTCGGAGGCATACATCCAAAGGAGCACAATTTTAAACCAATCCAGCTCATTTTAGAGGTCAATATACAACCGGTTGCAATGGTAATGAGGGATTTTGCTCCTCTTGGCACATAAACTGTAACATCCTTAACTTTTGATCTGGTTGTCCGATTTTTGCGAACAACACCTTTTTGGAATGAGCTCGGAGCCCTATATCCAATGGAGAACAATTTTTTACCCATTCTAGTTTTTTTAGTGGTCAATATACAGCCGGGTTGGTAATAAAGTATTTAGCTCGAAAGGAGACCTAAACTTCAAACATCCGTAACTTTTGATCCGGTTGTCAGATTTTCACCCACAATACCTTTTCATAATGAGATAGGAGCCCTAAATTTAATGGAGAACAATTTTAAAAAAATCAAGCTTGTTTAGAGGTCGATATACAGTGGGTTCTACTAGTAATGTGAGAATTTGCTCCAAATGACACATAAATTTCAAAATGAAACAATTTTAGATGCGGTTTGTAGCGAAAGTGAGAGATTTAGCTCCAAATGAAACTCAAACTTTAAACAGCAATAACTTTTGATCTGGTTGTCTGACTTTACCCCACAAAACCTTTTTGGAATGATCTCGGAGCACTACATTCATTGGAGCACAAGTTTTACCCATTCCAGTTCATTTAGTTGTCGATATATAGCCGATTGCAGCGATAATGCAAAATTTAGCACCAAAGGACACCTTTTCAGAATCAGATAGGAGCCCTAAATCCAACGGAGAACAATTTTAAACCATTCAAGCTCGTTTAGAGGTCGATATATAGTGGGTTCTACTGGTAATGCGCGATTTTGCTCCAAATTACACATAAATTTCAAAATGAAATAATTTTAGATGCGGTTTGTAGCGAAAGTGAGAGATTTAGCTCCAAATGACACTTAAACTTTAAACAGCAATAACTTTTGATCCGGTTGTCTGATTTTATTCCACAACACCTTTTCGGAATGAGCTCGGAGCACTATATTCATTGGAGCACAATTTTTACCCAGTCCAGTTCATTTAGTTGTCGATATATAGACGGTTGCAGCGGTAATGTGAAATTTAGCTCCAAAGGACACCTTTTCATAATGAGATAGGAGCCCTAAATCCAATGAAGAACAATTTTAACAAATTCAATCTCGTTTAGAGGTCGCTATACAGTGGGTTCTACTGTTAATGCGAGTTTTTGCTCCAAATGACACATAAATTCAAAAATAAAAGAATTTTAGATGCGGTTTGTAGCTAAAGTGAGAGATTTAGCTCCAAATGACACTTAAACTTTAAACAGCAATAACGTTTTATCCGGTTGTCTGATTTTACCCCACAACACCTTTTCGGAATGATCTCGGAGCACTACATTCATTGGGGCACAATTTTTACCCATTCCAGTTCATTTAGTAGTTGATATATAGCCGGTTGCAGCGGTAATGCCAAATTTAGCTCCAAAGGACACCTTTTCAGAATGAGATAGGAGCCCTAAATCCAATGGAGAACAATTTTAACCCATTCAAGCTTGTTTAGAGGTCGATATACAGTGGGTTCTACTGGTAATGCGAGATTTTGCTCCAAATGACACATAAGTTTCAAAATGAAAGAATTTTAGATGCTGTTTGTAGCGAAAGTGAGAGATTTAGCTCCAAATGACACTCAAACTTTAAACAGCAATAACTTTTGATTCGGTTGTCTGACTTTACCCCACAACACCTTGTCGGAATGATCTCGGAGCACTACATTCATTGGAGCACAATTTTTACCCATTCCAGTTCATTTAGTTGTCGATATATAGCCGATTGCAGCGGTAATGCAAAATTTAGCACCAAAGGACACCTTTTCAGAATGAGATAGGAGCCCTAAATCCAATGGAGAACAATTTTAACCCATTCAAGCTCGCTTAGAGGTCGATATACAGTGCATTCTACTAGTAATGCGAGATTTTGCTCCAAATGACACATAAATTTCAAAATGAAAGAATTTTAGATGCGGTTTGTAGCGAAAGTGAGAGATTTAGCTCCAAATGACACTTAAACTTTAAACAACAATAACTTTTGATATGGTTGTCTGATTTTACCCCACAACACCTTTTCGGAATGAGATCAGAGCACTACATTCATTGGAGTACAATTTTTACCCAGTCCAGTTCATCTAGTTGTCGATATATAGCCGGTTGCACCGGTAATGCGAAATTTAGCTCCAAAGGACACCTTTTTAGAATGAGATAGGAGCCCTAAATCCAATGGAGAACAATTTTAACAAATTCAAGCTCGTTTAGAGGTCGATATACAGTGCATTCTACTAGTAATGTAAGATTTAGGTCCAAATGACACATAAATTTCAAAATGAAAGAATTTTAGATGCGGTTTGTAGCGAAAGTGAGAGATTTAGATTCAAATGACACTTAAACTTTAAACAGCAATAACTTTTGATCCGGTTGTCTGATTTTTTACCCCCACAACACCTTTTCAGAATGAGCTCAGAGCACTACATTCCTTTGAGCACAAGTTTTACCCATTCCAGTTCATTTAGTTGTCGATATATTACTGGTTGCTGTGGTAATGCGAAATTTAGCTCCAAAGGACACCTTTTCAGAATGAGATAGGAGCCCTAAATCCAATGGAGAACAATTTTAACCCATTCAAGCTCGTTTAGAGGTCGATATACAGTGGGTTCTACTGGTAATGCGAGATTTTGCTCCAAATGACACATAAATTTCAAAATAAAAGAATTTTAGATGCGGTTTGTAGCGAAAGTGAGAGATTTAGCTCCAAATGACACTTATACTGTAAACAACAATAACTTTTGAACCGGTTGTCTGATTTTACCCCACAACACCTTTTCGGAATGAGATCGGAGCACTACATTCATTGGAGCACAAGTTTTACACAGTCCAGTTCATTTAGTTGTCGATATATAGCTAGTTGCAGCGTAATGCAAAATTTAGCTCCAAAGGACACCTTTTCAGAATGAGATAGGAGCCCGAAATCCAATGGACAACAATTTTAACCCATTCAAGCTCGTTTAGAGGTCAATATACAGTGGATTCTACTGGTAATGTGAGATTTTGCTCCAAATGACACATAAATTTCAAAATGAAAGAATTTTAGATGTGGTTTGTAGCGAAAGTGAGAGATTTAGCTCTAAATGACCCTTAAACTTTAAACAGCAATTACTTTTGATCCGGTTGTCTGATTTTACCCCACAACACCTTTTCGGAATGAGCTTGGAGCACTACGTTCATTGGGGCACAAGTTTTACCCATTCTAGTTAATTTAGTTGTCGATATATAGCCGGTTGCAGCGGTAATGCGAAATTCATCTCCAAAGGACACCTTTTCAGAATGAGATAAGAGCCCTAAATCCAATGGAGAACAATTTTAACCCATTCAAGCTCGTTTAAAGGTCGATATACAGTGGGTTCTACTGGAAATTCGAGATTTTTTTCCAAATGACACATAAATTTCAAAATGAAAGAATTTTAGATGCGGTTTGTAGTGAAAGTGAGAGATTTAGCTCCAAATGTCACTTAAACTTTAAACAGCAATAACTTTTGATCCGGTTGTCTGATTTTACCCCCACAACACCTTTTCGGAATGAGCTCGGTGCACTACATTCATTGGAGCACAAGTTTAACCCATTCTAGTTCATTTAGTTCTCGATATATAGCCGGTTGCAAAGGTAATGCGAAATTTAGCTCCAAAGGACACCTTTTCAGAATGAGATAGGAGCCCAAAATCCAATGGAGAACAATTTTAACCCATTCAAGCTCATTTAGAGGTCGATATACAGTGGGTTCTACTGGTAATGCGAGATTTTGCTCCAAATGACAAATAAGTTTCAAAATGAAAGAATTTTAGATGCGGTTTGTAGCGAAAGTGAGAGATTTAGCTCCAAATGACACTCAAACTTTATACAGCAATAACTTTTGATCTGGTTGTCTGATTTTAGCCCACAACACCTTTTCGAAATGAGCTCGGAGCACTACATTCATTAGAGCACAAGATTTACCCATTCCAGTTCATTTAGTTGTCGATATATAGCCGGTTGCAGCGGTAATGCGAAATTTAGCTCCAAATTACACCTAAACTTCTAACAGCCATAACTTTTGATTTGTATGTTTTATTGTTGCCCACAACACCTTTACGGAATATGCTCGGAGGCATACATACAATGGAGCACAATTTTAAACCATTCCAGCTAATTTTAGAGGTCAATATACAGCCGGTTGCAATGGTAATGAGGGATTTTGCTCCTCTTGACACATAAACTGTAACATCCATAACTTTTGATCTAGTTGTCCGATTTTTGGGAACAACACCTTTTTGGAATGTGCTCGGAGCCCTATATCCAATGGAGAACAATTTTTTACCCATTCTAGTTTGTTTAGTGGTGAACATACAGCCAGGTTGGTAATAAAGTATTTAGCTCGAAAGGAGACTTAAACTTCAAACATCCGTAACTTTTGATCCGGTTGTCAGATTTTCACCCACAATACCTTTTCATAATGAGATAGGAGCCCTAAATCCAATGGAGAACAATTTTAACCCATTCAAGCTCATTTAGAGGTCGATATACAGTGGGTTCTACTGGTAATGCGAGATTTTGCTCCAAATGACACATAAATTTCAAAATAAAAGAATTTTAGATGCGGTTTGTAGCGAAAGTGAGAGATTTAGCTCTAAATGACACTCACACTTTAAACAGCAATAATTTTTGATCTGGTTGTCTGACTTTACCCCACAACACCTTTTCGGAATGATCTCGGAGCACTAAATTCATTGGAGCACAAGTTTTACCAATTCCAGTTCACTTAGTTGTCGAAATATAGCTGATTGCAGCGGTAATGCAAAATTTAGCAGCAAAAGACACTTTTTCAGAATGAGATAGGAGCCCTAAATCTAATGGAGAACAATTTTAACCCATCCAAGCTCGTTTAGAGGTTGATATACAGTGGTTTCTACTGGTAATGCGAGATTTTGCTCCAATTGACACATAAATTTCAAAATGAAAGAATTTTAGATGCGGTTTGTAGCGAAAGTGAGAGATTTAGCTCCAAATAACACTCAACCTTTAAACATCAATAACTTTTTATTTGGTTGTCTGATTTTACCCCACAACACCTTTTCAGAATGAGCTCGGAGCACTACATTCATTGGAGCACAAGATTTACCCATTCCAGTTCATTTAGTTGTCGATATATAGCCGGTTGCACCGGTAATGTGAAATTTAGCTCCAAAGGACACCTTTTCAGAATGAGATAGGAGCCCTAAATCCAATGGATATCAATTTTAATAAATTCAAGCTCATTTAGAGGTCGATATACAGTGCATTCTACTAGTAATGTAAGATTTAGGTCCAAATGACACATAAATTTCAAAATGAAAGAATTTTAGATGCGCTTTGTAGCAAAAGTGAGAGATTTAGATCCAAATGACACTTAAACTTTAAACAACAATAACTTTTGATCCGATTGTCTGATTTTACCCCACAACACCTTTTCAGAATGAGCTCGGAGCACTACATTCCTTTGAGCACAAGTTTTACCCATTCCAGTTCATTTAGTTGTCGATATATAACTGGTTGCTGTGGTAATGCGAAATTTAGCTCCAAAGAACACCTTTTCAGAATGAGATAGGAGCCCTAAATCCAATGGAGAACAATTTTAACCCATTCAAGCTCGTTTAGAGGTCGATATACAATGAGTTCTACTGGTAATGCGAGATTTTGCTCCAAATGACACATAAATTTCAAAATAAAAGAATTTTAGATGCGGTTTGTAGCGAAAGTGAGAGATTTAGCTCCAAATGACACTTAAACTGTAAACAGCAATAACTTTTGAACCAGTTGTCTGATTTTACACCACAACACCTTTTCAGAATGAGCTCGGAGCACTACATTCCTTTGAGCACAAGTTTTACCCATTCCAGTTCATTTAGTTGTCGATATATAACTGGTTGCTGTGGTAATGCGAAATTTAGCTCCAAAGGACACCTTTTCAGAATGAGATAGAAGCCCGAAATCCAATGGAGAACAATTTTAACCCATTCAAGCTCGTTTAGAGGTCAATATATAGTGGATTCTACTGGTAATGTGAGATTTTGTTCCAAATGACACATAAATTTCAAAATGAAAGAATTTTAGATGCGGTTTGTAGCGAAAGTGAGAGATTTAGCTCTAAATGACCCTTAAACTTTAAACAGCAATAACTTTTGATCCGGTTGTCTGATTTTACCCCACAACACCTATTCGGAATGAGCTTGGAGCACTAAATTCATTGGAGCACAAGTTTTACCCATTCCAGTTAATTTAGTTGTCGATATATAGCCGGTTGCAGCGGTAATGCGAAATTTAGCTCCAAAGGACACCTTTTCAGAATGAGATAAGAGCGCTAAATCCAATGGAGAACAATTTTAACCCATTCAAGCTCGTTTAAAGGTCGATATATAGTGGGTTCTACTGGTAATGCGACATTTTTTTCCAAATGACACATAAATTTCAAAATGAAAGAATTTTAGATGCGGTTTGTAGTGAAAGTGAGAGATTTAGCTCCAAATGTCACTTAAACTTTAAATAGCAATAACTTTTGATCCGGTTGTCTGATTTTACTCCCACAACACCTTTTCGGAATGAGCTCGGAGCACTACATTCATTGGAGCACAGGTTTAACCCATTCTAGTTCATTTAGTTCTCGATATATAGCCGGTTGCAAAGGTAATGCGAAATTTAGCTCCAAAGGACACCTTTTCAGAATGAGATAGGAGCCCTAAATCCAATGGAAACAATTTTAACCCATTCAAGCTCATTTAGAGGTCAATATACAGTGGGTTCTACTGGTAATGCGAGATTTTGCTCCAAATGACAAATAAGTTTCAAAATGAAAGAATTTTAAATGTGGTTTGTAGCGAAAGTGAGAGATTTAGCTCCAAATGATTCTCAAACTTTATACAGCAATAAATTTTGATCTGGTTGTCTGATTTTACCCCACAACACCTTTTCGGAATGGGTTCGGAGCACTACATTCATTAGAGCACAAGATTTACCTGTTCCAGTTCATTTAGTTGTCGATATATAGCCGGTTGCAGCGGTAATGCGAAATTTAGCTCCAAATTACACCTAAACTTCTAACATCCATAACTTTTGATTTGTATGTTTTATTGTTTCCCACAACACCTTTACGGAATATGCTCGGAGGCATACATCCAATGCAGCACAATTTTAAACCATTCCAGCTAATTTTAGAGGTCAATATACAGCCGGTTGCAATGGTAATGAGGGATTTTGCTCCTCTTGACACAAACTGTAACATCCATAACTTTTGATCTGGTTGTCCGATTTTTGCGAACAACACCTTTTTGGAATGAGCTCGGAGCCCTATATCCAATGGAGAACAATTTTTTACCCATTCTAGTTAGTTTAGTGGTCAATATACAGTCAGGTTGGTAATAATGTATTTAGCTCGAAAGGAGACCTAAACTTCAAACATCCGTAACTTTTGATCCGGTTGTCAGATTTTCACCCACAATACCTTTTCATAATGAGATAGGAGCCCTAAATCCAATGGAGAACAATTTTAACCCATTCTAGCTCATTTAGAGGTCGATATACAGTGGGTTCTACTGGTAATGTGAGATTTTGCTCCAAAAGACACATAAATTTCAAAATAAAAGAATTTTAGATACTGTTTGTAGCGAAAGTGAGAGATTTAGCTCCAAATGACACTTAAACTTTAAACAGCAATAACTTTTGATCCGGTTGTCTGATTTTACCCCACAACACCTTTTCGGAATGAGCTCGGAGCACTACATTCATTGGAGCACAAGTTTCACCCATTCCAGTTCATTTAGTTGTCGATATATAGCCGGTTGCAGCGATTGTGCAAAATTTAGCTCCAAAGGACACCTTTTCAGAATGAGATAGGAGCCCTAAATCCAATGGAGAACAATTTTAACCCATTCAAGCTCGTTTAGAGGTCAATATACAGTGTATTCTACTGGTAATGTGAGAGTTTGCGCCAAATGACACATAAATTTCAAAATGAAAGAATTTTAGATGCGGTTTGTAGCGAAAGTGAGAGATTTAGCTCCAAATGACACTTAAACTTTAAACAACATTAACTTTTGATACGGTTGTCCGATTTTACCCCCACAACACCTTTTCGGAATGAGCTCGGATCACTACATTCATTGGAGCACAAGTTTTACCCATTTCAGTTCATTTAGTTGTCGATATATAGCCGGTTGCAGCGATAATGCGAAATTTAGCTCCAACGGACACCTTTTCAGAATGAGATAGGAGCCCTAAATCCAATGGAGAATAATTTTAACCCATTCAAGCTCGTTTAGAGGTCGATATACAGTGGGTTCTACTGGTAATGCGAGATTTTGCTCCAAATGACACTTAAGTTTCAAAATGAAAGAATTTTAGATGCGGTTTGTAGCGAAAGTGAGAGATTTAGCTCCAAATAACACTCAACCTTTAAACATCAATAACTTTTTATCTGGTTGTCTGATTTTACCCCACAACACTTTTTCTGAATGAGCTCGGAGCACTACATTCATTGGAGCACAAGATTTACCCATTCCAGTTCATTTAGTTGTCGATATATAGCCGGTTGCAGTGGTAATGCAAAATTTAGCTCCAAATTTCACATTAACTTCTAACAGCCATAACTTTTGATTTGTATGTTTTATTATTGCCCACAACACCTTTACGGAATATGCTCGGAGGCATACATCCAATGGAGCACAATTTTAAACCATTCCATCTCATTTTAGAGGTCAATATACAGCCGGTTGCAATGGTGATAAGGGATTTTGCTCCTCTTGACACACAAACTAAAACATCCCTAACTTTTGATCTGGTTGTCCGATTTTTGCGAACAAAACCTTTTTGGAATAAGCTCGGAGCCCTATATCCAATGGAGAACAATTTTTACCCATTCTAATTTGTTTAGTGGTCAATATACAGCAAGGTTGGTAATAAGGTATTTAGCTCAAAAGGAGACATAAACTTCAAACATCCGTAACTTTTGACCCGGTTGTCAGATTTTCACCCACAATACCTTTTCATAATGAGATAGGAGCCCTAAATCCAATGGAGAACAATTTTAACCCATTCAAGCTCGTTTAGAGGTCGATATACAGTAGGTTCTACTGATAATGCGAGATTTTGCTCCAAATGACACATAAATTTCAAAATGAAAGAATTTTAGATGCGGTTTGTAGCGAAAGTGAGAGATTTAGCTCCAAATGACACTCAAACTTTAAACAACAATAACTTTTGATCCGGTTGTCTGACTTTACCCCACAACACCTTTTCGGAATGATCTCGGAGCACTACATTCCTTGGAGCACAATTTTTACCCATTCCAGTTCATTTAGTTGTCGATATATAGCCGGTTGCAGCGGTAATGCAAAATTTAGCACCAAAGGACAACTTTTCAGAATGAGATAGGAGCCCTAAATCCAATGGAGAACAATTTTAACCCATTCAAGCTCGTTTAAAGGTCGATATACAGTGGATTCTATTGGTAATGTGACATTTTTCTCCAAATGTCACATAAATTTCAAAATGAAGGAATTTTAGATGCGGTTTGTAGCGAAAGTGAGAGATTTAGCTCCAAATGACACTTAAACTTTAAACTGCAATAACTTCTGATCCGGTTGTCTGATTTTACCCCAGAACACCTTTTCGGAATGGGCTCGGAGCACTACATTCATTGGAGCACAATTTTTACCCAGTCCAGTTCATTTAGTTGTCGATATATAGCCGGTTATAGCGGTAATGCGAAATTTAGCTCCAAGGACACCTTTTCAGAATAAGATAGGAGCCCTAAATCCAATGGAGAACAATATTAACAAATTCAAGCTCGTTTAGAGGTCGATATACAGTGCGTTCTACTAGTAATGTAAGATTTAGGTCCAAATGACACCTAAATTTCAAAATGAAAGAATTTTATATGCGGTTTGTAGCGAAGGTGAGAGATTTAGCACCAAATGACACTTAAACTTTAAACAGCAATAACTTTTGATCTGGTTGTCTTATTTTACCCCACAACACCTTTTCAGAATGAGCTCGGAGCACTACATTCCTTGGAGTACAAGTTTTACCCATTCCAATTCATTTAGTTGTCGATATATAACCGATTGCAGCGGTAATGCGAAATTTAGCTCCAAAGGACACTTTCAAAATGAGATTAGAGCCCTAAATCCAATGGAGAACAATTTTAACCCATTCAAGCTCGTTTAGATGTCGATATACAGTGGGTTCTACTAGTAATGCAAAATTTTGCTCCAAATGACACATAAATTTCAAAATAAAAGAATTTTAGATGCGGTTTGTAGCGAAAGTGAGAGATTTAGCTCCAAATGACACTTAAACTTTAAACAGCAATAACTTTTGATCCGGTTGTCTGATTTTACCCCACAACACCTTTTCGGAATGAGCTCGGAGCACTACATTCATTGGAGCACAAGTCTTACCCAGTCCAGTTCATTTAGTTATTGATATATAGCCAGTTGCAGCGGTAATGCAAAATTTAGCTCCAAAGGAGACCTTTTCAGAATGAGATAAGAGCCCTAAATCCAATGGAGAACAATTTTACCCCATTCAAGCTCGTTTAGAGGTCAATATACAGTGGATTCTACTGTTAATGTGAGATTTTGCTCCAAATGACACATAAATTTCAAAATGAAAGAATTTTAGATGCGGTTTGTAGCGAAAGTGAGAGATTTAGCTCCAAATGACACTTAAACTTTAAACAGCAATAACTTTTGATCCGGTTGTATGATTTTACCCCACAACACCATTTTGGAATGAGCTAGGAGCCCTACATTCATTGGGGCATAAGTTTTACCCATTCCAGTTCATTTAGTTGTCGATATATAGCCGGTTGCAGCGGTAATGCGAAATTTAGCTCCAAAGGACACCTTTTCAGAAAGAGATAGGAGCCCTAAATCCAATGGAGAACAATTTTAACCCATTCAAGCTCGTTTAGAGTTCGATATACAGTGGGTTCTACTGGTAATGTGAGATTTTTCTCCAAATGACACATAAATTTCAATAAGAAAGAATTTTAGATGCGGTTTGTAGCGAAAATGAGAGATTTAGCTTCAAATGACACTTAAACTTTAAACAGCAATAACTTTTGATTTGGTTGTCTGATTTTACCCCACAACACCTTTCCAGAATGATCTTAAAGCACTACATTCATTGGAGCAAAAGTTTTACCCACTACGGCTCATTTAGTTGTCGATATATAGCTAGTTGCAGCGGTAATGCGAAATTTAGCTCCAAAGGACACCTTTTCAAAATGAGATAGGAGCCCTAAATCCAATGGAGAACAATTTTAACCCATTCATGCTTGTTTAGAGGTCGGTATATATAGTGGGTTCTACTGGTAATGCGAGATTTTGCTCCAAATGACACATAAGTTTCAAAATGAAAGAATTTTAGATGCGTTTTGTAGCGAAAGTGAGAGATTTAGCTCTAAATGACACTCAAACTTTAAACAGCAATAACTTTTGATCTGGTTGTCTGATTTTACCCCACAACACCTTTTCGAAATGAGCTCGGAGCACTACATTCATTGGAGCGCAAGATTTACCCATTCCAGTTCATTTAGTTTTCAATATTTAGCCGGTTGCAGCGGTAATGCGAAATTTAGCTCCAAATTACACCTAAACATCTAACAGCCATGACTTTTGATTTGTATGTTTTATTGTTGCCCACAACACCTTTACGGAATATGCTCGGAGGCATACATCCAATGGAGCACAATTTTAAACCATTCTAGCTCATTTTAGAGGTCAATATACAGCCGATTGCAATGGTAATGAGGGATTTTGCTTCTCTTGAAACATAAACTGTAACATCCATAACTTTTGATCTGGTTGTCCGATTTTTGCGAACAACACCTTTTTGGAATGAGCTCGGAGCCCTACATCCAATGGAGAACAATTTTTACCCATTCTAGTTTGTTTAGTGGTCAATATACAGCCGAGTTGGTAATAAGGTATTTAGCTCTAAAGGAGACCTACACTTCAAACATCGGTAACTTTTGATCTCATTGTCAAATTTTCACACACAATACCTTTTCAGAATGAGATAGGAGCCCTAAATCCAATGGAGAACAATTTTAACCCATTCAAGCTCGTTTAGAGGTCGATATACAGTGGGTTCTACTGGTAATGCAAGATTTTTCTCCAAATGACACATAAATTTCAAAATGAAAGAATCTTAGATGCGGTTTGTAGCGAAAGTGAGAGATTTAGCTCCAAATGACACTTAAACTTTAAACAGCAATAACTTTTGATCATGTTGTCTGATTTTACACCACAACACCTTTTCGGAATGAGCTCGGAGCACTACATTCATTGGAGCACAAGTTTTACCCAGTCCAGTTCATTTAGTTGTCGATATTTAGCCAGTTGCAGCGGTAATGCAAAATTTAGCTCCAAAGGACAGCTTTTCAGAATGAGATAGGAGCACTAAATCCAATGGAGAACAATTTTAACCCATTCAAGCTCGTTTAGAGGTCGATATACAGTGCGTTCTACTAGTAATGTGAGATTTAGGTCCAAATGACACATAAATTTCAAAATGAAAGAATTTTAGATGCGGCTTGTAGCGAAAGTGAGAGATTTCGCTCCAAATGACACTTAAAACTTTAAACAGCAATAACTTTTTATCTGGTTGTCTGATTTTACCCCACAACACCTTTTCGGAATGAGCTCGGAGCACTACATTCCTTAGAGCACAAGTTTTACCTATTCCAGTTCATTTAGTTGTCGATATATAACCGGTTGCAGCGGTAATGCGAAATTTAGCTCCAAAGGACACCTTTTCAGAATGAGATAGGATCCCTAAATCCAATGGAGAACAATTTTAACCCATTTAAGCTCGTTTAGAGGTCGATATACAGTGGGTTCTACTTTTAATGCGAGATATTGCTCCAAAGGACACATAAATTTCAAAATAAAAGAATTTTAGATGCGGTTTGTAGCGAAAGTGAGAGATTTAGCTCCAAATGACACTTAAACTTTAAACATCAATAACTTTTGATCCGGTTGTCTGATTTTACCCCACAATACCTTTTCGGAATGAGCTCGGAGCACTACATTCATTGGAGCACATTTTTTAACCAGTCCAGTTCATTTAGTTGTCGATATATAGCCGGTTGCAGCGATAATGCGAAATTTAGCTCCAAAGGACACCTTTTCAGAATGAGATAGGAGCCCTAAATCCAATGGAGAACAATTTTATCAAATTCAAGCTCGTTTAGAGGTCGATATACAGTGCGTTCTACTAGTAATGTAAGATATAGGGCCAAATGACACATAAATTTCAAAATGAAAGAATTTTAGATGCGGTTTGTAGCGAAAGTGGGAGATTTAGCTCCAAATGACACTTAAACTTTAAACAGCAATAACTTTTGATCCGGTTGTCTGATTTTATTCCACAACACCTTTTCGGAATGAGCTCGGAGCACTACATTCCTTGGAGCACAAGTTTTACCTATTCCAGTTCATTTAGTTGTCGATATATAACCGGTTGCAGCGGTAATGCGAAATTTAGCTCCAAAGGACACCTTTTCAGAATGAGATAGGAGCCCTAAATCCAATGGAGAACAATTTTAACCCATTTAAGCTCGTTTAGAGGTCGATATACAGTGGGTTCTACTGGTAATGCGAGATTTTGCTCCAAAGGACACATAAATTGCAAAATAAAAGAATTTTAGATGCGGTTTGTAGCGAAAGTGAGAGATTTAGCTCCAAATGACACTTAAACTTTAAACATCAATAACTTTTGATCCGATTGTCTGATTTTACCCCACAATACCTTTTCGGAATGAGCTCGGAGAACTACATTCATTGGAGCACATTTTTTACCCAGTCCAGTTCATTTAGTTGTCGATATATAGCCGGTTGCAGCGATAATGCGAAATTTAGCTCCAAAGGACACCTTTTCAGAATGAGATAGGAGCCCTAAATCCAATGGAGAACAATTTTATCAAATTCAAGCTCGTTTAGAGGTCGATATACAGTGCGTTCTACTAGTAATGTAAGATATAGGGCCTAATGACACATAAATTTCAAAATGAAAGAATTTTAGATGCGGTTTGTAGCGAAAGTGGGAGATTTAGCTCCAAATGACACTTAAAGTTTAAACAACAATAACTTTTGATCCGGTTGTCTGATTTTACCCCACAACACCTTTTCAGAAAGACTCGGAGCACTACATTCCTTGGAGCACAAGTTATACCCATTCCAGTTCATTTAGTTGTCGATATATAACCGGTTGCAGCGGTAAAGCGAAATTTAGCTCCAAAGGACACCTTTTCAGAATGAGATAAGAGCCCTAAATCCAATGGAGAACAATTTTAACCCATTAAAGCTCGTTTAGAGGTCGACATATAGTGGGTTCTACTGGTAATGCGAGATTTTGCTTCAAATGACACATAAATTTTAAAATAAAAGAATTTTAAATGCGGTTTGTAGCGAAAGTGAGAGATTTAGCTCCAAATGACACTTAAAATTTAAACAGCAATAACTTTTGATCAGGTTGTCTGATTTTACCCCACAACACCTTTTCGGAATGAGCTCGGAGCACTACATTCCTTGGAGCACAAGTTTTACCCATTCCAGTTTATTTAGTTGTCGATATATAACCGGTTGCAGCGGTAATGCAAAATTTAGCTCCAAAGGACACCTTTTCAGAATGAGATAAGAGCCCTAAATCCAATGGAGAGCAATTTTAACCCATTCAAGCTCGTTTAGAGGTCGACATACAGTGGGTTCTACTGGTAATGCGAGATTTTGCTTCAAATGACACATAAATTTTAAAATAAAAGAATTTTAAATGCGGTTTGTAGCGAAAGTGAGAGATTTAGCTCCAAATGACACTTAAAATTTAAACAGCAATAACTTTTGATCAGGTTGTCTGATTTTACCCCACAACACCTTTTCGGAATGAGCTCGGAGCACTACATTCCTTGGAGCACAAGTTTTACCCATTCCAGTTCATTTAGTTGTCGATATATAACCGGTTGCAGCAGTAATGCGAAATTTAGCTCCAAAGGACACCTTTTCAGAATGAGATAGGAGCCCTAAATCCAATGGAGAACAATTTTAACCCATTCAAGCTCGTTTAGAGGTCGATATACAGTGGGTTCTACTGGTAATGCGAGATTTTTCTCCAAATGACACATAAATTTCAAAATGAAAGAATCTTAGATGCGGTTTGTAGCGAAAGTGAGAGATTTAGCTCCAAATGACACTTAAACTTTAAACAGCAATAACTTTTGATCATGTTGTCTGATTTTACACCACAACACCTTTTCGGAATGAGCTCGGAGCACTACATTCATTGGAGCACAATTTTTACCCATTCCAGTTCATTTAGTTGTCGATATATAGCCGGTTGCAGCGGTAATGCGAAATTTAGCTCCAAAGGACACCTTTTCAGAATGAGATAGGAGCCCTAAATCCAATGGAGAACAATTTTAACCCATTCAAGATCGTTTAGGGGTCGATATACAGTGGGTTCTACTGGTAATGCGAGATTTTGCTCCAAATGACACAGAAGTTTCAAAATGAAAGAATTTTAGATACGGTTTGTAGCGAAAGTGAGAGATTTAGCTCCAAATGACACTGAAACTTTAAACAGCAATAACTTTTGATCTGGGTGTCTGATTTTACCACACAACACCTTTTTGGAATGAGCTCAGAGAACTACATTCATTGGAGCACAAGATTTACCCATTCCAGTTCATTTAGTTGTCGATATATAACCGGTTGCAGCGGTAATGCAAAATTTAGCTCCAAATTACACTTAAGCTTCTAACAGCCATAACTTTTGTTTGTATGTTTTATTGTTGCCCACAACACTTTTACGGAATATGCTCGGAGGCATACATCCAATGGAGCACAATTTTAACCCATTCCAGCTCATTTTAGTGGTCAATATACAGCCGGTTCAAATGGTAATGTGGGATTTTGCTCCTCTTAACACATAAACTGTAACATCCATAACTTTTGATCTGGTTGTCCGATTTTTGCGAACAACACCTTTTTGGAATGAGCTCGGAGCCCTACATCCAATGAAGAACAATTTTTACCCATTCTAGTTTGCTTAGTGGTCAATGTACAGTCGGGTTAGTAATAAGGTATTTAGCTCGAAAGGAGACCTAAACTTCAAACATCCGTAACTTTTGATCCGGTTGTTAGAGATTTTCACCCACAATACCTTTTCATAATGAGATAGGAGCCCTAAATCCAATGGTGAGCAATTTTAACCCATTCAAGATTGTTTGGAGGTCGATATACAGTGGGTTCTACTGTAATGCTAGATTTTGCTCTAAATGACACATAAATTTCAAAATGAAAGAATTTTAGATGCGGTTTGTAGCGAAAGTGAAAGATTTAGCTCCAAATGACACTCAAACTTTAAACAACAATAACTTTTGATCTGGTTGTCTGACTTTACCCCACAACACCTTTTTGGAATGATCTCGGAGCATTACATTCATTGGAGTGCAAGTTTTACCCTTTCCAGTTCATTTAGTTGTCGATATATAGCCGATTGCATCGGTAATGCAAAATTTAGCACCAAAGGACACCTTTTCAGAATGAGATAGGAGCCCTAAATCCAATGAAGAGCAATTTTAACCCATTCCAACTCATTTATAGGTCAATATACAGTGGGTTCTACTGGTAATGCGAGCTTTTGCTCCAAATGACACATAAATTTTAAAATGAAAGAATTTTAGATGCGGTTTGTAGCGAAAGTGAAAGATTTAGCTCCAAATGACACTTAAACTTTAAACAACAATAACTTTTAATCTGGTTGTCTGATTTTACCCCACGACATCTTTTCGGAATGAGCTCGGAGCACTACATTCATTGGAGAACAATTTTTACCCAATCCAGTTCATTTAGTTGTCGATATATAACCGGTTGCAGCGGTAAGGCGAAATTTCGCTCCAAAGGACACCTTTTCAGAATGAGATAGGAGCTCCAAGTCCAATGGAGAACAATTTTAACAAATTCAAGCTCGTTTAGAGGTCGATATACAGTGCGTTCTACTAGTAATGTAAGATTTAGGTCCAAATGACACAAATTTCAAAATGAAAGAATTTTAAATGCGGTATGTAGCGAAAGTGAGAGATTTAGCTTCAAATGACACTTAAACTTTAAACAGCAATAACTTTTGATCCGGTTGTCTGATTTTACCCCACAACACCTTTTCGGAATGAGCTCGGAGCACTACATTCCTTGAAGCACAAGTTTTACCCATTCCAGATCATTTAGTTGTCGATATATAACCGGTTGCAGCGGTAATGCGAAATTTCGCTCCAAATGACACCTTTTTAGAATGAGATAGGAGCCCTAAATCCAATGGAGAACAATTTTAACCCATTCAAGCTCGTTTAGAGGTCGACATACAGTGGGTTCTATAGGTAATGCGTGATTTTGCTCCAAATGACACATAAATTTCAAAATAAAAGAATTTTAGATGCGGTTTGTAGCGAAAGTGAGAGATTTAGCTTCAAATGACACTTAAACTTTAAACATTAATAACTTTTGATCCGGTTGTCTGATTTTACCCCACAACACCTTTTCGGAATGAGCTCGGAGCACTACATTCATTGGAGCACAAGTGTTGCCCAGTCCAGTTCATTTAGTTGTCGATATATAGCCAGTTGCAGCGGTAATGCAAAATTTAGCTCCAAAGGACAACTTTTCAGAATGAGATAAGAGCCCTAAATCCAATGGAGAACAATTTTAACCAACTCAAGCTCAATTAGAGGTCAATATACAGTGGATTCTACTGGTAATGTTAGATTTTACTCCAAATGACACATAAATTTCAAAATGAAAGAATTTTAGATGCGCTTTGAAGCGAAAGTGAGAGATTTAGCTGCAAATGACACTTAAACTTTAAACAACAATAACTTTTGATCCGGTTGTCCTATTTTACCCCACAACACCTTTTCGGAATGAGCCTGGAGCAGTACATTCATTGGGGCACAAGTTTTACCCATTCCAGTTCATCTAGTTGTTGATATATAGCCGGTTGCAGCGGTAATGCGAAATTTAGCACCAAAGGACACCTTTTCAGAATGAGATAGGAGCCCTAAATCCAATGGAGAATAATTTTAACCCATTCAAGCTCGTTTAGAGGTCGATATATAGTGGGTTCTACTGGTAATGCAAGATTTTGCTCCAAATGACACATAAATTTCACAATGAAAGAATTTTAGATGCGGTTTGTAGCGAAAGTGAGAGATTTAGATCCAAATGACACTTAAACTTTAAACAGCAATAACTTTTGATCCGGTTGTCTTATTTTACACCACAATACCTTTTTGGAATGAGCTCAGAGCACTACATTCATTGGAGCACAATTTTACCCAGTCCAGTTCATTTAGTTGTCGATATATAGCCGTTTGCAGCGGTAATAAGAAATTTAGCTCTAAAGGACACCTTTTCAGAATGAGATAGGAGCTCTAAATCTAATGGAGAACCATTTTAACAAATTCAAGCTCGTTTAGAGGTGGATATGCATTGTGTTCTACTAGTAATGTAAGATTGTGGTTTAAATGACACATCAATTTCAAAATGAAAGAATTTTAGATGCGGTTTGTAGCGAAAGTGAGAGATTTAGCTCCAAATGACACTTAAACTTTAAACAACAATAACTTTTGAACCGGTTGTCTGATTTTACCCCACAACACCTTTTCAGAATGAGCTCAGAGCACTACATTCGTTGGAGCACAAGTTTTACCCATTCCAGTTCATTTAGTTGTCGATATATAACCGGTTGCAGCGGTAATGCGAAATTTTGCTCCAAAGGACACATTTTCAAAATGAGATAGGAGCCCTAAATCCAATGGAGAACCATTTTAACCCATTCAACTCGTTTAAAGGTCGATATACAATGAGTTCTACCGATAATGCGAGATTTTTCTCCAAATGACACATTAATTTCAAAATAAAAGAATTTTAGATGCGGTTTGTAGCGAAAGTGAGAGATTTAGCTCCAAATGACACTTAAACTTTAAATAGCAATAACTTTTGATTCGGTTGTCTGATTTTTCCCAACAACACCTTTTCAAATTGAGCTCGGAGCACTACATTCATTGGAGCACAAGTTTTACCCAGTCCAGTTCATTTAGTTGTCGATATATAGCCAGTTGCAGCGGTAATGCAAAATTTAGCTCCAAAGGTCACCTTTTCAGAATGAGATAGGAGCCCTAAATCCAATGGAGAATAATTTTAACCCATTCAAGCTCGTTTAGAGGTCAATATACAGTGGATTCTACTGGTAATGTGAGATTTTGCTCCAAATGACACATAAATTTCAAAATGAAAGAATTTTAGATGCGGTTTGTAGCGAAAGTGAGAGATTTAGCTCCAAATAACACTTAAACTTTAAACAGCAATAACTTTTAATATGGTTGTCCGATTTTACCCCACAACACCTTTTTGGAATGAGCACGGAGAACTACATTCATTGGGGCACAAGTTTTACCCATTCCAGTTCATTTAGTTGTCGATATATAGCCGGTTGCAGCGGTAATGCAAAATTTAGCTCCAAAGGACACCTTTTCAGAATGAGATAGGAGCCCTAAATCCAATGGAGAACAATTTTAACCCATTCAAGCTCGTTTAGAGGTCGATATACAATGGGTTCTACTGGAAATGTGAGATTTTTCTCCAAATGACACATAAATTTCAAAATAAAAGAATTTTTGATGCGGTTTGTAGCGAAAGTGAGAGATTTAGCTCCAAACGACACTTAAACTTTAAACAGCAATAACTTTTAATCCGCTTGTCTGATTTTACCCCACAACACCTTTTCGGAATGAGCTCGGAGCACTACATTCATTGGAGCACAAGTTTTACCCATTCCAGTTCATTTAGTTGTCGATATATAGCCGGTTGCGGCGATAATGCAAAATTTAGCTCCAAAGGACACCTTTTAAGATTGAGATAGGAGCCCTAAATCCAATGGAGAATAATTTTAACCCATTTAAGCTCGTTTAGAGGACGATATACAGTGGGTTCTACTGGTAATGCGAGATTTTGCTCCAAAATGACACATAAGTTTCAAAATGAAAGAATTTTAGATGCGGTTTGTAGCGAAAGTGAAAGATTTAGCTCCAAATGACACACAACCTTTAAACATCAATACCTTTTGATCTGGTTTCTGATTTTACCCCACAACACCTTTTCAGAATGAGCTCAAAGCACTACATTCATTGGAGCAAAAGTTTTACCCATTACAGTTCATTTAGTTGTCGATATATAGCCGGTTGCAGCGGTAATGCGAAATTTAGCTCCAAAGGGCACCATTTCAAAATGAGATAGGAGCCCTAAATAAAATGGAGAACAATTTTAACCCATTCAAGCTCGTTTAGCGGTCGATATATACAGTGGGTTCTATTGGTAATGCGAGATTTTGCTCCAAATGACACATAAGTTTCAAAATGAAAGAATTTTAGATGTGTTTTGTAGCGAAAGTGAGAGATTTAGCTCTAAATGACACTCAAACTTTAAACAGCAATAACTTTTGATCTTGTTGTCTGATTTTACCCCACAACACCTTTTCGAAATGAGCTCGGAGCACTACATTCATTGGAGCGCAAGATTTACCCATTCCAGTTCATTTAGTTTTCAATATTTAGCCGGTTGCAGCGGTAATGCGAAATTTAGCTCCAAATTACACCTAAACATCTAACAGCCATAACTTTTGATTTGTATGTTTTATTGTTGCCCACAACACCTTTACGGAATATGCTCGGAGGCGTACATCCAATGGAGCACAATTTTAAACCATTCGAGCTCATTTTAGAGGTCAATATACAGCCGGTTGCAATGGTAATGAGGGATTTTGCTTCTCTTGAAACATAAACTGTAACATCCATAACTTTTGATCTGGTTGTCCGATTTTTGCGAACAACACCTTTTTGGAATGAGCTCGGAGCCCTACATCCAATGGAGAACAATTTTTACCCATTCTAGTTTGTTTAGTGGTCAATATACAGCCGAGTTGGTAATAAGGTATTTAGCTCTAAAGGAGACCTACACTTCAAACATCGGTAACTTTTGATCTCGTTGTCAAATTTTCACACACAATACCTTTTCAGAATGAGATAGGAGCCATAAATCCAATGGAGAACAATTTTAAACCATTCAAGCTTGTTTAGAGGTCGATATATAGTGGGTTCTACTGGTAATGCGAGATTTTGCTCCAAATGACACATAAATTTCAAAATAAAAGAATTTTAGATGCGGTTTGTAGCGAAAGTGAGAGATTTAGCTCCAAATGACACTTAAACTTCAAACATCAATAACTTTTGATCCGGTTATCTAATTTTACCCCACAACATCTTTTCGGAATGAGCTCGGAGCACTACATTCATTGGAGCACAAGTTTTACCTAGTCCAGTTCATTTAGTTGTCGATATATATCCAGTTGCAGCGGTAATGCAAAATTTAGCTCCAAAGGACAGCTTTTCACAATGAGATAGGAGCCCTAAATCCAATGGAGAACAATTTTAACCCATTCAAGCTCGTTTAGAGGTCGATATACAGTGTGTTCTACTAGTAATGTGAGATTTAGGTCCAAATGACACATAAATTTCAAACATCAATAGAATTTTAGATGCGGCTTGTAGCGAAAGTGAGAGATTTAGCTCCAAATGACACTTAAACTTTAAACAGCAATAAATTTTTATCTGGATGTCTGATTTTACCCCACAACACCTTTTCGGAATGAGCTCGAAGCACTACATTCCTTGGAGCACAAGTTTTACCTATTCCAGTTCATTTAGTTGTCGATATATAACCGGTTGCAGCGGTAATGCGAAATTTAGCTCCGAAGGACACCTTTTCAGAATGAGATAGGAGCCCTAAATCCAATGGAGAACAATTTTAACCCATTTAAGCTCATTTAGAGGTCGATATACAGTGGGTTCTACTGGTAATGCGAGATTTTGCTCCAAAGGACACATAAATTTCAAAATAAAAAAATTTTAGATGCGGTTTGTAGCGAAAGTGAGAGATTTAGCTCCAAATGACACTTAAACTTTAAACATAAATAACTTTTGATCCGGTTGTCTGATTTTACCCCACAATACCTTTTCGGAATGAGCTCGGAGCACTACATTCATTGGAGCACATTTTTTACCCAGTCTAGTTCATTTAGTTGTCGATATATAGCCGGTTGCAGCGATAATGCGAAATTTAGCTCCAAAGGACACCTTTTCGGAATGAGGTAGGAGCCCTAAATCCAATGGAGAACAATTTTATCAAATTCAAGCTCGTTTAGAGGTCGATATACAGTGCGTTCTACTAGTAATGTAAGATATAGGGCCAAATGACACATAAATTTCAAAATGAAAGAATTTTAGATGCGGTTTGTAGCGAAAGTGAGAGATTTAGCTCCAAATGACACTTAAACTTTAAACAGCAATAACTTTTGATCCGGTTGTCTGATTTTACCCCACAACACCTTTTCGGAATGAGCTCGGAGCACTACATTCCTTGGAGCACAAGTTTTACCTATTCCAGTTCATTTAGTTGTCGATATATAACCGGTTGCAGCGGTAATGCGAAATTTAGCTCCAAAGGACACCTTTTCAGAATGAGATAGGAGCCCTAAATCCAATGGAGAACAATTTTAACCTATTTAAGCTCGTTTAGAGGTCGATATATAGTGGGTTTTACTGGTAATGCGAGATTTTGCTCCAAAGGACACATAAATTTCAAAATAAAAGAATTTTAGATGCGGTTTGTAGCGAAAGTGAGAGATTTAGCTCCAAATGACACTTAAACTTTAAACATCAATAACTTTTGATCCGGTTGTCTGATTTTACCCCACAATACCTTTTCGGAATGAGCTCGGAGCACTACATTCATTGGAGCACATTTTTCACCCAGTCCAGTTCATTTAGTTGTCGATATATAGCAAGTTGCAGCGATAATGCGAAATTTAGCTCCAAAGGACATCTTTTCAGAATGAGATAGGAGCCCTAAATCCAATGGAGAACAATTTTATCAAATTCAAGCTCGTTTAGAGGTCGATATACAGTGCGTTCTACTAGTAATGTAAGATATAGGGCCAAATGACACATAAATTTCAAAATGAAAAAATTTTAGATGCGGTTTGTAGCGAAAGTGGGAGATTTAGCTCCAAATGACACTAAAACTTTAAACAGCAATAACTTTTGATCCGGTTGTCTGATTTTACCCCACAACACCTTTTCAGAAAGACTCGGAGCACTACATTCCTTGGAGCACAAGTTTTACCCATTCCAGTTCATTTAGTTGTCGATATATAACCGGTTGCAGCGGTAATGCGAAATTTAGCTCCAAAGGACACCTTTTCAGAATGAGATAAGAGCCCTAAATCCAATGGAGAACAATTTTAACCCATTCAAGCTCGTTTAGAGGTCGACATACAGTGGGTTCTACTGGTAATGCGAGATTTTGCTTCAAATGACACATAAATTTTAAAATAAAAGAATTTTAAATGCGGTTTGTAGCGAAAGTGAGAGATTTAGCTCCAAATGACACTTAAAATTTAAACAGCAATAACTTTTGATCAGGTTGTCTGATTTTACCCCACAACACCTTTTCGGAATGAGCTCGGAGCACTACATTCCTTGGAGCACAAGTTTTACCCATTCCAGTTCATTTAGTTGTCGATATATAACCGGTTGCAGCGGTAATGCGAAATTTAGCTCCAAAGGACACCTTTTCAGAATGAGATAGGAGCCCTAAATCCAATGGAGTACAATTTTAACCCATTCAAGCTCGTTTAGAGGTCGATATACAGTGGGTTCTACAGGTAATGCGAGATTTTTCTCCAAATGACACATAAATTTCAAAATGAAAGAATTTTAGATGCGGTTTGTAGCGAAAGTGAGAGATTTAGCTCCAAATGACACTTAAACTTTAAACAGCAATAACTTTTGATCATGTTGTCTGATTTTACCCCACAACACCTTTTCGGAATGAGCTCGGAGCACTACATTCATTGGAGCAAAATGTTTACCCATTCCAGTTCATTTAGTTGTCGATATATAGCCGGTTGCAGCGGTAATGCGAAATTTAGCTCCAAAGGACACCTTTTCAGAATGAGATAGGAGCCCTAAATCCAATGGAGAACAATTTTAACCCATTCAAGATCGTTTAGGGGTCGATATACAGTGGCTTCTACTGGTAATGCGAGATTTTGCTCCAAATGACACAGAAGTTTCAAAATGAAAGAATTTTAGATACGGTTTGTAGCGAAAGTGAGAGATTTAGCTCCAAATGACACTGAAACTTTAAACGGCAATAACTTTTAATCTGGGTGTCTGATTTTACCACACAACACCTTTTCGGAATGAGCTCGGAGCACTACATTCATTGGAGCACAAGATTTACCCATTCCAGTTCATTTAGTTGTCGATGTATAACCGGTTGCAGCGGTAATGCAAAATTTAGCTCCAAATTACACTTAAACTTTAACAGCCATAACTTTTGTTTGTATGTTTTATTGTTTCCCACAACACTTTTACCGAATATGCTCGGAGGCATACATCCAATGGATCACAATTTTAAACCATTCCAGCTCATTTTAGAGGTCAATATACAGCCGGTTGCAATGGTAATGTGGGATTTTGCTCCTCTTAACACATAAACTGTAACATCCATAACTTTTGATCTGGTTGTCCGATTTTTGCGAACAACACCTTTTTGGAATGAGCTCGGAGCCCTACATCCAATGAAGAACAATTTTTACCCATTCTAGTTTGTTTAGTGGTCAATATACAGTCGGGTTGGTAATAAGGTATTTAGCTCGAAAGGAGACCTAAACTTTAAACATCCGTAACTTTTGATCCGGTTGTTAGAGATTTTCACCCACAATACCTTTTCATAATGAGATAGGAGCCCTAAATCCAATGGTGAACAATTTTAACCCATTCAAGATCGTTTAGAGGTCGATATACAGTGGGTTCTACTAGTAATGCTAGATTTTGCTCTAAATGACACATAAATTTCAAAATGAAAGAATTTTAGATGCGGTTTGTAGCGAAAGTGAAAGATTTTGCTCCAAATGACACTCAAACTTTAAACAACAATAACTTTTGATCTGGTTGTCTGAGTTTACCCCACAACACCTTTTCGGAATGATCTCGGAGCACTACATTCATTGGAGTACAAGTTTTACCCATTCCAGTTCATTTAGTTGTCGATATATAGCCGATTGCAACGGTAATGCAAAATTTAGCACCAAAGGACACCTTTTCAGAATGAGATAGGAGCCCTAAATCCAATGAAGAGCAATTTTAACCTATTCCAACTCGTTTATAGGTCAATATACAGTGGGTTCTACTGGTAATGCGAGCTTTTGCTCCAAATGACACATAAATTTCAAAATGAAAGAATTTTGGATGCGGTTTGTAGCGAAAGTGAAAGATTTAGCTCCAAATGACACTTAAACTTTAAACAGCAATAACTTTTAATCTGGTTGTCTGATTTTACCCCACAACATCTTTTCGGAATGAGCTCGGAGCACTATATTCATTGGAGAACAATTTTTACCCAGTCCAGTTCATTTAGTTGTCGATATATAACGAGTTGCAGCGGTAAGGCGAAATTTCGCTCCAAAGCACACCTTTTCAGAATGAGATAGGAGCTCTAAGTCCAATGGAGAACAATTTTAACAAATTCAAGCTCGTTTAGAGGTCGATATACAGTGCGTTCTACTAGTAATGTAAGATTTAGGTCCAAATGACACAAATTTCAAAATGAAAGAATTTTAAATGCGGTTTGTAGCGAAAGTGAGAGATTTAGCTTCAAATGACACTTAAACTTTAAACAGCAATAACTTTTGATCCGGTTGTCTGATTTTACCCCACAACACCTTTTCGGAATGAGCTCGGAGCACTACATTCCTTGGAGCACAAGTTTTACCCATTCCAGATCATTTAGTTGTCGATATATAACCGGTTGCAGCGGTAATGCGAAATTTCGCTCCAAAGGACACCTTTTCAGAATGAGATAGGAGCCCTAAATCCAATGGAGAACAATTTTAACCCATTCAAGCTCGTTTAGAGGTCGATATACAGTGGGTTCTACAGGTAATGCGAGATTTTGCTCCAAATGACACATAAATTTCAAAATAAAAGAATTTTAGATGCGGTTTGTAGCGAAAGTGAGAGATTTAGCTTCAAATGACACTTAAACTTTAAACATTAATAACTTTTGATCTGATTGTCTGATTTTACCCCAGAACACATTTTCGGAATGAGCTCGGAGCACTACATTCATTGGAGCACAAGTGTTGCCCAGTCCAGTTCATTTAGTTGTCGATATATAGCCAGTTGCAGCGGTAATGCAAAATTTAGCTCCAAAGGATAGCTTTTCAGAATGAGATAAGAGCCCTAAATCCAATGGAGAACAATTTTAACCCACTCAAGCTCGTTTAGAGGTCGATATATAGTGGGTTCTACTGGTAATGCAAGATTTTGCTCCAAATGACACATAAATTTCAAAATGAAAAAATTTTAGATGCGGTTTGTAGCGAAAGTGAGAGATTTAGCTCCAAATGACACTTAAACTTTTAACAGCAATAACTTTTGATCCGGTTGTCTGATTTTACACCACAATACCTTTTCGGAATGAGCTCAGAGCACTACATTCATTGGAGCACAATTTTACCCAGTCCAGTTCATTTAGTTGTCGATATATAGCCGTTTGCAGCGGTTATGCAAAATTTAGCTCTAAAGGACACCTTTTCAGAATGAGATAGGAACTCTAAATCTAATGGAGAACCATTTTAACAAATTCAAGCTCGTTTAGAGGTCGATATGCATTGCGTTCTACTAGTAATGTAAGATTGTGGTTTAAATGACACATAAATTTCAAAATGAAAGAATTTTAGATGCGGTTTGTAGCGAAAGTGAGAGATTTAGCTCCAAATGACACTTAAACTTTAAACAACAATAACTTTTGATCCGGTTGTCTGATTTTACCCCCACAACACCTTTTCAGAATGATCTCAGAGCACTACATTCCTTGGAGCACAAGTTTTACCCATTCCAGTTCATTTAGTTGTCGATATATAACCGGTTGCAGCGGTAATGCAAAATTTTGCTCCAAAGGACACCTTTTCAAAATGAGATAGGAGCCCTAAATCCAATGGAGAACAATTTTAACCCATTCAAGCTCGTTTAAAGGTCGATATATTGTGAGTTCTACAGATAATGCGAGATTTTTCTCCAAATGACACATAAATTTCAAAATAAAAGAATTTTAGATGCGGTTTGTAGCGAAAGTGAGAGATTTAGCTCCAAATGACACTTAAACTTTAAATAGCAATAACTTTTGATCCGGTTGTCTGAGTTTTCCCAACAACACCTTTTCAGAATGAGCTCGGAGCACTACATTCATTGGAGCACAAGTTTTACCCAGTCCAGTTCATTTAGTTGTCGATATATAGCCAGTTGCAGCGGTAATGCAAAATTTAGCTCCAAAGGTCACCTTTTCAGAATGAGATAGGAGCCCTAAATCCAATGGAGAATAATTTTAACCCATTCAAGCTCGTTTAGAGGTCAATATATAGTAGATTCTACTGGTAATGTGAGATTTTGCTCCAAATGACACATAAATTTCAAAATGAAAGAGTTTTAGATGCGGTTTGTAGCGAAAGTGAGAGATTTAGCTCCAAATAACACTTAAACTTTAAACAGCAATAACTTTTAATACGGTTGTCCGATTTTACCCCACAACACCTTTTCGCAATGAGCACGTAGCACTACATTCATTGGGGCACAAGTTTTACCCTTTCCAGTTCATTTAGTTGTCGATATATAGCCGGTTGCAGCGGTAATGCAAAATTTAGCTCCAAAGGACACCTTTTCAGAATGAGATAGGAGCCCTAAATCCAATGGAGAACAATTTTAACCCATTCAAGCTCGTTTAGAGGTCGATATACAATGGGTTCTACTGGAAACGCAAGATTTTTCTCCAAATGACACATAAATTTCAAAATGAAAGAATTTTTGATGCGGTTTGTAGCGAAAGTGAGAGATTTAGCTCCAAACGACACAAACTTTAAACAGCAATAACTTTTAATCCGCTTGTCTGATTTAACCCCACAACACCTTTTCGGAATGAGCTCGGAGCACTACATTCAATGGAGCACAAGTTTTACCCATTCCAGTTCATTTAGTTGTTGATATATAGCCGGTTGCGGCGATAATGCAAAATTTAGCTCCAAAGGACACCTTTTCAGAGTGAGATAGGAGCCCTAAATCCAATGGAGAATAATTTTAACCCATTTAAGCTCGTTTAGAGGACGATATACAGTGGATTCTACTGGTAATGCGAGATTTTGCTCCAAAATGACACATAAGTTTCAAAATGAAAGAATTTTAGATGCGGTTTGTAGCGAAAGTGAGAGATTTAGCTCCAAATGACACTCAACCTTTAAACATCAATACCTTTTGATCTGGTTTCTGATTTTACCCCACAACACCTCTTCGGAATGAGCTCGGAGCACTACATTCATTGGAGCACAAGATTTACCCATTCCAGTTCATTTAGTTGTCGATATATAGCCGGTTGCAGCGGTAATGCGAAATTTAGCACCAAATTACACCTAAACTTCTAACAGCCATAACTTTAGATTTGTATGTTTTATTGTTGCCCACAACACCTTTATGGAATATGCTCGGAGGCATACATCCAAATGAGCACAATTTTAAACCATTCCAGCTCATTTTAGAGGTCAATATACATACAGCCGGTTGCAATGGTAATGCAGAACAATTTTTTACCCATTCTAGTTTGTTTAGTGGTCAATATACAGCCGGGTTGGTAATAAAGTATTTAGCTCGAAAGGAGACCTAAACTTCAAACATCCGTAACTTTTGATCCGGTTGTCAGATTTTCACCCACAATACCTTTTCATAATGAGATAGGAGACCTAAATCCAATGGAGAACAATTTTTACCAATTCAAGCTCGCTTAGAGGTCGATATACAATGGGTTCTACTGGTAATGCGAGATTTTGCTCCAAATGACACATAAATTTCAAAATGAAAGAATTTTAGATGCGGTTTGTAGCGAAAGTGAGAGATTTAGCTCCAAATGAAACTCAAACTTTAAACAGCAATAACTTTTGATCTGGTTGTCTGACTTTACTCCACAACACCTTTTCAGAATGATCTCGGAGCACTACATTCATTGGAGCACAAGTTTACCCATTCTAGTTCATTTAGTTGTCGATATATAGCCGATTGCAGCGATAATGCAAAATTTCGCACCAAAGGACACCTTTTCAGAATCAGATAGGAGCCCTAAATCCAATGGAGAACAATTTTAAACCATTCAAGCTCGTTTAGAGGTCGATATACAGTGGGTTCTACTGGTAATGTGAGAATTTGCTCCAAATAACACATAAATTTCAAAATAAAAGAATTTTTGATGCGGTTTGTAGCGAAAGTGAGAGAATTAGCTCCAAATGACACTTAAACTTTAAACAACAATAACTTTTAATCCGGTTGTCTGATTTTACCCCACAACACCTTTTCGGAATGAGCTCGGAGCATTACATTCATTGGAGCACAATTTTTACCCAGTCCAGTTCATTTAGTTGTCGATATATAGACGGTTGCAGCGGTAATGCGAAATTTAGCTCCAAAGTACACCTTTTCATAATGAGATAGGAGCCCTAAATCCAATGGAGAACAATTTTAACCCATTCAAGCTCGTTTAGAGTTCGATATACAGTGGGTTCTACTGGTAATGGGAGATTTTGCTCCAAATGACACATAAATTTCAAAATGAAAGAATTTTAGATGCGATTTGTAGCGAAAGTGAGAGATTTAGCTCCAAATGACACTCAAACTTTAAACAACAATAACTTTTAATCTGGTTGTCTGACTTTACCCCACAACACCTTTTCAGAATGATCTCGGAGCACTACATTCATTGGAGCACAAGTTTTACCCATTCCAGTTCATTTAGTTGTCGATATATAGCCGATTGCAGCGGTAATACAAAATTTAGCACCAAAGGACACATTTTCAGAATGAGATAGGAGCCCTAAACCCAATGGAGAACAATTTTAACCCATTCAAGCTCGCTTAGAGGTCGATATACAGTGCATTCTACTGGTAATGCGAGATTTTGCTCCAAATGACACATAAATTTCAAAATGAAAGAATTTTAGATGCGGTTTGTAGCGAAAGTGAGAGATTTAGCTCCAAATGACACTTAAACTTTAAACTGCAATAACTTCTGATCCGGTTGTCTGATTTTACCCCACAACACCTTTTCGGAATGGGCTCGGAGCACTACATACATTGGAGCACAATTTTTACCCAGTCCAGTTCATTTAGTTGTCGATATATAGCCGGTTGCAGCGGTAATACGAAATTTAGCTCCAAAGGACACCTTTTCAGAATAAGATAGGAGCCCTAAATCTAATGGAGAACAATATTAACAAATTCAAGCTCGTTTAGAGGTCGCTATACAGTGCGTTCTACTAGTAATGTAAGATTTAGGTCCAAATGACACATTAATTTCAAAATGAAAGAATTTTATATGCGGTTCGTAGCGAAAGTGAGAGATTTAGCTCCAAATGACACTTAAACTTTAAACAGCAATAACTTTTGATCTGGTTGTCTGATTTTACCCCACAACACCTTTTCAGAATAAGCTCGGAGCACTACATTCCTTGGAGTACAAGTTTTACCCATTCCAATTCATTTAGTTGTCGATATATAACCGATTGCAGCGGTAATGCGAAATTTAGCTCCAAAGGACACTTTTTCAGAATGAGATTGGAGCCCTAAATCCAATGGAGAACAATTTTAACCCATACAAGCTTGATTAGAGGTCGATATACAGTTGGTTCTACTAATAATTGGAGATTTTGCTCCAAATGACACATAAATTTCAAAATAAAAGAATTTTAGATGCGGTTTGTAGCGAAAGTGAGAGATTTAGCTCCAAATGACACTTAAACTTTAAACAACAATAACTTTTGATCCGGTTGTCTGATTTTACCCCCACAACACCTTTTCGGAATGAGCTCGGACCACTACATTCATTGGAGCAATAGTCTTACCCAGTCCAGTTCATTTAGTTGTCGATATATAGCCAGTTGCAGCGGTAATGCAAAATTTAGCTCCAAAGGAGACCTTTTCAGAATGAGATAAGAGCCCTAAATCCAATGGAGAATAATTTTACCCCATTCAAGCTCGTTTAGAGGTCAATATACAGTGGATTCTACTGGTAATGTGAGATTTTGCTCCAAATGACACATAAATTTCAAAATGAAAGAATTTTAGATGCGGTTTGTAGCGAAAGTGAGAGATTTAGCTCCAAATGACACTTAAACTTTAAACAACAATAACTTTTGATCCGGTTGTCTAATTTTACCCCACAACACCTTTTCGGAATGAGCTCAGAGCACTACATTCATTGGAGTACAATTTTTACCCAGTCCAGTTCATTTAGTTGTCGATATATAGTCGGTTGCACCGATAATGCGAAATTTACCTCCAAAGGACACCTTTTCAGAATGAGATAGGAGCCCTAAATCTAATGGAGAACAATTTTAACAAATTCAAGCTCGTTTAGAGGTCGCTATACAGTGCGTTCTACTAGTAATGTAAGATTTAGGTCCAAATGACACATTAATTTCAAAATGAAAGAATTTTATATGCGGTTCGTAGCGAAAGTGAGAGATTTAGCTCCAAATGACACTTAAACTTTAAACAGCAATAACTTTTGATCTGGTTGTCTGATTTTACCCCACAACACCTTTTCAGAATAAGCTCGGAGCACTACATTCCTTGGAGTACAAGTTTTACCCATTCCAATTCATTTAGTTGTCGATATATAACCGATTGCAGCGGTAATGCGAAATTTAGCTCCAAAGGACACTTTTTCAGAATGAGATTGGAGCCCTAAATCCAATGGAGAACAATTTTAACCCATTCAAGCTTGATTAGAGGTCGATATACAGTTGGTTCTACTAATAATTGGAGATTTTGCTCCAAATGACACATAAATTTCAAAATAAAAGAATTTTAGATGCGGTTTGTAGCGAAAGTGAGAGATTTAGCTCCAAATGACACTTAAACTTTAAACAACAATAACTTTTGATCCGGTTGTCTGATTTTACCCCCACAACACCTTTTCGGAATGAGCTCGGAGCACTACATTCATTGGAGCAATAGTCTTACCCAGTCCAGTTCATTTAGTTGTCGATATATAGCCAGTTGCAGCGGTAATGCAAAATTTAGCTCCAAAGGAGACCTTTTCAGAATGAGATAAGAGCCCTAAATCCAATGGAGAATAATTTTACCCCATTCAAGCTCGTTTAGAGGTCAATATACAGTGGATTCTACTGGTAATGTGAGATTTTGCTCCAAATGACACATAAATTTCAAAATGAAAGAATTTTAGATGCGGTTTGTAGCGAAAGTGAGAGATTTAGCTCCAAATGACACTTAAACTTTAAACAACAATAACTTTTGATCCGGTTGTCTAATTTTACCCCCACAACACCTTTTCGGAATGAGCTCAGAGCACTACATTCATTGGAGTACAATTTTTACCCAGTCCAGTTCATTTAGTTGTCGATATATAGTCGGTTGCACCGATAATGCGAAATTTAGCTCCAAAGGACACCTTTTCAGAATGAGATAGGAGCCCTAAATCTAATGGAGAACAATTTTAACAAATTCAAGCTCGTTTAGAGGTCGATATACAGTGCCTTCTACTAATAATGTAATATTTAGGTCCAAATGACACATTAATTTCAAAATGAAAGAATTTTATATGCGGTTCGTAGCGAAAGTGAGAGATTTAGCTCCAAATGACACTTAAACTTTAAACAGCAATAACTTTTGATCTGGTTGTCTGATTTTACCCCACAACACCTTTTCAGAATCAGCTCGGAGCACTACATTCCTTGGAGTACAAGTTTTACCCATTCCAATTCATTTAGTTGTCGATATATAACCGATTGCAGCGGTAATGCGAAATTTAGCTCCAAAGGACACTTTTTCAGAATGAGATTGGAGCCCTAAATCCAATGGAGAACAATTTTAACCCATTCAAGCTTGATTAGAGGTCGATATACAGTTGGTTCTACTAATAATTGGAGATTTTGCTCCAAATGACACATAAATTTCAAAATAAAAGAATTTTAGATGCGGTTTGTAGCGAAAGTGAGAGATTTAGCTCCAAATGACACTTAAACTTTAAACAACAATAACTTTTGATCCGGTTGTCTGATTTTACCCCCACAACACCTTTTCGGAATGAGCTCGGAGCACTACATTCATTGGAGCAATAGTCTTACCCAGTCCAGTTCATTTAGTTGTCGATATATAGCCAGTTGCAGCGGTAATGCAAAATTTAGCTCCAAAGGAGACCTTTTCAGAATGAGATAAGAGCCCTAAATCCAATGGAGAATAATTTTACCCCATTCAAGCTCGTTTAGAGGTCAATATACAGTGGATTCTACTGGTAATGTGAGATTTTGCTCCAAATGACACATAAATTTCAAAATGAAAGAATTTTAGATGCGGTTTGTAGCGAAAGTGAGAGATTTAGCTCCAAATGACACTTAAACTTTAAACAACAATAACTTTTGATCTGGTTGTCTAATTTTACCCCACAACACCTTTTCGGAATGAGCTCAGAGCACTACATTCATTGGAGTACAATTTTTACCCAGTCCAGTTCATTTAGTTGTCGATATATAGTCGGTTGCACCGATAATGCGAAATTTAGCTCCAAAGGACACCTTTTCAGAATGAGATAGGAGCCATAAATCTAATGGAGAACAATTTTAACAAATTCAAGCTCGTTTAGAGGTCGATATACAGTGCATTCTACTAATAATGTAATATTTAGGTCCAAATGACACATAAATTTCAAAATGAAAGAATTTTAGATGCGGTTTGTAGCGAAAGTGAGAGATTTAGATCCAAATGACACTTAAACTTTAAACAGCAATAACTTTTGATCCGGTTGTCTGATTTTACCCCACAACACCTTTTCATAATGAGCTCGGAGCACTACATTCCTTTGAGCACAAGTTTTACGCATTCCAGTTCATTTAGTTGTCGATATATAACTGGTTGCTGTGGTAATGCAAAATTTAGCTCCAAAGGACACCTTTTCAGAATGAGATAGGAGCCCTAAATCCAATGGAGAACTATTTTAACCCATTCAAGCTCGTTTAGAGATCGATATACAGTGGGTTCTACTGGTAATGCGAGATTTTGCTCCAAATGACACCTAAATTTCAAAATAAAAGAATTTTAGATGCGGTTTGTAGCGAAAGTGAGAGATTTAGCTCCAAATGACACTTAAACTGTAAACAGCAATAACTTTTGAACCGGTTGTCTGATTTTACCCCACAGCACCTTTTCGGAATGAGCTCGGAGCACTACATTTATTGGAGCACAAGTTTTACCCATTCCAGTTCATTTAGTTGTCGATATATAGCCAGTTGCAGCGTAATGCAAAATTTAGCTCCAAAGGACACCTTTTCAGAATGAGATAGGAGCCCGAAATCAAATGGAGAACAATTTTAACCCATTCAAGCTCGTTTAGAGGTCAATATACAGTGGATTCTACTGGTAATGTGAGATTTTGCTCCAAATGACACATAAATTTCAAAATGAAAGAATTTTAGATGCGGTTTGTAGCGAAAGTGAGAGATTTAGCTCTAAATGACCCTTAAACTTTAAACAGCAATAACTTTTGATCCGGTTGTCTGATTTTACCCCACAACACCTTTTCGGAATGAGCTTGGAGCACTACATTTATTGGGGCACAAGTTTTACCCATTCCAGTTAATTTAGTTGTCGATATATAGCCGGTTGCAGCGGTAATGCCAAATTTAGCTCCAAAGGACACTTTTTCAGAATGAGATAAGAGCCCTAAATCCAAGGGAGAACAATTTTAACCCATTCAAGCTCTTTTAAAGGTCGATATACAGTGGGTTCTACTGGTAATGCGAGATTTTTTTCCAAATGACACATAAATTTCAAAATGAAAGAATTTTAGATGCGGTTTGTAGTGAAAGTGAGAGATTTAGCTCCAAATGTCACTTAAACTTTAAACAACAATAACTTTTGATCCGGTTGTCTGATTTTGCCCCCACAACACCTTTTCGGAATGAGCTCGGAGCACTACATTCATTGGAGCACAATTTTTACCCAGTCCAGTTTATTTAGTTGTCGATATATAGACGGTTGTAGCGGTAATGCGAAATTTAGCTCCAAAGGACACCTTTTCAGAATGAGATAGGAGCCCTAAATCTAATGGAGAACAATTTTAACAAATTCAAGCTCGTTTAGAGGTCGCTATACAGTGCGTTCTACTAGTAATGTAAGATTTAGGTCCAAATGACACATTAATTTCAAAATAAAAGATTTTTGATGCTGTTTGTAGCGAAAGTGAGAGATTTAGCTCCAAATGTCACTTAAACTTTAAACAGCAATAACTTTTGATCCGGTTGTCTGATTTTACACCACAACACCTTTTTGGAATGAGCTCGGAGCACTACATTCCTTGGAGCATAAGTTTTATCCATTCCAGTTCATTTAGTTGTCGATATATAACCGGTTGCAGCGGTAATGCGAAATTTAGCTCCAAAGGACACATTTTCAGAATAAGATAGGAGCCCTAAATCCAATGGAGAACAATTTTAACCCATTCAAGCTCGTTTAGAGGTCGATATACTGTGGGTTCTACTGGTAATGCGAGATTTTGCTCCAGATGACACATAAATTCAAAAATAAAAGAATTTTAGATGCGGTTTGTAGCGAAAGTGAGAGATTTAGCTCCAAATGACACTTAAAATTTAAACAGCAATAACTTTTGATCCGGTTGTCTGATTTTACCCCACAACACCTTTTCGGAATGAGCTCAGAGCACTACATTCATTGGGGCACAATTTTTACCCATTCCAGTTCATTTAGTTGTCGATATATAGCAGGTTGCAGCGGTAATGCGAAATTTAGCTCCAAAGGACACCTTTTCAGAATCAGATAGGAGCCCTAAATCCAATGGAGAACAATTTTAACCAATTCAAGCTTGTTTAGAGGTCGATATACAGTGGGTTCTACTGGTAATGCGAGATTTTGCTCCAAATGACACAAGTTTCAAAATGAAAGAATTTTAGATGCTGTTTGTAGCGAAAGTGAGAGATTTAGCTCCAAATGACACTCAAACTTTAAACAGCAATAACTTTTTATCCGGTTGTCTGACTTTACCCCACAACACCTTGTCGGAATGATCTCGGAGCACTACATTCATTGGAGCACAAGTTTTACCCATTCCAGTTCATTTAGTTGTCGATATATAGCCGATTGCAGCGGTAATGCAAAATTTAGCCCCAAAGGACACCTTTTCAGAATGAGATAGGAGCCCTAAATCCTATGGAGAACAATTTTAACCCATTCAAGCTCGCTTAGAGGTCGATATACAGTGCATTCTACTGGTAATGCGAGATTTTGCTCCAAATGACACATAAATTTCAAAATAAAAGAATTTTAGATGCGGTTTGTAGCAAAAGTGAGAGATTTAGCTCCAAATGACACTTAAACTTTAAACAACAATAACTTTTGATCTGGTTGTCTGATTTTACCCCACAACACCTTTTCGGAATGAGCTCAGAGCACTACATTCATTGGAGTACAATTTTTACCCAGTCCAGTTCATTTAGTTGTCGATATATAGCCGGTTGCACCGGTAATGCGAAATTTAGCTCCAAAGGACACCTTTTCAGAATGAGATACGAGCCCTAAATCTAATGGAGAACAATTTTAACAAATTCAAGCTCATTTAGAGGTCGATATACAGTGCATTCTACTAATAATGTAAGATTTAGGTCCAAATGACACAAATTTCAAAATGAAAGAATTTTAGATGCGGTTTGTAGCGAAAGTGAGATTTAGATCCAAATGACACTTAAACTTTAAACAGCAATAACTTTTGATCTGGTTATCTGATTTTACCCCACAACACCTTTTCAGAATGAGCTCGGAGCACTACATTCCTTTCAGCACAAGTTTTACCCATTCTAGTTCATTTAGTTGTCGATATATAACTGGTTGCTGTGGTAATGCGAAATTTAGCTCCAAAGGACACCTTTTTCAGAATGAGATAGGAGCCCTAAATCCAATGGAGAACAATTTTAACCCATTCAAGCTCGTTTAGAGGTTGCTGTGGTAATGCGAGATTTTGCTCCAAAAGACACATAAATTTCAAAATAAAAGAATTTTAGTTACGGTTTGTAGAGAAAGTGAGAGATTTAGCTCCAAATGACACTTAAACTTTAAACAGCAATAACTTTTAATCCGGTTGTCTGATTTTACCCCACAACACCTTTTCGGAATGAGCTCGGAGCACTACATTCATTGGAGCACAAGATTTACCCATTCCGGTTCATTTAGTTGTCGATATATAGCCGGTTGCAGCGGTAATGCGAAATTTAGCTCCAAATTACACCTAAACTTCTAACAGCCATAACTTTTGATTTGTATGTTTTATTATTGCCCACAACACCTTTACGGAATATGCTCGGAGGCATACATACAATGGAGCACAATTTTAAACCATTCCAGCTCATTTTAGAGGTCAATATACAGCCGGTTGCAATGGTAATAAGGGATTTTGCTCCTCTTGACACATAAACTATACATCCATAACTTTTGATCTGGTTGTCCGATTTTTGCGAACAAAACCTTTTTGGAATGAGCTCGGAGCCCTATATCCAATGGAGAACAATTTTTACCCATTCTAATTTGTTTAGTGGTCAATATACAGCAAGGTTGGTAATAAGGTATTTAGCTCGAAAGGAGACCTAAACTTCAAACATCCGTAACTTTTGACCCGGTTGTCAGATTTTCACCCACAATACCTTTTCATAATGAGATAGGAGCCCTAAATCCAATGGAGAACAATTTTAACCCATTCAAGCTCGTTTAGAGGTCGATATACAGTGGGTTCTACTGATAATGCTAGATTTTGCTCCAAATGACACATAAATTTCAAAATGAAAGAATTTTAGATGCGGTTTGTAGCGAAAGTGAGAGATTTAGCTCCAAATGACACTCAAACTTTAAACAACAATAACTTTTGATTTGGTTGTCTGACTTTACCCCCACAACACCTTTTCGAAATGATCTCGGAGCACTACATTCATTGGAGCACAAGTTTTACCCATTCCAGTTCATTTAGTTGTCGATATATAGCCGATTGCAGCGGTAATGCAAAATTTAGCACCAAAGGACACATTTTCAGAATGAGATAGGAGCCCTAAATCCAATGGAGAACAATTTTAACCCATTCAGGCTCGCTTAGAGGTCGATATACAGTGCATTCTACTGGTAATGCGAGATTTTTCTCCAAATGACACATAAATTTCAAAATGAAAGAATTTTAGATGCGGTTTGTAGCGAAAGTGAGAGATTTAGCTCCAAATGACACTTAAACTTTAAACTGCAATAATTTCTGATCCGGTTGTCTGATTTTACCCCACAACACCTTTTCAGAACGGGCTCGGAGCACTACATACATTGGAGCACAATTTTTACCCAGTCCAGTTCATTTAGTTGTCGATATATAGCCGGTTGCAGCGGTAATACGAAATTTAGCTCCAAAGGACACCTTTTCAAAATAAGATAGGAGCCCTAAATCCAATGGAGAACAATATTAACAAATTCAAGCTCGTTTAGAGGTCGCTATACAGTGCGTTCTACTAGTAATGTAAGATTTAGGTCCAAATGACACATTAATTTCAAAATGAAAGAATTTTATATGCGGTTCGTAGCGAAAGTGAGAGATTTAGCTCCAAATGACACTTAACTTTAAACAACAATAACTTTTGATCTGGTTGTCTGATTTTACCCCACAATACCTTTTCAGAATAAGCTCGGAGCACTACATTCCTTGGAGTACAAGTTTTACCCATTCCAATTCATTTAGTTGTCGATATATAACTGATTGCAGCGGTAATGCGAAATTTAGCTCCAAAGGACACTTTTTCAGAATGAGATTGGAGCCCTAAATCCAATGGAGAACAATTTTAACCCATTCAAGCTTGTTTAGAGGTCGATATACAGTGGGTTCTACTAGTAATTGGAGATTTTGCTCCAAATGACACATAAATTTCAAAATAAAAGAATTTTAGATGCGGTTTGTAGCGAAAGTGAGAGATTTAACTCCAAATGACACTTAAACTTTAAACAGCAATAACTTTTGATCCGGTTGTCTGATTTTACCCCCACAACACCTTTTCGGAATGAGCTCGGAGCACTACATTCATTGGAGCACAAGTCTTACCCAGTCCAGTTCATTTAGTTGTCGAGATATAACCAGTTGCAGCGGTAATGCAAAATTTAGCTCCAAAGGAGACCTTTTCAGAATGAGATAAGAGCCCTAAATCCAATTTAGAATAATTTTACCCCATTCAAGCTCGTTTAGAGGCCAATATACAGTGGATTCTACTGGTAATGTGAGATTTTGCTCCAAATGACACATAAATTTCAAAATGAAAGAATTTTAGATGCGGTTTGTAGCGAAAGTGAGAGATTTAGCTCCAAATGACACTTAAACTTTAAACAACAATAACTTTTGATCCGGTTGTCTAATTTTACCCCACAATACCTTTTCGGAATGAGCTCAGAGCACTACATTCATTGGAGTACAATTTTTACCCAGTCCAGTTCATTTAGTTGTCGATATATAGCCGGTTGCATCGATAATGCGAAATTTAGCTCCAAAGGACACCTTTTCAGAATGAGATAGGAGCCCTAAATCCAATGGAGAACAATTTTAACAAATTCAAGCTCGTTTAGAGGTCGATATACAGTGCATTCTACTAATAATGTAAGATTTAGGTCCAAATGACACATAAATTTCAAAATGAAAGAATTTTAGATGCGGTTTGTAGCGAAAGTGAGAGATTTAGATCCAAATGACACTTAAACTTTAAACAGCAATAACTTTTGATCCGGTTGTCTGATTTTACCCCACAACACCTTTTTAGAATGAGCTCGGAGCACTACATTCCTTTGAGCACAAGTTTTACCCATTCCAGTTCATTTAGTTGTCGATATATAACTGGTTGTTGTGGTAATGCAAAATTTAGCTCCAAAGGACACCTTTTCAGAATGAGATAGGAGCCCTAAATCCAATGGAGAACTATTTTAACCCATTCAAGCTCGTTTAGAGGTCGATATACAGTGGGTTCTACTGGTAATGCGAGATTTTGCTCCAAATGACACATAAATTTCAAAATAAAAGAATTTTAGATGCGGTTTGTAGCGAAAGTGAGAGATTTAGCTCCAAATGACACTTAAACTGTAAACAGCAATAACTTTTGATCATGTTGTCTGATTTTACACCACAACACCTTTTCGGAATGAGCTCGGAGCACTACATTCATTGGAGCACAAGTTTTACCCAGTCCAGTTCATTTAGTTGTCGATATATAGCCAGTTGCAGCGTAATGCAAAATTTAGCTCCAAAGGACACCTTTTCAGAATGAGATAGGAGCCTGAAATCCAATGCAGAACAATTTTAACCCATTCAAGCTCGTTTAGAGGTCAATATACAGTGGATTCTACTGGTAATGTGAGATTTTGTTCCAAATGACACATAAATTTCAAAATGAAAGAATTTTAGATGCGGTTTGTAGCGAAAGTGAGAGATTTAGCTCTAAATGACCCTTAAACTTTAAACAGCAATAACTTTTGATCCGGTTGTCTGATTTTACCCCACAACACCTTTTCGGAATGAGCTTGGAGCACTACATTTATTGGGGCACAAGTTTTACCCATTCCAGTTAATTTAGTTGTCGATATATAGCCGGTTGCAGCGGTAATGCGAAATTTAGCTCCAAAGGACACTTTTTCAGAATGAGATAAGAGCCCTAAATCCAAGGGAGAACAATTTTAACCCATTCAAGCTCGTTTAAAGGTTGATATACAGTGGGTTCTACTGGTAATGTGAGATTTTTTTCCAAATGACACATAAATTTCAAAATGAAAGAATTTTAGATGCGGTTTGTAGTAAAAGTGAGAGATTTTGCTCCAAATGTCACAAACTTTAAACAATAATAACTTTTGATCCGGTTGTCTGATTTTACCCCCACAACACCTTTTCGGATGAGCTTGGAGCACTACATTCATTGGAGCACAAGTTTAACCCATTCCAGTTCATTTAGTTCTCGATATATAGCCGGTTGCAAAGGTAATGCGAAATTTAGCTCCAAAGGACACCTTTTCAGAATGAGATAGGAGCCCTAAATCCAATGGAGTACAATTTTAACCCATTCAAGCTCAATTAGAGGTCGATATACAGTGGGTTCTACTAGTAATGCGAGATTTTGCTCCAAATGACAAATAAGTTTCAAAATGAAAGAATTTTAGATGCGTTTTGTAGCGAAAGTGAGAGGTTTAGCTCCAAATGACACTCAAACTTTATACAGCAATAACATTTGATCTGGTTGTCTGATTTTACCCCACAACACCTTTTCGGAACGAGCTCGGAGCACTACATTCATTAGAGCACAAGATTGACCCATTCCGGTTCATTTTGTTGTCGATATATAGCCGGTTGCAGCGGTAATGCGAAATTTAGCTCCAAATTACACCTAAACTCCTAACAGCCATAACTTTTGATTTGTATGTTTTATTGTTGCCCACAACACCTTTACGGAATATGCTCGGAGGCATAAATCCGAAGGAGCACAATTTTAAACCATTCCAGCTAATTTTAGAGGTCAATATACAGCCGGTTGCAATGGTAATGAGGGATTTTGCTCCTCTTGACACATAAACTGTAACATCCCTAACTTTTGATCTGGTTTTCCGATTTTTGTGAACAACACCTTTTTGGAATGAGCTCGGAGCCCTACATCCAATGGAGAACAATTTTTACCCATTCTAGTTTGTTTAGTGGTCAATATACAGCCGGGTTGGTAATAAGGTATTTAGCTCGAAAGGAGACCTAAACTTCAAACATCCGTAAATTTTGATCTGGTTGTCAGATATTCACCCACAATACCTTTTCATAATGAGATAGGAGCCCTAAATCCAATGGAGAACAATTTTAACCCATTCAAGCTCATTTAGAGGTTGATATACAGTGGGTTCTACTGGTAATGCGAGATTTTGCTCCAAATGACACATTAATTTCAAAATAAAAGAATTTTAGATGCGGTTTGTAGCGAAAGTGAGAGATTTAGCTCTAAATGACACTCAAACTTTAAACAACAATAACTTTTGATCTAGTTGTCTGACTTTACCCGACAACACCTTTTCGGAATGATCTCGGAGCACTAAATTCATTAGAGAACAAGTTTTACCAATTCCAGTTCACTTAGTTGTCGAAATATAGCTGATTGCAGCGGTAATGCAAAATTTAGCAGCAAAGGACACTTTTTCAGAATGAGATAGGAGCCATAAATCCAATGGAGAACAATTTTAACCCATTCAAGCCCGTTTAGAGGTTGATATACAGTGGGTTCTACTGGTAATGCGAGATTTTGCTCCAAATGACAAATAAATTTCAAAATGAAAGAATTTTAGATGCGGTTTGTAGCGAAAGTGAGAGATTTAGATCCAAATGACACTTAAACTTTAAACATCAATAACTTTTGATCTGGTTGTCTGATTTTACCCCACAACACCTTTTCGGAATGAGCTCGGAGCACTATATTCCTTAGAGCATAAGTTTTACCCATTACAGTTCATTTAGTTGTCGATATATAACCGGTTACAGCGGTAATGCAAAATTTAGCTCCAAAGGACACCTTTTCAAAATGAGATAGGAGCCCTAAATCCAATGGAGAACAATATTAACTCATTCAAGCTCATTTAGAGGTCGATATACAGTGGGTTCTACCGGTAATGCGAGATTTTGCTCCAAAAGACACATAAATTTCAAAATAAAAGAATTTTAGTTACGGTTTGTAGCGAAAGTGAGAGATTTAGCTCCAAATGACACTTAAACTTTAAACAACAATACTTTTGATCCGGTTGTCTGATTTTACCCCACAACACCTTTTCGGAATGAGCTCGGAGCACTACATTCATTGGAGCACAAGTTTTACCCATTCCAGTTCATTTAGTTGTCGATATATAGCCGGTTGCAGCGATTGTGCAAAATTTAGCTCCAAAGGACACCTTTTCAGAATGAGATAGGAGCCCTAAATCCAATGGAGAACAATTTTAACCCATTCAAGCTCGTTTAGAGGTCAATATACAGTGTATTCTACTGGTAATGTGAGAGTTTGCTCCAAATGACACATAAATTTCAAAATGAAATAATTTTAGATGCGGTTAGTAGCGAAAGTGAGAGATTTAGCTCCAAATAACACTTAAACTTTAAACAGCATTAACTTTTGATATGGTTGTCCGATTTTACCCCCACAACACCTTTTAGGAATGAGCTCGGAGCACTACATTCATTGGAGCACAAGTTTTACCCATTCCAGTTCATTTAGTTGTCGATATATAGCCGGTTGCAGCGATAATGCTAAATTTAGCTCCAAAGGACACCTTTTCAGAATGAGATAGGAGCCCTAAATCCAATGGAGAATAATTTTAACCCATTCAAGCTCGTTTAGAGGTCGATATACAGTGGGTTCTACTGGTAATACGAGATTTTGCTCCAAATGACACATAAGTTTCAAAATGAAAGAATTTTAGATACGGTTTGTAGCGAAAGTGAGAGATTTAGCTCCAAATAACACTCAACCTTTAAACATCAATAACTTTTTATCTGGTTGTCTAATTTTACCCCACAACACCTTTTCGGAATGAGCTCGGAGTACTACATTCATTGGAGCACAAGATTTACCCATTCTAGTTCATTTAGTTGTCGATATATAGCCGGTTGCAGCGGTAATGCGAAATTTAGCTCCAAATTACACCTAAACTTCTAACAGCCATAACTTTTGATTTGTATGTTTTATTATTGCCCACAACACCTTTACGGAATATGCTCGGAGGCATACATCCAATGGAGCACAATTTTAAACCATTCCAGCTCATTTTAGAGGTCAATATACAGCCGGTTGCAATGGTAATAAGGGATTTTGCTCCTCTTGACACATAAACTATAACATCCATAACTTTTGATCTGGTTGTCCGATTTTTGCGAACAAAACCTTTTTGGAATGAGCTCGGAGCCCTATATCCAATGGAGAACAATTTTTACCCATTCTAATTTGTTTAGTGGTCAATATACAGCAAGGTTGGTAATAAGGTATTTAGCTCGAAAGGAGACATAAACTTCAAACATCCGTAACTTTTGACCCGGTTGTCAGATTTTCACCCACAATACCTTTTCATAATGAGATAGGAGCCCTAAATCCAATGGAGAACAATTTTAACCCATTCAAGCTCGTTTAGAGGTCGATATACAGTGGGTTCTACTGATAATGCGAGATTTTGCTCCAAATGACACATAAATTTCAAAATGAAAGAATTTTAGATGCGGTTTGTAGCGAAAGTGAGAGATTTAGCTCCAAATGACACTCAAACTTTAAACAACAATAACTTTTGATCCGGTTGTCTGACTTTACCCCACAACACCTTTTCGGAATGATCTCGGAGCACTACATTCCTTGGAGCACAAGTTTTACCCATTCCAGTTCATTTAGTTGTCGATATATAACCGGTTGCAGCGATAATGTGAAATTTAGCTCCAAAGAACACCTTTTCAGAATGAGATAGGAGCCCTAAATCCAATGGAGAACAATTTTAAATCATTCAAGCTCGTTTAGAGGTCGATATACAGTGGGTTCTACTGGTAATGCGAGATTTTTCTCCAAATGTCATATAAATTTCAAAATGAAGGAATTTTAGATGCGATTTGTAGCGAAAGTGAGAGATTTAGCTCCAAATGACACTTAAACTTTAAACTGCAATAACTTCTGATCCGGTTGTCTGATTTTACCCCACAATACCTTTTCGGAATGAGCTCGGAGCACTACATTCATTGGAGCACAAGTTTTACCCATTCCAGTTCATTTAGTTGTCGATATATAGCCGGTTGCAGCGATTGTGCAAAATTTAGCTCCAAAGGACACCTTTTCAGAATGAGATAGGAGCCCTAAATCCAATGGAGAACAATTTTAACCCATTCAAGCTCGTTTAGATGTCAATATACAGTGTATTATACTTGTAATGTGAAATTTTGCTCCAAATGATACATAAATTTCAAAATGAAAGAATTTTAGATGCGGTTTGTAGCGAAAGTGAGAGATTTAGCTCCAAATAACACTTAAACTTTAAACAGCATTAACTTTTGATACGGTTGTCCGATTTTACCCCCACAACACCTTTTCGGAATGAGCTCGGAGCACTACATTCATTGGAGCACAAGATTTACCCATTCCAGTTTATTTAGTTGTCGATATATAGCCGGTTGCAGCGGTAATGCGAAATTTAGCTCCAAATTACACCTAAACTTCTAACAGCCATAACTTTTGATTTGTATGTTTTATTATTGCCCACAACACCTTTACGGAATATGCTCGGAGGCATACATCCAATGGAGCACAATTTTAAACCATTCCAGCTCATTTTAGAGGTCAATATACAGCCGGTTGCAATGGTAATAAGGGATTTTGCTCCTCTTGACACATAAACTATAACATCCATAACTTTTGATCTGGTTGTCCGATTTTTGCGAACAAAACCCTTTTGGAATGAGCTCGGAGCCCTATATCCAATGGAGAACAATTTTTACCCATTCTAATTTGTTTAGTGGTCAATATACAGCAAGGTTGGTAATAAGGTATTTAGCTCGAAAGGAGACCTAAACTTCAAACATCCGTAACTTTTGACCCGGTTGTCAGATTTTCACCCACAATACCTTTTCATAATGAGATAGGAGCCCTAAATCCAATGGAGAAAAATTTTAACCCATTCAAGCTCGTTTAGAGGTCGATATACAGTGGGTTCTACTGATAATGCGAGATTTTGCTCCAAATGACCCATAAATTACAAAATGAAAGAATTTTAGATGCGGTTTGTAGCGAAAGTGAGAGATTTAGCTCCAAATGACACTCAAACTTTAAACAACAATAACTTTTGATCCGGTTGTCTGACTTTACCCCACAACACCTTTTCGGAATTGTCTCTGAGCACTACATTCATTGGAGCACAAGTTTTACCCATTCCAGTTCATTTAGTTGTCGATATATAGCCGATTGCAGCGGTAATGCAAAATTTAGCACCAAAGGACACCTTTTCAGAATGAGATAAGAGCCCTAAATCCAATGGAGAACAATTTTACCCCATTCAAGCTCGTTTAGAGGTCAATATACAGTGGATTCTACTGGTAATGTGAGATGTTGCTCCAAATGACACATAAATTTCAAAACGAAAGAATTTTAGATGCGGTTTGTAGCGAAAGTGAGAGATTTAGCTCCAAATGACACTTAAACTTTAAACAACAATAACTTTTGATCCTGTTGTCTGATTTTACCCCACAATAACTTTTCGGAATGAGCTCGGAGCACTACATTCATTGGAGCACAAGTTTTACCCAGTCCAGTTCATTTAGTTGTCGATACATAGCCAGTTGCAGCGTAATGCAAAATTTAGCTCCAAAGGACACCTTTTCCGAATGAGATAGGTGCCCGAAATCCAATGGAGAACAATTTTAAATCATTCAAGCTCGTTTAGAGGTCAATATACAGTGGATTCTACTAGTAATGTGAGATTTTGCTCCAAATGACACATAAATTTCAAAATGAAAGAATTTTAGATGCGGTTTGTAGCGAAAGTGAGAGATTTAGCTCTAAATGACCCTTAAACTTTAAACAGCAATAACTTTTGCTCCGGTTGTCTGATTTTACCCCACAACACCTTTTCGGAATGAGCTTGGAGCACTACATTCATTGGGGCAAAGTTTTACCCATTCCAGTTAATTTAGTTGTCGATATATAGCCGGTTGCAGCGGTAATGCGAAATTTAGCTCCAAAGGACACCTTTTCAAAATGAGATAAGAGCCCTAAATCCAATGGAGAACAATTTTAACCCATTCAAGCTCGTTTAAAGGTCGATATACAGTGGGTTCTACTGGTAATGCGAGATTTTTTTCCAAATGACACATAAATTTCAAAATGAAAGAATTTTAGATGTGGTTTGTAGTGAAAGTGAGAGATTTAGCTCCAAATGTCACTTAAACTTTAAACAGCAATAACTTTTGATCTGGTTGTCTGATTTTACCCCCCAACACCTTTTCAGAATGAGCTCAGAGCACTACATTCCTTGGAGTACAAGTTTTACCCATTCCAATTCATTTAGTTGTCGATATATAACCGATTGCAGCGGTAATGCGAAATTTAGCTCCAAAGGACACTTTATCAAAATGAGATTGGAGCCCTAAATCCAATGGAGAACAATTTTAACCCATTCAAGCTCGTTTAGAGGTCGATATACAGTGGGTTCTACTAGTAATGCGAGATTTTGCTCCAAATGACACATAAATTTCAAAATTAAGAATTTTAGATGCGGTTTGTAGCGAAAGTGAGAGATTTAGCTCCAAATGACACTTAAACTTTAAACAGCAATAACTTTTGATCCGGTTGTCTGATTTTACCCCACAACACCTTTTCGGAATGAGCTCGGAGCACTGCATTCATTGGAGCACAAGTCTTACCCAGTCTAGTTCATTTAGTTGTCGATATATAGCCAGTTGCAGCGGTAATGCAAAATTTAGCTCCAAAGGAGACCTTTTCAGAATGAGATAAGAGCCCTAAATCCAATGGAGAACAATTTTACCCCATTCAAGCTCGTTTAGAGGTCAATATACAGTGGATTCTACTGGTAATGTGAGATGTTGCTCCAAATGACACATAAATTTCAAAACGAAAGAATTTTAGATGCGGTTTGTAGCGAAAGTGAGAGATTTAGCTCCAAATGACACTTAAACTTTAAACAACAATAACTTTTGATCCTGTTGTCTGATTTTACCCCACAATAACTTTTCGGAATGAGCTCGGAGCACTACATTCATTGGAGCACAAGTTTTACCCAGTCCAGTTCATTTAGTTGTCGATACATAGCCAGTTGCAGCGTAATGCAAAATTTAGCTCCAAAGGACACCTTTTCCGAATGAGATAGGTGCCCGAAATCCAATGGAGAACAATTTTAAATCATTCAAGCTCGTTTAGAGGTCAATATACAGTGGATTCTACTAGTAATGTGAGATTTTGCTCCAAATGACACATAAATTTCAAAATGAAAGAATTTTAGATGCGGTTTGTAGCGAAAGTGAGAGATTTAGCTCTAAATGACCCTTAAACTTTAAACAGCAATAACTTTTGCTCCGGTTGTCTGATTTTACCCCACAACACCTTTTCGGAATGAGCTTGGAGCACTACATTCATTGGGGCAAAGTTTTACCCATTCCAGTTAATTTAGTTGTCGATATATAGCCGGTTGCAGCGGTAATGCGAAATTTAGCTCCAAAGGACACCTTTTCAAAATGAGATAAGAGCCCTAAATCCAATGGAGAACAATTTTAACCCATTCAAGCTCGTTTAAAGGTCGATATACAGTGGGTTCTACTGGTAATGCGAGATTTTTTTCCAAATGACACATAAATTTCAAAATGAAAGAATTTTAGATGTGGTTTGTAGTGAAAGTGAGAGATTTAGCTCCAAATGTCACTTAAACTTTAAACAGCAATAACTTTTGATCTGGTTGTCTGATTTTACCCCCCAACACCTTTTCAGAATGAGCTCAGAGCACTACATTCCTTGGAGTACAAGTTTTACCCATTCCAATTCATTTAGTTGTCGATATATAACCGATTGCAGCGGTAATGCGAAATTTAGCTCCAAAGGACACTTTATCAAAATGAGATTGGAGCCCTAAATCTAATGGAGAACAATTTTAACCCATTCAAGCTCGTTTAGAGGTCAATATACAGTGGGTTCTACTAGTAATGCGAGATTTTGCTCCAAATGACACATAAATTTCAAAATTAAGAATTTTAGATGCGGTTTGTAGCGAAAGTGAGAGATTTAGCTCCAAATGACACTTAAACTTTAAACAGCAATAACTTTTGATCCGGTTGTCTGATTTTACCCCACAACACCTTTTCGGAATGAGCTCAGAGCACTGCATTCATTGGAGCACAAGTCTTACCCAGTCCAGTTCATTTAGTTGTCGATATATAGCCAGTTGCAGCGGTAATGCAAAATTTAGCTCCAAAGGAGACCTTTTCAGAATGAGATACGAGCCCTAAATCCAATGGAGAACAATTTTACCCCATTCAAGCTCGTTTAGAGGTCAATATACAGTGGATTCTACTGGTAATGTGAGATTTTGCTCCAAATGACACATAAATTTCAAAACGAAAGAATTTTAGATGCGGTTTGTAGCGAAAGTGAGAGATTTAGCTCCAAATGACACTTAAACTTTAAACAACAATAACTTTTGATCCGGTTGTCTGACTTTACCCCACGACACCTTTTAGGAATGATCTCGGAGCACTAAATTCATTGGAGAACAAGTTTTACCAATTCCAGTTCACTTAGTTGTCGAAATATAGCTGATTGCAGCGGTAATGCAAAATTTAGCAGCAAAGGACACTTTTTCAGAATGAGATAGGAGCCCTAAATCCAATGGAGAACAATTTTAACCCATTCAAGCTCATTTAGAGGTTGATATACAGTGGGTTCTACTGGTAATGCGAGATTTTGCTCCAAATGACAAATAAATTTTAAAATGAAAGAATTTTAGAAGAGGTTTGTAGCGAAAGTGAGAGATTTAGATCCAAATGACACTTAAACTTTAAACATCAATAACTTTTGATCTGGTTGTCTGATTTTACCCCACAACACCTTTTCGGAATGAGCTCGGAGCACTATATTCCTTAGAGTACAAGTTTTACCCATTCCAGTTCATTTAGTTGTCGATATATAACCGGTTGCAGCGGTAATGCGAAATTTAGCTCCAAAGGACACCTTTTCAAAATGAGATAGGAGCCCTAAATCCAATGGAGAACAATATTAACTCATTCAAGCTCGTTTAGAGGTCGATATACAGTGGGTTCTACGGGTAATGCGAGATTTTGCTCCAAAAGAAACATAAATTTCAAAATAAAAGAATTTTAGATACGGTTTGTAGCGAAAGTGAGAGATTTAGCTCCAAATGACACTTAAACTTTAAACAGCAATAACTTTTGATCCGGTTGTCTGATTTTACCCCACAACACCTTTTCGGAATGAGCTCGGAGCACTACATTCATTGGAGCACAAGTTTTACCCATTCCAGTTCATTTAGTTGTCGATATATAGCCGGTTGCAGCGATTGTGCAAAATTTAGCTCCAAAGGACACCTTTTCAGAATGAGATAGGAGCCCTAAATCCAATGGAGAACAATTTTAACCCATTCAAGCTCGTTTAGAGGTCAATATACAGTGTATTCTACTGGTAATGTGAGAGTTTGCTCCAAATGACACATAAATTTCAAAATGAAAGAATTTTAGATGCGGTTTGTAGCGAAAGTGAGAGATTTAGCTCCAAATGACACTTAAACTTTAAATAGCATTAACTTTTGATACGGTTGTCCGATTTTACCCCCACAACACCTTTTAGGAATGAGCTCGGAGCACTACATTCATTGGAGCGCAAGTTTTACCCATTCCAATTCATTTAGTTGTCGATATATAGCCGGTTGCTGCGATAATGCGAAATTTAGCTCCAAAGGACACCTTTTCAGAATGAGATAGGAGCCCTAAATCCAATGGAGAATAATTTTAACCCATTCAAGCTTGTTTAGAGGTCGATATACAGTGGGCTCTACTGGTAATACGAGATTTTGCTCCAAATGACACATAAGTTTCAAAATGAAAGAATTTTAGATGCGGTTTGTAGCGAAAGTGAGAGATTTAGCTCCAAATAACACTCAACCTTAAAACATCAATAACTTTTTATCTGTTTGTCTGATTTTAGCCCACAACACCTTTTCGGAATGAGCTCGGAGCACTACATTCATTGGAGCACAAGATTTACCCATTCCAGTTCATTTAGTTGTCGATATATAGCCGGTGGCAGCGGTAATGCAAAATTTAGCTCCAAATTACACCTAAACTTCTAACAGCCATAACTTTTGATTTGTATGTTTTATTATTGCCCACAACACCTTTACGGAATATGCTCGGAGGCATACATCCAATGGAGCACAATTTTAAACCATTCCAGCTCATTTTAGATGTCAATATACAGCCGGTTGCAATGGTAATAAGGGATTTTGCTCCTCTTGACACATAAACTATAACATCCATAACTTTTGATCTGGTTGTCCGATTTTTGCGAACAAAACCTTTTTGGAATGAGCTCGGAGCCCTATATCCAATGGAGAACAATTTTTACCCATTTTAATTTGTTTAGTGGTCAATATACAGCAAGGTTGGTAATAAGGTATTTAGCTCGAAAGGAGACCTAAACTTCAAACATCCGTAACTTTTGACCCGGTTGTCAGATTTTCACCCACAATACCTTTTCATAATGAGATAGGAGCCCTAAATCCAATGGAGAACAATTTTAACCCATTCAAGCTCGTTTGGAGGTCGATATACAGTGGGTTCTACTGATAATGTGAGATTTTGCTCCAAATGACACATAAATTTCAAAATGAAAGAATTTTAGATGCGGTTTGTAGCGAAAGTGAGAGATTTAGCTCCAAATGACACTCAAACTTTAAACAACAATAACTTTTGATCCGGTTGTCTGACTTTACCCCACAACACTTTTTCGGAATGATCTCGGAGCACTACATTCATTGGAGCACAAGTTTTACCCATTCCAGTTCATTTAGTTGTCGATATATAGCCGATTGCAGCGGTAATGCATAATTTAGCACCAAAGGACACCTTTTCAGAATGAGATAGGAGCCCTAAATCCAATGGAGAACAATTTTAACCCATTCAAGCTTGTTTAGAGGTCGATATACAGTGGGTTCTACTGGTAATGCGAGATTTTTCTCCAAATGTCACATAAATTTCAAAATGAAGGAATTTAGATGCGGTTTGTAGCGAAAGTGAGAGATTTAGCTCCAAATGACACTTAAACTTTAAACTGCAATAACTTCTAATCCGGTTGTCTGATTTTACCCCACAACACCTTTTCGGAATGGGCTCGAAGCACTACATTCATTGGAGCACAATTTTTACCCAGTCCAGTTGATTTAGTTGTCGATATATTGCCGTGTAAGACCCCAAATCTGAAAATTCAGAAATCTGGAATCCAGAGCTGTCGCCGGCGACAGTGGCTGTCGCCCAGGCGATAGCGTTCTGTTGAGAAGGTTCTGCCGTGAGCTGTCGGACGGCGTTGACTAGTCAATGTCGGTTCATTGTCGCTGTCGCCAGGGCGATAGTGGCTGTCGCCGGGCGACAGCTCAAATTTGGACTTTATGGCCGAAATCAAGGGCATTGATTGCACTTGGACTTTGGTGGCTTGTTTTGGCTTGGGAGGATTGGTGGCAGCATACAAGGCCGAAAATCCCTCTCTTTTCAATTATTTTTCTTAAGGGTTCTTAAGAGAGAGAGAGAGAGAGGAGCTTGGAGAAGATGGTGAATAGAAAACCCTAGCTTGGAGCTTGGGTTTGGAGGAGCTACACTCATCCAATCCCTTCAAAGTTGGTGGCTACGCGTAGAGGAGGGCAAGGCGCTCCTTTCCATCCGTGTGGAATGTCAAGCCATGGTCTCAAAGCGGCGTTTAAGGGTAACGAACTTTTCTACCATCACTTGGACATGCCTTAGTCCATTCCCTTGCATCGTTGAGGCCCCTACTCAAAAGGGTGAGGTCGTGGCCTCCGACGGGTCGATTCGTGTTATCCCCATCCAAGTTGCATACATATAGAGTCCGTGCGTAATACGGACGTAGGCGCGCTGTGTGAAGCCCATCCGTGATGGTTCGTCCGGATTGGTGATGCTTGTGGTATTGTGCGTGCTCGAGGAAAACCCCGTGTTGTTATCCGGCTACGTAGGACTAGAGAGTGCTACTGCATGCGCAGCAACGCCCGGGGGTGTGCCCCGGGGAGCACCCGAAGTTAAAAGGCAGAAATGGAGTTCTGACTAGCTGTCGCCGGCGCGACAGTGACTGTCGCTTGGGCGAGAGCTCCCCAGAATTGGATTCTGATGAATTTGGGTGTTCTGAGGCTAGGGAGTGCTACTGCATGTGCAGCAATGCCTGGGGTTGTGCCCCGGGAAGCATCCACAGCTAGAAGCCAAATTAGGGTTTGTGCACTGTCGCTGGCGACAGTGAATGTCGCTTGGGCGACAGCTCCCAGACATGGGTCTGGTGATGTTTGTTGTGCCCACCTGTTGAGGGGACCTGAGGTCGGCGTGCCCGACCTGTAAGGGTGTCCTGGTGGATGACTTAGCGGCCCGGGGAGCTGGCTAATTGAGAATACCTGGGCTGAGGGGACGCCATACCCGCATTTCGTGTGGTACAACGAGTGTGTGAACAACGGGCATTTGACGAACCTACACCCGAACCATTGCAGCACCTGATTAGTAAGGCTCGAATAGCATGTCGGGAGGCAACGGGGAAGAGTCTTCGGACTGCGCAAGTTCACAATTAAAGCACGGGGGAGCCCTGGTATTCGGGCCGCCGACTTTAGCCTCGAAGGGCAAAACCATCAAGAGTGGATGGTGGTGGAAGGCGTAGTACACCAAAGAGTGCCTGAGTGCACGAGATGTGGAGGCCATTCCCACGTTTGTGTTGTTGCATATGTATGAAATGTTGTGGGCTCGTCTAGTCGCACTCTTAGATATGTATATGCTGTTGAGACTGTTTTGCAGGGACGGTTAGCACTGCCACCCCCTCGAAGGGGTGGGGTCGTTATAAATTGGTCAGCTTTAGCTGACCGTTGCCCTGTTTTGCCACCGTTTTTGGTGGGCTTGTTGTACAGGTGCTGGACCGAGCGGGAACTTGGCGGGCTGAAGCCCCTGCGCTGCTGCAGCCCTTGAAGGCCTTTGATGTTCCTTCTGTTTTTCATGTATGGCCGGCCTGCGCGCCGATGTTGGTAAACTGTAAGGCCGTCGTGCCTCTTTTGTGTTGTAAAATATTTTATTCCAAGTTAATAAAAGTGGACATACCCGAGTTCGGGTCTTGTGGTTTATAATTCTGTCTCTCTCTCTTTTACTTCCGCATAGAATGCTCTGAGTTAGGCTTCGTGGTATAGTGTCGTTGTATATTCAATAGTGACGTTCCCGTTTGTTTTGTAGTATATGCGTGGGGCCCAGCCGGACCTTCCGCTATATGCTTCTTAACGGATGGTGGTGTTACAAATTGGTATCAGCTGCTAGGGTTCCATATCCTTCTAAGGAATTCGTGGACGAATTCTTTTAAGGGGTGGTGAGCACGTGTGTGCGCTACCGTTGAGACGTAAAATAAACCCAAAAATATCCACTTAGGAATAAAATGTAACAACAAACCAACAATAATTGCATGATTTTGGAACCTGAGTGTTCCTTTTGCTGTTAGTTGCGACTGTGCTGTCGCCTAACTGTGTGTTGCACTTGTGTAGGGCACTCGAAGTGCAGCGGGACCGTCGCATCCCCGTGATGTGCATGAGAGTAGTGGGTCTGCTGAGGCCCCTACAGCTCCGTCTGCTGAGTTGGTTCGGCTAGTTACTGAAGCCGTTCTAGCTGCGTTGAATGGCCAGCCTGAAAGGCAAGGCCAACCGCCAGTGCAAGAGGTGGCCCCTGAGCCACTAAGAGTGGAGCAAGTCCCAGTGAGGCGTGCTCATGAGCAGCAGCTGAAGCATTTTCTGGGATTTCGACCTCCTCCGTTTACTGGGGTTGAATCCCCATCTGAGGCCGAAGACTGGTTGTCGCATGTGAAGCGAATTCTAACAGTGACACAGTCGGAGGAAGCGCAGAAGGTGACCTTTGCTTCCTTCTTGCTAGAAAAGGAAGCTAGGCGGTGGTGGGATGAGGTCGAGAGGCGCCAGTTTGCGGGAAAGCGACTGGTTGATGTGACGATGGAAGAGTTCTCGAGAATCTTCCTCGCAAGGTATGTGCCTCAGTCGCAGCAGATCGCGATGGAGAACCAGTTCTTGGCCCTAAAACAGGGTGGTAGACTGGTTGATGACTACTTGCATGAGTTCACCCGCCTCAGGCGCTATGCTGGAACTTCTTTCGATGATGAGGAGAGAAGGGTGAACAGGTTTTATGGAGGTTTGCGTACTGAGTTGCGGCACCTTCTGACAGGGCCATTGACGCAGGGTTTCACGACCCTCGTTGGTTCAGCCCGAGCCCTTGAGCAGGACATGCTCAGGGAAAAGGGCAAGGCAGTTGTGGTCGAGACAGTGCCGGAGGGCAAAGCGCCGGGTGCGGCAAAGTTGCGGAGGTTGAGTCGCTGGAAGAAGGCTCGAGTATCTGGGCCAGCTCCCTCTGCTTCGGGCGCGTCATCTAGACGTGGCCCTCTTATTTGTTTCACTTGTGGCAAGCCTGGCCATTTCTCGCGGGATTGCCGCAGTGGGCTTCCAAGGCCAGAGAAGAAGGCGGGGCCAGCTTATGCTGAGAAGGGGAAGGCAGCTGAGTCCACTGCTTCCCGTATGGCTTCCCCGCAGCCCAGAGTCTTTAGTCTCGATCAACAGGAGGCTATCAAAGCCAAAGACGTCGTGACAGGTACAATTTAAGATACAGTCTTTACTGTTTATATACCTGTTTTAATGTTCATGCTAACATGTTTGGCGGCATAGGCTATGTGAATGTCTTAGGCGTTCCTGCGAGAGCGCTTTTCGATACTGGAGCTTCGCACTCCTTCTTATCGTCGGACTTCGTCCAACGTATTGGTGCGCCGTCGATTGCTTCTGCAGAAGGACTGGAGGTCCTACTGCCGAATGGATATTCGATGCATGTGGAGAGGAGTTGCTACGTAAAGGTTCTAGTTGGTAGCCGGGAGTATGACCTGAAGGCATCATTACTCCCCTGGTTGAGTTCGATGTTATCTTCAGTATGGACTGGCTGTCGGAACAGCGTGCGTGCATCGATTGCACCACCAAGGAGGTAAGGTTTGGGCAAGGTGCCGATCGTGAGACGGTCTTTGCGGGCATGCGTGGATCGAGCAAGATGCTGATGTCTGCTCTCCAGGTGTCCAAGGCAGTGCGACAGGGAGCAGAGTTATTCTTTGCTCTTGTGGAGGCTTCAACGCCGAGGCCCAGCCTAGCGGATGTTCCGGTAGTAGCAGAGTTCCCCGATGTGTTCCCGAGCGAGCTCCCCGGTGCCCCACCGCAGCGGGAGATAGATTTCACGATTGAGTTGGTGTCAGGCGCTAAGCCTGTGGCCCGCTCGCCATATCGTATGGCTCCGAAAGAGTTGGCGGAGTTGAAGCTACAGTTGCAGGAGCTGCTTGAGCAGGGCTACGTGCGTCCGAGTTCCTCACCTTGGAGTGCACCGGTCCTCTTTGTCAAAAAGAAGGACGGTAGCCTGCGACTTTGCATCGACTATCGGGAGCTGAACAAGCTGACGGAGAAGAACAAGTATCCTCTTCGAGGATAGATGATTTGTTCGACCAGCTCGTTGGTTCGACAGTATACTCGAAGCTGGACTTGAAGTCCGGCTATTATCAGGTGCGGATCAGGGAGTGCGATATCCCGAAGACTGCCTTTAGTACGAGGTATGGGCAGTATGAGTTCACCGTGATGCCGTTTGGGCTGTCTAATGCGCCTTCGGTGTTTATGAACTTGATGAACCGGACCTTCCGAGAGTACCTCGACTGGTTTGTGGTCGTCTTCCTGGATGACATACTAGTCTACTCTCAGTCCGAGGAGGAGCACGGTGATCACCTGCGGGTAGTTTTGGAGGTTCTGAGGAGGAACCAGTTGTATGCCAAGTTCTCGAAGTGCGAGTTCTGGCTTCCTTCTGTGGCGTTCTTGGGCCATGTGGTTAGTGGTTCGGGTGTGGCGGTAGATCCGGTGAAGGTTTCGGCCATTAGGGAGTGGCCTGTTCTTTCTACTGTAGCGGAGGTCCGTAGCTTTCTCGGGCTGGCCGGCTATTACAGGCGCTTCATGGAGAACTTCTCGCGGATCGCGCTGCCTCTTACGACGCTGACACGGAAGATGCAGGAGTTCATTTGGACGCCCGCGTGTGCGCAGGCTTTCGAGGAGTTGAAGCAGCGGCTTACGACGACTCCGATCTTATGTTTGCCTTGCGGCACGGAGGGCTACGAGATCTACACCAACGCTTCTGGAAGCGGCCTTTGCTGCGTTCTGCAGCAGCATGGCAAGGTTATAGCGTATGGCTCTCGCCAGCTGAAGGTGCACGAGTGGAACTATCCGGTCCACGACTTGGAGTTGGCGGCCGTGATATTTGCCCTGAAGCTATGGCAGCATTATGTGTATGGCTTGAAGATCAACATCTTCACGGACCATAAGAGCCTGAAGTACCTTCTGACGCAGAAAGGGCTGAATATGCGGCAACAGAGGTGGATGGAGTTCCTGGGGGACTTCACCTTCGAGATCCACAACACTCCCGGGAAGGGGAATGTTGTTGCGGATGCACTCAGTCGCAGGGCTCCAGCGCAGGCCAACTGGATTCAGATGCATGATGAGCACCTGATACGTGACCTGGAGGCCTTGGATATTTCTTGCGTAGAGAAGAGGTGCAGTGCCGGTGCCTGTCTGAGTTGGTTTGAGGTGCAGTACGACCTCGCAGAGAGAGTCCGCCAGGCTTTTGAACTCGATCTGAGTTTGAAGCGCTACGCGGAGGATGCTGGTGGTGGGCCAGATGCCCAGTTTCAGGTTCGAGACGGATTGCTGTGGAGAGGCGACCGTTGGTGCATCCCCAAGGTGGGTGAGCTGCGCGATGAGTTGATGTACGAGGCGCATCGTACCAGGTATTCAGTTCATCCGGGGAGCACGAAGATGTACAAGGACATGAAGGTCCTTTTCTGGTGGCCAGGTATGAAGAGGGACATCGCTCACTACGTGGCCAAGTGCCACACTTGTGCGCTAGTAAAGGAGGAATGTCAGAAGCCCGGTGGCTTTTTGCATTCATTGCCTGTTCCGGAGTGGAAGTTTGATGACATTTCCATGGATTTCGTGCATGGGCTGCAGAGATCGCAGCATGGGAACGATGCCATCTGGGTAGTTGTAGACCGGCTGACGAAGGTGGCGCACTTTATCCCCAACCGGAGGGACGACTCGGTGGAGAAATTGGCAAAGTTGTATGTTGATACTATAGTGCGACTGCACGGTGTGCCCCGTAGCATCGTCAGTGATCGTGATGGACGCTTTACTTCAAGCGACTGGAGGCTAGTCAACCGTCTTTTGGGTACGAAGCTGCAGTTTAGCACGACCTTTCATCCTCAGACGGATGGCCAAACTGAGCGTACCAACAGGACGATGGAAGACATGCTCCAGATGTGCGTCCTAGATTTTGGCAAGGGGTGGGAAGATCACCTCTTTCTTGTTGAGTTCGCATACAACAACAGCTATCAGGCGAGTATTCAGATGGCGCCTTTCGAGGCCCTCTATGGCAGGAAGTGCCGCACTCCCTTAGCTTGGGCGGAAATGGGCGAGACGAAGCTCTTCAAGAGGAAAGACGTCGAAGAGGCGACTTCGACGGTGCGGTTGATCCGAGAGAGGCTTTTGGTTGCGCAGGATAGGCAGGCGAAGTACTATAATGCGAAGCACCGCGACGTCCAGTTCGTCGTTGGCGATTGGGTTTACTTGAAGATCAGGCCGTTCAAGGGTGTATCCAGGATTCGACGCTTGAAAAAGCTGAGTCCGAGATACCTTGGACCGTTTGAGATCATCGAGCGCGTCGGCGACGCGGCTTATAGGCTTGCGCTATCAGCGGAACTGAGCGGGCTACACGATGTATTCCATATCTTCGTATTGCGGAAGGCAGTGCAAGAGCCTACGCAGGTGGTTGCGGCGGATCAGGTTCCCGTGGATAGTGGGCTTAAGACGGCGGTCAGGCCCATTAGCATCGAGGATGCTGAGGTGCGTCAGCTGCGGAATAGGGCGATCCGTATGGTAAAGGTCCGTTGGGACAACTGCGGTCGCGAGGAGCTCTCATGGGAGCGTGAGCAGACCATGTTGGAGGAGTTCCCCGAGCTGTTTCGGTGACGCTTATCTCTTCTTTTCCCCCTGTATGTAAAGACTGTTTTGATATATATATATATGCGTGTTTTTACAAATTTCGGGACGAAATTTTTATAAGGAGGGGAGGGTTGTAAGACCCCAAATCTGAAAATTCAGAAATCTGGAATCCAGAGCTGTCGCCGGCGATAGTGGCTGTCGCCCGGGTGATAGCATTCTGTTGAGAAGGTTCTGCCGTGAGCTGTCGGACGGCGTTGACTAGTCAATGTCGGTTCATTGTCGCTGTCGCCAGGGCGACAGTGGCTGTCGCCGGGCGACAGCTCAAATTTGGACTTTATGGCCGAAATCAAGGGCATTGATTGCACTTGGACTTTGGTGGCTTGTTTTGGCTTGGGAGGCTTGGTGGCAGCATACAAGGCCGAAAATCCCTCTCTTTTCAATTATTTTTCTTAAGGGTTCTTAAGAGAGAGAGAGAGGAGCTTGGAGAAGAAGGTGAATAGAAAACCCTAGCTTGGAGCTTGGGTTTGGAGGAGCTACACTCATCCAATCCCTTCAAAGTTGGTGGCTACGCGTAGAGGAGGGCAAGGCACTCCTTTCCATCCGTGTGGAACGTCAAGCCATGGTCTCAAAGCGGCGTTTAAGGGTAACGAACTTTTCTACCATCTCTTGGACATGCCTTAGTCCATTCCCTTGCATCGTTGAGGCCCCTACTCAAAAGGGTGAGGTCGTGGCCTCCGACGGGTCGATTCGTGTTATCCCCGTCCAAGTTGCATACAGATAGAGTCCGTGCGTAATACGGACATAGGCGCGCTGTGTGAAGCCCATCCATGACGGTTCGTCCAGATTGTTGATGCCTTGTGGTATTGTGCGTGCTCGGGGAAAACCCCGTGTTGTTATCCTGCTACGTAGGACTAGAGAGTGCTACTGCATGCGCAGCAACGCCCGGGGGTGTGCCCCGGGGAGCACCCGAAGTTAAAAGGCAGAAATGGAGTTCTGTCTAGCTGTCGCCGGCGCGACAGTCACTGTCGCCTGGGCGACAGCTCCCCAGAATTGGATTCTGATGAATTTGGGTGTTCTGAGGCTAGGGAGTGCTACTGCATGTGCAGCAATGCCTGGGGGTGTGCCCCAGGAAGCATCCACAGCTAGAAGCCAAATTAGGGTTTGTGCACTGTCGCTGGCGACAGTGAATGTCGCCTGGGCGACAGCTCCCAGACATGGGTCTGGTGATGTTTGTTGTGCCCACCTGTTGAGGGGACCTGAGGTCGCCGTGCCCGACCTGTAAGGGTGTCCTGGTGGATGACTTAGCGGCCCGGGGAGCCGGCTAATTGAGAATACCTGGGCTGAGGGGACGCCAAATCCGCATTTCCTGTGGTACAACGAGTGTGTGAACAACGGGCATTTGGCGAACCTACACCCGAACCATTGCAGCACCTGATTAGTAAGGCTCGAATAGCATGTCGGGAGGAAAAGGGGAAGAGTCTTCAGACTGCGCAAGTTCACAATTAAAGCACGGGGGAGCCCTGGTATTCGGGTCGCCGACTTTAGCCTCGAAGGGCAAAACCATCAAGAGTGGATGGTGGTGGAATGCGTAGTACACCAAAGAGTGCCTGAGTGCACGAGATGTGGAGGCCATTCCCACGTTTGTGTTGTTGCATATGTATGAAATGTTGTGGGCTCGTCTAGTCGCACTCTTAGATATGTATATGCTGTTGAGACTGTTTTGCAGGGACGGTTAGCACTGCCACCCCCTCGAAGGGGTGGGGTCGTTATAAATTGGTCAGCTTTAGCTGACCGTTGCCCTGTTTTGCCACCGTTTTTGGTGGGCTTGTTGTACAGGTGCTGGACCGAGCGGGAACTTGGCGGGCTGAAGCCCCTGCGCTGCTGCAGCCCTTTAAGGCCTTTGATGTTCCTTCTGTTTTTCATGTATGGCCGGCCTGCGCGCCGATGTTGGTAAACTGTAAGGCTGTCGTGCCTCTTTTGTGTTGTAAAACATTTTATTCCAAGTTAATAGAAGTGGACATACCCGAGTTCGGGTCTTGTGGTTTATAATTCTGTCTCTCTCTCTTTTACTTCCGCATAGAATGCTCTGAGTTAGGCTTCGTAGTATAGTGTCGTTGTATATTCAATAGTGACGTTCCCGTTTGTTTTGTAGTATATGGCGTGGGGCCCCGGCCGGACCTTCTGCTATATGCTTCTTAACAGATGGGGGTGTTACAAGCCGGTTGCAGCGGTAATGCGAAATTTAGCTCCAAAGGACACCTTTTCAGAATAAGATAGGAGCCCTAAATCCAATGGAGAACAATATTAACAAATTCAAGCTCGTTTAGAGGTCGCTATACAGTGCGTTCTACTAGTAATGTAAGATTTAGGTCCAAATGACACATAAATTTCAAAATGAAAGAATTTTATATGCGGTTTGTAGCGAAAGTGAGAGATTTAGCTCCAAATGACACTTAAACTTTAAACAGCAATAACTTTTGATCTGGTTGTCTGATTTTACCCCACAACACCTTTTCAGAATGAGCTCGGAGCACTACATTCCTTGGAGTACAAGTTTTACCCATTCCAATTCATTTAGTTGTCGATATATAACCGATTGCAGCGGTAATGCGAAATTTAGCTCCAAAGGACACTTTTTCAGAATGAGATTGGAGCCCTAAATCCAATGGAGAACAATTTTAACCCATTCAAGCTCGTTTAGAGGTCGATATATAGTGGGTTCTACTAGTAATGCGAGATTTTGCTCCAAATGACACATAAATTTCAAAATAAAAGAATTTTAGATGCGATTTGTAGCGAAAGTGAGAGATTTAGCTCCAAATGACACTTAAACTTTAAACAGCAATAACTTTTGATCCGGTTGTCTGATTTTACCCCACAACACATTTTCGGAATGAGCTCGAAGCACTACATTCATTGGAGCACAAGTCTTACCCAGTCCAGTTCATTTAGTTGTCGATATATAGCCAGTTGCAGCGGTAATGCAAAATTTAGCTCCAAAGGAGACCTTTTCAGAATGAGATAAGAGCCCTAAATCAGATGGAGAACAATTTTACCCCATTCAAGCTTGTTTAGAGGTCAATATACAGTGGATTCTACTGGTAATGTGAGATTTTGCTCCAAATGAAACATAAATTTCAAAATGAAAGAATTTTAGATGCGGTTTGTAGCGAAAGTGAGAGATTTAGCTCCAAATGACACTTAAACTTTAAACAGCAATAACTTTTGATCCGGTTGTACGATTTTACCCCACAACACCTTTTCGGAATGAGCTCGGAGCCCTACATTCATTGGGGCACAAGTTTTACCCAATCCAGTTCATTTAGTTGTCGATATATAGTCGGTTGCAGCGGTAATGCAAAATTTAGCTCCAAAGGACACCTTTTCAGAATGAGATAGGAGCCCTAAATCCAATGGAGAACAATTTTAACCCATTCAAGCTCGTTTAGAGTTCGATATACAGTGGGTTCTACTGGTAATGCGAGATTGTTCTCCAAATGACACATAAATTTCAATAAGAAAGAATTTTAGATGCGGTTTGTAGAGAAAATGAGAGATTTAGCTCCAAATGACACTTAAACTTTAAACAGCAATAACTTTTGATCCGGTTTTCTGATTTTACCCCACAACACCTTTTCGGAATGAGCTCAAAGCACTACATTCATTGGAGCACAAGTATTACCTATTACAGTTCATTTAGTTGTAGGTATATAGCCGGTTGTAGCGATAATGCGAAATTTAGCTCCAAAGGACACCTTTTCAAAATGAGATAGGAGCCCTAAATCCAATGGAGAACAATTTTAACCCATTCAAGCTCGTTTAGAGGTCGATATATACAGTGGGTTCTACTAGTAATGCGAGATTTTGCTCCAAATGACACATAAGTTTCAAAATGAAAGAATTTTAGATGCGTTTTGTAGCGAAAGTGAGAGATTTAGCTCTAAATGACACTCAAACTTTAAACAGCAATAACTTTTGATCTGGTTGTCTGATTTTACCCCACAACACCTTTTCGAAATGAGCTCGGAGCACTACATTCATTGGAGCACAAGATTTACCCATTCCAGTTCATTTAGTTTTCAATATTTAGCGGGTTACAGCGGTAATGCGAAATTTAGCTCCAAATTACACCTAAACATCTAACAGCCATAACTTTTGATTTGTATGTTTTACTGTTGCCCACAACACCTTTACGGAATATGCTCGGAAGCATACATCCAATGGAGCACAATTTTAAACCATTCCAGCTCATTTTAGAGGTCAATATACAGCCGGTTGCAATGGTAATGAGGGATTTTGCTTCTCTTGAAACATAAACTGTAACATCCATAACTTTTGATCTGGTTGTCCGATTTTTGCGAACAACACCTTTTTGGAATGAGCTCGGAGCCCTACATCCAATGGAGAACAATTTTTACCCATTCTAGTTTGTTTAGTGGTCAATATACAGCCGAGTTGGTAATAAGGTATTTAGCTCTAAAGGAGACCTACACTTCAAACATCGGTAACTTTTGATCTCGTTGTCAGATTTTCACCGACAATACCTTTTCAGAATGAGATAGGAGCCATAAATCCAATGGAGAACAATTTTAACCCATTCAGCGCATTTAGAGGTCGATATACAGTGGGTTCTACTGGTAATGCGAGATTTTGCTCCAAATGACACATAAATTTCAAAATAAAAGAATTTTAGATGCGGTTTGTAGCGAAAGTGAGAGATTTAGCTCCAAATGGCACTTAGACTTTAAACATCAATAACTTTTGATCTGGTTATCTGATTTTACCCCACAACATCTTTTCGGAATGAGCTCGGAGCACTACATTCATTGGAGCACAAGTTTTACCCAGTCCAGTTCATTTAGTTGTCGATATATAGCCAGTTGCAGCGGTAATGCAAAATTTAGCTCCAAAGGACAGCTTTTCAGAATGAGATAGGAGCCCTAAATCCAATGGAGAACAATTTTAACCCATTCAAGCTCGTTTAGAGGTCGATATACAGTGCGTTCTACTAGTAATGTGAGATTTAGGTCCAAATGACACATAAATTTCAAAATGAAAGAATTTTAGATGCGGCTTGTAGCGAAAGTGAGAGATTTAGCTCCAAATGACACTTAAACTTTAAACAGCAATAACTTTTGATCTGGTTATCTGATTTTACCCCACAACACCTTTTCGGAATGAGCTCGGAGCACTACATTCCTTGGAGCATAAGTTTTACCTATTCCAGTTCATTTAGTTGTCGATATATAACCGGTTGCAGCGGTAATGCGAAATTTAGCTCCAAAGGACACCTTTTCAGAATGAGATAGGAGCCAAAAATCCAATGGAGAACAATTTTAACCCATTTAAGCTCGTTTAGAGGTCGATATACAGTGGGTTCTACTGGTAATGCGAGATTTTGCTCCAAAGGACACATAAATTTCAATATAAAAGAATTTTAGATGCGGTTTGTAGCGAAAGTGAGAGATTTAGCTCCAAATGATACTTAAATTTAAACATCAATAACTTTTGATCCGATTGTCTGATTTTACCCCACAATACCTTTTCGGAATGAGCTCGGAGCACTACATTCATTGGAGCACATTTTTTACCCAGTCCAGTTCATTTAGTTGTCGATATATAGCCTGTTGCAGCGATAATGCGAAATTTAGCTCCAAAGGACACCTTTTCAGAATGAGATAGGAGCCCTAAATCCAATGGAGAACAATTTTAACAAATTCAAGCTCGTTTAGAGGTCGATATACAGTGCGTTCTACTAGTAATGTAAGATATAGGGCCAAATGACACATAAATTTCAAAATGAAAGAATTTTAGATGCGGTTTGTAGCGAAAGTGGGAGATTTAGCTCCAAATGACACTTAAACTTTAAACAGCAATAACTTTTGATCCGGTTGTCTGATTTTATCCCACAACACCTTTTTAGAAAGAGCTTGGAGCACTACATTCCTTGGAGCACAATTTTTACCCATTCTAGTTCATTTAGTTGTCGATATATAACCGGTTGCAGCGGTAATGCGAAATTTAGCTCCAAAGGACACCTTTTCAGAATGAGATAACAGCCCTAAATCCAATGGAGAACAATTTTAACCCATTCAAGCTCGTTTAGAGGTCGATATACAGTGGGTTCTACTGGTAATGCGAGATTTTGCTTCAAATGACACATAAATTTCAAAATAAAAGAATTTTAAATGCGGTTTGTAGCGAAAGTGAGAGATTTAGCTCCAAATGACACTTAAAATTTAAACATCAATAACTTTTGATCAGGTTGTCTGATTTTACCCCACAACACCTTTTCGGAATGAGCTCGGAGCACTACATTCCTTAGAGCACAAGTTTTACCCATTCCAGTTCATTTAGTTGTCGATATATAACCGGTTGCAGCGGTAATGCGAAATTTAGCTCCAAAGGACACCTTTTCAGAATGAGATAGGAGCCCTAAATCCAATGGAGAACAATTTTAACCCATTAAAGCTCGTTTAGAGGTCGATATACAATGGGTTCTACTGGTAATGCGAGATTTTTCTCCAAATGACACAAATTTCAAAATGAAAGAATTTTAGATGCGGTTTGTAGCGAAAGTGAGAGATTTAGCTCCAAATGACACTTAAACTTTAAAAAGCAATAACTTTTGATCATGTTGTCTGATTTTACCCCACAACCCCTTTTCGGAATGTGCTCGGAGCACTACATTCATTGGAGCACAATTTTTACCCATTCCAGTTCATTTAGTTGTCGATATATAGCCGGTTGCAGCGGTAATGCGAAATTTAGCTCCAAAGGACACCTTTTCAGAATGAGATAAGAGCCCTAAATCCAATGGAGAACAATTTTAACCCATTCAAGATCGTTTAGGGGTCGATATACAGTGGGTTCTACTGGTAATGCTAGATTTTGCTCCAAATGACACATAAGTTTCAAAATGAAAGAATTTTAGATACGGTTTGTAGCGAAAGTGAGAGATTTAGCTCCAAATGACACTGAAACTTTAAACAGTAATAACTTTTGATCTGGGTGTCTGATTTTACCACACAACACCTTTTCGAAATGATCTCAGAGCACTACATTCATTGGAGCACAAGATTTACCCATTCCAGTTCATTTAGTTGTCGATATATAGCCGGTTGCAGCGGTAATGCAAAATTTAGCTCCAAATTACACTTAAACTTCTAACAGCCATAACTTTTGTTTGTATGTTTTATTGTTGCCCACAACACATTAACGGAATATGCTCCTCTTAACACATAAACTGTAACATCCATAACTTTTGATCTAGTTGTCCGATTTTTGCGAACAACACCTTTTTGGAATGAGCTCGGAGCCCTACATCCAATGGAGAACAATTTTTACCCATTCTAGTTTGTTTAGTGGTCAAAATACAGTCGGATTGGTAATAAGGTATTTAGCTCGAAAGGAGATCTAAACTTCAAACATCCGTAACTTTTGACTTGGTTGTTAGATTTTCACCCACAATACCTTTTCATAATGAGATAGGGGCCCTAAATCCAATGGAGAGCAATTTTAACCCATTCAAGATAGTTTAGAGGTCGATATACAGTGGGTTCTACTAGTAATGCTAGATTTTGCTCTAAATGACACATAAATTTCAAAATGAAAGAATTTTAGATGCGGTTTGTAGCCTAAGTGAAAGATTTAGCTCCAAATGACACTCAAACTTTAAACAGCAATAACTTTTGATCTGGTTGTCTGACTTTACCCCACAACACCTTTTCGGAATGATCTCGGAGCACTACATTCATTCGAGTACAAGTTTTACCCATTCCAGTTAATTTAGTTATCGATATATAGCCGATTGCAGCGGTAATGCAAAATTTAGCACCAAAGGACACCTTTTCAGAATGAGATAGGAGCCCTAAATCCAATGGAGAACAATTTTAACCCATTCCAGCTCGTTTAGAGGTCAATATACAGTGGGTTCTACTGGTAATGCGAGATTTTGCTCCAAATGACACATAAATTTCAAAATGAAAGAATTTTAGATGCGGTTTGTAGCGAAAGTAAGATATTTAGCTCCAAATGACACTTAAACTTTAAACAACAATAATTTTTGATCTGGTTGTCTGATTTTACCCCACAACATCTTTTCAGAATGAGCTCGGAGCACTACATTCATTGGAGAACAATTTTTACCCAGTCCAGTTCATTTAGTTGTCGATATATAACCGGTTGCAGCGGTAAGGCGAAAATCGCTCCAAAGGACACCTTTTCAGAATGAGATAGGAGCTCTAAGTCCAATGGAGAACAATTTTAACAAATTCAAGCTCGTTTAGAGGTCGATATACAGTGCGTTCTACTGGTAATGTAAGATTTATGTCCAAATGACACAAATTTCAAAATGAAAGAAGTTTAGATGCGGTTTGTAGCGAAAGTGAGAGATTTAGCTTCAAATGACACTTAAACATTAAACAGCAATAACTTTTGATCCGGTTGTCTGATTTTACCCCACAACACCTTTTTGGAATGTGCTCGGAGCACTACATTCCTTGGAGCACATGTTTTACCCATTCCAGTTCATTTAGTTGTCGATATATAACCGGTTGCAGCGGTAATGCGAAATTTTGCTCCAAAGGACACCTTTTCAGAATGAGATAGGAGCCCTAAATCCAATGGAGAACAATTTTAACCCATTCAAGCTCCTTTAGAGGTCGATATACAGTGGGTTCTACTGATAATGCGAGATTTTGCTCCAAATGACACATAAATTTCAAAATAAAAGAATTTTAGATGCAGTTTGTAGCGAAAGTGAGAGATTTAGCTTCAAATGACACTTAAACTTTAAACAGCAATAACTTTTGATCTGGTTGTCTGATTTTTCCCCACAACACCTTTTCGGAATGAGCTCGGAGCACTACATTCATTGGAGAACAAGTGTTACCCAGTCCAGTTCATTTAGTTGTCGATATATAGCCAGTTGCAGCGGTAATGCAAAATTTAGCTCCAAAGGGCAGCTTTTCAGAATGAGATAAGAGCCCTAAATCCAATGGAGAACAATTTTAACCCATTCAAGCTCGTTTAGAGGTCGATATATAGTGGGTTCTACTGGTAATGCGAGATTTTGCTCCAAATGACACATAAATTTCAAAATGAAAGAATTTTAGATGCGGTTTGTAGCGAAAGTGAGAGATTTAGCTCCAAATGACACTTAAACTTTAAACAACAATAACTTTTGATCCGGTTATCTGATTTTACCCCACAACACCTTTTCAGAATGAGCTCAGAGCACTACATTCCGTGGAGCACAAGTTTTAGCCATTCCAGTTCATTTAGTTGTCGATATATAACCGGTTGCAGCGGTAATGCGAAATTTTGCTCCAAATGACACCTTTTCAGAATGAGATAGGAGCCCTAAATCCAATGGAGAACAATTTTAACTCATTCAAGCTCGTTTAGAGGTCGATATACAGTGGGTTCTACTGGTAATGCGAGATTTTGCTCCAAATGACACATAAATTTCAAAATAAATGCATTTTAGATGCGGTTTGTAGCGAAAGTGAGAGATTTAGCTCCAAATGACACTTAAACTTTAAACAACAATAACTTTTGATCCGGTTGTCTGATTTTACCCCACAACACCTTTTCAGAATGAGCTCGGAGCACTACATTCATTGGAGCACTAGTTTTACCCAGTACATTTCATTTAGTTGTCGATATATAGCCAGTTGCAGCGGTAATGCAAAATTTTGCACCAAAGGACACCTTTTCAGAATGAGATAGGAGCCCTAAATCCAATGGAGAACAATTTTAACCCATTCAAGCTCGTTTAGAGGTCAATATATAGTGGATTATACTGGTAATATGAGATTTTGCTCCAAATGACACATAAATTTCAAAATGAACGAATTTTAGATGCGGTTTGTAGCGAAAGTGAGAGATTTAGCTCCAAGTGACACTTAAACTTTAAACAGCAATAACTTTTGATCCGGGAGTCCAATTTTACCCCACAACACCTTTTCGGAATGAGCTCGGAGCACTACATTCATTGGGGCATAAGTTTTACCCAGTCCATTTCCTTTAGTTGTCGATATATAGCCAGTTGCAGCGGTAATGCGAAATTTAGCTCCAAAGGACACCTTTTCAGAATGAGATAGGAGCCCTAAATCCAATGGAGAACAGTATTAACCCGTTCAAGCTCGTTTAGAGGTCGATATACAGTGGGTTCTACTGGCAATGCGAGATTTTGCTCCAAATGACACATAAGTTTCAAAATGAAAGAATTTTAGATGCGGTTTGTAGCGAAAGTGAGAGATTTAGCTCCAAATGATACTCAAACTTTAAACAACAATAACTTTTGATCTGGTTGTCTGATTTTACCCCACAACACCTTTTCGGAATGAGCTCGGAGCACTACATTCATTGGAGCACAAGATTTACCCATTCCATTTCATTTAGTTGTCGATATATAGCCGGTTGCAGCGGTAATGCGAAATTTAGCTCCAAATTACACCTAAACTTTTAACAGCCATAACTTTTGATTTGTATATTTTATTGGTGCCCACAACACCTTTACGGAATATGCTCGGAGGCATACATCCAATGGAGCATAATTTTAAACCATTCAAGCTCATTTTAGAGGTCAATATACAGCCGGTTGCAATGGTAATGAGGGATTTTGCTCCTCCTGACACATAAACTGTAACATCCATAACTTTTGATCTGGTTGTTCGATTTTTGCGAACAACACCTTTTTGGAATGAGCTCGGAGCCCTACATCCAATGGAGAACAATTTTTACCCATTCTAGTTTGTTTAGTGGTCAATATACAGTCGGATTGGTAATAAGGTATTTAGCTCGAAAGCAGATCTAAACTTCAAACATCCGTAACTTTTGACCTGGTTGTTAGATTTTCACCCACAATACCTTTTCATAATGAGATAGGGGCCCTAAATCCAATGGAGAGCAATTTTAACCCATTCAAGATAGTTTAGAGGTCGATATACAGTGGGTTCTACTAGTAATGCTAGATTTTGCTCTAAATGACACATAAATTTCAAAATGAAAGAATTTTAGATGCGGTTTGTAGCCTAAGTGAAAGATTTAGCTCCAAATGACACTCAAACTTTAAACAGCAATAACTTTTGATCTGGTTATCTGACTTTACCCCACAACACCTTTTCGGAATGATCTCGGAGCACTACATTCATTGGAGTACAAGTTTTACCCATTCCAGTTAATTTAGTTATCGATATATAGCCGATTGCAGCGGTAATGCAAAATTTAGCACCAAAGGACACCTTTTCAGAATGAGATAGGAGCCCTAAATCTAATGGAGAACAATTTTAACCCATTCCAGCTCATTTAGAGGTCAATATATAGTGGGTTCTACTAGTAATGCGAGCTTTTACTCCAAATGACACATAAATTTCAAAATGAAAGAATTTTAGATGCGGTTTGTAGCGAAAGTAAGATATTTAGCTCCAAATGACACTTAAACTTTAAACAACAATAATTTTTGATCTGGTTGTCTGATTTTACCCCACAACATCTTTTCAGAATGAGCTCAGAGCACTATATTCATTGGAGAAAAATTTTTACCCAGTCCAGTTCATTTAGTTGTCGATATATAACCGGTTGCAGCGGTAAGGCGAAATTTTGCTCCAAAGGACACCTTTTCAGAATGAGATAGGAGCTCTAAGTCCAATAGAGAACAATTTTAACAAATTTAAGCTCGTTTAGAGGTCGATATACAGTGCGTTCTACTAGTAATGTAAGATTTATGTCCAAATGACACAAATTTCAAAATGAAAGAAGTTTAGATGCGGTTTGTAGCGAAAGTGAGAGATTTAGCTTCAAATGACACTTAAACATTAAACAGCAATAACTTTTGATCTGGTTGTCTGATTTTACCCCACAACACCTTTTTGGAATGAGCTTGGAGCACTACATTCCTTGGAGCACATGTTTTACCCATTCCAGTTCATTTAGTTGTCGATATATAACCGGTTGCAGCGGTAATGCGAAATTTTGCTCCAAAGGACACATTTTCAGAATGAGATAGGAGCCCTAAATCCAATGGAGAATAATTTTAACCCATTCAAGCTCCTTTAGAGGTCGATATACAGTGGGTTCTACTGATAATGCGAGATTTTGCTCCAAATGACACATAAATTTCAAAATAAAAGAATTTTAGATGCGGTTTGTAGCGAAAGTGAGAGATTTAGCTTCAAATGACACTTAAACTTTAAACAGCAATAACTTTTGATCCGGTTGTCTGATTTTTCCCCACAACACCTTTTCGGAATGAGCTCGGAGCACTACATTCATTGGAGAACAAGTGTTACCCAGTCCAGTTCATTTAGTTGTCGATATATAGCCAGTTGCAGCGGTAATGCAAAATTTAGCTCCAAAGGGCAGCTTTTCAGAATGAGATAAGAGCCCTAAATCCAATGGAGAACAATTTTAACCCATTCAAGCTCGTTTAGAGGTCGATATATAGTGGGTTCTACTGGTAATGCGAGATTTTGCTCCAAATGACACATAAATTTCAAAATGAAAGAAATTTTGATGCGGTTTGTAGCGAAAGTGAGAGATTTAGCTCCAAATGACACTTAAACTTTAAACAGCAATAACTTTTTATCCGGTTGTCTGATCTTACACCACAACACCATTTTGGAATGAGCTCGGAGCACTACATTCATTGGAGCATAATTTTTACCCAGTCCAGTTCATTTAGTTGTTGATATATAGCCGTTAGCAGCGGTAATGCGAAATTTAGCTCCAAAGGACACCTTTTCAGAATGAGATAGGAGCTCTAAATCCAATGGAGAACCATTTTAACAAATTCAAGCTCGATTAGAGGTCGATATACACTATGTTCGACTAGTAATGTAAGATTTAGGTCCAAATGACACATAAATTTCAAAATGAAAGAATTTAAGATGCGGTTTGTAGCGAAAGTGAGAGATTTAGCTCCAAATGACACTTAAACTTTAAACAACAATAACTTTTCATCCGGTTGTCTGATTTTACCCCACAACACCTTTTCTGAATGAGCTCAGAGCACTACATTCCTTGGAGCACAAGTTTTAGCCATTCCAGTTCATTTAGTTGTCGATATATAACCGGTTGTAGCGGTAATACGAAATTTTACTCCAAAGGACACCTTTTCAGAATGAGATAGGAGCCCTAAATCCAATGGAGAACAATTTTAACTCATTCAAGCTCGTTTAGAGGTCGATATACAGTGGGTTCTACTGGTAATGCGAGATTTTGCTCCAAATGACACATAAATTTCAAAATAAAAGCATTTTAGATGCGGTTTGTAGCGAAAGTGAGAGATTTAGCTCCAAATGACACTTAAACTTTAAACAACCATAACTTTTGATCCGGTTGTCTGATTTTACCCCATAACACCTTTTCGGAATGAGCTCAGAGCGCTACATTCATTGGAGCACTAGTTTTACCTAGTACATTTCATTTAGTTGTCGATATATAGCCAGTTGCAGCGGTAATGCAAAATTTTGCACCAAAGGACACCTTTTCAGAATGAGATAGGAGCCCTAAATCCAATGGAGAACAATTTTAACCCATTCAAGCTCGTTTAGAGGTCAATATATAGTGGATTATACTGGTAATATGAGATTTTGCTCCAAATGACACATAAATTTCAAAATGAAAGAATTTTAGATGCGGTTTGTAGCGAAAGTGAGAGATTTAGCTCCAAATGACACTTAAACTTTAAACAGCAATAACTTTTGATCCGGTTGTCCGATTTTACCCCACAACACCTTTTCGGAATGAGCTCGGAGCACTACATTCATTGGGGCATAAGTTTTACCCAGTCCATTTCATTTAGTTGTCGATATATAGCCAGTTGCAGCGGTAATGCGAAATTTAGCTCCAAAGGACACCTTTTCAGAATGAGATAGGAGCCCTAAATCCAATGGAGAATAATATTAACCCGTTCAAGCTCGTTTAGAGGTCGATATATAGTGGGTTCTACTGGCAATGCGAGATTTTGCTCCAAATGACACATAAGTTTCAAAATGAAAGAATTTTAGATGCGGTTTGTAGCGAAAGTGAGAGATTTAGCTCCAAATGATACTCAAACTTTAAACAACAATAACTTTTGATCTGGTTGTCTGATTTTACCCCACAACTCCTTTTCGGAATGAGTTCGGAGCACTACATTCATTGGAGCACAAGATTTACCCATTCCTGTTCATTTAGTTGTCGATATATAGCCGGTTGCAGCGGTAATGCGAAATTTAGCTCCAAATTACACCTAAAGTTCTAACAGCCATAACTTTTGATTTGTATGTTTTATTAGTGCCCACAACACCTTTATGGAATATGCTCGGAGGCATACATCCAATGGAGCACAATTTTAAACCATTCTAGCTCATTTTAGAGGTCAATATACAGCCGGTTGCAATGGTAATGAGGGATTTTGCTCCTCTTGACACATAAACTGTAACATCCATAACTTTTGATCTGGTTGTCCGATTTTTGCGAACAACACCTTTTTGGAATGAGCTCGGAGCCCTACATCCAATGGAGAACAATTTTTACCCATTCTAGTTTGTTTTGTGGTCAATATACAGCCGGGTTAGTAATAAGGTATTTAGCTCGAAAGGAGACATAAACTTCAAACATCCGTAACTTTTGATCCGGTTGTCAGATTTTCACCCACAATAACTTTTCATAATGAGATAGGAGCCCTAAATCCAATGGAGAACAATTTTGACCCATTTGAGATCGTTTAGAGGTCGATATACAATGGGTTCTACTGGTAATGCGAGATTTTGCTCCAAATGACACATAAATTCCAAAATGAAAGAATTTTAAATGCGATTTGTAGCGAAAGTGAGAGATTTAGCTCCAAATGACACTCAAACTTTCAACAACAATAACTTTTGATCCGGTTGTTTGACATTACCCCACAACACCTTGTCGGAATGATCTCGAAGCACTACATTCATTGGAGCACAAGTTTTACCAATTCCAGTTCATTTAGTTGTCGATATATAGTCGATTGCAGCAGTAATGCAAAATTTAGCACCAAAGGACACCTTTTCAGAATGAGATAGCAGCCCAAAAACTAATGGAGAACAATTTTAACCCATTCAAGCTCGTTTAGAGGTCAATATACAGCGGGTTCTACTGGTAATGCGAGATTTTGCTCCAAATGACACATAAATTTCGAAATGAAAGAGTTTTAGATGCGGTTTGTAGCGAAAGTGAGAGACTTAGCTCCAAATGACAGTTAAACTTTAAACAATAATAACTTTTGATCCGGTTGTCTGATTTTATCCCACAACACCTTTTCGGAATGAGCTCGGAGCACTACATTCATTGAGGCACAAGTTTTACCCATCCCAGTTCATTTAGTTTTCGATATATAGCCGGTTGCAGCGGTAATGCAAAATTTAGCACCAAAGGACACCTTTTCAAAATGAGATAAGAGCCCTAAATCCAATGGAGAAAAATTTTAACCCATTCAAGCTCGTTTAGAGGTCAATATATAGTGGGTTCTACTGGTAATGTGAGATTTTGCTCCAAATGACACATAAATTTCAAAATAAAAAAATTTTAGATGCGGTTTGTAGCGAAGGTGAGAGATTTAGCTCCAAATGACACTTAAACTTTAAACAGCAATAACTTTTGATCCGGTTGTCAGATTTTACCCCACAACACCTTTTCGGAATGAGCTCGGAGCACTACATTCATTGGAGAACAATTTTTACCAAGTTCGGTTCATTTAGTTGTCGATATATAGCCAGTTGCAGCGGTAATGCAAAATTTAGCTCCAAAGGACACCTTTTCAGAATGAGATAGGAGCCCTAAATCCAATGGAGAACAATTTTAACAAATTCAAGCTCGTTTAAAGGTCGATATACAGTGCGTTATACTAGTAATGTAAGATTTAGGTCCAAATGAAACATAAATTTCAAAATGAAAGAATTTTAGATGCGGTTTGTAGCGAAAGTGAGAGATTTAGCTCCAAATGACACTTAAATTTAAACAGCAATAACTTTTGATCTGGTTATCTGATTTTACCCCCACAACACCTTTTTGGAATGAGCTCATAGCACTACATTCCTTGGAACACAAGTTTTACCCATTCCAGTTCATTTAGTTGTCGATATATAACTGGTTGCAGCGGTAATGCAAAATTTAGCTCCAAAGGACACCTTTTCAGAATGAGATAGGAACCATAAATCCTATGGAGAACAATTTTAACTCATTCAAGCTCGTTTAGAGGTCGATATACAATGGGTTCTACTGGTAATGCGAGATTTTGCTCCAAATGACACATAAATTTCAAAATAAATGAATTTTAGATACGGTTTGTAGCGAAAGTGAGAGATTTAGCTCCAAATGACACTTAAACTTTAAACAGCAATAACTTTTGATCCGGTTGTACGATTTTACCCCACAACACCTTTTCGGAATGAGCTCGGAGCCCTACATTCATTGGGGCACAAGTTTTACCCAATCCAGTTCATTTAGTTGTCGATATATAGTCGGTTGCAGCGGTAATGCAAAATTTAGCTCCAAAGGACACCTTTTCAGAATGAGATAGGAGCCCTAAATCCAATGGAGAACAATTTTAACCCATTCAAGCTCGTTTAGAGTTCGATATACAGTGGGTTCTACTGGTAATGCGAGATTGTTCTCCAAATGATACATAAATTTCAATAAGAAAGAATTTTAGATGCGGTTTGTAGCAAAAATGAGAGATTTAGCTCCAAATGACACTTAAACTTTAAACAGCAATAACTTTTGATCAGGTTTTCTGATTTTACCCCACAACACCTTTTTCGGAATGAGCTCAAAGCACTACATTCATTGGAGCACAAGTATTAGCTATTAAAGTTCATTTAGTTGTCGGTATATAGCCGGTTGCAGCGATAATGCGAAATTTAGCTCCAAAGGACACCTTTTCAAAATGAGATAGGAGCCCTAAATCCAATGGAGAACAATTTTAACCCATTCAAGCTCATTTAGAGGTCGATATATACAGTGGGTTCTACTGGTAATGCGAGATTTTGCTCCAAATGACACATAAGTTTCAAAATGAAAGAATTTTAGATGCGTTTTGCAGCGAAAGTGAGAGATTTAGCTCTAAATGACACTCAAACTTTAAACAGCAATAACTTTTGATCTGGTTGTCTGATTTAACCCACAACACCTTTTCGAAATGAGCTCGGAGCACTACATTCATTGGAGCACAAGATTAACCCATTCCAGTTCATTTAGTTTTCAATATTTAGTCGGTTGCAGCGGTAATGCGAAATTTAGCTCCAAATTACACCTAAACATCTAACAGCCATAACTTTTGATTTGTATGTTTTATTGTTGCCCACAACACCTTTACGGAATATGCTCGGAGGCATACATCCAATGGAGCATAATTTTAAACCATTCCAGCTCATTTTAGAGGTCAATATACAGCCGGTTGCAATGGTAATGAGGGATTTTGCTCCTCTTGACACATAAACTGTAACATCCATAACTTTTGATCTGGTTGTTCGATTTTTGCGAACAACACCTTTTTGGAATGAGCTCGGAGCCCTACATCCAATGGAGAACAATTTTTACCCATTCTAGTTTGTTTAGTGGTCAATATACAGTCGGATTGGTAATAAGGTATTTAGCTCGAAAGCAGATCTAAACTTCAAACATCAGTAACTTTTGATCTCGTTGTCAGATTTTCACCGACAATACCTTTTCAGAATGAGATAGGAGCCATAAATCCAATGGAGAACAATTTTAACCCATTCAGCTCGTTTAGAGGTCGATATACAGTGGGTTCTACTGGTAATGCGAGATTTTGCTCCAAATGACACATAAATTTCAAAATAAAAGAATTTTAGATGCAGTTTGTAGCGAAAGTGAGAGATTTAGCTCCAAATGACACTTAAACTTTAAACATCAATAACTTTTGATCTGGTTATCTGATTTTACCCCACAACATCTTTTCGGAATGAGCTCGGAGCACTACATTCATTGGAGCACAAGTTTTACCCAGTCCAGTTCATTTAGTTGTCGATATATAGCCAGTTGCAGCGGTAATGCAAAATTTAGCTCCAAAGGACAGCTTTTCAGAATGAGATAGGAGCCCTAAATCCAATGGAGAACAATTTTAACCCATTCAAGCTCGTTTAGAGGTCGATATACAGTGCGTTCTACTAGTAATGTGAGATTTAGGTCCAAATGACACATAAATTTCAAAATGAAAGAATTTTAGATGCGGCTTGTAGCGAAAGTGAGAGATTTAGCTCCAAATGACACTTAAACTTTAAACAGCAATAACTTTTGATCTGGTTATCTGATTTTACCCCACAACACCTTTTCGGAATGAGCTCGGAGCACTACATTCCTTGGAGCATAAGTTTTACCTATTCCAGTTCATTTAGTTGTCGATATATAACCGGTTGCAGCGGTAATGCGAAATTTAGCTCCAAAGGACACCTTTTCAGAATGAGATAAGAGCCCTAAATCCAATGGAGAACAATTTTAACCCATTCAAGCTCATTTAGAGGTCGATATACAGTGGGTTCTACTGGTAATGCGAGATTTTGCTTCAAATGACACATAAATTTCAAAATAAAAGAATTTTAAATGCGGTTTGTAGCGAAAGTGAGAGATTTAGCTCCAAATGACACTTAAAATTTAAACAGCAATAACTTTTGATCAGGTTGTCTGATTTTACCCCACAACACCTTTTCGGAATGAGCTCGGAGCACTACATTCCTTGGAGCAGAAGTTTTACCCATTCCAGTTCATTTAGTTGTCGATATATAACCGGTTGCAGCGGTAATGCGAAATTTAGCTCCAAAGGACACCTTTTCAGAATGAGATAGGAGCCCTAAATCCAATGGAGAACAATTTTAACCCATTCAAGCTCGTTTAGAGGTCGATATACAGTGGGTTCTACTGGTAATGCGAGATTTTTCTCCAAATGACACAAATTTCAAAATGAAAGAATTTTAGATGCGGTTTGTAGCGAAAGTGAGAGATTTAGCTCCAAATGACACTTAAACTTTAAACAGCAATAACTTTTGATCATGTTGTCTGATTTTACCCCACAACACCTTTTCGGAATGAGCTCGGAGCACTACATTCATTGGTGCATAATTTTTACCCATTCCAGTTCATTTAGTTGTCGATATATAGCCGGTTGCAGCGGTAATGCGAAATTTAGCTCCAAAGGACACCTTTTCAGAATGAGATAGGAGCCCTAAATCCAATGGAGAACAATTTTAACCCATTCAAGATCGTTTAGGGGTCGATATACAGTGGGTTCTACTGGTAATGCGAGATTTTGCTCCAAATGACACATAAATTTCAAAATGAAAGAATTTTAGATACGGTTTGTAGCGAAAGTGAGAGATTTAGCTCCAAATGACACTGAAACTTTAAACAGCAATAACTTTTGATCTGGGTGTCTGATTTTACCATACAATACCTTTTCGGAATAATCTCAGAGCACTACATTCATTGGAGCACAAGATTTACCCATTCCAGTTCATTTAGTTGTCGATATATAACCGGTTGCAGCGGTAATGCAAAATTTAGCTCCAAATTATACTTAAACTTCTAACAGCCATAACTTTTGTTTGTATGTTTTATTGTTGCCCACAACACATTAACGGAATATGCTCCTCTTAACACATAAACTGTAACATCCATAACTTTTGATCTAGTTGTCCGATTTTTGCGAACAACACCTTTTTGGAATGAGCTCGGAGCCCTACATCCAATGAAGAACAATTTTTACCCATTCTAGTTTGTTTAGTGGTCAAAATACAGTCGGGTTGGTAATAAGGTATTTAGCTCAAAAGGAGACCTAAACTTCAAACATCCGTAACTTTTGATCCGGTTGTTAGATTTTCACCCACAATACCTTTTCATAATGAGATAGGAGCCCTAAATCCAATGGTGAGCTAGATTTTGCTCTAAATGATACATAAATTTCAAAATGAAAGAATTTTAGATGCGGTTTGTAGCGAAAGTGAAAGATTTAGCTCCAAATGACACTCAAACTTTAAACAACAATAACTTTTGATCTGGTTGTCTGACTTTACCCCACAACACCTTTTCGGAATGATCTCGGAGCACTACATTCATTGGAGTACAAGTTTTACCCATTCCAGTTCATTTAGTTGTCGATATATAGCCGATTGCAGTGGTAATGCAAAATTTAGCACCAAAGGACACCTTTTCAGAATGAGATAGGAGCCCTAAATCCAATGAAGAACGATTTTAACCCATTCCAACTCGTTTAGAGGTCAATATACAGTGGGTTCTACTGGTAATGCGAGCTTTTGCTCCAAATGACACATAAATTTCAAAATGAAAGAATTTTAGATGCGGTTTGTAGCAAAAGTGAAAGATTTAGCTCCAAATGACACTTAAACATTAAACAGCAATAACTTTTGATCTGGTTGTCTGATTTTACCCCCACAACATCTTTTCGGAATGAGCTCGGAGCACTACATTCATTGGAGAACTTATTTTACCCAGTCCAGTTCATTTAGTTGTCGATATATAACCGGTTGGAGCGGTAAGGCGAAATTTCGCTCCAAAGGACACCTTTTCAGAATGAGATAGGAGCTCTAAGTCCAATGGAGAACAATTTTAACAAATTCAAGCTCGTTTAGAGGTCGATATACAGTGCGTTCTACTAGTAATGTAAGATTTAGGTCCAAATGACACATAAATTTCAAAATGAAAGAATTTTAAATGCGGTTTGTAGCGAAAGTGAAAGATTTAGCTTCAAATGACACTTAAACTTTAAACAGCAATAACTTTTGATCCGTTTGTCTGATTTTACCCCACAACACCTTTTCGGAATGAGCTCGGAGCACTACATTCCTTGGAGCACAAGTTTTACCCATTCCAGTTCAGTTAGTTGTCGATATATAACCGGTTGCAGCGGTAATGCGAAATTTCGCTCCAAAGGACACCTTTTCAGAATGAGATAGGAGCCCTAAATCCAATGGAGAACAATATTAACCCATTCAAGCTCGTTTAGAGGTCGATATACAATGGGTTCTACTGGTAATGCGAGATTTTGCTCCAAATCAAACATAAATTTCAAAATAAAAGAATTTTAGATGCGGTTTGTAGCGAAAATGAGAGATTTAGCTTCAAATGACACTTAAACTTTAAACAACAATAACTTTTGATCTGATTGTCTGATTTTACCCCACAACACTTTTTCGGAATGAGCTCGGAGCACTACATTCATTGGAGCACTAGTGTTGCCCAGTGCAGTTCATTTAGTTGTCGATATATAGCCAGTTGGAGCGGTAATGCAAAATTTAGCTCCAAAGGACAGCTTTTCAGAATGAGATAAGAGCCCTAAATCCAATGGAGAACATTTTTAACCCATTCAAGCTCGTTTAGAGGTCAATATACAGTGGATTCTACTGGTAATGTGATATTTTACTCCAAATGACACATAAATTTCAAAATGAAAGAATTTTAGAAGGGCTTTGAAGCGAAAGTGAGAGATTTAGATGCAAATGACACTTAAACTTTAAACAACAATAACTTTTGATCCGGTTGTCCTATTTTACCCCACAACACCTTTTCGGAATGAGCCCAGAGCACTACATTCATTGGGGCATAAGTTTTACCCATTCCAGTTCATCTAGTTGTCGATATATAAGCGGTTGCAGCGGTAATGCGAAATTTAGCACCAAAGGACACCTTTTCAGAATGAGATAGGAGCCCTAAATCCAATGGAGAATAATTTTAACCCATTCAAGCTCGTTTAGAGGTTGATATATAGTGGGTTCTACTGGCAATGCGAGATTTTGCTCCAAATGACACATAAATTTCAAAACGAAAGAATTTTAGATGCGGTTTGTAGCGAAAGTGAGAGATTTAGCTCCAAATAACACTTAAACTTTAAACAGCAATAAGTTTTGATCCGGTTGTCTCATTTTACACCACAATACCTTTTCGGAATGAGCTCGGAGCACTACATTCATTGGAGCACAATTTTTACCCAGTCCAGTTCATTTAGTTGTCGATATATAGCCGTTTGCAGCGGTAATGCGAAATTTAGCTCTAAAGGACACCTTTTCAGAATGAGATAGGAGCTCTAAATCCAATGGAGAACCATTTTAACAAATTCAAGCTCGTTTAGAGGTCGATTTGCATTGCGTTCTACTAGTAATGAAAGATTGTTGTTTAAATCACACATAAATTTCAAAATGAAAGAATTTTAGATGCGGTTTGTAGCGAAAGTGAGAGATTTAGCTCCAAATGACACTTAAACTGTAAACAACAATAACTTTTGATCCGGTTGTCTGATTTTACCCCACAACACCTTTTCAGAATGAGCTCAGAGCACTACATTCCTTGGAGCACAAGTTTTACCCACTCCAGTTCATTTAGTTGTCGATATATAACCGGTTGCAGCGGTAATGCAAAATTTTGCTCCGAAGGACACCTTTTCAGAATGAGATAGGAGCACTAAATCCAATGGAGAATAATTTTAACTCATTCAAGCTCGTTTAGAGGTCGATATACAGTGGTTTCTACTGCTAATGCGAGATTTTGCTCCAAATGACACATAAATTTCAAAATAAAAGCATTTTAGATGTGGCTTGTAGCGAAAGTGAGAGATTTAGCTCCAAATGACACTTAAACTTTAAACAACAATAACTTTTGATCCGGTTGTCTGATTTTACCTCACAACACCTTTTCGGAATGAGCTCGGAGCACTACATTCATTGGAGCACTATTTTTACCCAGTCCATTTCATTTAGTTGTCGATATATAGCCAGTTGCAGCGGTAATGCAAAATTTTGCACCAACGGACACTTTTTCAGAATGAGATAGGAGCCCTAAATCCAATGGAGAAGAATTTTAACCTAGTCAAGCTTGTTTAGAGGTCAATATACAGTGGATTCTACTGGTAATGTGAGATTTTTCTCCAAATGACACATAAATTTCAAAATGAAAGAATTTTAGATGTGGTTTGTAGCGAAAGTGAGAGATTTAGCTCCAAATGACACTTAAACTTTAAACAGCAATAACTTTTGCTCCGATTGTCCGATTTTACCCCACAACACCTTTTCGGAATGAGCTCGGAGCACTACATTCATTGGGGCATAAGTTTTACCCATTCCATTTCATTTAGTTGTCGATATATAGCCAGTTGCAGCGGTAATACGAAATTTAGTTCCAAATACACCTTTTCAGAATGAGATAGGAGCCCTAAATCCAATGGAGAACAATTTTAACCCGTTCAAGCTCGTTTAGAGGTCGATATACAGTGGGTTCTACTGGCAATGCGAGATTTTGCTCCAAATGACACAAGTTTCAAAATGAAAGAATTTTAGATGCGGTTTGTAGCGAAAGTGAGAGATTTAGCTCCAAATGATACTCAAACTTTAAACAGCAATAACTTTTGATCTTGTTGTCTGATTTTACCCCACAACACCTTTTCGGAATGAGCTCGGAGCACTACATTCATTGGAGCAAAAGATTTACCCATTCCAGTTCATTTAGTTGTCGATATATAGCCGGTTGCAGCGGTAATGCGAAATTTAGCTCCAAATTACACCTAAACTTTTAACAACCATAACTTTTGATTTGTATGTTTTATTGGTGCCCACAACACCTTTACGGAATATGCTCGGAGGCATACATCCAATGGAGCTTAATTTTAAACCATTCCAGCTCATTTTAGAGGTCAATATACAACCGGTTGCAATGGTAATGAGGGATTTTGCTCCTCTTGACACATAAACTATAACATCCATAACTTTTGTTCTGGTTGTCCGATTTTTGCGAACAACACCTTTTTGGAATGAGCTCGGAGCCCTACATCCAATGGAGAACAATTTTTACCCATTCTAGTTTGTTTAGTGGTCAATATACAGTCGGATTGGTAATAAGGTATTTAGCTCGAAAGGAGATCTAAACTTCAAACATCCGTAACTTTTGACCTGGTTGTTAGATTTTCACCCACAATACCTTTTCATAATGAGATAGGGGTCCTAAATCCAATGGAGAGCAATTTTAACCCATTCAAGATAGTTTAGAGGTCGATATACAGTGGGTTCTACTAGTAATGCTAGATTTTGCTCTAAATGACACATAAATTTCAAAATGAAAGAATTTTAGATGCGGTTTGTAGCCTAAGTGAAAGATTTAGCTCCAAATGACACTCAAACTTTAAACAGCAATAACTTTTGATCTGGTTGTCTGACTTTACCCCACAACACCTTTTCAGAATGATCTCGGAGCACTACATTCATTGGAGTACAAGTTTTACCCATTCCAGTTAATTTACTTATCGATATATAGCCGATTGCAGCGGTAATGCAAAATTTAGCACCAAAGGACACCTTTACAGAATGAGATAGGAGCCCTAAATCCAATGGAGAACAATTTTAACCCATTCCAGCTCGTTTAGAGGTCAATATACAGTGGGTTCTACTGGTAATGCGAGCTTTTGCTCCAAATGACACATAAATTTCAAAATAAAAGAATTTTAGATGCGGTTTGTAGCGAAAGTAAGATATTTAGCTCCAAATGACACTTAAACTTTAAACAACAATAATTTTTGATCTGGTTGTCTGATTTTACCCCACAACATCTTTTCAAAATGAGCTCGGAGCACTACATTCATTGGAGAACAATTTTTACCCAGTCCAGATCATTTAGTTGTCGATATATAACCGGTTGCAGCGGTAAGGCGAAATTTCGCTCCAAAGGACACCTTTTCAGAATGAGATAGGAGCTCTAAGTCCAATGGAGAACAATTTTAACAAATTCAAGCTCGTTTAGAGGTCGATATACAGTGCGTTCTACTAGTAATGTAAGATTTATGTCCAAATGACACAAATTTGAAAATGAAAGAAGTTTAGATGCGGTTTGTAGCGAAAGTGAGAGATTTAGCTTCAAATGACACTTAAACATTAAACAGCAATAACTTTTGATCCGGTTGTCTGATTTTACCCCACAACACCTTTTTGGAATGAGCTCGGAGCACTACATTCCTTGGAGCACATGTTTTACCCATTCCAGTTCATTTAGTTGTCGATATATAACCGGTTGCAGCGGTAATGCGAAATTTTGCTCCAAAGGACACCTTTTCAGAATGAGATAGGAGCCCTAAATCCAATGGAGAACAATTTTAACCCATTCAAGCTCCTTTAGAGGTCGATATACAGTGGGTTCTACTGATAATGCGAGATTTTGCTCCAAATGACACATAAATTTCAAAATAAAAGAATTTTAGATGCAGTTTGTAGCGAAAGTGAGAGATTTAGCTTCAAATGACACTTAAACTTTAAACAGCAATAACTTTTGATCCGGTTGTCTGATTTTTCCCCACAACACCTTTTCGGAATAAGCTCGGAGCACTACATTCATTGGAGAACAAGTGTTACCCAGTCCAGTTCATTTAGTTGTCGATATATAGCCAGTTGCAGCGGTAATGCAAAATTTAGCTCCAAAGGGCAGCTTTTCAGAATGAGATAAGAGCCCTAAATCCAATGGAGAACAATTTTAACCCATTCCAGCTCGTTTAGAGGTTGATATATAGTGGGTTCTACTGGTAATGCGAGATTTTGCTCCAAATGACACATAAATTTCAAAATGAAAGAATTTTAGATGCGGTTTGTAGCGAAAGTAAGATATTTAGCTCCAAATGACACTTAAACTTTAAACAACAATAATTTTTGATCTGGTTGTCTGATTTTACCCCACAACATCTTTTCAGAATGAGCTCAGAGCACTACATTCATTGGAGAACAATTTTTACCCAATCCAGATCATTTAGTTGTCGATATATAACCGGTTGCAGCGGTAAGGCGAAATTTTGCTCCAAAGGACACCTTTTAAGAATGAGATAGGAGCTCTAAGTCCAATGGAGAACAATTTTAACAAATTCAAGCTCGTTTAGAGGTCGATATACAGTGCGTTCTACTAGTAATGTAAGATTTATGTCCAAATGACACAAATTTCAGAATGAAAGAAGTTTAGATGCGGTTTGTAGCGAAAGTGAGAGATTTAGCTTCAAATGACACTTAAACATTAAACAGCAATAACTTTTGATCCGGTTGTCTGATTTTACCCCACAACACCTTTTTGGAATGAGCTCGGAGCAATACATTCCTTGGAGCACATGTTTTACCCATTCCAGTTCATTTAGTTGTCGATATATAACCGGTTGCAGCGGGTAATGCGAAATTTTGCTCCAAAGGACACCTTTTCAGAATGAGATAGGAGCTCTAAATCCAATGGAGAACAATTTTAACCCATTCAAGCTCCTTTAGAGGTCGATATACAGTGGGTTCTACTGATAATGCGAGATTTTGCTCCAAATGACACATAAATTTCAAAATAAAAGAATTTTAGATGCGGTTTGTAGCGAAAGTGAGAGATTTAGCTTCAAATGACACTTAAACTTTAAACAGCAATAACTTTTGATCCGGTTGTCTGATTTTTCCCCACAACACCTTTTCGGAATGAGCTCGGAGCACTACATTCATTGGAGAACAAGTGTTACCCAGTCCAGTTCATTTAGTTGTCGATATATAGCCAGTTGCAGCGGTAATGCAAAATTTAGCTCCAAAGGGCAGCTTTTCAGAATGAGATAAGAGCCCTAAATCCAATGGAGAACAATTTTAACCCATTCAAACTCGTTTAGACGTCGATATATAGTGGGTTCTACTGGTAATGTGAGATTTTGCTTCAAATGACACATAAATTTCAAAATGAAAGAAATTTTGATGCGGTTTGTAGCGAAAGTGAGAGATTTACCTCCAAATGAGACTTAAACTTTAAACAGCAATAACTTTTGATCCGGTTGTCTGATTTTACACCACAACACCATTTTGGAATGAGCTCGGAGCACTACATTCATTGGAGCATAATTTTTACCCAGTCCAGTTCATTTAGTTGTTGATATATAGCCGTTAGCAGCGGTAATGCGAAATTTAGCTCCAAAGGACACCTTTTCAGAATGAGATAGGAGCTCTAAATCCAATGGAGAACCATTTTAACAAATTCAAGCTCGATTAGAGGTCTATATACACTACGTTCGACTAGTAATGTAAGATTTAGGTCCAAATGACACATAAATTTCAAAATGAAAGAATTTTAGATGCGGTTTGTAGCGAAAGTGATAGATTTAGCTCCAAATGACACTTAAACTTTAAACAACAATAACTTTTGATCCGGTTGTCTGATTTTACCCCACAACACCTTTTCAGAATGAGCTCAGAGCACTACATTCCTTGGAGCACAAGTTTTAGCCATTCCAGTTCATTTGGTTGTCGATATATAACCGGTTGTAGCGGTAATGCGAAATTTTGCTCCAAAGGACACCTTTTCAGAATGAGATAGGAGCCCTAAATCCAATGGAGAACAATTTTAACTCATTCAAGCTCGTTTAGAGGTCGATATACAGTGGGTTCTACTGGTAATGTGAGATTTTGCTCCAAATGACACATAAATTTCAAAATAAAAGCATTTTAGATGCGGTTTGTAGCGAAAGTGAGAGATTTAGCTCCAAATGACACTTAAACTTTAAACAACCATAACTTTTGATCCGGTTGTCTGATTTTACCCCACAACACCTTTTCAGAATGAGCTCGGAGCACTACATTCATTGGAGCACTAGTTTTACCCAGTACATTTCATTTAGTTGTCGATATATAGCCAGTTGCAGCGGTAATGCAAAATTTTGCACCAAAGGACACCTTTTCAGAATGAGATAGGAGCCCTAAATCCAATGGAGAACAATTTTAACCCATTCAAGCTCGTTTAGAGGTCAATATATAGTGGATTATACTAGTAATATGAGATTTTGCTCCAAATGACACATAAATTTCAAAATGAAAGAATTTTAGAAGCGGTTTGTAGCGAAAGTGAGAGATTTAGCTCCAAATGACACTTAAACTTTAAACAGCAATAACTTTTGATCCGGTTGTCCGATTTTACCCCACAACACCTTTTCAGAATGAGCTCGGAGCACTACATTCATTGGGGCATAAGTTTTACCCAGTCCATTTCTTTTAGTTGTCGATATATAGCCAGTTGCAGCGGTAATGCAAAATTTAGCTCCAAAGGACACCTTTTCAGAATGAGATAGGAGCCCTAAATCCAATGGAGAATAATATTAACCCGTTCAAGCTCGTTTAGAGGTCGATATACAGTGGGTTCTACTGGCAATGCGAGATTTTGCTCCAAATGACACATAAGTTTCAAATGAAAGAATTTTAGATGCGGTTTGTAGCGAAAGTGAGAGATTTAGCTCCAAATGATACTCAAACTTTAAACAACAATAACTTTTGATCTGGTAGTCTGATTTTACCCCACAACTCCTTTTCGGAATGAGTTCAGAGCACTACATTCATTGGAGCACAAGATTTACCCATTCCTGTTCATTTAGTTGTCGATATATAGCCGGTTGCAGCGGTAATGCGAAATTTAGCTCCAAATTACACCTAAACTTCTAACAGCCATAACTTTTGATTTGTATGTTTTATTAGTGCCCACAACACCTTTACGGAATATGCTCGGAGGCATACATCCAATGGAGCACAATTTTAAACCATTCTAGCTCATTTTAGAGGTCAATATACAGCCGGCTGCAATGGTAATGAGGGATTTTGCTCCTCTTGACACATAAACTGTAACATCCATAACTTTTGATCTGGTTGTCCGATTTTTGCGAACAACACCTTTTTGGAATGAGCTCGGAGCCCTACATCCAATGGAGAACAATTTTTACCCATTCTAGTTTGTTTTGTGGTCAATATACAGCTGGGTTGGTAATAAGGTATTTAGCTCGAAAGGAGACATAAACTTCAAACATCCGTAACTTTTGATCCGGTTGTCAGATTTTCACCCACAATACCTTTTCATAATGAGATAGGAGCCCTAAATCCAATGGAGAACAATTTTGACCCATTTGAGATCGTTTAGAGGTCGATATACAATGGATTCTACTGGTAATGCGAGATTTTGCTCCAAATGACACATAAATTTCAAAATGAAAGAATTTTAAATGCGATTTGTAGCGAAAGGGAGAGATTTAGCTCCAAATGACACTCAAACTTTCAACAACAATAACTTTTGATCCGGTTGTTTGACATTACCCCACAACACCTTGTCGGAATGATCTCGAAGCACTACATTCATTGGAGCACAAGTTCTACCAATTCCAGTTCATTTAGTTGTCGATATATAGCCGATTGCTGCAGTAATACAAAATTTAGCACCAAAGGACACCTTTTTAGAATGAGATAGCAGCCCAAAAACTAATGGAGAACAATTTTAACCCATTCAAGCTCGTTTAGAGGTCAATATACAGCGAGTTCTACTGGTAATGCGAGATTTTGCTCCAAATGACACATAAATTTCGAAATGAAAGAGTTTTAGATGCGGTTTGTAGCGAAAGTGAGAGACTTAGCTCCAAATGACAGTTAAACTTTAAACAGCAATAAGTTTTGATCTGGTTGTCTGATTTTATCCCACAAAACCTTTTCGGAATGAGCTCGGAGCACTACATTCATTGAGGCACAAGTTTTACCCATCCCAGTTCATTTAGTTTTCGATATATAGCCGGTTGCAGCGGTAATGCAAAATTTAGCACCAAAGGACACCTTTTCAAAATGAGATAAGAGCCCTAAATCCAATGGAGAAAAATTTTAACCCATTCAAGCTCGTTTAGAGGTCAATATATAGTGGGTTCTACTGGTAATGTGAGATTTTGCTCCAAATGACACATAAATTTCAAAATAAAAGAATTTTAGATGCGGTTTGTAGCGAAGGTGAGAGATTTAGCTCCAAATGACACTTAAACTTTAAACAGCAATAACTTTTGATCCGGTTGTCAGATTTTACCCCACAACACCTTTTCAGAATGAGCTCGGAGCACTACATTCATTGGAGAACAATTTTTACCAAGTTCGGTTCATTTAGTTGTCGATATATAGCCAGTTGCAGCGGTAATGCAAAATTTAGCTCCAAAGGACACCTTTTCAGAATGAGATAGGAGCCCTAAATCCAATGGAGAACAATTTTAACAAATTCAAGCTCGTTTAAAGGTCGATATACAGTGCGTTATACTAGTAATGTAAGATTTAGGTCCAAATGAAACATAAATTTCAAAATGAAAGAATTTTAGATGCGGTTTGTAGCGAAAGTGAGAGATTTAGCTCCAAATGACACTTAAATTTAAACAGCAATAACTTTTGATCTGGTTATCTGATTTTACCCCCACAACACCTTTTCGGAATGAGCTCGTAGCACTACATTACTTGGAACACAAGTTTTACCCATTCCAGTTCATTTAGTTGTCGATATATAACTGGTTGCAGCGGTAATGCAAAATTTAGCTCCAAAGGACACCTTTTCAGAATGAGATAGAAGCCATAAATCCTATGGAGAACAATTTTAACTCATTCAAGCTCGTTTAGAGGTCGATATACAATGGGTTCTACTGGTAATGCGAGATTTTGCTCCAAATGACACATAAATTTCAAAATAAAAGAATTTTAGATACGGTTTGTAGCGAAAGTGAGAGATTTAGCTCCAAATGACACTTAAACTTTAAACAGCAATAACTTTTGATCTGGTTGTACGATTTTACCCCACAACACCTTTTCGGAATGAGCTCGGAGCCCTACATTCATTGGGGCACAAGTTTTACCCAATCCAGTTCATTTAGTTGTCGATATATAGTCGGTTGCAGCGGTAATGCAAAATTTAGCTCCAAAGGACACCTTTTCAGAATGAGATAGGAGCCCTAAATCCAATGGAGAACAATTTTAACCCATTCAAGCTCGTTTAGAGTTCGATATACAGTGGGTTCTACTGGTAATGCGAGATTGTTCTCCAAATGACACATAAATTTCAATAAGAAAGAATTTTAGATGCGGTTTGTAGCGAAAATGAGAGATTTAGCTCCAAATGACACTTAAACTTTAAACAGCAATAACTTTTGATCCGGTTTTCTGATTTTACCCCACAACACCTTTTTCAGAATGAGCTCAAGGCACTACATTCATTGGAGCACAAGTATTAGCTATTACAGTTCATTTAGTTGTCGGTATATAGCCGGTTGCAGCGATAATGCGAAATTTAGCTCCAAAGGACACCTTTTCAAAATGAGATAGGAGCCCTAAATCCAATGGAGAACAATTTTAACCCATTCAAGCTCGTTTAGAGGTCGATATATACAGTGGGTTTTACTGGTAATGCGAGATTTTGCTCCAAATGACACATAAGTTTCAAAATGAAAGAATTTTAGATGCGTTTTGTAGCGAAAGTGAGAGATTTAGCTCTAAATGACACTCAAACTTTAAACAGCAATAACTTTTGATCTGGTTGTCTGATTTTACCCCACAACATCTTTTCAGAATGAGCTCAGAGCACTACATTCATTGGAGAACAATTTTTACCCAATCCAGATCATTTAGTTGTCGATATATAACCGGTTGCAGCGGTAAGGCGAAATTTTGCTCCAAAGGACACCTTTTCAGAATGAGATAGGAGCTCTAAGTCCAATGGAGAACAATTTTAACAAATTCAAGCTCGTTTAGAGGTCGATATACAGTGCGTTCTACTAGTAATGTAAGATTTATGTCCAAATGACACAAATTTCAGAATGAAAGAAGTTTAGATGCGGTTTGTAGCGAAAGTGAGAGATTTAGCTTCAAATGACACTTAAACATTAAACAGCAATAACTTCTGATCCGGTTGTCTGATTTTACCCCACAACACCTTTTTGGAATGAGCTCGGAGCAATACATTCCTTGGAGCACATGTTTTACCCATTCCAGTTCATTTAGTTGTCGATATATAACCGGTTGCAGCGGTAATGCGAAATTTTGCTCCAAAGGACACCTTTTCAGAATGAGATAGGAGCCCTAAATCCAATGGAGAACAATTTTAACCCATTCAAGCTCCTTTAGAGGTCGATATACAGTGGGTTCTACTGATAATGCGAGATTTTGCTCCAAATGACACATAAATTTCAAAATAAAAGAATTTTAGATGCGGTTTGTAGCGAAAGTGAGAGATTTAGCTTCAAATGACACTTAAACTTTAAACAACAATAACTTTTGATCCGGTTGTCTGATTTTTCCCCACAACACCTTTTCAGAATGAGCTCGGAGCACTAAATTCATTGGAGAACAAGTGTTACCCAGTCCAGTTCATTTAGTTGTCGATATATAGCCAGTTGCAGCGGTAATGCAAAATTTAGCTCCAAAGGGCAGCTTTTCAGAATGAGATAAGAGCCCTAAATCCAATGGAGAACAATTTTAACCCATTCAAGCTCGTTTAGAGGTCGATATATAGTGGGTTCTACTGGTAATGCGAGATTTTGCTACAAATGACACATAAATTTCAAAACGAAAGAAATTTTGATGCGGTTTGTAGCGAAAGTGAGAGATTTAGCTCCAAATGAGACTTAAACTTTAAACAGCAATAACTTTTGATCCGGTTGTCTGATTTTACACCACAACACCATTTTGGAATGAGCTCGGAGCACTACATTCATTGGAGCATAATTTTTACCCAGTCCAGTTCATTTAGTTGTTGATATATAGCCGTTAGCAGCGGTAATGCGAAATTTAGCTCCAAAGGACACCTTTTCAGAATGAGATATGAGCTCTAAATCCAATGGAGAACCATTTTAACAAATTCAAGCTCGATTAGAGGTCGATATACACTACGTTCGACTAGTAATGTAAGATTTAGGTCCAAATGACACATAAATTTCAAAATGAAAGAATTTTAGATGCGGTTTGTAGCGAAAGTGAGAGATTTAGCTCCAAATGACACTTAAACTTTAAACAACAATAACTTTTGATCCGGTTGTCTGATTTTACCCCACAACACCTTTTCAGAATGAGATCAGAGCACTACATTCCTTGGAGCACAAGTTTTAGCCATTCCAGTTCATTTGGTTGTCGATATATAACCGGTTGTAGCGGTAATGCGAAATTTTGCTCCAAAGGACACCTTTTCAGAATGAGATAGGAGCCCTAAATCCAATGGAGAACAATTTTAACTCATTCAAGCTCGTTTAGAGGTCGATATACAGTGGGTTCTACTGGTAATGCGAGATTTTGATCCAAATGACACATAAATTTCAAAATAAAAGCATTTTAGATGCGGTTAGTAGCGAAAGTGAGAGATTTAGCTCCAAATGACACTTAAACTTTAAACAACCATAACTTTTGATCCGGTTGTCTGATTTTACCCCACAACACCTTTTCGGAATGAGCTCGGAGCACTACATTCATTGGAGCACTAGTTTTACCCAGTACATTTCATTTAGTTGTCGATATATAGCCAGTTGCAGCGGTAATGCAAAATTTTGCACCAAAGGACACCTTTTCAGAATGAGATAGGAGCCCTAAATCCAATGGAGAACAATATTAACCCATTCAAGCTCGTTTAGAGGTCAATATATAGTGGATTATACTGGTAATATGAGATTTTGCTCCAAATGACACATAAATTTCAAAATGAAAGAATTTTAGATGCGGTTTGTAGCGAAAGTGAGAGATTTAGCTCCAAATGACACTTAAACTTTAAACAGCAATAACTTTTGATCCGGTTGTCCGATTTTACTCCACAACACCTTTTCGGAATGAGTTCGGAGCACTACACTCATTGGGGCATAAGTTTTACCCAGTCCATTTCATTTAGTTGTCGATATATAGCCAGTTGCAGCGGTAATGCGAAATTTAGCTCCAAAGGACACCTTTTCAGAATGAGATAGGAGCCCTAAATCCAATGGAGAATAATATTAACCCGTTCAAGCTCGTTTAGAGGTCGATATACAGTGGGTTCTACTGGCAATGCGAGATTTTGCTCCAAATGACACATAAGTTTCAAATGAAAGAATTTTAGATGCGGTTTGTAGCGAAAGTGAGAGATTTAGCTCCAAATGATACTCAAACTTTAAACAACAATAACTTTTGATCTGGTTGTCTGATTTTACCCCACAACTCCTTTTCGGAATGAGTTCAGAGCACTACATTCATTGGAGCACAAGATTTACCCATTCCTGTTCATTTAGTTGTCGATATATAGCCGGTTGCAGCGGTAATGCGAAATTTAGCTCCAAATTACACCTAAATTTCTAACAGCCATAACTTTTGATTTGTATGTTTTATTAGTGCCCACAACACCTTTACGGAATATGCTCGGAGGCATACATCCAATGGAGCACAATTTTAAACCATTCTAGCTCATTTTAGAGGTCAATATACAGCCGGCTGCAATGGTAATGAGGGATTTTGCTCCTCTTGACACATAAACTGTAACATCCATAACTTTTGATCTGGTTGTCCGATTTTTGCGAACAACACCTTTTTGGAATGAGCTCGGAGCCCTACATCCAATGGAGAACAATTTTTACACATTCTAGTTTGTTTTGTGGTCAATATACAGCCGGGTTGGTAATAAGGTATTTAGCTCGAAAGGAGACATAAACTTCAAACATCCGTAACTTTTGATCCGGTTGTCAGATTTTCACCCACAATACCTTTTCATAATGAGATAGGAGCCCTAAATCCAATGGAGAACAATTTTGACCCATTTGAGATCGTTTAGAGGTCGATATACAATGGGTTCTACTGGTAATGCGAGATTTTGCTCCAAATGACACATAAATTTCAAAATGAAAGAATTTTAAATGCGATTTGTAGCGAAAGTGAGAGATTTAGCTCCAAATGACACTCAAACTTTCAACAACAATAACTTTTGATCCGGTTGTTTGACATTACCCCACAACACCTTGTCGGAATGATCTCGAAGCACTACATTCATTGGAGCACAAGTTCTACCAATTCCAGTTCATTTAGTTGTTGATATATAGCCGATTGCAGCAGTAATACAAAATTTAGCACCAAAGGACACCTTTTCAGAATGAGATAGCAGCCCAAAAACTAATGGAGAACAATTTTAACCCATTCAAGCTCGTTTAGAGGTCAATATACAGCGGGTTCTACTAGTAATGCGAGATTTTGCTCCAAATGACACATAAATTTCGAAATGAAAGAGTTTTAGATGCGGTTTGTAGCGAAAGTGAGAGACTTAGCTCCAAATGACAGTTAAACTTTAAACAGCAATACTTTTGATCTGGTTGTCTGATTTTATCCCACAAAACCTTTTCGGAATGAGCTCGGAGCACTACATTCATTGAGGCACAAGTTTTACCCATCCCAGTTCATTTAGTTTTCGATATATAGCCGGTTGCAGCGGTAATGCAAAATTTAGCACCAAAGGACACCTTTTCAAAATGAGATAAGAGCCCTAAATCCAATGGAGAAAAATTTTAACCCATTCAAGCTCGTTTAGAGGTCAATATATAGTGGGTTCTACTGGTAATGTGAGATTTTGCTCCAAATGACATATAAATTTCAAAATAAAAGAATTTTAGATGCGGTTTGTAGCGAAGGTGAGAGATTTAGCTCCAAATGACACTTAAACTTTAAACAGCAATAACTTTTGATCCGGTTGTCAGATTTTACCCCACAACACCTTTTCAGAATGAGCTCGGAGCACTACATTCATTGGAGAACAATTTTTACCAAGTTCGGTTCATTTAGTTGTCGATATATAGCCAGTTGCAGCGGTAATGCAAAATTTAGCTCCAAAGGACACCTTTTCAGAATGAGATAGGAGCCCTAAATCCAATGGAGAACAATTTTAACAAATTCAAGCTCGTTTAAAGGTCGATATACAGTGCGTTATACTAGTAATGTAAGATTTAGGTCCAAATGAAACATAAATTTCAAAATGAAAGAATTTTAGATGCGGTTTGTGGCGAAAGTGAGAGATTTAGCTCCAAATGACACTTAAATTTAAACAGCAATAACTTTTGATCTGTTTATCTGATTTTACCCCCACAACACCTTTTCGAAATGAGCTCGTAGCACTACATTCCTTGGAACACAAGTTTTACCCATTCCAGTTCATTTAGTTGTCGATATATAACTGGTTGCAGCGGTAATGCAAAATTTAGCTCCAAAGGACACCTTTTCAGAATGAGATAGGAGCCATAAATCCTATGGAGAAAAATTTTAACTCATTCAAGCTCGTTTAGAGGTCGATATACAATGGGTTCTACTGGTAATGCGAGATTTTGCTCCAAATGACACATAAATTTCAAAATAAAAGAATTTTAGATACGGTTTGTAGCGAAAGTGAGAGATTTAGCTCCAAATGACACTTAAACTTTAAACAGCAATAACTTTTGATCCTGTTGTCTGATTTTACCCCACAACACCTTTTTGGAATGAGCTTGGAGCACTACATTCATTGGAGCACAAGTTTTACCCAGTCTAGTTCATTTAGTTGTTGATATATAGCCAGTTGCAGCGGTAATGCAAAATTTAGCTCCAAAGGACACCTTTTTAGAATGAGATAGGAGCCCTAAATCCAATGGAGAACAATTTTAACCCATTCAGGCTCGTTTAGAGGTCAATATACAGTGGATTCTACTGGTAATGTGAGATTTTGCTCCAAATGACACATAAATTTCAAAATAAAAGAATTTTAGATGCGGTTTGTAGCGAAAATGAGAGATTTAGCTCCAAATGACAGTTAAACTTTAAACAGCAATAACTTTTGATCCGGTTGTCCGATTTTACCCCACAACACCTTTTCGGAATGATCTCGGAGCACTACATTCATTGGGGCATAAGTTTTACCCTTTCCAGTTCATTTCGTTGTCGATATATAGCCGGTTGCAGCGGTAATGTAAAATTTAGCTCCAAAGGACACCTTTTCTGAATGAGATAGGAGCCGTAAATCCAATGGAGAACAATTTTAACCCATTCAAGCTCGTTTAGAGGTCGATATACAGTGGGTTCTATTAGTGATGCGAGATATTTCTCCAAATGACACATACATTTTAAAATGAAAGAATTTTAGATGCGGTTTGTAGCGAAAGTGAGAGATTTAGCTCCAAATGACACTTAAACTTTAAACAGCAATAACTTTTGATCCGGTTGTCTGATTTTACCCCACAACACATTTTCGGAATGAGCTCAGAGCACTACATTCATTGGAGCACAAGTTTTACCCATTCTAGTTCATTTAGTTGTCGATATATAGCCGGTTGCAGCGGTAATGCAAAATTTAGCTCCAAAGGACACCTTTTCAGAATGAGATAGGAGCCCTAAATCCAATGGAGAACAATTTGAACCCATTCAAGCTCGTTTAGAGGTCGATATATAGTGGGTTCTACTGGTAATGCGACATTTTGCTCCAATAGACACATAAGTTTCAAAATGAAAGAATTTTAGGTGCGGTTTGTAGCGAAAGTGAGAGATTTAGCTCCAAATGACACTTAAACTTTAAACAACAATAACTTTTGATCTGGTTGTCTGATTTTACCCCCACAACACCTTTTTGGAATGAGCTTAGAGCACTACATTCCTTGGAGCACAAGTTTTACCCATTCAAGTTCATTAAGTTGTCGATATATAACCGGTTGCAGCAGTAATGCAAAATTTAGCTCCAAAGGACACCTTTTCAGAATGAGATAGGAGCCCAAAATCCAATCGAGAACAATTTTAACCCATTCAAGCTCATTTAGAGGTCTATATACAGTGGGTTCTACTGGTAATGCGAGATTTTTCTCCAAATGACACATAAATTTCAAAATAAAAGAATTTTAGATGCGGTTTGTAGCGAAAGTGAGAGATTTAGCTCAAAATGACACAAACTTTAAACAACAATAACTTTTGATCCGGTTGTCTGATTTTACCCCACAACACCTTTTAGGAATGAGCTCTGAGCACTACATTCATTGGAGCACTAGTTTTACCCAGTCCAGTTCATTTAGTTGTCGATATAGAGCCAGTTGCAGCGGTAATGCAAAATTTAGCACCAAAGGACACCTTTTCAGAATGAGATAGGAGCCCTAAATCTAATGGAGAATAATTTTAACCCATTCAAGCTCATTTAGAGGTCAATATACAGTGGATTCTACTGGTAATATGAGATTTTGCTCCAAATGACACATAAATTTCAAAATGAAAGAATTTTAGATGCGGTTTGTAGCGAAAGTGAGAGATTTAGCTCCAAATGACACTTATACTTTAAACAACAATAACTTTTGATCTGGTTGTCCGATTTTACCCCACAACACCTTTTCGGAATGAGCTCGGAGCACTAAATTCATTGGGACAAAATTTTTACCCATTCCAGTTCATTTAGTTGTCGATATATAGCCGGTTGCAACGGTAATGCAAAATTAAGCTCCAAAGGACACCTTTTCAGAATGAGATAGGAGCCATAAACCCAATGGAGAATAATTTTAATCCATTCAAGCTCGTTTAGAGGTCGATATACAGTGGGTTCTACTGGTGATGCGAGATTTATCTCTATATGACACATAAATTTCAAAATGAAAGAATTTTAGATGCGGTTTGTAGCGAAAGTGAGAGATTTAGCTCCAAATGACACTTAAACTTTAAACAACAATAACTTTTGATCCGGTTGTCTGATTTTACCCCCACAACACCTTTTCGGAATGAGCTCGGAGCACTACATTCATTGGAGCAAAAGTTTTACCCATTCCAGTTCATTTAGTTGTCGATATATAGCCGGTTGCAGCGGTAATGCGAAATTTAGCTCCAAAGGACACCTTTTCAGAATGAGATAGGAGCCCTAAATCCAATGGAGAACAATTTTAACCCATTCAAGCTCGTTTAGAGGTCGATATACAGTGGGTTCTACTGGTAATGCAAGATTTTGCTCCAAATGACACATAAGTTTCAAAATGAAAGAATTTTAGATGCGGTTTATAGCGAAAGTGAGAGATTTAGCTCCAAATGACACTCAAACTTTAAACAACAATAACTTTTGATCTGGTTGTCTGATTTTACCCCACAACACCTTTTCGGAATGAGCTAGGAGCACTACATTCATTGGAGCCCAAGATTTACCCATTCCAGTTTATTTAGTTGTCGATATATAGCCGGTTGCAGCGGTAATGCGAAATTTAGCTCCGAATTACACCTAAACTTCTAACAGCCATAACTTTTGATTTGTATGTTTTATTGTTGCCCACAAAACCTTTACGAAATATGCTCGGAGGCATACATCCAATGGAGCACAATTTTAAACCATTCCAGCTCATTTTAGAGGTCAATATACATCCGGTTGTAATGGTAATGAGAGATTTTGCTCCTCTTGACACAAACTGTAACATCCATAACTTTTGAACTGGTTGTCCGATTTTTGCGAACAACGCGTTTTTGGAATGAGCTCGGAGCCCTACATCCAATGGAGAACAATTTTTAACCATTCTAGTTTGTTTAGTGGTCAATATACAGCCGGGTTGGTAATAAGCTATTTAGCTCGAAAGGAGACCTAAACTTCAAACATCTGTAACTTTTGATCCGGTTGTCAGATTTTCACCCACAATACCTTTTCAGAATGAGATAGGAGCCCTACATCCAATGGAGAACAATTTTAACTCATTCAAGCTCGTTTAGAGGTCGATATACAGTGGGTTCTACTGGTAATGCGAGATTTTGCTCCAAATGACACATAAATTTCAAAATAAAAGAATTTTAGATGCGGTTTGTAGCGAAAGTGAGAGATTTAGCTCCAAATGACACTTAAACTTTAAACAGCAATAACTTTTGATCCGGTTGTCCGATTTTACCCCACAACACATTTTCGGAATGAGCTCGGAGCACTACATTCATTGGGGCACAAGTTTTACCCATTCCAGTTCATTTAGTTATCGATATATAGCCGGTTGCAGCGGTAATGCGAAATTTAGCACCAAATGACACCTTTTCAGAATGAGATAGGAGCCTTAAATCCAATGAAGAAGAATTTTAACCCATTTAAGCTCGTTTAGAGGTTGATATATAGTGGGTTCTACTGGTAATGCGAGATTTTGCTCCAAATGACACATAAATTTCAAAATGAAAGAATTTTAGATGCGGTTTGTAGCGAAAGTGAGAGATTTAGCTCCAAATGACACTTAAACTTTAAACAGCAATAACTTTTGATCCGGTTGTCTGATTTTACCCCACAACACCTTTTCGGAGTGAGCTCGGAGTACTACATTCATTGGAGCATAATTTTTACCCAGTTCAGTTCATTTAGTTGTCGATATATAGTCGGTTGCAGCGGTAATGCGAAATTTAGCTCCAAAAGACACCTTTTCAGAATGAGATAGGAGCCCTAAATCCAATGGAGAACAATTTTAACAAATTCAAGCTCGTTTAGAGGTCGATATACATTGCGTTCTACTGGTAATGTAAGATTTAGGTCCAAATGACACATAAATTTCAAAATGAAAGAATTTTAGATGCGGTTTGTAGCGAAAGTGAGAGATTTAGCTCCAAATGACACTTAAACTTTAAACAACAATAACTTTTGATCCGATTGTCTGATTTTACCCCACAACACCTTTTCGGAATGAGCTCGGAGCACTACATTCCTTGGAGCACATGTTTTACCCATTCCAGTTCATTTAGTTGTCGATATATAACCGGTTGCAGTGGTAATGCAAAATTTAGCTCCAAAGGACACCTTTTCAGAATGAGATAGGAGCCCTAAATCCAATTGATAGTTTATATAGGTGTAGTCAATATTACCTAGAGGGAGGGGGGGGTGAATAGGTTTTACTTATTTTCTTTATATAATCCTAATGTATCTAGCTGCAGAAAACTCAATCACAGAAAGCACACAAGGATGTATAGAGGTTCCTCAAGATAGGGTGTCTTGAGTAGTCCTCTTTCCCCCTTCACCATTCTAACAGTGAGTTAGACAAGGCCACAAACTCCAATCTCAGCTCCTTGACCTTACACCACAAGTTCCTCAAAACTTCTCAAATCTAGAGTGATCCTACCTCAGGCACAACAACCCTACACTCAGGCTCAGCAGCCCTACACCTCAGGCACAGCAGCCCTACACCTCAGAGTTATGTAACTCCTACCACTCAGAAATCACACAGATTTCCTACCTCAGACCTATCAAGAAGTCCTACCACTCAAGCTGTCAACACATCTTTACACACAGGCTCAACAACCTTTCACTCAGACACCAATTCCTTACAATGATATAATAGAGTTTGAACTAAATACAGAAGACAAAAGGTTTACTCTTAGGTCTTTGAATTCTTTCTTCAGATCTAAAAGACAGCAGCTTCAGATTTGTATCACCTTGATCTTCTCCTTCAGCAAAGCAGAAGATCAACTTGCCCTTCTTGAGTTGGTACAGGAAGAGCTAACTAATCTCCTTCAGAAGATTAACTCTAGCTTCAGAGAACAACTTCAACTTGCTGGAACATGAATGTTCGATTGTGGCTTGCAGCAAAAGCTTCTCAATGGAATAGTGCTTGTTGTTGTGTAACGTCCCGATTCGAGCTAGACCCCTTGTGCGCATTTTTGAGTCAAGCGAGTGGACTCGAGCTCGGGGTGTACTGAGGGCCAGGCTTGCAGCTGAGTCGGGGAAGTGCACTCGATGAATACGGCGAGTTCCTTTTCTATTCTTTGTCCCGATGTTTGCTGTATCGGGATTCAAGCCTTCCGGAGAGCACAATTTGAGCAATAAAACTCGAAGGAAGCGTGTCGCCTTGAAGGGATTATAGTGCGTACGTTAGCCCAAATGACATGGTTTTCAAATAGCCTATTTATGCAAAACGGTGAAATCGAGCAAATGACCTTGGAATTCACCATAGTCAGTTTTGTTAGACTCGTGAAGCCTATACAAGTTCAGTAAAACTGTCCACGCTCGATTCTAATAAGAATCGGCGTTATTATAATGTGGTCTGCGAATAGCGTATTTATCCAAAATGGTGAAATGGGCGAAACGACCTCTCAATCGACCACAATCAGTCTTGTTAGGCTCGTAATAATAGTACGAGTTCAACGAATCTATCCGTTCGCGATTCCGACGTCGTTTGGACAGTTTTCACGTTTAAGTCAAATTTGGCCGCAAACGCTCCGACAAGCATAAAATGAGCAAACGAACTCGAAATTGATCTCGGATAGTCCCGGTGGATGCGTGTCAGCAAGACGGTCAAAACGAGCCTGTCCTGAACAAATTACGAGTTCCCAAGAGCGATATGCGGGCATTTGAATGAAATAACTTAATGTTTTAATAAGATAATAATAATATTATTAATAATATATATATATATATACACACGTTCGTTAGGTTAGGAAAGAAAAAATCCCGATCCCTGCTCCATCTCTCTCTGACGGCGCTCCCCTCCCACCGATCTCTCCCTCTCCGACGGAAGCAATGAATCCCTACTCCGGCGATCCCGCTCCTCCAAGCTCCGGCAAACCTCCATGGCCGAAGCTCTCCCTCTAGCGATCTCTCTTCGACAAACTCCTCCATGGCCGATGCTTCCACTAGTTCGGCGATGGCAACTCCGAAAGCTCCTCCACCTCTTCACTCTCTCATAGAACTCTCCGTTTCACTCTCTCAGAGCTTGATCTCTCTCTCTCTCTACAATACCCATTACCGAAACTTTCAGATCTACTTCGGTAAACCTCCTTCGGCATGCTCTCCAACTCCGGCTTCTCCTCCATAACTGCGGCCTACTCACATTTACGGTGGTCTCTAAGCCGAGTGCTGCCTAGCTCAGTTCTTTGGCGAGATCTCCTCTTCCGAAGATCGAAAACAGCGAGCCCTCGCTCTCCAAACCAAAACAGCCCACTCGAGGGGCCGACTCCTCTTCGACGACGTCCGACGAGATCCTAATCGACGAGGTCCGTCCATGACCGGGAGCGGCGGACAAATGCCCCATACGCGACTATTGGGTAGCATGCATGGACACTCCGTGAGCTTCCTCCCCTCTCCCTTGGTGCTAGTTTCCTAGGACTGATTAGGCGAGACATCGAGCTCAATTGAGCTTGATTGGAGAGGAAGCCATGGAGGAATGGCCAAATCTATGTTCCGATTTGTTGTTTCGGCCATCTCCGACCACCAATTCACGCCCGGCGATGCACCTTATGTAGGAGGAAGGGGCGGTGGTGTTGGATGGTCGGACGGGAAAAATATGGTGGCCGATGGGAGAGTTAATTTTTTTTATTAGGCTCCAGGTCGGGCAAATCACAGCCCCAGGCTGGAGGAAAAAGATGACTGGATGTTGTCCGTTCAACTTTTAGATCCGTGCAGATTATAATGCACACAAAATCTACCCTGAAAATAATTATGATTTAAGTACATGACAGATTCTATCCAGGTTTGAGCAGCCGGGTTAAAACTCGATTTTAGACACGATAGACTTAGATTTGGACCTCAGACTTAACACGAAAGTTGTAGCTCTTGGAAATACCTTTCCCAAAGGGGGTGGATCGTTAATTTTGGTGGACTGTAGCTCCCAAAAATGTTGTTTTAGTGCACAGGGAGGCAAACGTACGAATTCATAATATTTTTGGTGGTTTACCTCATTTTACTTATCAGAAGCATGTGAAACTTGATTGAAATACATTTGTTGTAGTTATCAATACCCCCATTTAATCTTATAACTTTTGTGTTTGAAATGCTTCTTAGATTAAATATTTCATCATAAATACTTATGCTGATTGTGAGATACTAGGATGCTAGTGAAGAAAGAATTATGGAGTCATACTTTATAGTAAAATTTATGTGCACTTTTGGCAGAGGTATTCATGTGATAATTATGTCTTGATGTAGCAAGTTCGATGTTTGGTTTTGGTAATGTTATTCCACTAGTATATTTGCTACAAATAGATGTGCTGACCTAGATACGAAAATGATATTAATAACAGGAGGTTGCATATTTGGAATCATACTCATGTTGTAGTGTATTAAAGTTATTGATAGAATACAATTGAATAAAAATGCATCCCTGAACTTGTGGTGAAATTAGCCTGAGGATGAGAAAGGTCAGGAAACATATTGGCTACCCCTTCTAGTGATCTGATACGCCACAAGGTACAAGTAATCCTGCAGGTTTTTCGTAGAGTAAATTCCATGATATACACATGCCACCGCAAAAAGGGTTATGATAACTCGGTATGGGTAGCACTGACGGTTTGGGGTGGATTATAAGGTATGGTTATATCTTGTGGTGAAACGTTAAGGACCCGGTTGCTGGTGGCCTTGATTGCTAGTTAGCATCAGTTGATTTGTATGATGTGAAAAAGAGAAGACTCCTTCAGCGAGTCTTGGGGTACTTGATTGCACAGATTATGCATGGAAATTACATGGATGTACGTGGTTTACACTTGGAGGTGTGACGGCACTGGTTGGAGGATACTTGTGGTAGGGGGATTGCTTGTGGCGGGTCTACGGGCTTGCTAGTCGTGACACCGACAGAAGCTGGCAGTTAGACTCTAGACCGGTTGGGTTGGACTCTTGGTGCTCACCTACCCAAGTCCCCTTCTGTGTCCTTGGAGGCTCCGCTGTGTGTTCTTAGCGTCGAGCAGTACGCAGAGGCTCCGCTGTGTGTTCTTAGCTTTGAGGCGTACATAGGCCTTGGTCTGATAGTGTTCATACCCACCTAGTTGTGGAGGAGCCCGTTCCACAGTCTCCGTCTGGCCACGACGCGAGGTGCCTGAGTGGTTAGCTACCCTCGAAAAGCGGGAACTAAAGGTCTATGTCGACATAGCGAAATGCATGGGTGAGTTCATCATATCATAATCATTGCATTGCATTCATCATTCATAATCATAGCATTGCACCGCATCGGGTCCATCATATAAATTAGTATGGGCTCTTTTATATGATGGGTTCCAAATTGGAAACCTTAACTTATAAGTTTGTATGGGCATTCATATAAGTTAAGGTACGATATGAACTGCTTACTTCTGTACTTTTCACTACTGCTTACATTCTGTCACTGATATATTACTTGTTAGTTGTGCTCTTATTACCTGATACTAGTACTTGCATTTATAACCATTGCTACTTATATACTTATGAACAGCTTAGTTAGTGTCATTGCGAGTACTTGGTTACTTATACAACCGACATATATGAACAACCATTCTTGTCACCTGCTTGTATATTATTGCTTATATTGGAGCTTTTCTTCCTTTCCTTCCACCCGGTGCCCTGGAGTCGTCGGGGGAGAGGATGTGAAGCCACTTAGTCTTTATGACTAATGCTTGTTGCACCCCTCTTTTTAGGAGCACTTAGTTGGAGTTGCAGTGTTCAACACGGGAGGCCAGACAGATCAGGTGTGCAGGGCGGGTGATTATGGTACCTTGGTTGCTGTCAGTGACAAAGGCGAGCGAGTGTTTTGAGATGTAGCCCATGGGGCATTTAGTTTGATACTCTGATGATTTGCAAGAGCTTGTGTAGCTTTCTGTCTTTCTTTGTATTTACTCTTTGGACATTCTTACTTATTGTGAATCTATGGCTTTTAATGCTTTCTTTTATTGATGGGTTGGCACTGTTTAGTTGATTTGGCCGGCAGGATAGGCGTCTTGTGGGGGAGGCTAGCTCGTGTGCTGGCGCTTCCGCAAGGCGGCTGTCCTGGGCATAAGACTCCCCTCGGCCGTGTTTTGTGTTCCGGGAGGGGGGTCTTACAAATGGTATCAGCTTGCAACGATCCTGAGATAAAGTAGTCCATTAAACCGCTAGGCCACCCCTGCTAGCTCAATCAGTTTGCGGACAAACTGATGCAGCGGAAGCGGTGGTGTGCCCATGTGCGATTCACATTAAGTATGTCTGTTTTTTCCTATAGGAAGTGCCAACCTAGCCAAACTCGTACCCTTACGAATAAATGCTGGCTCACTCCGAGACAGTAATTGGTATTCCCATTCCAACCATTAGAGTTGGTTTGTCATAGGATTGATGCCAACCTAACTAGGATACCATTTTGGTCGACTTAGCAGGATATGTCGTGACATACCCTAACCTTATACTGTATGTGGATACCTCTCACTTCTATTTATGTAGAAGATTTCATATGGAGAAGTTACGATAAGAATTCGGATCCAGAGAAGGCTCATTTTGGGACGAATGTGTTATATTGGTGGCAAAAGAAACTCAGTCGAAGAGATATGAGGGCTTATATCTTCGTTTATTGGGCTAGTTATGTACCGTCTTGGATCCCTTGAGGAGTTAGAATCTTTGTAATTTTTGACATTGGATGTTTTGATCCTTGAGAGTTAATTCACCTTAAGCAAAGCAGACTACTAAGGCCATGTTTGGGTTGATAGGAATTTTATTAGCGGAATAAGAGAGGAAAAGCATTTTTGAAGATGATCATTTTCTTTATATTGTTATAAGATTATGTGGATAAGTAACGAGGAGAGTAGTAAATTTACACTTTGGGGATATGCAGCTATGCTATGATAACATTATAACTGAGAAGTAAATGAAATTTTGTGCATGCATTGCGGGTATGATGATAAACTACCCCTGAGTTTGGAAATTCTCGGTGAACGTTTCCTTTAGTGTTAGGCGGTGGAGTCAACAATATTGATATGAATTGATTGATGATTTAAAATCCTAAGAGTTTGTATAAAATAAACATACATGCCATGGATGATCTTTGGCAGGAATGGTAGAGCGCTTGTAATGGATTTGATTTAGTTTATCACATTGTGAAGTATGCCCTACTTTTGGTAGTCTGCATAACTCGTGTCGAAAGGAAATAATCCCGAGCCTTGCACCTTGGTTCATGTTGAGTTCAAACATATATAAATGTACCGGCTGATTGGTTGTTAATTTTTCATGCTCTCATTACCATGAGATGCAGCTTTGTCGTCGCCGTAAAATTTAAATTGTGTACATCCCGGCTGTTATATAAGTGCGTCGATACGGGGATCTATAGGGTAAGAACTCTAAGTCGAGGAAGGTATGCCCCTAAGGTTGGTGCCCATACATGAGTAGAATGTACCTTATGGGTGGTGGAAGAAATTTAGTCCAAAAATGTATGAGGGCTTGTCCCTTCGTTTATTGGCCTATTTTCGTGCCGACTTCATTATTCCGTAGATCCTGTTCATTCGAATAGTACGTGAACAATGATGATTGGATTTGTGATAACCTCTCAGTACGGGTGAGAGCGTCAAGGGTGTTGGGACATGCCGTGAAGTGAACACGTGAATTGAATAGTGAGGATAAGTTGAATTTACTTATTTATGAAGACATGAATATGCCTCTATACGTATAGGTAGGTGTACATGTAATTATATTGCCTCGACAAGGCAGTGCTCTAATGGATCTATGCCGAAACCCAACCATTGGATAAGATTTATGTTCACGGTTTAGGAGCTAGCCCTCAGTCTATATGCGATAAGGTAGGTTTCATCAGACCTAGTTCGATTTGGGAATCATTATACCTATTCAGAATGCTTAAGTTAGCGTGCTCCTTAAATATAGCATATAAGAATAAGAAAGTGGGTGATTTAATAGTTAAGGGTCAGTCTTCTGTTATGTTTCCAACATCAGTTAAGGTTGGGACAACATTTTCACATCTCATAAGCAGTATGTATTATGCTAACTTATACAACAAGTTTAGAGCATTCCATGAGGTTTCTGAAGCTATGTGTTTTAATGGTCTGGATGAGGAAGAGGACATCTATAAGCTAGTTGTGGCCACTAATGCAGAGTTTGCCCATGGTATTAAGGATTCCAGCATCAAAAGCTTAATGGATGACTCATTCCTGACAGATTATGATATTGTTAAGGAAGAGACTGAGTTTTGTAAACAATTAGTGGTCAATGGAGCGGGTAGGTTTCAATTTTCTTTAATGTTTGTCGTAGGGGCTACTCTTAGGAATGTGAACACTGCTGCTGTGGACATAAACGGATTGTATGCAAAACTAGGAGAGTCACCAATTGAGGCTTGCACAATTCATGGGGGAATGTCAAGAGGTCCAGCAACTATAAAAGCTCAGGGTGTAAGATCAGCTTCGGTTATGTTAGAAGAATTAGTTGATGAAATGGGGCTGGATGTTGAAAAGGTTAACAAAAACATTCCGTATGCCGCTCTCATGCTGGATGATTTAGACAAGAACAGTTTTGCTTTCTCTATATTATCATGTGTCTTAAGGCAATTGGTTCACAAAGGTGATTATAGATACAGAGTGGTTCAGAAAGGTCAAAAGGGTCATAGAGAGATTAGTGTTCTAAATGCAAAATTCAGATTAGGAGAATTATTCTGTGAGAAGTTGTCAAAAGAAATGAGCCACTTAGTGAGATGCGGTGTCTTAGACGATCGAAATAAAGATTTCTCATTAGAAGCCTCAGTCGGGGAGATACTTACTAAACCAGATGTTAAGATGTCCATTTTGGATAATAGCGATCAAAAGAGATGGGGTCCAAATCACTTACTACATAGCTTTTCAGCAATGTATTTGGCTTTATTGAGGAATGACACGGGCTTATTTAGAACTGTTAATTTAGTGTTTCAATATGGTGAGAATAAATTGGCTAAATTTCCTGAAAAATTAACTGGTGTTTTACTGAAATCAAATTTCTTAAGTAGATCCGAACCTATTCAAGAATTTGTGGGTCGTCATAAGAAACATATTGAGAATAGAGTTTATGAAACTAAATTTGAACGGGGAGTGCGTCAGGGAATATTTCATAGAACATCTTCTCTTTATCATGGAGCCTATACAAGTTCAGTAAAACTGTCCGCGATCCATTCTGATAAGAATCGGCGTTATTATAATGTGGTCTGCGAATAGCGTATTTATCCAAAATGGTGAAATAGGCGAAATGACCTCTCAATCGACCACAATCAGTCTTGTTAGGCTCGTAATAATAGTACGAGTTCAACGAATCTATCCGTTCGCGATTCCGACGTCGTTTGGATAGTTTTCACGTTTAAGTCAAATTTGGCGGCAAACGCTCCGACAAGCATAAAATGAGCAAACGAACTCAGAATTGATCTCGGATAGTCCTGGTGGATGCGTGTCAGCGAGACGGTCAAAACGAGCCCGTCCGGAACAAATTACGAGTTCCCAAGAGCGATATGCGGGCGTTTGAATGAAATAACTTAATGTTTTAATAAGATAATAATAATATTATTAATAATATATATATATACACACGTTCGTTAGGTTAGGAAAGAAAAAATCCCGATCCCTGCTCCATCTCTCTCTGACGGCGCTCCCCTCCCACCGATCTCTCCCTCTCCGACGGAAGCAATGAATCCCTACTCCGGCGATCCCGCTCCTCCAAGCTCCGGCAAACCTCCATGGCCGAAGCTCTCCCTCTAGCGATCTCTCTTCGACAAACTCCTCCATGGCCGATGCTTCCACTAGTTCGGCGATGGCAACTCCGAAAGCTCCTCCACCTCTTCACTCTCTCATAGAACTCTCTGTTTCACTCTCTCAGAGCTTGATCTCTCTCTCTCTCTACAATACCCATTGCCGAAACTTTCAGATCTACTTCGGTAAACCTCCTTCGGCATGCTCTCCAACTCCGGCTTCTCCTCCATAACTGCGGCCTACTCACATTTACGGTGGTCTCTAAGCCGAGTGCTGCCTAGCTCAGTTCTTTGGCGAGATCTCCTCTTCCGAAGATCGAAAACAGCGAGCCCTCGCTCTCCAAACCAAAACAGCCCACTCGAGGGGCCGACTCCTCTTCGACGACGTCCGACGAGATCCTAATCGACGAGGTCCGTCCATGACCGGGAGCGGCGGACAAATGCCCCATACGCGACTATTGGGTAGCATGCATGGACACTCCGTGAGCTTCCTCCCCTCTCCCTTGGTGCTAGTTTCCTAGGTCTGATTAGGCGAGACATCGAGCTCAATTGAGCTTGATTGGAGAGGAAGCCATGGAGGAATGGCCAAATCTATGTTCCGATTTGTTGTTCCGGCCATCTCCGACCACCAATTCACGCCCGGCGATGCACCTTATGTAGGAGGAAGGGGCGGTGGTGTTGGTTGGTCGGACGGGAAAAATATGGTGGCCGATGGGAGAGTTTATTTTTTTATTAGGCTCCAGGTCGGGCAAATCACAGAACCAGGCTGGAGGAAAAAGATGTCCGGATGTTATCCGTTCAACTTTTAGATCCGTGCAGATTATAATGCACACAAAATCTGCCATGAAAATAATTATGATTTAAGTACATGACAGATTCTATCCAGGTTTGAGCAGCCGGGTTTAAAACTCAATTTTAGACACGATAGACTTAGATTTGGACCTCAGACTTAACACGAAAGTTGTAGCTCTTGGAAATACCTTTCCCAAAGGGGGTGGATCGTTAATTTTGGTGGACTGTAGCTCCCAAAAATGTTGTTTTAGTGCGCAGGGAGGCAAACGTACGAATTCATAATATTTTTGGTGGTTTACCTCATTTTACTTATCAGAAGCATGTGAAACTTGATTGAAATACATTTGTTGTAGTTATCAATACCCCCATTTAATCTTATAACTATTGTGTTTGAAATGCTTCTTAGATTAAATATTTCATCATAAATACTTATGCTGATTGTGAGACACTAGGATGCTAGTGAAGAAAGAATTATGGAGTCATACTTTATAGTAAAATTTATGTGCACTTTTGGCAGAGGTATTCATGTGATAATTATGTCTTGATGTAGCAAGTTCGATGTTCGGTTTTGGTAATGTTATTCCACTAGTATATTTGCTACAAATAGATGTGCTGACCTAGATACGAAAATGATATTAATAACAGGAGGTTGCATATTTGGAATCATACTCATGTTGTAGTGTATTAACATTATTGATAGAATACAATTGAATAAAAATGCATCCCTGAACTTGTGGTGAAATTAGCCTGAGGATGAGAAAGGTCAGGAAACATATTGGATACCACTTCTAGTAATCTGATACGCCACAAGGTACATAAGTAGTCCTACAGGTTTTTCGTAGAGTAAATTCCATGATATACACACGCCACCGCAAAAAGGGTTATGATAACTCGGTATGGGTAGCACTGACGGTTTGGGGTGGATTATAAGGTATGGTTATATCTTGCGGTGAAACGTTAAGGACCTGGTTGTTGGTGGCCTTGATTACTAGTTAGCATCAGTTGATTTGTATGATGTAAAAAAGAGAAGACTCCTCCAGCGAGTCTTGGGGTACTTGATAGCACGGATTATGCATGGAAATTACATGGATGTGCGTAGTTTACACTTGGAGGTGTGACGACACTGGTTGGAGGATACTTGTGATAGGGGGATTGCTTGTGGCGGGTCTATGGGCTTGCTAGTCGTGACACCGACAGAAGACGGCAGTCAGACTCTAGACCGGTTGGGTTGGACTCTTGGTGCTCACCAACACAAGTCCCCTTCTGTGTCCTTGGAGGCTCCGCTGTGTGTTCTTAGCGTCGAGCAGTATGCAGGGGCTCCGCTGTGTGTTCTTAGCGTTGAGGTGTACATAGGCCTAGGTCTAGTAGTGTTCATACCCACCTAGTTGTGGAGGAGCCCGTTCCACAGTCTCCGTCTGGCCACGATGCGAGGTGCCTGAGTGGTTAGCTACCCTCGAAAAGCGGGAACTAAAGGTCTATGTCGACATAGCGAAATGCATGGGTGAGTTCATCATATCATAATCATTGCATTGCATTCATCATTCATAATCATAGCATTGCACCACATCGGGTCCATCATATAAATTAGTATGGGCTCTTTTATATGATGGGTTCCAAATTGAAAACCTTAACTTATAAGTTTGTATGGGCATTCATATAAGTTAAGGAACGATATGAACTGCTTACTTCTGTACTTTTCACTACTGCTTACATTCTGTCACTGATATATTACTTGTTAGTTGTGCTCTTATTACCTGATACTAGTACTTGCATTTATAACCATTGCTACTTATATACTTAAGAACAACTTAGTTAGTGTCATTGCGCGTACTTGGGTACTTATACAACTGACATATATGAACAACCATTCTTGTCACCTGCTTGTATATTATTGCTTATATTGCAGCTTTTCTTCCTTTCCTTCCACCCGGTGCCCTGGAGTCATCGGGGGAGCGGATGTGAAGCCACTTAGTCTTTATGACTAACGGTTGTTGCACCCCCTCTTTTTAGGAGCACTTAGTTGGAGTTGCAGCGTTCAACACGGGAGGCCAGACAGATCAAGTGTGCAGTGCGGGTAATTATGGTACCTTGGCTGCTGTCAGTGACAAAGGCAAGCGAGTGTTTTGAGATGTAGCCCATGGGGCATTTAGTTTGATACTCTGATGATTTGCAAGAGCTTGTGTAGCTTTCTGTCTTTCTTTGTATTTACTGTTTGGACATTCTTACTTATTGTGAATCTATGGCTTTTAATGCTTTCTTTTATTGATGGGTTGGCGCTGTTTAGTTGATTTGGCCGGCAGGATAGGAGTCTTGTGGGGGAGGCTAGCTCGTGTGCTGGCGCTTCCGCAAGGCGGCTGTCCTGGGCATAAGACTCCCCTTGGACGTGTTTTGTGTTCCGGGAGGGGGTCTTACATGTTGTGCCCTAGCTTTTGCTTTTATACCTCCAGAAGGCTTCAACGGCTATTACAATCCTCCTAACACAGTATGGGGCAGATTGGAGTTGCTTTTCCCTTTCTATTTTCGCTTGCGCCAAAAGTAGATCCCGTCAGTACATTTGAACCTGTCTCAGCAGTTGGGCTGAGACAGCTTCCAGTCTCAGCGGCAGCTTCAGTCTTCTTCTCAGCGGTTCCGCTGGGACAAGCAAGTCTCAGCGGTTTCCTCTATCTGCAGCTCTACAAGCCCAGACTCCATCTCAGCGGCTGGACTAAGACAGAGATGTCGTCTCAGCGGTTTTGGGCAGATAGTTACCAATACTATTCCTTGTCTTGGAATAACCTAACCATGCATGCTTATGAGATACAAATAGGGTTTATCAAATACAACTTGTACTTTGTATTTGAGTGTGAGGCCTCTTCATATTAAAGGGACATTGAGGGTCAATTTCCCAACAATCTCCCCCAATATGAAGAAGGAAGAACACCTCTCAAATGCAAGAGTACATGACTTATAAATTTTTGATATATATCAATGCTGCAATGAATTCATCATATTAAGCAAACAGATTTTATAACGGATGATCAGAAATATATATATCCACAGCAGATAATCAATCCATCACTGCGAGTTGAAAGATGTGACAATGCATCTCATAATAACATAACCAATAATACCAGTTTGCACAAAATGTTTTAGACAGATTCTAGTTCAATCACCATACAACCATTCCTAGGAGTTTTATACATTAAATCAATATTTTCTTTTCTTAGATGAAGAACATTCAGGAATCTCAGCAGCTTCTTCTTGGACTGCAGGCTCCTTGTCTTCAACAGGTACAACAGTGTCTTCATTCAGATTTGTAGCTGAGTCCTTTTCAGCATTGGTTGTCTTAATCTCAGCAATCTTCCTCTTGAGCTCTTGCCTTCTAAAGTACATAAAAGGTTTTGGGATGTACCTAGATGGCATTCTTTGTGGGTTATCTTTCTTGACTAGGTTTTCTTTGAATACCTTCTCTCTTTTAGAGTTCCTTTCAAGATGCCTTATCCATTCCTCAGTTGGATATAACTTATCAATATCTTTGCACATCTGACCATGGCTTACCCAAGCATTCAGGATTATCTTCTTGGAATCATCACTCTAATATTCAAAGTCAGGGTCTCTCTTGTTTTCATCCCTTTGGTTTGCCATGAATTCCTCAGTGAGCAATACATGCTCTCTTTCTCTTTGCTCTTTTAATCTCTGATTTTGTGCTGTTGCTTCTTGATGAGAAAAATCCCAGTCTTCTGCCCTATTAACATCTAGTAATGGCAGGTTCAGAGCAATCCTAGTGCCTTGTAGAACTTTCAGTATGAGGTCAGAATTGATGTGTGCATTTGTATTCTCCCCTTTTCTGGCTTCTTCATATATCTGTTGATGGAGGTCTTGCTTAACTGTTGTGATTGTGTCAGAGAGAGTTTGGAAGACATTCTCAAGATCATCTTGAAGGTCACGTTTTAATCTGCCAACTTCTTCATTCAGATGGGAAGAAGTGGCTTTTCCATCCAGAGCTTGGGATAGAGTTGCAAGTTCTCCTCTCAGCTCTTCCTTGTAGCTGTCAGCAGCTTCATTTAACTGCATTGCAGTGGAGTAAACATACTCTTGAAGATGATTTGCTGACTTCTTTATGACTTCATCTGTTTGACTGACATAGTTTTTGACATAGCTCATGTCTTTTGCAGACATGACCAAGTCATTCTGAATGGACTTGAATATCTGTCCTTGGGAATCCACAGTCTTCTTGGCTAAGTCAAACCATGTGGTCATTTGCTTTTTTAGGAATGTTGAGTCCTCTTTGATGATGTTCAGTTCACTCATCATTTCATTTCTTACTGTAGAGATAGATTGGTTGACATAATCTCTGACTGTAGCAGTGGACCTATCAACATACACTTGCATAAATGCAAGGTGTGCATCCAGCATAGACTGTATGGCTCCCAAGATGTGCTCATTGGACTGTGAAGATGAGGCAGGGGCTTGATGTTCCACTATCATTGCCTGTTGTAGCCTTTGAGGAGGACTAGGTGGAGGAACAATATCTACAGGTGGTGTGATGATGAGTGGTTCAGACACCACAGCAGTATGGATCACTTGATTCAGTTCCTTTGGTTCTTCACTCTCTTGATTTTCAGCATATGTTGCAATATCATCTATAAGATCTGGATGCAGTCCATCATCATCATTGACATCCACATCATTAGCATTTTTTCCTCAGACCCATTATTCTGCTCCCCCTCAGAATGTGCACCAGAATTTTCTTGAACAGATTGATTTAAGGAATCTAGGACATCAGATGTCTTTGTGATTTTCTCCCCCTCAGTTTGAGCAGTAGGGAAACCTAGATCTCATGAATTCTAGAGAGCAGGGATGTTATCAGGAATCTGTGAGATTCTTCTTTCAAGATTTGAGATGATAGTGTCAATCTCTCCTTGTAGATCTTTGGGTGGATCAGTGACTCCATCCTTGTTCAGCTGCTCCCCCTCAGTTGGAGCATCCAACACTTCTTCACAGGCTTTGGATAGGATCACAAGAGAATCAGGTTCCTCCATGACCTTGTCTTTCTCAGTCTCAGCAGGCACAGTGTGTGCATCTACATTATCTGAATTTTTCACTAAGTTAGGATAGGTAAAAATAATGTTTTTGTTCTTAATTGATTTTATTTTCTTACCTTTGTTCATGGGGACATCCTTATTATCTATATTCATTGGGCTGCTGGCAGATCCAGGGTCAGACCCATGAATATCCTCATTGTCAGACCCATCTGATTTTGTGGATGAATCAGATTTCTGCTGGGATGACTTTTTCTTCTTTTCCTTTGCCACAGATGGCTGGCTCATAGGAAGCACTCTTGAGAATCTATCCAGAGTCTTAATGTCCATTCTTTTGAGATAATGAAGATTTGACCCCTTTGAATTTGCAAAATTCTCTGAATAACTATTCTGTAGGTACAGAGATAGTATCCTTCCCATATTGGGGGCATGTAGACATTACTTTATCCTTTGAAAAATAACTTCTCCTCATGAGGTTTTCTTGGACAAAATTATCCTAGTCATTAGTTCAAACATGAACTGTGATATAGTATCATGTGAACCTGGCTTGCATAGGATGGCTTTGCCCACTATATCAGACAATAGCTTCCCCTGTTGATTGAAGAACTTCCTCCTTAGACAACTAGTTTTAGCCTCACTGTACCCTGTCCATTTTAGGGCAGTCTTCTTATCCTTTTAGATATTTCCTCCTCTTCATTTTTACTGCAGGGAGTTAATTTCAGTCCTTTCTCCAACCTTTTGGCTGTTATCTTTATCTTCTCAGTTCCTATATTGGACTTCAGGATGGTTTTGGAAGGAGATAACTTGACATTGCTGAACCATTCCAAAACTTCAGTTCTGAGAATGCAGCAGGGTTCAGACAGCATATGCTCCAAACCTTGAGCTTTCATCATATGAATCACTTGTCTTATTTCTTCTGAGGCATGAGAGAATCCATCTCTGACGATTTCATAGACCTCCAGGAGATCTTTTGAACCTTTGGCGCCATGGAAGCAGAAAATCGAGGTGCTGAGACGGGAGAGAAGAAGAATCATCTCGGCGGCTAAGGGTTTGACTTTGTGGTGTGTTTAAAGTTACAGTGTATCTATTTATAGGGTTTCAGTTTCATTTTTATTACCCCTTGGTTTTTAGACTTAATTACCTTATTGTGTTAAGGAATTTTGGGTTAATTAAGGGTTGATTATTAGATTTTATACTGAACATACTCCTGCAGTTTAGCTGATCATAAGGTTTGGACCTAATGTAGATATTTTGGCTAAAGATGTGTCCTAGTCATGTCACTAAGTTGTAGTGTATAATAATGTAAGGTTTTATAATTTACCATTCATAATCAACAACAGTGACAGCTACTACTCATACAATTAGGACTATTCCATACTCAGCATGCCAAGATCAATTTTGAAAGCATTGAATTTAGATTCATCCAGTGGCTTTGTAAAGATATCAGCTACTTGTTTGTCAGTGGGGACAAATTCAAGACAGATGTCTTTACATTCTACATGTTCTCTAATAAAATGATATCTAATCTCTATATGCTTAGTCCTACTATGAGAGACAGGATTTTTAGCAATAGATATTGCACTGGATGAATCACAATACAAAGGAGATTCCCTTACCTTGAGGTTGTAATCCTCCAACTGATGCTATGTCCAAAGGAGTTGTACACAACAGCTACCTGCAGCAATGTATTCAGACTCAGCTGTGGATATTGCCACACTGGTTTGTTTCTTGCTGCTCCAAGATATCAATCTTCTCCCTAGGAATTGACAAGTACCACTTGTACTCTTCCTGTCTTCTTTGCAACCTGCAAAATCTGCATTTGAAAAGCGTGTTAGTTCAAAGTCATTGTTCTTAGGGTACGAAAGGCCAAGATGCAAGCTGCCCTTAAGGTATCTCAAAATCCTCTTCACAGAGGTGTAGTGAGATTCCTTAGGACATGCTTGATACCTAGCACAAACTCATGTAGAATACATAATGTCTGGCCTACTAGCAGTCAAGTATAATAGGGATCCAATGATACATCTGTACATGGACTCATCAAAGGCCTTTCCCTTTTCATCATTGTCTAATGATACATTAGACCCCATGGGTGTTCTCATGGTGGAGGTTGATTCCATCCAAAATTTCTTGATGAGCTCCTTAGTGTACTTGGTCTGGGAGATGAAAATTCCATCATCAGACTGTTTCACTTGGAGCCCAAGGAAATATTTGAGCTCACCCATACTGCTTATTTCAAACTCCCCCTGCATTAGATTGGCAAATCTCTTGCAGAGGTTGTCATCAGTAGACCCAAAGATTATGTCATCAACATAAATTTGGACTAAGAGACACTTGCCCCTTATTTCCCTAAGAAACAATGTGCTATCAATCTTTCCCCTAATGAACTTGTTCTTGAGGAGAAAGTTGGACAAAGTCTCATACCAAGCTCTTGGAGCTTGCTTGAGACCATATAATGCTTTCCTAAGAAGGTAAACATGAGAAGTTAGGGTTGGATGCACAAAACCTGAAGGCTGGTCAACATATACCTCTTCCTTCAAGTCTCCATTGAGGAAGGCTGATTTGACATCCATCTGGTAGACTTTGAACCCCTTGTGGGCAGCATAGGCAAGGAATAGCCTAATTGCTTCCAACCTTGCAACTGGTGCAAAGGTTTGTTCAAAGTCTATACCTTCCTCTTGCCTGTATCCTTTGGCTACTAATCTGGCCTTGTTCTTGATGATTGTACCATTCTCATCAAGCTTGTTCCTGTATACCCATTTGGTGCCAATCACATTGTGTCCCTGAGGTCTTGGCACCAGCTTCCATACTTTGCATCTCTTGAATTGTAGGATCTCTTCTTGCATGGCTTCAATCCAGAAGGTGTCTTGATTGGCCTCTTCAAACTTCTTGGGCTCCATTTTAGAAAGGAAGCTCAAGAATAGTGCTTCATTATGAGCTCTGCTTCCTGTCAATATGCCTTGGGTATGATCTCCAATTATTAGATCTCTTGGATGATCTCTCAGGTGCCTTGCAGCAGCAGGAAGAGGGTCCTCTGGTGGCTGTGTTTGTTCCACTGGTTCAGCTGTGACTTCACCATCTTGTACCTCTTCTTCTTCAGGAATTGCAGCAGCTGTTTGTGTTTTATTGCTGCTGGGCTTGTCTTAGACATTCAGCTCATGCATCCCTTCTTCATTTCCTGTCAAAATAGAAGAGCTAGACCATTCTTTGTAGAGAAGACTGGTCTCATCAAACACAACATGCATAGATTCTTCTACAACATGGGTTTTCTTGTTATAAACTCTATAAGCTCTACTATGTGAGCTATACCCAACAAGAACGCCCACATTGCATTTTTCTACAAACTTTGTTAATTGAGATTTTCCCTTATTTAGAATGTAGCATTTTCAACTAAAGATTCTAATGTAAGAAATTGTAGGTTGTTTGCCTTTCAGAATCTCATAAGGGGTTTTCCCAAGGACCTTATTGATGGAGGCTCTATTGAGAACATGACAGGCTGTATTGACTGCCTCAGCCCAAATGTATTCTGGGAGTGAGGAGTCACTAAGCAATGTTCTCCCAGCTTCTATCAAGGTTCTATTCCTCCTCTCAGCCACACCATTTTGCTGTGGAGTCCTTGGGGAGGAGAACTCTTGGGTGATACCAAATTCTTGACAAAATTTTGTCATGGCTTCAGGTTGAAATTCTGTGCAATGGTCAGTTCTAGTCCTGACCACAGTACATAGTAGATCATTCTGAATAGCCTTGACATAATTTATAAAGACATGTAAGGTATCTGACTTCTTCTTAAGGAAGAATACCCATGTATACTTTGAATGATCATCTACAATTACCAAGGTATACAACTTCCCACCTAGGCTCTGAATTGGCAAAGGACCAAACAAGTCCATGTGCAATAGGTATAAACACCTCTCAGTATCCTTGGAGCCAATACTTTTAAAGGTGGTCTTAGTTTGCTTACCCATTTGGCAAGCATGATAGGGACCACTTTTAACACATTTTAGTTTAGGACTATTTCTAACAAGGTTTTTAGAAAATAATCTATACATTGTCTTATAGTTAATGTGGGCAAGTCTCTTGTGCCATTGGACACAAAGAGACTCACTTCCATTAGCTACAAGACACACAGAAGAGATAGAATAATTGCAAATGAAGTCTAAGAAATAAACATTTCCACTCCTAGTGCCTGAGAGAATGGTCTCCAAGTCAATAGACTTTTTGATCAAGCACTTGTCATTATGGAATTCAATGACATAGCCTAAGTCACATAGTTGGCTTATGCTTACAAGGTTGTGTTGCAACCCTTCAACATAAGCTACCTTTGTGATTGAGACTATGCCATTTGAAATCATACTATATCCTTTGGTGACTCCCTTTTCAGATCCACCAAAGATAACTTTGGGTCCATTCTTCACTGGATGGTAATCCTTTAGAAGATCCTTAGTTCCTGTCATGTGCCTTGAGCACCCACTGTCCAAGTACCATATTTGGTTGAGACTAGTACTTGAACTAACCTGCAATATAGAATTTAATGTACCTTAGGATCCCAACTGATTTTGGGTCCTAGGTTCATGTTAACACCATAGGGAATATTCCTAGAAAGGGCTGGTTTGGCTTGAGGTTCTATCCTTGCCTTTGGCACATTGGGGTTGTGCCAACAATCAATTGCAAAGTGTCCTACTTTGCCACAGCACCAACACTCATATATATTATATCTCCTCTTCTGAACAGTCATAGAAGATGAAGCTTCCTGTTTCTGTTCAGTAGAGGATACAGCTGTTGTTTTCTTTGTCTTATCAGTAAAGGCATGGCTTTTTACCTTCCTATAATCAGTAAAGGCAGCCAATTTTTGTTTGACATCAGCACCCTCTAGCTTGGCAGCTAAACATGTGTGGATGGCAGCAGAAACTGGGCTTTTGGGCTTGGTTACAGGACAGTCAACAGCCATGGACTTTGCTGAACAATGTTTAGAATTGACAGCCTTAGTTATCTTGAGTGAAGGGGCTGAGGTTCCAAAAACAAAAGGTCCATGATGGGCCATTTGAATTTGCTCATGCAGAGCCTTGAAGGCATTCAAGTCTAACTCCTTTCTATTTCCATAGCTGTGAGCATTCTTGCTCAAGTTATTGAATCTTCCATTTAATAAGTGACCATGAACACTTTCTTGGTCATACTTGTTTGAGGGCATCAAGACTTTCACAAAGGAGGTCTTAGATTCTTTTGAGTCCTTGACCTTTCCATTAGTGTTGCTAGTAGATGCCTCCTTGTTGAAACCAACACCTCTCTTGTCATGAGGTTTGAAGGTGTCAATAATAGGCAGCACTGTCTTGGGCTTGGAGAACTTAGCCACTAGCATCCTCTCCCTGAGGAGCTTTTCTTCAAGATCCTTAATGATCTTGTTTTTGTGGCTTATGGTGCCCACATGGATGATTGACATTCCCCTTAGCTTGCCAATCTCCTTGCTCATTAGAGCTAGCTGGGTAGCATGCTCACTGCACTCAGATTTTGATTGCTTTAGGGAAGTAATTTCTTGGGCTTGCCTCTTGGCTAGCATTTTGCTCTTTTTCAGAGCTTCCAGGAGTGCACCATACTTATCAATCAATTGATTGACATCCTCCTCAGAATCTGATTCACTTCCAACTTTAGATGGAGGAGATTCAGATTCTGGACCTGTTTCATAATCAGAAGAAGAAGAAATGCACTGTATCAATACTTGCTCATGTTCTGAATTGTTGTGGCTATCCTCATCTTCAGTTATAGCCATCAGCCCATGGTCTTCAAGAGTGACCTCATCCTCCTCTACATCACTATCTGAATGTGATAGAGGGGCGATGATTCCTATCCTGGTAGAAGGATAGTCTTCTTCCTCCTGATTAGCAAACAGCCCCAAGTAGGCTTCCTCCTCACCATCTGAATCTGAAGATGAAGATTCAGATTCACTCCAGCTCTTGCCTTTCTTAGCTAGGAAGGATTTTTCTCCCTTCCTCTCCTTTTGGTGATGAGGCTTCTTGTCACCTCTTTCCTTTCTTTTGACTGGACAGTCAGCAATGACATGTCCAGGCTTACTACAGCAATATCAAATTATGTTAGTTGAAACATGTTTACTAGATTTAGAGTCATACCTGTCCCCTTTGGGATGTTGCCTCTCAAATCTGCAATGATCCTTCTTGGGATGAGAAGAGGAGGAAGGTTTGTTCTTCCATTGTTTCCTCCCGATAATCTTCTTGAACTGCCTTGTGAAGGCAGCAAATTCCTCATCAGAAGAGGAGCTGTCTGACTTGCAGCTCTCAGATTTCTCAAATTCAGCAGCCTTTCTTGGAGGTGACTGCACTCTAACCTTGTTCTTCTTAGAGATTTCAGCTTTGAGAGCAACAGATCTCTCCCTTGTGTGAGCCCTGGAGGAAGTGTCCTCCTCCTTTCTTGCAGAAAGCTGCATCTCATATGAGAGCAGTTTCCCAAACAGTGTATGGGTAGGGGTTTCTCCAAACCTTGACCCTTCCCTGATTGCACATATTTTAGTGTCCCAGTCTCTAGTTAGAGATCTAAGGAACTTGTCATTATGTTCATAATCTGTGAACACCCTTCCATAGGTTCTTAGTTCATTTACAATCCTAAAGAACCTTTCATAGCACATGGAGATATTCTCCTGGCTCAGCTGTCTGAAGGCTTCATACTCCTGATTGAGGAGTGACTTTCTATCATCCCTCACTTCAGTTGTTCCCTCCATATAAAAAACCAATGTGTCCCACATTTCCTTGGCAGTTGTGCAGTGTACCAAGTTCTGAAATGTAGTGTCATCAATGGCATTTACTATTATGTTTTGGGCTCTCTTGTCCATAGTGTACAATGCTATCTCATCATTGGTCAGCTCAGAAAATATCTTAAGTACTTTTCTAGTAGGGTCAATAGTGGAGACTTTCTCAAAGGTATAAGGACCATTTTTGACAGTCAAAAAGATCCTTGGGTCTGAGGCTTCCATGAATAGACTTACCCTTTGCTTCCATATACCAAAGTTTTCTTTGGAGCATATGGGCAACTTCATTGACCCAACTCCTTCTTCATTCCACTGTTGGCCATTTGATTTCAGACTTGACTACTCCTGTATAGGATCTGATCAGACTGTTAAGTCCTTTTGATCAACCTCCCTCTGATACCACTTGATAGCTTATATAGGTGTAGTCAATATTACCTAGAGGGGGGGTGAATAGGTTTTACTTATTTTCTTTATATAATCCTAATGTATCTAGCTGAAGAAAACTCAATCACAGAAAGCACACAGGGATGTATAGAGGTTCCTCAAGACAGGGTGTCTTGAGTAGTCCTCTTTCCCCCTTCACCTTTCTAACAGTGAGTTAGATAAGGCCACAAACTCCAATCTCAACTCCTTGAGCTTACACCATAAGTTCCTCAGAACTTCTCAGATCTAGAGTGATCCTACCTCAGGCACAACAGCCCTACACTCAGGCTCAGCAGCCCTACACCTCAGGCACAGCAGCCCTACAGCTCAGAGTTATGTAACTCCTACCACTCAGAAATCACACAGATTTCCTACCTCAGACCTATCAAGAAGTCCTGCCACTCAAGCTGTCAACACAGCTTTACACACAGGCTCAACAGCCTTTCACTCAGGCACCAATGCCTTATAAAGATATAATAGAGTTTGAACAAAATACAGAAGACAAAAGGTTTACTCTTAGGTCTTCTAAATTCTTTCTTCAGATCTGAAAGGCAGCAGCTTCAGATTTGTATCACCTTGATCTTCTCCTTCAGCAAAGCAGAAGATCAACTTGCCATTCTTGAGTTGGTACAGGAAGAGCTAACTATTCTCCTTTAGAAGATTACCTCCAGCTTCAGAGAACAACTTCAACTTGCTGGAACGTGAATGCTCGATTGCAGCTTGCAGCAAAAGCTTCTCAATGGAACAGTGCTTGTTGTTGTGCCCTAGCTTTTGCTTTTATACCTCCAGAAGGCTTCAACGGCTATTACAATCCTCCTGACACAGTATGGGGCAGATTGGAGTTGCTTTTCCCTTTCTATTTTCGCTTGCGCCAAAAGTAGATCCCGTCAGCACATTTGAACCTGTCTCGGCAGTTGGGCTGAGACAGCTTCCAGTCTTAGCGGCAGCTTCAGTCTTCTTCTCAGCGATTCTGCTGGGACAGGCAAGTCTTAGCGGTTTTCCTCTATCTGCAGCTCTACAAGCCCAGACTCCATCTCAGCGGTTGGACTGAGACAGAGATATCGTCTTAGCGATTTTTGGCAGATAGTTACCAATACTATTCCTTATCTTGGAATAACCTAACCCTGCATGCTTATGAGATACAAATAGGGTTTATCAAATACAACTTGTACTTTGTATTTGAGTGTGAGGCCTCTTCATATTAAAGGGACATTGAGGGTCAATTTCCCAACACCAATGGAGAACAATTTTAACCCATTCAAGCTCATTTAGAGGTCGATATACAGTGGGTTCTACTGGTAATGCGAGATTTTGCTCCAAATGACACATAAATTTCAAAATAAAAGAATTTTAGATGCGGTTTGTAGCGAAAGTGAGAGATTTAGCTCCAAATGACACTTAAAATTTAAATAGCAATAACTTTCGATCCGGTTGTCTGATTTTACCCCACAACACCTTTTCGGAATGATCTCGGAGCACTACATTCATTGGAGCACAAGTTTTACCCAGTCCAGTTCATTTAGTTGTCGATATATAGCCAGTTGCAGCGGTAATGCAAAATTTAGCTCCAAAGGACACCTTTTCAGAATGAGATAGGAGCCCTAAATCCAATGGAGAACAATTTTAACCCATTCAAGCTCGTTTAGAGGTCAATATACAGTGGATTCTACTGGTAATGTGAGATTTTGCTCCAAATGACACATAAATTTCAAAATGAAAGAATTTTAGATGCGGTTTGTAGCGAAAGTGAGAGATTTAGCTCCAAATGACACTTAAACATTAAACAGCAATAACTTTTGATCCGGTTGTCCGATTTTACCCCACAACACCTTTTCGGAATGAGCTCGGTGCACTACATTCATTGGGGCACACGTGTTACCCATTCCAGTTCATTTAGTTGTCGATATATAGCCGGTTGCAGCGGTAATGCAAAATTTAGCTCCAAAGGATACCTTTTCAGAATGAGATAGGAGCCCTAAATCCAATGGAGAACAATTTTAACCCATTCAAGCTCGTTTAGAGGTCAATATACAGTGGGTTCTACTGGTAATGCGAGATTTTTCTCCAAATGACACATAAATTTAAAAATGAAAGAATTTTAGATGCGGTTTGTAGCGAAAGTGAGAGATTTAGCTCCAAATGACACTTAAACTTTAAACAGCAATAACTTTTGATCCGATTGTCCGATTTTACCCCACAACACCTTTTCGGAATGAGCTCGGAGCACTACATTCATTGGGGCACATGTTTTACTCATTCCAGTTCATTTAGTTATCGATATATAGCCGGTTGCATCGGTAATGCGAAATTTAGCTCTAAAGGATACCTTTTCAGAATGAGATAGGAGCCCTAAATCCAATGGAGAACAATTTTAACCCATTCAAGCTCGTTTAGAGGTCGATATACAGTGGGTTCTATTGGTAATGCGAGATTTTTCTCCAAATGACACATTGTTTACCCGGGAAACCGCCTCCGAGAGGATTACTCGCAGACCGTGCGGTTTGCGGATCTAAGTCGCCCAGCTCAGGTTAAACAAGCTCCATCGGCACCAACTAACACAGGCCGGGCGGTCTGTAATAATTCAGGCCGCCTCCAAGAACCAGAGGTAATCCAAGCCCAAGTCCAACGGGGCAAGTCGCGGTCTCAAGTCGGAGGTCGCGCGGTTTACTCCATGGAGACAGGCCAATGTCCAAAGTCAAAGAACAAGTCACGGTCTCAAGACAGAGCCCAAGCGGGTAGCATTGTCGCCTTGGCCGCATCATCTTTAGCTTCTGGTTAGACAAGTCGGAAGGGCAAGCCGCCAAGCCGCGCGGCTTCTTTCTTTCCTTCTTTGTGTATCCCGTCACCGCCTGCCCGTTTCTCCTGTACCCGGGCAGGCGGTTATTTTATCCCTGCCCACTCGGGCAGGCCCCCAAGCCTATAAATAGGGGGCGGCACTGTTCCCAAGGCACGCACACTCGAATCTAGGAGCTCGCTTGTTTGAGCTGCGGACTCGAGTTTCTCGTCTTGCGGACTGTCTGACCGGCCGGCTTCTCTTTTCCTGCACTTGTAACCCGCTGTAACCACTTCTTTCTAATCAAAGGAAAGCCCGTCGCAGGAGTGGCATTTGCCACGGCGGGCGAAGTCTGGCCTTGACCGCTGCCAGCGGTCTCATTCTTCTACACAAAAAGTAACTGGCAACCCGCAACCTCCGGTTTCCCTCGGAGGTGCGATCTCGGAATCAACAGAAACACGCGACCTTCAGATCGAGGATTGTCGGTGAAATCCTTTTCGCCACGATGTCAGACCGTCAGTTCCCCCTTGGAGACCGCTCCGATCTTAGCGAGGACTCTTTGTGGGAAGCCCTGGAGCAGTCAATGAGAGAAGCCGAGCGGGCTCAGAGGGCCACTGATCAGCGACTTGAAGCGATCAGTCAGACTCTAGCAATGCTAACTGAGCGACTAGTTCCGCAACAAGCCGCGGCTAATCAGGCGGTAACCCCGGTCCTTCCTCCACCTCCTCCTTACTCGCTACCGCAAGCCGCTAATTTCCAGCTCCACCAAGAAGACCCTGCGGCTAGGAAAAACTTCTATCAGGAAGCCGCGCACAACATGCCATCTCGAGTCCTCGACTTCCAGGGGGAGACTTCTCATGCTGCCCACCTTTCCTACCCGCAGGAGGGCGCGGCCCGTCTCTCCTACCCGCCTGAAGTTCCTGCTCATCACTCCTACCCGCCAGAAGCTGCTGCCCGGTCTTCTTATCAGGCGGCTTGTCCGCGAATAGCCGCAGCTCCGGCGGCTTATTACTCTGCTCCTCTATATGAAGACATGGAAGAAACTTCTCCCTTTGTGGACGAAGTCAGAGGGGAGCCTGCCCCTAATAATTTCAGGGAACCTCGCCTGCAAGCTTTCAATGGGGAGACTGATCCCACGGTTCATTTACAAGCTTTCGAGTCAGCCATTGCTCTCAGGACCTTAACTGATGCAACTAAGTGCAAGCTTCTTGTAACCTCCTTTGAAGGACAAGCGAGGGAATGGTTTTACGGTTTGCACCCCAGTTCGATCTGTTGTTTCGCGGAGCTGCGAAGAGAATTTCTGCTGAGATTCTCTACCTCAAGGAAGAGAAAGAGTGGCCCGTCGGCCCTTTTCGATATAAAACAACGGGAAGGCGAGACATGGGCTCGCTTTGTGGACCGATTCCAGAAATAGATCATGGAAGTCCAAAATGTGGACCCGGAGCTGTATAGGGTTGCCCTCATCCATGGCCTAAGAGAGGGCCCCTTAAAGTTCGAAGCAAATATAAGGGAGCCTAAGACTTATCAGGAAATGATAAGTTTGGCAAATATGTTTATCAGAGGAGAGAAGAGCAATCCGGACTACGTCGCGAAGCTGGTAAGCAACAAGGAACAGTCAAATCCATCCTTCCATCATCCACCATCGAATCAGTCCCACTTTGAACCCCGTTCCCAAAGGGGGAGGAATTATAAAAATAAGCAACCATTTATGGGCCATCAGCGGTTTCAAGATCAGAAACCACCGTTGGCCGTCGCTCCCGCTCCATCCGCTCCCCTTCCGCAAATCATGCCGGTATATTTACAACAGTATGCCGCGCAGCAACCTCCAGTCATTCCATCAACTCAATACGATGATTCGCAAGAGTCATTCACTCCCCTAAACGTCACCATGGACGAAGTAGTCCAGATTCTGCAAAAGAGGCCAGATTTCAAAAGGCCTACTCCTCTGAAGTCGGATATTCGCAATCGAAATCCGAACCTTTATTGTGAATATCATAAAGAGGGGGGACATCTAACTGAAGACTGTCGAGCTCTTCGTCTGCTTATAGAAAGACTCCTGGGAGAAGGAAAGCCCCGGGGTCTAGTTCGGAAAGATAAAACTGCTGAGCCAACTACCGAGAAGAAAAAGGAGAAGGAAACAGTAGAAGTGACCTGGGAATGCGCCGACGTCGAGGACGCCGGCTACTATGGTGACATCCATCCTTCTACCGAATGCGCCGAAGTCAATGATGTGGGGCCCTTAGGGGACATCTATTGTATCCATGGGGGAGCTGGAGCGGAATCATCTCGCAAATCCAGCATTGCGAGGGTTCTAAAGCAGGAAGTGGCAGCCACTACAAGTTCTCCTCCCGAAAGTACTATTGTCACGTTTGGTCAGGATGACCTTCCCCCCAATGCTAATCCTTTCGATGATGCGGTGGTTATCAAGGCCGTCATCGAAAACTATACAGTCCACAAGATTCTGATTGATACCGGCAGCTCCGTCAATCTCCTTTTCCGCCCGACTTTCGAGGCCCTGAAGACTGGAAAGCATCTGCTTTCCACCGATGGGCCCCTCTACGGTTTTTCTGGGGAGAAGAAGGAAGTAGAGGGTTCAGTGAAGCTCCTGGTCTCTCTTGGAGGGGTGATAAAGTTGATCAATTTCGTGGTAGTAGATGCCCCAAGCAACTACTGTGCTATCTTCGGGAGGCTGATTCTCAATGCGTATAGAGCAGTAGTGTCCACCTTTCACCTTGCCCTCAAGTTCGCTGCTGAAGGAAAACAGTATCGGGTCAGAAGCAACCCAAAGGTAGCTCGGGAGTGCTACGTCCGAACTGTCAACATGATCACCGACGCTCCACTTCCCAAGATCATGGATGAGGTTTTGGAGGTTGATGAGTCTCCAGAGGTCGCCGAGGAAGGAAAAGATCGAGAAGGGGCTCACTTGGAACCTGCCCAAGCGACCCAAGAAGTTCCTATTGCTGAGGGGGCAGAAAAGAAGCTGGTCATCAACGCTGAGTTGTCAGAAGAGGAGAAAGTGGAGCTAATCTCCTGTCTGTTGGGGAATCTGGATATCTTCATTTGGTCAGCGGAGGATATGCCAGGAGTGGATCCAGACGTGGCTTGTCATCATCTAAACGTATCTCCTGAGTTCAAGCCCGTCCAGCAAAAGAAGAGAGAAGTGGCGACCAAGCTGGCGTTTCCCATCAGAGAGGAGGTTTCCAAACTCCTAAAAGCGGGTTTCATTTCTGAGATTCAATATCCCACGTGGATGTCGAATGTTGTAATGGTTAAGAAATCTTGTGGGAAGTGGCGCATGTGCGTGGACTTCACCAAACTTAATAAAGCGTGCCCTAAAGATTGTTACCCTTTGCCTCGGATAGATGTCTTAGTTGATTCCGCGGTTGGGTATGGTTTTATGAGTTTCCTCGATGCCTTCTCCGGGTACCATCAAATTAAAATGCACAAACCTGACATCCCGCATACCTCATTTATCACAAACGATGGGTGTTACTGCTATCTCGTAATGCCCTTCGGTCTTAAAAACGCGGGTGCAACATACCAAAGAATGATGGATACCGTCTTTAAACATCAAAAGGGCAGGAATCTCGAAGTTTACGTTGATGATCTTCTTCTCAAAAGTAAAACATTCTCATTGCACTTGAAAGACCTCGTAGAGACGTTCGCTACTCTACGGAGGTTCAAGTTAAAATTAAACCCATTGAAATGTGTGTTCGGGGCAAGCAGAGGAAAATTTCTTGGGCATCTCTTAACTCCTGATGGCCTTGCACCAAATCCAGATAAGGTGAAGGCGATCCTTGATATGACCCCTCCTCGAAATACTAAGGAAGTTCAACAACTTGGGGGGAGATTAGCAGGATTGAGCAGGTTTATCTCCAAATCCGGAGATAAAAGTGCCCCATTCATTAAAACCTTGCGAGGGGGATCAAAGTTCGAATGGAGCGAGGAGTGTAACAAGGCTTTCGAACAGCTAAAGGGCCAGTTAACTTCGACTCCACTACTCCAAAGTCCCCGTGAGGGAGAAAAGCTATTCTTATATCTGGGAGTCGGACCAGAAGCGGTGAGTTCCGTCCTCGTTCGGGAAGAAAAGAGGAGGAAGTTTCCAATATACTATGTCAGCCACATCCTTAAGGATGCAGAAACCAGATATTCGATCCTGGAGAAACTGGCCTTGGCTTTGGTTATGTCTGCGCGAAGGCTTCGCCCTTATTTTCAGGCTCATTCCGTCACAGTTATTACAGATCATCCTTTAAAAAATATTCTTGAAAAGCCAGATCAATCAGGGAGGTTGGCAAAATGGGCTATTGAACTAAGTGAATTTGAGATATCGTACATCCCCCGAACAGCAATCAAAGCGCAAATCTTGGCAGACTTCCTGGTAGATACAACAGAGCTTAGTCCTGAACAGGTGGTACGATCTCCTCTGGCTTGGATCGTTTATGTGGATGGGGCTTCTGGCAGAAACTCCGTGGGAGCCGGAGTAGTGTTGATCAGCCCAAATGGCATCAGGCTGGAGCAAGCTATCAAGTTCTTCTTTCCAGTTACAAATAACCAGGCAGAATACGAAGCACTTCTGGCTGGGCTAAGGCTTGCAAAGGAGTTGGGCATAGAATATGTACATGTTAGAACCGATTCACTGGTGATGGCCTCCCAGGTCTTGGGAAATTATGAGACAAGGGAGCCGATTCTGCGAAAATATCTGCTATTAGCCAAAAAGGAAATCGGAAGATTCAAGTCATTTATTATCGAGCACATCCCAAGAACGCAAAATGAGGAGGCAGATGAATTGTCGAAGTTCGGTCTTCCATCAGGGTGAGTGACCTTTGAACTCTTTCATCCGGCAATAGATGAGGCAGAACTCATGCAAATTGATCATAATCCTTCATGGAAGGATCCTTACGAGTTATTCCTATCAAAGGGGGAGTTCCACCATTCCATCAAAGATCGGAGAAGATTCAAAAGGAAGGCGGCATATTATTATCTAATGGCAGGAGTTCTCTACAGAAAAACTTTGATTTCCCCCTCAGCACGATGTGTTTCAGAAGAAGAGATCCCTATCGTACTTCAGGAAGTTCATTCTGGGGAATGTGGTAGCCATTCAGGGGCAAAAACCTTGGAAAAAAGGATCCTGCGGCAAGGATATTTTTGGCCGACTATGAGAAAGGATGCTGAAGCATTTGCCAAGTGGTGTGTACAGTGCCAAAAGTTCGCTCCTCTTCAGCATCTGCCCGCTCAGTCGCTTAGGTCAATAACTGCACCCTGGCCCTTCGCGGTTTGGGGGATGGATCTCATCGGACCCTTTCCAATGGCTAGCGGTCAGCGCCGCTTTATCATAGTGATGATTGACTACTTCAGTAAGTGGATCGAGGCTAAGGCACTGGCAAGAACTACTACCCAAATCATCAGAAACTTCATCTGGGGAGAAATAGTCTGCCGACACGGAATTCCGCTGGCAATTGTCACTGATAATGGTCCACAATTCAATAATCCCGAGATGATAAAATTTTGCGATCAGGTTGGAATTGACCTACGGTTTTCCTCAGTACATCATCCAAGGACCAATGGTCAGGTAGAAGCAGCCAACAGGCGAATCCAGCAGCTCCTGATGAAAAGAGTTTGGAATCAGAAAGGAAACTGGGCAGATCAACTTCCCTCCATCCTTTGGACTGTTCGCACTACTCCATCTTCAGCTACAGGGGAGACACCATTCAAACTGTCTCATGGCTCAGAGGCTGTTGTTCATGTGGAGTTTGAGGTGGTCACTCCAAGAGTTGTGTACGGAAAAGAAGGAGGAGAAGCGTGGGTAGAACACAATGACGAGGCTATCAAGTATAGTCTGGATCTAATCGAAGAACTTCAGGATGAGGCAACAATCAGGCAAGAAGAAGTTAAAAGGAGGATGGCAAAGTACTTTGACAAAAATGTCAGGGTAAAGCATTTTGCGGTCGGCGACGTCGTACTAAAAAAGGTTGATGCAGCAGCCCGAACAGGTAATGTCGGGAAGCTAAATCCTAATTGGGCTGGACCTTTCATCGTCAAGGAGGTACTAAAGAGTGGGGCTTATCGCCTCCAAACAAGTGAAGGAGAAGACATCCCGCGCACCTGGAGTGGCGACGATCTCAAACGGTTCTATCCTTAAAATGTCTTCTTTACTTTCCTGCAGTTTTTTGAGATATTTTAATAAGAAGCTCCATACTGACACTTCTCCATGTCTGATGTTTCCTTTCTGCATTTTCTCATATATCAAACTCACTGAACCACGGAGACATCGCCAAGTTCTGCTCGAACCCCCTCGGATTGTAGTCATTAGCGTAAAACCATGAAGATCATGTGTAGTGGGGAGTTTTCGCACACGTGTAGTGGTAGCTTGCCAATTCCCGTGCGGTGGTCTTCAGAACCTTAGGTCCCGGCTGATATCCGACAAACCCCTGCATCAAGGGAGGTCTAGGTGAATGTTGGCTCTATCATGCCCGAGGGGGATATAATTACAACTTTGATGATCCTTCTGAGGAAAGCAATGTCGGTATAGCCCCCGCGGCATAACCACACCTGCCCAACTGATCATCTTAGTCTGTGACTATCGAATACTCCAAGGTACTCTCGAGCGATGCCTAAGTGGGACCCACAACTGAGTTGATCTCTCTGAGGAAAGCAATGTTTGCCGTCTAGGCCCACCTGCCCAATTGATCAACTCGGCTTGTAGCCCTAGGCAAGAGAGCAGTCGAGTCGCTTACAGCCCTTATGACCACTTGAGGAAAGCAATGTTCGCCGCATAGGCCCACCTGCCCACTTGGTCATCTGAGTCTGTAATCATCTTTATTGCATTACCAGGGATTATCTCATCCCATATGGTCATTATAGACCATTTGGAGGAAAAAGCAGGATTTCTACGTGCAGCATAAACCGGATGACTTAATACTCAAACCGGGCGGTTTGAAATAAGCAGGTACCAAGGCTTTCATACGGTCTGGTTATTAAACCTGGCGGTCTGGTTATTAAACCTGGCGGTCTGGTTATTAAACCTGGCGGTCTAAAATCAGCAGGTTCCAAAGATGTCATGCGGTTCGGTTTTTAGACCGGGCAGTTTGAAATAAGCAGGTACCAGGGCTTTCAGGCGATCTGGTTATTAAACCATGCGGTCTAAAATCAGCAAGTTCCAAAGACGTCATGCGGTTTGGTTTTTAGACCAGACGGTTTGAAGTGAACAGGGTATCATTAAGATATCAAGGTAAATATCAGGAAGCAAGCATAATCATGACCGGCCGACCTTATTATCCGGATTATGAATTTATCATCCTTAGAGGTTTCCATTCAACCCGATCGGATAATCACAGGATCTTTTCGATCAGACGGTTATGATTCTCGTTGCAAGTATTAAATCTGCTGATCGCACGAATTCTATATACAGCTCGTACGGCTTGTCAGGTTATGATTCTCGTTGCAAGTATTAAACCTGCTGATCGCACGAATTCTATATACAGCTCGTACGGCTTGTCAGGTTATGATTTTCGTTGCAAGTATTAAACCTGCTAATCGCACGAATTCTATATACAGCTCGTACGGCTTGTCAGCCAATGTTATATATAACTGTCATATAGATTGATCGGATTAAATGTTAATCGCACGGTTTATCAACTGATCTTCTTGAGACTGGATATTCTGCTTACGGTCACACGACTTGATTATTTCAAATTCTGGATCGGTTATCTGATTGCATTCACGGAGGTGGGATTTACAGCAATGTTAGCTGCAAGTCGCCTGAGTTAAAACGCTGACCGCTCGGTCTGAAAATTGTTCTCATGACTTGTCCTTCTTTATCCTGGAAAGCGAGTATGCCGGGTCTAGTAGTAACCGCGCAGTTCAATTATGTCCGGCCTCCGGGATGTCGTAATACATTCGTAATAAGTCAGCACTTTCTCAGAATAAATCGGATAAATTCGATTCGGATTAAAAGAAGCAAGCTATACGAGTGGGTTTTTAGATACTTTACCGGAATCTTATGAAGATCGCTATCCTAACCGGATGAGTTAACATTAAGTCGCACGACTTGGTTAGATTTAACACAAAAAGATATAGCAAACAATCGCAAGTAAGTCGCAAAAGGTAGACGGATAGACAGGTAAAAACTTTTCATTTCATTATCAAAACATTGTTTACATTATATTTCAAGCCGTCCGGCTAACAACATCAAGCCGACGGCTATTCAAAATAAAAAGCAAAATACAGCTGCTGATTGTGCGACTTGAGTTTCTTAGACACAGGAGCACTTGAATGTTCGCTGCCATCAATCGAAATGTCAGGAGAATAACCCTCGCTACCGGACGAGGATGAGCTGCTCAACTCGCCCGATTTGCGACCAGCATCTTCTTCAGAATTGCTGGATTCAGACTCCGAGCCACTCTCTGGATTCAGACTCCGAGCCACTCTCACCACTCTTAGCCGCTCCGGGTTCTTCGACCTCGTCATCTTCATCATCGCTCTCCTCCGAACTGGATCCGTCGGCTTTATTCTTTCCCTTGGCTTTCCTCCTGATCTTTTCTAACTTCTTTTGCAAGATCGGATAGGCGTCCGAGAAGGTGAAATGCTCGAAACCGGGCGCGAACCCGTTGAGCTCCCGCAAGCGGTTAAAAGCATTATCAATTCCCTCGGCGACATGAGGGAAGAGTTCCTGCTGATAGACCGGGTCGGTCTCATCATACTTAGCCTGCAAAAGAAAAGAGTAAGGTAAGACCGTGCGGTCTGAGAACATTGGTGTTGATGCTGGCCAGGTGATGACTTACCGACTCGGCTTCCTTTAGCCGCGCATTTTCTTTCTTCAGTTCGGCAATTTCCTTCTCTTGAAGAGCGTTTTCTTTAATCAGCCTCTTAAGGGTCATCCCCATGAAGGCGTTGGTGATGAAGCTCTTGGCGCTAACCCGCGCGGCCTCCCTGGCGAGCTCTTCGTCAGGAATTTTCCTCAACCTCCTGAAGTTCCGTCGGCCGAACATAGCGATGCTGGCGGCCTCAGCATGCCAGCCCGACTTCTCGTTCGCCCAGTGGGGAGGCGCAGTAGAGATCTGGACACTATCGCTGTCCGGGTGCCAGGTCAAGACCGGGTGGCCTTTTAGATCCTTCACCTTGCTGAAGGAGCGAAGGGCGGCGAAGTCGCCCGAGGAACCCGAATCCTCCCCATCAGACGACAGCAGCTTGTTCCTGGCTTGCCTCTTTCTCTTCTCCGTCTGAGTCAAGACTAAACCGGCCGGACTGATCGGCTTGTTAGCAGGAACAACGGCTTGGGCTATAAAAGAAGAAGAGTCAGCACGAGAGATCGAGCGGTTAACATTGAAGTCGGAGGCAAAGGGAAGCTTACTATCTTCAAGCCGAACGTTCTCTAGCTCGGCAAGTAGAGGGATATAATAGCTTATGTTAAGCCGCTCATCCTTGAGAAGCTTGCAGATTCCTTTCTCCACTTCGCTTATCGGGACCGGTTGAAAGGCCTCCTCAGGCCGCACTTGCGGATTCGGGTTCAACAGGCCAAGTCGGCCTTCGAAGATCAAGTACCTCTCCGGCCAGGCCGTGACTTTGTTCGCCAGATTGACCATCTTCAACCCGCGGCAGCCAAAGTAGAGGTGGCCTTTGAAGACATCCGATTCAGAGTCCGGGATGGCCCGCACCGAGAATATCTTCCTGAAGAGGTCCATAGAGAAGCGGACTCTCTCAGATCGCAGGTAGGAGATGAAGCTACATATCCCGGTCATCGAGTTGGGTGAAATCTGGCCGGGAACAACTCCGTAATGGTCAAAGACCATAGTGAGTTCAATTGAAATCGGAAATTTAAATCCGCAATCGAAATGGTCGATTGGGATCGCGATTAGGTTTGGGCCAGACGAATTCATCCGCTCATCACGGAGCAGAAGCCGCGCGAGCAGAGGGCTGTCGGCCATGTGCTTCTCGACGAATTCGTCCAGCTCAGCCTTTGTCAAACGACACTCCTCGAGGTCTGCAGAGTGAAAGGCCACAGAAGCTTCGGAGCGGGTAGCAGAGGTCTTCGCAGGTCGCTTCGACTGGCGCTTTACTCCCATATTGAAATTTTGGTAAAAGGAATTTCGGAAGGGCGCTACTTATAAGAACGGATGATCTGCATTTAGCAAAGGTCAAATCACGGCTAGACCGGTCAACCCGTGCGGGTACATCATCACGAAACTCAACCACAAAGACCATATAATTCAAACAAGCGAATTAAAGAATCACGAAAACAAGCAGATCGGTTTATGTAAAATAACTCAGGCATAAATCAACACAACAAGAAGGCAAAAAAGTAAATTCAAATATTTAAGCCGCACGGCCTGAATGGCAGATCGAATATTATAGAGTCAGATTCAAGCAAATTGTTCAAAAGACCGAATAGAAATATTATTACAAAGTTCATATTCCAAAGCCACTCGTTACGGACGGGTATCGCTCGGTTCATCCTCCCTGTGAAGCCGCGCGACATGATCGCCGATTTGAAGTACAGTTCCCTGCATTTGGTTCATATTATGATTAAGGCGGTTGATCATGCTATGAATCCGCGCGGCATCTCTCTCTACTCGCGTCACGGGGATCATGCGAGTAGGCAAGGTCGCTGCGGACTCATGAACACTAACAACTGGGCGGGTCGTCCCGGCTACAGGAAGAGACGAGCTCGTCCCTGCGTCCGGGCGACTTGACCCTCTCCGGCCTTCGTCAACTACGTTAATAGGGCGCCGAATTCCGCCGGCTTCCTTGTCCAAATGAAGGTATCTGTCCCTATAATAGGTACAGTCCTCTTCGAGCTTGCAGACTTCCTTCTTTCCACGATCAATCCGGACGGTCAGCGCAGCCACTTGGTCTTGCTGCGCCTTTTCTCTCTCTCGACGCTCTCTCCGCTCGGCCTCCATCGCTGCTCGGCTTTCCCTTCGTTCGGTTTCCAATTCAACCCGAAGAGCAGCTTTCTCATCTTGGGTGACCTTCTCTCTCTCCTCCACAGCCCTCAGCTGCTTAGCAAGGGTTTCCAGATTCTTTTGAAGCCGGGACATCTCGTCCTCCATCCGAGTATCCGGCCGAGAAGAACTCAGCAGGGGTGGATCGGGATAGAGTCACGGTCATCTGCAATAAGAGAAAATAGTCAAGGAGTATTCAAAAGGAAACCGCTTTCATCGAATTTTCCTCGCTTACAAGACGCGGCAGTTTGAATTGAATTCGGGCGGATGGGTCGCCTTGTTAGCTCGGTATCGAACTTTCGGCGTTGTTCTCTCCACGATCTCTCACTTTGCCTCCGCTTAGCAGCAGAAAGTTGAGCAGCGAAGGGAAAGAAGCTGGGCGACGGGTTCAACAACGAAGCGCGCGACTTGTTTCGAGGCCTCGGCATGAAAAAATGAACGGAGTGGTAATCCGCTCCCCTTTTACCTTGCAGCAAAAGATTGGGTTGCGGCGGGGGCGGCCTGGCAAGCTGATCTCTTACTCGCTCCGCCTTCACTTGCATAAACCGCAGACCGGCCGTCACGGTATCTTCAGGTACAGGTATGGTTCTTTCAGTCGCGACCTCAGGAAGGATGGCCTCCTTAAGGCTGGTCGCATCCTCAGACAGGGCGGATCCCTTCTCTCCTGGCGGGTTGGCAGCCTGCAGTTCGGAAGAAGTTCTCAGTTGTTCATCTTGCTTCTGAAAAGAATCCAAATCCTTGAGGAGGTCACTTACGGAAATACTATGAGCATCAATTGGAACCTGGTCGTTCGGCTGGGGGGAAGGAGTAATCAAGCCTTCCGAAACAATTGTTACGGTCTTATCAGGCCGCTTCGTCTTTTTCTTTTTCTTCTCTTTCGAGAGGTCTCTCTCGCGGTTCTTTTCGGACTTCTCAAGAACTTCGAGCTCAGCCATCAACTTCACCATCTTTTTCGGGTTGTTCAACCCGAAAGTCCTAACCGCAATAGACGAGTAGTGACTCGTGGTAACAATGGAGTTATGCCAGAATCGAAGCTTCTGGAACATTTATAACCAACAGGGTGAAGTCTGCGCGGTCTCCGGCTAGCACTGATATTTTCGAAATCTTCACGGAAATTTAAAAATATGCGGGGATTATGTTTACCCGGGAAACCGCCTCCGAGAGGATTACTCGCAGACCGTACGGTTTGCGGATCTAAGTCACCCAGCTCAGGTTAAACAAGCTCCATCGGCACCAGCTAACACAGGCCGGGCGGTCTGTAATAATTCAGGCCGCCTCCAAGAACCAGAGGTAATCCAAGCCCAAGTCCAACGAGGCAAGTCGCGGTCTCAAGTCGGAGGTCGCGCGGTTTATTCCATGGAGACAGGCCAAGGTCCAAAGTCAAAGAACAAGTCGCGGTCTCAAGACAGAGCCCAAGCGGGTAGCATTGTCGCCTTGGCCGCATCATCTTTAGCTTCTGGTTAGACAAGTCGGAAGGGCAAGCCGCCAAGCCGCGCGGCTTCTTTCTTTCCTTCTTTGTGTATCCCATCACCGCCTGCCCGTTTCTCCTGTACCCGGGCAGGCGGTTATTTTATCCCTGCCCGCTCGGGCAGGCTCCCAAGCCTATAAATAGGGGGCGACACTGTTCCCAAGGCACGCACACTCGAATCTAGGAGCTCGCTTGTTTGAGCTGCGGACTCGAGTTTCTCGTCTTGCGGACTGTCTGACCGGCCGGCTTCTCTTTTCCTGCACTTGTAACCCGCTGTAACCACTTCTTTCTAATCAAAGGAAAGCCCATCGCAGGAGTGGCATTTGCCGCGGCGGGCAAAGTCTGGCCTTGACCGCTGCCAGTGGTCTCATTCTTCTACACAAAAAGTAACCGGCAACCCGGATCCTCCGGTTTCCCTCGGAGGTGCGATCTCGGACTCAACACACATAAATTTAAAAATGAAAGAATTTTAGATGCAGTTAGTAGCGAAAGTGAGAGATTTAGCTCCAAATGACACTTAAACTTTAAACAACAATAACTTTTGATCCGATTGTCTGATTTTAACCCACAACACTTTTTCGGAATGAGCTCGGAGCAATACATTCATTGGAGCACAAGTTTTACCGATTCCAGTTCATTTAGTTGTCGATATATAGCCGGTTGCAGCGGTAATGCGAAATTTAGCTCCAAATGACACCTTTTCAGAATGAGATAGGAGCCCTAAATCCAATGGAGAACAATTTTAACCCATTCATGCTCGTTTAGAGGTCGATATACAGTGGGTTCTACTGGTAATGCGAGATTTTGCTCCAAATGACACATAAATTTCAAAGTAAAAGAATTTTAGATGCGGTTTGTAGCGAAAGTTAGAGATTTAGCTCTGAATGACACTTAAACTTTAAACATCAATAACTTTTGATCCTTTTGTCTAATTTTACCCCACAACACCTTTTTCGAATGAGCTCGGAGCACTACATTCATTGGAGCACAAGTTTTACCTAGTCCAGTTTATTTAGTTGTCTATATATAGCCAGTTGCAGCGGTAATGCAAAATTTAGCTCCAAAGGACACCTTTTCAGAATGAGATAGGAGCCCCAAATCCAATGGAGAACAATTTTAACCCATTCAAGCTCGTTTAGAGGTCAATATACTGTGGATTCTATTGGTAATGTGAGATTTTGCTCCAAATGACACATAAATTTCAAAATGAAAGAATTTTAGATGCGGTTTGTAGCGAAAGTGAGAGATTTAGCTCCAAATGACACTTAAACTTTAAACAGCAATAACTTTTGATTCGGTTGTCCGATTTTCCCCAACAACACCTTTTCGGAATGAGCTCGGAGCACAACATTCATTGGAGCATAAGTTTTACCCAGTCCAGTTTATTTTGTTGTCGATATATAGCCAGTTGCAGCGGTAATGCAAAATTTAGCTCTAAAGGACACCTTTTCAGAATGAGATAGGAGCCCTAAATCCATTGGAGAATAATTTTAACCCATTCAAGCTCGTTTAGAGGTCAATATACAGTGGATTCTACTGGTAATGTGAGATTTTTCTCCAAACGACACATAAATTTCAAAATGAAAGAATTTTAGATGCGGTTTGTAGCGAAAGTGAGAGATTTAGCTCCAAATGACACTTAAACTTTAAACAACAATAACTTTTGATCTGGTTGTTCGATTTTACCCCAAAACACCTTTTTGGAATGAGCTCGGAGCACTACATTCATTGGGGCACAAGTTTTACCTATTCCAGTTCATTTAGTTATCGATATATAGCCGGTTGCAGCGGTAATGCGAAATTCAGCACCAAATGACACATTTTTAGAATGAGATAGGGGCCTTAAATCCAATGGAGAACAATTTTAACCCATTCAAGCTCGTTTAGAGGTCGATATATAGTGGGTTCTACTAGTAATGCGAGATTTTGCTCCAAATGACACATAAATTTCAAAATGAAAGAATTTTAGATACGGTTTGTAGCGAAAGTGAGAGATTTAGCTCCAAATGACACTTAATCTTTAAACAGCAATAACTTTTGATCCGGTTGTCTGATTTTACCCCACAACACCTTTTCAGAATGAGCTCGGAGCACAACATTCATTGGAGCACAAGTTTTACCCAGTTCAATTCATTTAGCTGTGGATATATAGCCTGTAGCAGCGGTAATGCGAAATTTAGCTCCAAAGGACACCTTTTCAGAATGAGATAGGAGCCCTAAATCCAATGGAGAACAATTTTAACAAATTCCAAGCTCGTTTAGTGGTCGATATACAGTGCGTTCTAATAATAATGTAAGATTTAGGTCCAAATGACACATAAATTTCAAAATGAAAGAATTTTAGATGCGGTTTGTAGCGAAAGTGAGAGATTTAGCTTTAAATGACACTTAAACTTTAAACAGCAATAACTTTTGATCCGGTTGTCTGATTTTACCCCACAACACCTTTTCAGAATGAGCTTGGAGCACTACATTCCTTGGAGCACAAGTTTTACCCATTCCAGTTCATTTAGTTGTCGATATATAACCGGTTGCAGCGGTAATGCAAAATTTAGCTCCAAAGGACACCTATTCAGAATGAGATAGGAGCCCTAAATGCAATGGAGAACAATTTTAACCCATTCAAACTCGTTTAGAGGTCGATATACAGTGGGTTCTACTGGTAATGCGAGATTTTGCTCCAAATGACACATAAATTTCAAAATAAAAGAATTTTAGATGCGGTTTGTAGCGAAAGTGAGTGATTTAGCTCCAAATGACACTTAAACTTTAAACAACAATAACTTTTGATCTGGTTGTCTGATTTTACTCCATAACACCTTTTCGGAATGAGCTCGGAGCACTACATTCATTGGAGCACAAGTTTTACCCAGTCCAGTTCATTTTGTTGTCGATATATAGCCAGTTGCAGCGGTAATGCAAAATTTAGCTCCAAAGGACACCTTTTCAGAATGAGATAGGAGCCCTAAATCCATTGGAGAACAATTTTAACCCATTCAAGCTCGTTTAGAGGTCAATATACAGTGGATTCTACTGGTAATGTGAGATTTTTCTCCAAATGACACATAAATTTCAAAATAAAAGAATTTTAGATGCGGTTTGTAGCGAAAGTGACAGATTTAGCTCCAAATGACACGTAAACATTAAACAGCAATAACTTTTGATCCGGTTGTCCGATTTTACCACACTACACCTTTTCGAAATGAGCTCGGAACACTACATTCATTGGGGGACATGTTTTACCCATTCTAGTTCATTTAGTTGTCGATATATAGCCGGTTGCAGCGGTAATGCGAAATTTAGCTCTAAAGGACACCTTTTCAGAATGAGATAGGAGCCCTAAATCCAATGGAGAACAATTTTAAACCACTCAAGCTTGTTTAGAGGTCGATATACAGTGGGTTCTACTAGTAATGCGAGATTTTTCTCCAAATGACAGAAAAATTTCAAAAAGAAAGAATTTTCGATGCGGTTTGTAGCGAAAGTGAGAGATTTAGCTCCAAATGACACTTAAACTTTAAATAGCAATAACTTTTGATCCAATTGTCTGATTTTACCCCACAACACCTTTTAGGAATGAGCTCGGAGCACTACATTCATTGGAGCACAAATTTTACCCAGTCCAGTTCATTTAGTTGTCGATATATAGCCAGTTGCAGCGGTAATGCAAAATTTAGCTCCAAAGGACACCTTTTCAGAATGAGATAGGAGCCCTATATCCAATGGAGAACAATTTTAACCCATTCAAGCTTGTTTAGAGGTCAATATACATTGGATTCTACTGGTAATTTGAGATTTTGCTCCAAATGACACATAAATTTCAAAATGAAAGAATTTTAGATGCGGTTTGTAGCGAAAGTGAGAGATTTAGCTCCAAATGACACTTAAACTTTAAACAACAATAACTTTTGATCCGGTTTTCCGATTTTACCCCACAACACCTTTTCGGAATGAGCTCATAGCACTACATTCATTGGGGACAAGTTTTACCCATTCCAGTTCATTTAGTTATCGATATATAGCCGGTTGCAGCGGTAATGTGAAATTCAGCACCAAATGACACATTTTCAGAATGAGATAGGAGCCTTAAATCCAATGGAGAACAATTTTAACCCATTCAAACTCGTTTAGAGGTCGATATATAGTGGGTTCTACTGGTAATGCGAGATTTTGCTCCAAATGACACATAAATTTCAAAATGAAAGAATTTTAGATGCGGTTTGTAGCGAAAGTGAGAGATTTAGCTCCAAATGACACTTAATCTTTAAACAGCAATAACTTTTGATCCGGTTGTCTGATTTTACCCCACAACACCTTTTCGGAATGAGCTCAGAGCACAACATTCATTGGAGCACAAGTGTTACCCAGTTCAGTTCATTTAGTTGTCGATATATAGACGGTAGCAGCGGTAATGGGAAATTTAGCTCCAAAGGACACCATTTCAGAATGAGATAGGAGCCCTAAATCCAATGGAGAACAATTTTAACAAATTCCAAGCTCGTTTAGTGGCCGATATACAGTGCGTTCTACTAGTAATGTAAGATTTAGGTCCAAATGACACATAAATTTCAAAATGAAAGAATTTTAGATGCGGTTTGTAGCGAAAGTGAGAGATTTAGCTTCAAATGACACTTAAACTTTAAACAACAATAACTTTTGATCCGGTTGTCTGATTTTACCCCACAACACCTTTTCAGAATGAGCTCTGAGCACTACATTCCTTGGAGCACAAGTTTTACCCATTCCAGTTCATTTAGTTGTCGATATATAACTGGTTGCAGCGGTAATGCAAAATTTAGCTCCAAAGGACACCTATTCAGAATGAGATAGGAGCCCTAAATCCAATGGAGAACAATTTTAACCCATTCAAACTCGTTTAGAGGTCGATATACAGTGGGTTCTACTGGTAATGCGAGATTTTGCTCCAAATGACACATAAATTTCAAAATAAAAGAATTTTAGATGTGGTTTGTAGCGAAAGTGAGAGATTTAGCTCCAAATGACACTTAAACTTTAAACAGCAATTACTTTTGATCCGGTTGTCTGATTTTACTCCACAACACCTTTTCGGAATGAGCTCGGAGCACTACATTCATTGGAGCACAATTTTTACCCAGTCCAGTTTATTTAGTTGTCGATATATAGCCTGTTGCAGCGGTAATACAAAATTTAGCTCCAAAGGACACCTTTTCAGAATGAGATAGGAGCCCTAAATCCATTGGAGAACAATTTTAACCCATTCAAGCTCGTTTAGAGGTCAATATACAGTGGATTATACTGGTAATAAGAGAGTTTTCTCCAAATGACAGATACATTTCAAAATGAAAGAATTTTAGATGCGGTTTGGAGCGAAAGTGAGAGATTTAGCTCCAAATGACACTTAAAGATAAAACAGCAATAACTTTTGATCCGGTTGTCCGATTTTACCCCACAACACCTTTTCAGAATGAGCTCGGAACACTACATTCATTGGGCGACACGTTTTACCCATTCCAGTTCATTTAGTTGTCGATATATAGCCGGTTGCAGCGGTAATGCGAAATTTAGCTCCAAAGGACACCTTTTCAGAATGAGATAGGAGCCCTAAATCCAATAGAGAACAATTTTAAACCACTTAAGCTTGTTTAGAGGTCGATATACAGTGGGTTCTACTGGTAATGCGAGATTTTTCTCCAAATGACAGATAAATTTCAAAATGAAAGAATTTTAGATGCGGTTTGTAGCGAAAGTGAGAGATTTAGCTCCAAATGACACTTAAACTTTAAATAGCAATAACTTTTGATCCGGATGTCCGATTTACCCCACAACACCTTTTCGAAATGAGCTCGAGCACAACATTCATTGGGGCACACATTTTACCCATTCCAGTTCATTTAGTTGTCGATATATAGCCGGTTGCAACGGTAATGCGAAATTTAGCTCCAAATGACACCTTTTCAGAATGAGATAGGAGCCCTAAATTCAATGGAGAGCAATTTTAACCCATTCAAGCTCGTTTAGAGGTCGATATATAGTGGGTTCTAGTGGTAATGCGAGATTTTGCTCCAAATGACACATAAATTTAAAAATGAAAGAATTTTAGATGCGTTTTGTAGCGAAAGTGAGAGATTTAGCTCCGAATGACACTTAAACTTTAAACAGCAATAACTTTTGATCCGGTTGTCTGATTTTACCCCACAACACCTTTTCGGAATGTGCTCGGAGAACTACATTCATTGGAGCACAAGTTTTACCCAGTTCAGTTCATTTAGTTGTCGATATATAGCCAGTTGCAGTGGTAATGCAAAATTTAGCTCCAAAGGACACCTTTTCAGAATGAGATAGGAGCCCTAAATCCATTGGAGAACAATTTTAACCCATTCAAGCTCATTTAGAGGTCAATATACAGTGGATTCTACTGGTAATGTGAGATTTTTCTCCAAATGACACATAAATTTCAAAATGAAAGATTTTCAGATGCGGTTTGTAGCGAAAGTGAGAGATTTAGCTCCAAATGATACTTAAACATTAAACAGCAATAACTTTTGATCCGGTTGTCCGATTTTACCCCACAACACCTTTTCGGAATGAGATCGGAACACTACATTCATTGGGGGACATGTTTTACCCATTCCAGTTCATTTAGTTATCGATATTTAGCCGGTTGCACCGGTAATGTGAAATTTAGCTCCAAAGGACACCTTTTCAGAATGAGATAGGAGCCCTAAATCCAATGGAGAACAATTTTAACCCATTCAAGCTCGTTTAGAGGTCGATATATAGTGGGTTCTACTGGTAATGCGAGATTTTTCTCCAAATGACAGATAAATTTCAAAATGAAAGAATTTTAGATGCTGTTTGTAGCGAAAGTGAGAGATTTAGCTCCAAATGACACTTAAACTTTAAATAGCAATAACTTTTGATCCGGTTGTCTGATTTTACCCCACAACACCTTTTCAGAATGAGCTCGGAGCACTACATTCATTGGAGCACAAGTTTTACCCAGTCCAATTCATTTAGTTGTCGATATATAGCCAGTTGCAGCGGTAATACAAAATTTAGCTCCAAAGGACACCTTTTCAGAATGAGATAGGAGCCCTATATCCAATGGAGAACAATTTTAACCCATTCAAGCTCATTTAGAGGTCAATATACATTGGATTCTACTGGTAATGTGAGATTTTGCTCCAAATGACACATAACTTTCAAAATGAAAGAATTTTAGATGCGGTTTGTAGCGAAAGTGAGAGATTTAGCTCCAAATGACATCAAACAGCAATAACTTTTGATCCGGTTGTCCGATTTTACCCCACAACACCTTTTCGAAATGAGCTCGAGCACAACATTCATTGGGGCACAGATTTTACCCATTCCAGTTCATTTAGTTGTCGATATATAGCCGGTTGCAACGGTAATGCGAAATTTAGCTCCAAATGACACCTTTTCAGAATGAGATAGGAGCCCTAAATTCAATGGAGAGCAATTTTAACCCATTCAAGCTCGTTTAGAGGTCGATATATAGTGGGTTCTAGTGGTAATGCGAGATTTTGCTCCAAATAACACATAAATTTAAAAATGAAAGAATTTTAGATGCGGTTTGTAGCGAAAGTGAGAGATTTAGCTCCGAATGACACTTAAACTTTAAACAGCAATAACTTTTGATCCGGTTATCTGATTTTACCCCACAACACCTTTTCCGAATGAGCTCGGAGCACTACATTCATTGGAGCATAATTTTTACCCAGTTCTGTTCATTTAGTTGTCGATATATAGCCGGTTGCAGCGGTAATGCGAAATTTAGCTCCAAAGGACACCATTTCAGAATGAGATAGGAGCCCTAAATCCAATGGAGAACAATTTTAACAAATTCAAGCTCGTTTAGAGGTCGATATACAGTGTGTTCTACTAGTAATGTAAGATTTAGGTCCAAATGACACATAAATTTTAAAATGAAAGAATTTTAGATGCGGTTTTTAGCGAAAGTGAGAGATTTAGCTCCAAATGACACTTAAACTTTAAACAACAATAACTTTTGATCCGGTTGTCTGATTTTACCCCACAACACCTTTTCGGAATGAGCTCGGAGCACTACATTCCTTGGAGCACAAGTTTTACCCATTCCAGTACATTTAGTTGTCGATATATAACCAGTTGCAGCGGTAATGCAAAATTTAGCTCCAAAGGACACCTTTTCAGAATGAGATAGGAGCCCTAAATCCAATGGAGAACAATTTTAACCCATTCAAGCTCGTTTAGAGGTCGATATACACTGTGTTCTATTGGTAATGCGAGATTTTGCTCCAAATGACACATAAATTTCAAAATAAAAGAATTTTAGATGCGGTTTGTAGCGAAAGTGAGAGATTTAGCTCCAAATGACACTTAAACTTTAAACAATAATAACTTTTGATCTGGTTGTTTGATTTTACCCCCACAACACCTTTTCGGAATGAGCTCGGAGCACTACATTCATTGGAGCACAAGTTTTACTATGTCCAGATCATTTAGTTGTCGATATATAGCCAGTTGCAGCGGTAATGCAAAATTTAGCTCCAAAGGACACCTTTTCAGAATGAGATAGGAGCCCTAAATCCAATGGAGAATCCTTTTAACGCATTCAAGCTTGTTTAGAGGTCAATATACAGTGTATTCTACTGGTAATGTGAGATTTTGCTCCAAATGACACATAAATTTCAAAATGAAAGAATTTTAGATGCGGTTTGTAGCGAAAGTGAGAGATTTAGCTCCAAATGACACTTAAACATTAAACAGCAATAACTTTTGATCCGGTTGTCCGATTTTACCCACAACACCTTTTCGTAATGAGCTCGGAGCACTACATTCATTGGGGCACACGTTTTACCCATTCCAGTTCATTTAGTTGTCGATATATAGCCGATTGCAGCGGTATTGCGAAATTTAGCTCCAAAGGTCACCTTTTCAGAATGAGATAGGAGCCCTAAATCCAATGGAGAACAATTTTAACCCATTCAAGCTCATTTCGAGGTCAATATATAGTGGGTTCTACTGGTAATGCGAGATTTTTCTCCAAATGACAGATAAATTTCAAAATGAAAGAATTTTAGATGCGGTTTGTAGCGAAAGTGAGAGATTTAGCTCCAAATGACACTTAAATTTTAAACAGCAATAACTTTTGTTCCGATTGTCTGATTTTACCCCACAACACCTTTTTGGAATGAGCTCGGAGCACTACATTCATTGGAGCAAAAGTTTTACCCATTCCAGTTCATTTAGTTGTTGATATATAGCCGGTTGCAGCGGTAATGCGAAATTTAGCTCCAAATGACACCTTTTCAGAATGAGATAGGAGCCCTAAATCCAATGGAGAACAATTTTAACCCATTCAAGCTCGTTTAGAGGTCGATATACAGAGGGTTCTACTGGTAATGCGAGATTTTGCTCCAAATGACACATAAGTTTCAAAATTAAAGAGTTTTAGATGCGGTTGGTAGCGAAAGTGAGAGATTTTGCTCCAAATGACACTCAAACTTTAAACAACATTAACTTTTGATCTGTTGGTCTGATTTTACCCCACAACTCCTTTTCGGAATGAGCTCGGAGCACTACATTCATTGGAGCATAAGATTTACTCATTCCAGTTCATTAAGTTGTCGATATATAGCTGGATGCAGCGGTAATGCGAAATTTAGCTCCAAATTACACCTAAACTTCTAACAGCCATAACTCTTGATTTGTATGTTTTATTGTTGCCCACAACACCTTTACGGAATATGCTCGGAGGCATACATCCAATGGAGCACAATTTTAAACCATTCCAGCATATTTTAGAGGTCAATATACAGCCGGTTGCAATGGTAATGAGGGATTTTGCTCCTCTTGACACATAAACTGTAACATCCATAACTTTTGATCTGGTTGTCCGATTTTTGCGAACAACACCTTTTTGGAATGAGCTCGGAGCCCTACATCCAATGGAGAACAATTTTTACCCATTCTAGTTTGTTTAGTGGTCAATATACAGCCGGGTTGGTAATAAGGTATTTAGCTCGAAAGGAGACCTAAACTTCAAACATCTGTAACTTTTGATCCGGTTGTCAAATTTTCACCCACAATACCTTTTCATAATGAGATTGGAGCCCTAAATCCAATGGAGAACAATTTAACTCATTCAAGCTCGTTTAGAGGTCGATATACAGTGCGTTTTTCTGGTAATGCGAGATTTTGCTCCAAATGACACATAAATTTCAAAATGAAAGAATTTTAGATGCGGTTTGTAGCGAAAGTGAGAGATTTAGCTCCAAATGACACTCAAACTTTAAACAGCATAACTTTTGATCTGGTTGTCTGACTTTACCCCACAACACCTTTTCGGAATGATTTTGGAGCACTACATTCATTGGAGCACAAGTTTTACCCATTCCAGTTCATTTAGTTGTCGATATATAGCCGATTGCAACGGTAATGCAAAATTTAGCACCAAAGGACACCTTTTCAAAATGAGATAAGAGCCCTAAATCCAATGGAGAATAATTTTAACCCATTCAAGCTCGTTTAGAGGTCAATATACAGTGGGTTCTATTGGTAATGCGAGATTTTGCTCCAAATGACACATAAATTTCAAAATAAAATAATTTTTGATGCGGTTTGTAGCGAAAGTGAGAGATTTAGCTCAATATGACACTTAAACTTTAAACAGCAATAACTTTTGATCCGGTTGTCTGATTTTACTCCACAAAACCTTTTCGGAATGAGCTCGGAGCACTACATTCTTTGGAGCACAAGTTTTACCCAGTCCAGTTCATTTAGTTGTCTATATATAGCTAGTTGCAGTGGTAATGCAAAATTTAGCTCCAAAGGACACCTTTTCAGAATAAGATAGGAGCCCAAAATCCATTGGAGAACAATTTTAACCCATTCAAGCTCGTTTAGAGGTCAATATACAGTGGATTCTATTGGTAATGTGAGATTTTTCTCCAAATGACACATAAATTTCAAAATGAAAGATTTTTAGATGCAGTTTGTAGCGAAAGTGAGAGATTTAGCTCCAAATGATACTTAAACATTAAACAGCAATAACTTTTGATCCGGTTGTCCGATTTTACCCCCACAACACCTTTTCAGAATGAGCTCGGAACACTACATTCATTGGGGGACACGTTTTACCCATTCCAGTTCATTTAGTTGTCGATATATAGCCGGTTGCAGCGGTAATGCGAAATTTAGATCCAAAGGACACCTTTTCAGAATGAGATAGGAGCCCTAAATCCAATGGAGAACAATTTTAACCCATTCAAACTCGTTTAGAGGTCGATATATAGTGGGTTCTACTGGTAATGAGAGATTTTTCTCCAAATGACAGATAAATTTCAAAATGAAAGAATTTTAGATGCGATTTGTAGCGAAAGTGAGAGATTTAGCTCCAAATGACACTTAAACTTTAAATAGCAATAACTTTTGATCCGGTTGTCTGATTTTACCCCACAACACCTTTTCAGAATGAGCTCGGAGCACTACATTTGTTGGAGCACAAGTTTTACCCAGTCCAGTTCATTTAGTTGTCGATATATAGCCAGTTGCAGCGGTAATGCAAAATTTAGCTCGAAAGGACACCTTTTCAGAATGAGATAGGAGCCCTAAATCCAATGGAGAAAAATTATAACCGATTCAAGCTCGTTTAGAGGTCGATATACAGTGGGCTCTACTGGTAATGCCAGATTTTTCTCCAAATGACACATAAATTTCAAAATGAAAGAATTTTAGATGCGGTTTGTAGCGAAAGTGAGAGATTTAGCTCCAAATTACACTTAAACTTTAAACAGCAATAACTTTTGATCCGGTTGTCTTATTTTACCCCACAACACCTTTTCGGAATGAGCTCGGAGCACTACATTCATTGGAGCACAAGTTTTACCCATTCCAGTTGATTTAGTTGTCGATATATAGCCAGTTGCAGCAGTAATGCGAAATTTAGCTCCAAATGACACCTTTTCAGAATGAGATAGGAGCCCTAAATCCAATGGAGAACAATTTTAACCCATTCAAGCTTGTTTAGAGGTCAATATACAGTGGGTTCTACTGGTAATGCGAGATTTTTCTCCAAATGACACATAAATTTCAAAATAAAAGAATTTTAGATGCGGTTTGTAGCGAAAGTGAGAGATTTAGCTCCAAATGACACTTAAACTTTAAACAGCAATAACTTTTGATCCTTTTGTCTGATTTTACAACACAACACCTTTTCGGAAGGAGCTCGGAGCACTACATTCATTAGAGCACAAGTTTTACGCAGTCCAGTTCATTTAGTTGTCGATATATGGCCATTTTGCAGCAGTAATGCAAAATTTAGCCCCAAAGGACACTTTTTCAGAATGAGATAGGAGCCCTAAATCCAATGGAGAACAATTTCAAATCATTGAAGATCGTTTAGAGGTCAATATATAGTGGATTCTATTGGTAATGTGAGATTTTGCTCCAAATGACACATAAATTTCAAAATGAAAGAATTTTAGATGCGGTTTGTAACGAAAGTGAGAGATTTAGCTCCAAATGACACTTAAACTTTAAACAGCAATTACTTTTGATCCGGTTGTCCGATTTTACCCCACAATACCTTTTCGGAATGAGCTCGGAGCACTACATTGATTGGGGAACATGTTTTACCCATTCCAGTTCATTTAGTTATCGATATATAGCCGGTTGCAGCGGTAATGCGAAATTTAGCACCAAATGACACCTTTTCAGAATGAGATAGGAGCCTTAAATTCAATGGAAAGCAATTTTAACCCATTCAAGCTCGTTTAGAGGTCGATATATAGTGGGTTCTAGTGGTAATATGAGATTTTGCTCCAAATGACACATAAATTTAAAAATGAAGGAATTTTAAATGCGGTTTGTAGCGAAAGTGAGAGATTTAGCTCAAAATGACACTTAAACTTTAAACAGCAATAACTTTTGATCCGGTTGTCTGATTTTACCCCACAACACCTTTTCAGAATGAGCTCGGAGCACTACATTCATTGGAGCACAATTTTTACCCAGTTTAGTTCATTTAGTTGTCGATATATAGCCGGTTGCAGCGGTAATGCGAAATTTAGCTCCAAAGGACACCTTTTCAGAATGAGATAGGAGCCCTAAATCCAATGGAGAACAATTTTAACAAATTCAAGCTCGTTTAGAGGTCGATATACAGTGCGTTCTAGTAGTAATGTAAGATTTAGGTCCAAATGACACATAAATTTTAAAATGAAAGAATTTTAGATGCGGTTTGTAGCGAAAGTGAGAGATTTAGCTCCAAATGACACTTAAACTTTAAACAACAATAACTTTTGATCCGGTTGTCCAATTTTACCCCACAACACCTTTTTAGAATGAGCTCGGAGCACTAAATTCCTTGGAGCACAAGTTTTACCCATTCCAGTACATTTAGTTGTCGATATATAACCGGTTGCAGCGGTAATGCAAAATTTAGCTCCAAAGGACACCTTTTCAGAATGAGATAGGAGCCCTAAATCCAATGGAGAACAATTTTAACCCATTCAAGCTCGTTTAGAGGTCGATATACACTGTGTTCTACTGGTAATGCGAGATTTTGCTCCAAATGACACATAAATTTCAAAATAAAAGAATTTTAGATGTGATTTGTAGCGAAAGTGAGAGATTTAGCTCCAAATGACACTTAAACTTTAAACAACAATAACTTTTGATCTGGTTGTTTGATTTTACCCCACAACACCTTTTCGGAATGAGCTCGGAGCACTACATTCATTGGAGCACAAGTTTTACTCAGTCCAGTTCATTTAGTTGTCGATATATAGCCAGTTGCAGCGGTAATGCAAAATTTAGCTCCAAAGGACACCTTTTCAGAATGAGATAGGAGCCCTAAATCCAATGGAGAATCATTTTAACCCATTCAAGCTCGTTTAGAGGTCAATATACAGTGTATTCTACTGGTAATGTGAGATTTTGCTCCAAATGACACATAAATCTCAAAATGAAAGAATTTTAGATGCGGTTTGTAGCGAAAGTGAGAGATTTAGCTCCAAATGACACTTAAACATTAAACAGCAATAACTTTTGATCTGGTTGTCCAATTTTACCCCACAACACCTTTTCGGAATGAGCTCGGAGCATTACATTCATTGGGGCACATGTTTTACCCATTCCAGTTCATTTAGTTGTCGATATATAGCCGATTGCAGCGGTATTGCGAAATTTAGCTCCAAAGGACACCTTTTCAGAATGAGATAGGAGCCCTAAATCCAATGGAGAACAATTTTAACCCATTCAAGCTCGTTTAGAGGTCGATATACAATGAGTTCTACTGGTAATGCGAGATTTTGCTCCAAATGACACATAAATTTCAAAATGAAAGAATTTTAGATGCGGTTTGTATCGAAAGTGAGAGATTTAGCTCCAAATGACACTTAAACATTAAACAGCAATAACTTTTGATCTGGTTGTCCAATTTTACCCCACAACACCTTTTCGGAATGAGCTCGGAGCATTACATTCATTGGGGCACATGTTTTACCCATTCCAGTTCATTTAGTTGTCGATATATAGCCGATTGCAGCGATATTGCAAAATTTAGCTCCAAAGGACACCTTTTCAGAATGAGATAGGAGCCCTAAATCCAATGGAGAACAATTTTAACCCATTCAAGCTCGTTTGGAGGTCAATATATAGTGGGTTCTACTGGTAATGTGAGATTTTTCTCCAAATGACAGATAAATTTCAAAATGAAAGAATTTTAGATGCGGTTTGTAGCGAAAGTGAGAGATTTAGCTCCAAATGACACTTGAACTTTAAATAGCAATAACTTTTGATCCGGTTATCTGATTTTACCCCACAACACCTTTTTGGAATGAGGTTGGAGAACTACATTCATTTGAGCAAAAATTTTACCCATTCCAGTTCATTTAGTTGTTGATATATAGCCGGTTGCAGCGGTAATGCGAAATTTAGCTCCAAATGACACCTTTTCAGAATGAGATAGGAGCCCTAAATCCAATGGAGAACAATTTTAACCCATTCAAGCTCGTTTAGAGGTCGATATACGGAGGGTTCTACTGGTAATGCGAGATTTTGCTCCAAATGACACATAAGTTTTAGATCCGGTTTGTAGCAAAAGTGATAGATTTAGCTCCAAATGACACTCAAACTTTAAACAACAATAACTTTTGATCTGTTGGTCTGATTTTACCCCACAACTCCTTTTCGGAATGAGCTTGGAGCACTACATTCATTGGAGCATAAGATTTACTCATTCCAGTTCATTAAGTTGTCGATATATAGCCGGATGCAGCGGTAATGCGAAATTTAGCTCCAAATTACACCTAAACTTCTAACAGCCATAACTCTAGATTTGTATGTTTTATTGTTGCCAACAACACCTTTACGGAATATGCTCGGAGGCATACATCCAATGGAGCACAATTTTAAACCATTACAGCACATTTTAGAGGTCAATATACAGCCGGTTGCAATGGTAATCAGGGATTTTGCTCCTCTTGACACATAAACTGTAACATCCATAACTTTTGATCTGGTTGTCCGATTTTTGCGAACAACACCTTTTTGGAATGAGCTCGGAGCCCTACATCCAATGGAGAACAATTTTTACCCATTTTAGTTAGTTTAGTGGTCAATATACAGTCGGGTTGGTAATAAGGTATTTAGCTCGAAAGGAGACCTAAACTTCAAACATACGTAACTTTTGATCCGGTTGTCAGATTTTCACCCACAATACCTTTTCATAATGAGATAGGAGACCTAAATCCAATGGAGAACAATTTTAACTCATTCAAGCTCGTTTAGAGGTCGATATACAGTGCGTTCTTCTGGTAATGCGAGATTTTGCTCCAAATGACACATAAATTTCAAAATGAAAGAATTTTAGATGCGGTTTGTAGCGAAAGTGAGAGATTTAGCTCCAAATGACACTCAAACTTTAAACACCAATAACTTTTGATCCGGTTGTCTGATTTTACCCCACAACACCTTTTCGGAATGATTTTGGAGCACTACATTCATTGAAGCACAAGTTTTACCCATTCCAGTTCATTTAGTTGTTGATATATAGCCGATTGCAACGGTAATGCAAAATTTTGCACCAAAGGACACCTTTTCAGAATGAGATAAGAGCCCTAAATCCAATGGAGAATAATTTTAACCCATTCAAGCTCGTTTAGAGGTCAATATACAGTGGGTTCTACTGGTAATGCGAGATTTTTCTCCAAATGACACATACATTTCAAAATAAAAGAATTTTAGATGCGGTTTGTAGCGAAAGTGAGAGATTTAGCTCCAAATGATACTTAAACTTTAAACAGCAATAACTTTTGATCCGGTTGTCTGATTTTACCCCACAACACCTTTTCGGAATGAGCTCGGAGCACTACATTCATTGGAGCACAATTTTACCCAGTCATGTTCATTTAGTTGTCGATATATAGCCGGTGGCAGCGGTAATGTGAAATTTAGCTCCAAAGGACACCTTTTCAGAATGAGATAGGAGCCCAAAATCCAATGGAGAATCATTTTAAAAAATTCAAGCTCGTTTAGAGGTCGATATACAGTGCGTTCTACTAGTAATATAAGATTTAGGTCCAAATGACACATAATTTCAAAATGAAAGAATTTTAGATGCGGTTTGTAGCGAAAGTGGGAGATTTAGCTCCAAATGACACTTAAACTTTTAACAGCAATAACTTTTGATCCGGTTGTCTGATTTTACCCCATAACACCTTTTCGGAATGAGCTCGGAGCACTATATTCCTTGGAGCACAAGTTTTACCCATTCCAGTTCATTTAGTTGTCGATATATAATCGGCTGCAGTGGTAATGCGAAATTTAGCTCCAAAGGACACCTTTTCAGAATGAGATATGAACCATAAATCCAATGGAGAACAATTTTAACCCATTCAAGCTCGTTTAGAGGTCGATATACAGTGGGTTCTACTGGTAATGCGAGATTTTGCTCCAAATGACCCATAAATTTCAAAATAAACGAATTTAAAATGTGGTTTGTAGCGAAAGTGAGAGATTTGGCTCCAAATGACACATAAACTTTAAACAGCAATAAATTTTGATTCGGTTGTCTGATTTTACCCCACAACACCTTTTCAGAATGAGCTCGGAGCACTACATTCATTGGAGCTCAAGTTTTACCCAGTCCAGTTCATTTAGTTGTCGATATATAGCCAGTTGCAGCGGTAATGCAAAATTTAGCTCCAAAGGACACCTTTTTCAGAATGAGATAGGAGCCCTAAGTCCAATTGAGAACAATTTTAACCCATTCAAGCTCGTTTAGAGGTCCATATACAGTGGATTCTACTGGTAATGTGAGATTTTGCTCCAAATGACACATAAATTTCAAAATAAAAGAATTTTAGATGCGGTTTGTAACGAAAGTGAGAAATTTAGCTCCAAATGACACTTAAACTTTAAACACTAATAACTTTTGATCCGGTTGTCCGATTTTACCCCCACAACACCTTTTCGGAATTAGCACGGAGCACTACATTCATTGGGGCACAAGATTTACCCATTCCAGTTCATTTAGTTGTTGATATATAGCCGGTTGCAGCGATAATACAAAATTTAGAACTAAAGGACACCTTTTCAGAATGAGATAGGAGCCCTAAATACAATGGAGAACAATTTTAATCCATTCAAGCTCGTTTAGAGGTCGATATATAGTGGGTTCTACTGGTAATGCGCGATTTTGCTCCAAATGACACATAAAATTCAAAATGAAAGAATTTTAGATGCGATTTGTAGCGAAAGTGAGAGATTTAGCTCCAAATGACACTTAAACTTTAAACAACAATAACTTTTGATCCGATTGTCTGATTTTACCCCACAACAACTTTTCGGAATGAGCTCAGAGCACTACATTCATTGGGGCACAATTTTTACCCAGTCCAGTTCATTTAGTTGTCGATATATAGCCGGTTGCAGCGGTAATGCGAAATTTAGCTCTAAAGGACACCTTTTCAGAATGAGATAGGAGCCCAAAATACAATAGAGAACTATTTTACCAAATTCAAGCTCGTACAGAAGTCGATATACAGTGCGTTCTACTAGTAATGTAAGATTTATTTCCAAATGACACATAAATTTCAAAATGAAAGAATTTTTTAAACGCGTTTTGTAGCGAAAGTGAGAGATTTAGCTCCAAATGACACTTAAACTTTAAACAACAATAAATTTTGATCCGGTTGTCTGATTATACCCCACAACACCTTTTCGGAATGAGCTCGGAGCACTATATTCCTTGGAGCACAAGTATTACCCAATCCAGTTCATTTAGTTGTCGATATATAACCGGTTGTAGCGATAATGCAAAATTTAGCTCCAAAGGACACCTTTTCAGAATGAGATAGGAGCCCTAAATCCAATGGAGAACAATTTTAACCCATTCAAGCTCGTTTAGAGGTCGATATACAATGAGTTCTACTGGTAATGCGAGATTTTGCTCCAAATGACACATAAATTTCAAAATAAAAGAATTTTAGATGCGTTTTGTAGCGAAAGTTAGAGATTTAGCTCCAAATGACACTTAAACTTTAAACAGCAATAACTTTTGATCCGGTTGTCTGATTTTACCACACAACACCTTTTCGGAATGAGCTCGGAGCACTACATTCATTGGAGCACAATTTTTACCCAGTCCAGTACATTTAGTTGTCGATATATAGCCCGGTTGCAGCGGTAATGCAAAATTTAGCTCCGGAGGACACCTTTTCAAAATGAGATAGGAGCCCTAAATCCAATGGAGAACAATTTTAACCCATTTAAGCTCGTTTAGAGGTCAATATACAGTGGATTCTACTGGTAATGTGAGATTTTGCTCCAAATGACACATAAATTTCAAAATGAAAGAATTTTAGATGTGGTTTGTAGCGAAAGTGGGAGATTTAGCTCCAGATGACACTTAAACTTTAAACAACAAAAACTTTTGATCCGGTTGTTTGATTTTACCCCAGAATACCTTTTTGGAATGAGCTCGGAGCACAACATTCCATGGAGCACAATTTTTACCCATTCCAGTTCATTTAGTTGTCGATATATAACCGGTTGCAGCGGTAATGCAAAATTTAGCTCCAAAGGACACCTTTTCAGAATGAGATAGGAGCCCTAAATCCAATGGAGAACAATTTTAACTCATTCAAGCTCGTTTAGAGGTTGATATACAGTGGGTTCTACTGGTAATGCGAGATTTTGCTCTAAATGACACATAAATTTCAAAATAAAAGAATTTTAGAAGCGGTTTGTAGCGAAAGTGAGAGATTTAGCTCCAAATGCACTTAAACTTTAAACAGCAATAACTTTTGATCCGGTTGTCTGATTTTACCCCACAACACCTTTTCGGAATGAGCTCAGAGCACTACATTCATTGGAGCACAAGTTTTACCCAGTCCAGTTCATTTAGTTGTCGATATATAGCCAGTTGCAGCGGTATTGCAAAATTTAGCTCCAAAGGACACCTTTTCATAATGAGATAGGAGCCCAAAATCCAATGGAGAATAATTTTAACCCATTCAAGCCCGTTTAGAGGTCGATATACAGTGGGTTCTACTGGTAATGTGAGATTTTGCTCCAAATGACACATAAATTTCAAAATGAAAGAAATTTTGATGCGGTTTGTAGCGAAAGTGAGAGATTTAGCACCAAATGACACTTAAACTTTAAACAGCAATAACTTTTGATCCGGTTGTCTGATTTTACCCCACAAAAACTTTTTGGAATGAGCTCGGAGCAGTACATTCTTTGGGGCACAATTTTTACCCAGTCCAGTTCATTTAGTTGTCGATATATAGCCGGTTGCAGTGGTAATGCGAAATTTAGCTCCAAAGGACACCTTTTCAGAATTTGATAGGAGCCCAAAATCCAATGGAGAACAATTTTAACAAATTCAAGCTCGTATAGATTTCGATATACATTGCATTCAACTAGTAATGTAAGATTTAGGTCCAAATGACACATAAATTTCAAAATGAAAGAATTTTAGATGCGATTTGTAGCGAAAGTGAGAAATTTAGCTCCAAATGACACTTAAACTTTAAACAGCAATAACTTTTGATCCGGTTGTCTAATTTTACCCCACAACACCTTTTCACAATGAGCTCGGAGCACTACATTCTTTGGAGCACAAGTTTTACCCAATCCAGTTCATTTAGTTGTCGATATATAACCGGTTGCAGCGGTAATGCGAAATTTAGCTCCAAAGGACACCTTTTCAGAATGAGATAGGAGCCCTAAATCCAATGGAGAAAAATTTTAACCCATTCAAGCTCGTTTAGAGGTCGATATACAGTGGGTTCTACTGGTAATACGAGATTTTGCTCTAAATGACGCATAAATTTCAAAATAAAGGAATTTTAGATGCGTTTTGTAGCGAAAGTGAGAGATTTAGCTCCAAATGACACTTAAAATTTAGACAACAATAACTTTTGATCCGGTTGTCTGATTTTACCCCCACAACACCTTTTCAGAATGAGATCAGAGCACTACATTCATTGAAGCAAAATTTTTAACCAGTCCAGTTCATTTAGTTGTCGATATATAGCCGGTTGCAGCGGTAATTCAAAATTTAGCTCCAAAGGACACCTTTTCAGAATGAGATAGGAGCCCTAAATCCAATGGAGAACAATTTTAACTCATTCAAGCTCGTTTAGAGGTTGATATACAGTGGGTTCTACTGGTAATGCGAGATTTTGCTCCAAATGACACATAAATTTCAAAATAAAAGAATTTTAGAAGCGGTTTGTAGCGAAAGTGAGAGATTTAGCTCCAAATGCACTTAAACTTTAAACAACAATAACTTTTGATCCGGTTGTCTGATTTTACCCCACAACACCTTTTTGGAATGAGCTCGGAGCACTACATTCCTTGGAGCACAAGTTTTACCCATTCCAGTTCATTTAGTTGTCGATATATAGCCAGTTGCATCGGTAATGCAAAATTTAGCTCCAAAGGACACCTTTTCATAATGAGATAGGAGCCCAAAATCCAATGGAGAATAATTTTAACCCATTCAAGCCCGTTTAGAGGTCGATATACAGTGGGTTCTACTGGTAATGCGAGATTTTGCTCCAAATGACACATAAATTACAAAATGAAAGAATTTTTGATGCGGTTTGTAGCGAAAATGAGAGATTTAGCACCAAATGACACTTAAACTTTAAACAGAAATAACTTTTGATCCGGTTGTCTGATTTTACCCCACAAAAACTTTTCGGAATGAGCTCGAAGAAGAACATTCATTGGGGCACAATTTTTACCCAGTCCAGTTCATTTAGTTGTCGATATATAGCCGGTTGCAGCGGTAATGCGAAATTTAGCTCCAAAGGACACCTTTTCAGAATGAGATAAGAGCCCAAAATCCAATGGAGAACAATTTTAACAAATTCAAGCTCGTATAGAGGTCGATATACATTGCGTTCTACTAGTAATGTAAGATTTAGGTCCAAATGACACATAAATTTCAAAATGAAAGAATTTTAGATGCGGTTTTTAGCGAAAGTGAGAGATTTAGCTCCAAATGACACTTAAACTTTAAACAGCAATAACTTTTGATCCGGTTGTCTGATTTTACCCCACAACACCTTTTCGGAATGAGCTCAGAGCACTACATTCTTTGGAGTACAAGTTTTACCCATTCCAGCTCATTTAGTTGTCGATATATAACCGGTTGCAGCGGTAATGCGAAATTTAGCTCCAAAGGACACCTTTTCAGAATGAGATAGGAGCCCTAAATCCAATGGAGAAAACTTTTAACCCATTCAAGCCGTTTAGAGGTCGATATACAGTGGGTTCTACTGGTAATATGAGATTTTGCTCCAAATGACGCATAAATTTCAAAATAAAAGAATTTTAGATGTGTTTTGTAGCGAAAGTGAGAGATTTAGCTCCAAATGACACTTAAACTTTAGACAACAATAACTTTTGATCCGGTTGTCTGATTTTACACCACAACACCTTTTCGGAATGAGATCGGAGCACTACATTCATTGGAGCACAATTTTTACCCAGTCTAGTTCATTTAGTTGTCGATATATAGCCGGTTGCAGCGGTAATGCAAAATTTAGCTCCAAAGGACACCTTTTCAGAATGAGATAGGAGCCCTAAATCCAATGGAGAACAATTTTAACCCATCTAAGCTCATTTAGATGTCAATATACAGTGGATTCTACTGGTAATGTGAGATTTTGCTCCAAATGACACATAAATTTCAAAATGAAAGAATTTTAGATGGGGTTTGTAGCGAAAGTGGGAGATTTAGCTCCAGATGACACTTAAACTTTAAACAACAATAACTTTTGGTCCGGTTATCTGATTTTACCCCAAAACATCTTTTTGGGATGAGCTCGGAGAACTACATTCCTTGGAGCACAAGTTTTACCGATTCCAGTTCATTTAGTTGTCGATATATAACCGGTTGCAGCGGTAATGTGAAATTTAGCTCCAAATGACACCTTTTCAGAATGAGATAGGAGCCCTAAATCCAATGGAGAAAAATTTTAACCCATTCAAGCTTGTTTAGAGGTCGATATACAGTGGGTTCTTCTGGTAATGCGAGATTTTGCTCCAAATGACACATAAATTTCAAAATAAAAGAATTTTAGATGCGTTTTGTAGCGAAAGTGAGAGATTTAGCTCCAAATGACACTTAAACTTTAAACAACAAAACTTTTGATCCGGTTGTCTGATTTTACCCAACAACACATTTTCGGAATGAGATCGGAGCACTACATTCCTTGGAGCACAAGTTTTACCCATTCAAGTTCATTTAGTTGTCGATATATAACCGGTTGCAGCGGTAATGCGAAATTTAGCTTCAAAGGACACCTTTTCAGAATGAGATAGGAGCCCTAAATCCAATGGAGAATCATTTTAAAAAATTCAAGCTCATTTAGAGGTCGATATACAGTGCTTTCTACTAGTAATATAAGATTTAGGTCCAAATGACACAATTTCAAAATGAAAGAATTTTAGATGCGGTTTGTAGCGAAAGTGGGAGATTTAGCTCCAAATGACACTTAAACTTTTAACAGCAATAACTTTTGATTCGGTTGTCTGATTTTACCCCATAACACCTTTTCGGAATGAGCTCGGAGCACTATATTCCTTGGAGCACAAGTTTTACCCATTCCAGTTCATTTAGTTGTCGATATATAACCGGTTGCAGCGGTAATGCGAAATTTAGCTCCAAAGGACACCTTTTCAGAATGAGATATGAGCCATAAATCCAATGGAGAACAATTTTAACCCATTCAAGCTCGTTTAGAGGTCGATATACAGTGGGTTCTACTGGTAATGCGAGATTTTGCTCCAAATGACCCAAATAATTTCAAAATAAACGAATTTTAAATGTGGTTTGTAGCGAAAGTGAGAGATTTGGCTCCAAATGACACATAAACTTTAAACAACAATAAATTTTGATTCGGTTGTCTGATTTTACCCCACAACACCTTTTCAGAATGAGCTCGGAGCACTACATTCATTGGAGCTCAAGTTTTACCCAGTCCAGTTCATTTAGTTGTCGATATATAGCCAGTTGCAGCGGTAATGCAAAATTTAGCTCAAAAGGACACCTTTTTCAGAATGAGATAGGAGCCCTAAGTCCAATTGAGAACAATTTTAACATATTCAAGCTCGTTTAGAGGTCCATATACAGTGGATTCTACTGGTAATGTGAGATTTTTCTCCAAATGACACATAAATTTCAAAATGAAAGAATTTTAGATGCGGTTTGTAGCGAAAGTGAGAGATTTAGCTCCAAATGACACTTAAACTTTAAACAACAATAACTTTTGATCCGATTGTCTGATTTTACCCCACAACAACTTTTCGGAATGAGCTCAGAGCACTACATTCATTGGGGCACAATTTTTACCCAGTCCAGTTCATTTAGTTGTCGATATATAGCCGGTTGCAGCGGGTAATGCGAAATTTAGATCCAAAGGACACCTTTTCAGAATGAGATAGGAGCCCAAAATACAATAGAGAACTATTTTAACAAATTCAAGCTCGTACAGAATTCGATATACAGTGCGTTCTACTAGTAATGTAAGATTTAGGTCCAAATGACACATAAATTTCAAAATGAAAGAATTTTTTAAACGCGTTTTGTAGCGAAAGTGAGAGATTTAGCTCCAAATGACACTTAAACTTTAAACAACAATAAATTTTGATCCGGTTGTCTGATTATACCTCACAACACCTTTTCGGAATGAGCTCGGAGCACTACATTCCTTGTAACACAAGTATTACCCAATCTAGTTCATTTAGTTGTCGATATATAACCGGTTGTAGCGGTAATGCAAAATTTAGCTCCAAAGGACACCTTTTCAGAATGAGATAGGAGCCCTAAATCCAATGGAGAACAATTTTAACCCATTCAAGCTCGTTTAGAGGTCGATATACAATCAGTTCTACTGGTAATGCGAGATTTTGCTCCAAATGACACATAAATTTCAAAATAAAAGAATTTTAGATGCGTTTTGTAGCGAAAGTGAGAGATTTAGCTCCAAATGACACTTAAACTTTAAACAACAATAACTTTTGATCTGGTTGTCTGATTTTACCACACAACACCTTTTCGGAAGCAGCTTGGAACACTACATTCATTGGAGCACAATTTTTACCCAGTCCAGTACATTTAGTTGTCGATATATAGCCCGGTTGCAGCGGTAATGCAAAATTTAGCTCCGAAGGACACCTTTTCACAATGAGATAGGAGCCCTAAATCCAATGAAGAACAATTTTAACCCATTTAAGCTCGTTTAGAGGTCAATATACAGTGTATTCTACTGGTAATGTGATATTTTGCTCCAAATGACACATAAATTTCAAAATGAAAGAAATTTAGATGTGGTTTGTAGCGAAAGTGGGAGATTTAGCTCCAGATGACACTTAAACTTTAAACAACAATAACTTTTGATCCGGTTGTCTGATTTTACACCAGAATACCTTTTTGGAATGAGCTCGGAGCACAACATTCCTTGGAGCACAATTTTTACCCATTCCAGTTCATTTAGTTGTCGATATATAACCGGTTGCAGCGGTAATGCGAAATTTAGCTCCAAAGGACACCTTTTCAGAATGAGATAGGAGCCCTAAATCCAATGGAGAACAATTTTAACTCATTCAAGCTCGTTTAGAGGTTGATATACAGTGGGTTCTACTGGTAATGCGAGATTTTGCTCTAAATGACACATAAATTTCAAAATAAAAGAATTTTAGAAGCGGTTTGTAGCGAAAGTGAGAGATTTAGCTCCAAATGCACTTAAACTTTAAACAGCAATAACTTTTGATCCGGTTGTCTGATTTTACCCCACAACACCTTTTCGAAATGAGCTCAGAGCACTACATTCATTCAAGCACAAGTTTTACCCAGTCCAGTTCATTTAGTTGTCGATATAAAGCCAGTTGCAGCGGTAATGCAAAATTTAGCTCCAAAGGACATCTTTTCATAATGAGATAGGAGCCCAAAATCCAATGGAGAATAATTTTAACCCATTCAAGCCCGTTTAGAGGTCGATATACAGTGGGTTCTACTGGTAATGCGAGATTTTGCTCCAAATGACACATAAATTTCAAAATGAAAGAATTTTTGATGCGGTTTGTAGCGAAAGTGAGAGATTTAGCACCAAATGACACTTAAACTTTAAACAACAATAACTTTTGATCCGGTTGTCTGATTTTACCCCACAAAAACTTTTTGGAATGAGCTCAGAGCAGTACATTCTTTGGGGCACAATTTTTACCCAGTCCAGTTCATTTAGTTGTCGATATATAGCCGGTTGCAGTGGTAATGCGAAATTTAGCTCCAAAGGACACCTTTTCAGAATTTGATAGGAGCCCAAAATCCAATGGAGAACAATTTTAACAAATTCAAGCTCGTATAGATTTCGATATACATTGCGTTCAATTAGTAACGTAAGATTTAGGTCCAAATGACACATAAATTTCAAAATGAAAGAATTTTAGATGCGATTTGTAGCGAAAGTGAGAGATTTAGCTCCAAATGACACTTAAACTTTAAACAACAATAACTTTTGATCCGGTTGTCTAATTTTACCCCACAACACCTTCTCAGAATGAGCTCGGAGCACTACATTCCTTGGAGCACAAGTTTTACCCAATCCAGTTCATTTAGTTGTCGATATATAACCGGTTGCAGCGGTAATGCGAAATTTAGCTCCAAAGGACACCTTTTCAGAATGAGATAGGAGCCCTAAATCCAATGGAGAAAAATTTTAACCCATTCAAGCTCGTTTAGAGGTCGATATACAGTGGGTTCTACTGGTAATACGAGATTTTGCTCCAAATGACGCATAAATTTCAAAATAAAAGAATTTTAGATGCGTTTTGTAGCGAAAGTGAGAGATTTAGCTCCAAATGGCACTTAAAATTTAGACAACAATAACTTTTGATCCGGTTGTCTGATTTTACCCCCACAACACCTTTTC